>CM063498.1:172981296-173131296 GCA_032207245.1 Pardosa pseudoannulata
TTATATTTACCTATTTATTACGTGATAAATTGATAAATTTAATAACTTGCTCTTAACCATGGGGAATAAAGCTTGAAATAATGACATTAAAAGCTCGAAAAGGGGGGGAGGGGGGATTTCGAACATTTTAAAGACGTCAATATTTTTCGCTGTGATATAAAGCATATTTATACCAATTTATTTTAGAATCGGATCGGTAGTTTAGGAGAAGATAAAATTTACTCGCTTTGAGTTTTGTTAACCCGAACTCATCAAGAATCCAATATGAATGTCTCTATCCATTCTAGGTCAAACCGCTTCATAAATTCAAGGACAGACGGACAGATAACTTAGGATATTATTATACAGAGGATTTGTATCTTTTGCTTTTCTGTATGAAGGTAATATATTAAAATATAGCATAGGTATATTCTAGGGAGAAAGAAAAACAAATTATTTTTATCATTGACTTTATTTGTACGAATTCAGATTTATTTCTAATCTATTAGCTTTTTAAGGACTGAATGGACTAAATTTTATTTTTGTGAGAGCTTTGAAAATAATGTAATGCGAGTAACAACTTGTTTTTCGCTAGTTATGTCTACAGTCGCACCAAGGGTTGGGTGGGGGTTGTTGTTTTCATCAAGAGGTTTGAAGTGCATCAGAAAAATCTTGAGTTTTAAAGTACTTAACGTCAGGGAATGAAGAAAGACGCCGAATGAAAAACAATAAAATAGCGTAAAAAACAGCTCGTTGGTGAGGTCTCAAGTGCTTCTACATGGACGTAGCCGAACGATAGCCGAATGGTTAGGGTGCTGTCCTTCGGTACCGGAGTTCGTGGGTTCGAATCTCATTGTGGCATGGATGTTCGTAGCCGTTTGGAATCGGTTTTAAGCAGTAGGTCCCGGTCTCATTAGCCCTCGTGTTGCAAAAAGTAGACCGTAGCACTCCAAACCAAACCAACCATCCACATGGACAAATTTTATTATGTTAGCAACTATATGGGTAGTTTCAGTACTGCTGATTCATGTAAGCCGGATTGAGATTTTAACTTTTACATTTCTTTTCTTTGTTTATTGACAGAAAAGTTAAAACCATTTTTTAAATAAAATATGGTAGCCTGATAATTTTCTTTAAAAATATGCTTGTCTACTAGATGTAGGTTGGGTTTTCTCAAGTTTTAAGGTTTTTTTTATATCGTTTTCCGAATCATGTTAAATGCTTAATTTTAATTAAATTAATGCTAATTATATATTTCTGTTGACATCTTTTAAGTCGATCATTCCAAAGGGGGGGGGAACCTAGACTGATTTCCGCCTCGGATCTCGATAGTTGTAGGTCTATCAATGGTCATCCCAATGTATAAAAAATAAACACTTTTTATACATAATAATTTTGAAAAGTAAAACACATACATTTAATATCATTCCTGTCAAACATATTATTTTTATTACAGAACATCGACGCTTTTACAAGTGATGTTGATTGGTTGATTAGTGTTCAGTGGCACAAAATCCTTCGGGTACATACTGCGCCAAATAAGTTGTATAAAATAAACACATGCTAAAACTTTCACAAGCTAAAATAAGTCTGAGGATAACAAAGATAAAAGGTTAAAAGCGTCTAAAGTGTATTTAAAAACATTACTATATATAAGTATAAAATTGAATAAGATAAAACATTTATTAGTAAAGTTTAATTAAAAAGCCTCGTATGAAAACTATAAATCAAAAGATTAAACATTCAAAATTTTAAACAATTAAAAATTAAACTTAAAAAATTACAATAAAAAACCACCTAAAATAAAAGAAATGGTAATAAATCTGTATGCGGTGTTTTCCTCCGATGATTTTTATCAAAATTCGGCCATGGATTTTTGAAAAACCATTTTTACATACGTCTAAAACAACAACACGAGATTAAAATGTGAGCGACTGTAGAAGATGTCCTGCAATACGCACAGCAAGAGATGTGCTTGAAAGAGCCAGAAGTGACTAACTTGTAGGCGAATGAGTTCCACGTTATGTCTCCAAGAATGGACTTACGGGACACTCGGTAATTTTATCTTTTACTTCTCATAATTTATTTGATGACACGTTATCCCAAGATCTGCCATTTACCATGTACTAGATATCTGATGTAATGTTTCAAGTCATGATAAGGAAGACCAATGTTAAGATAGTTAATTGCAGACATGGCAGTTCTATCCGCAAGCTCTTTTACAAGTGAGGTAATCCTTTATAGAATTGCCTCACTTATTCTCCATATTTTCAAAATTTAAAAAATGGTAATAATAGTCATAAGAGTATTGACCCACTTTCCGTTATTCCACGATTTTAAGACAGGTCACATGGATAAAATCTCACGTTTTGTCCAAAGTCCCGAAAGAATTAAAATTCTTTTCCCATCCATTCCATTCGGATGGAAACGCATAACGAGACTGTACAGCACATTCTTGGCGAACGGGAGAGAGCTCAGCAAGACGCTGCTTAGGCTTGGACCCTTGCTGTGGCGTTCTCAGGTCTGCTAAGGGAAGACAGGAAGCGAGGGTGGACTGTAATTTTTGTTTGAGAAGAGAGAGCCCCTGCCGTTTTGATCGCAAAAGAGACGCAGGGGCTCATTAGTTACGCTCTTTTTGAGAGCCTGAAAGATCTCCGGGCCGGTTGTTTGTCATGTCAGAGTGGGTTGAGGGAACTTGGAGTTGTGGGTGGCGGAATATGCGGATATTCATCCGCGTGCGAAATTTCAGGTTATGTTCTTTACAACGAAGTAAATAAAACCTTTCACTTTTTTTCTCTTAAAATTTCTGAAAGTGACGTAATTTTACAGGCTTTTAAAATAGGAAGTGCTTTTAGTACCAAGCTAATACTACCGAACCGGAGTTAGCTCTAGCAGTGTTGCCTAAAAAAAAAGTTAAATTATGTCTTGCTCTCCCACGATAGAAATTACTATAAAATTTACCCACAGTAAGAGAACTTTTTTGAAAGAAATAAATATGAAATAGATATTTATTTTATTATTCTAAAAATTTTTAATGCATTTATAACTAATCTGGTAATTATAAGGCCAATAAAACGTTTTCTATAACATTATAAGCTACATTTTTTAGTTAAAAATAATACTGAAGTCAAAAAAATGTCAAACTTTTACGTTATTCAAAGAATTATGCAAAAAGGTAACTACAGCAGACAAACAATAGAAAATTAGATAAATATCAGAAAGAAATGGATGGATGAATAATTTTTAATTTCATTCTGTACTTTTTACAACTCGATTTCTGCTATTTTTTTTCTTTCAAGTATTTTATTAATTCTAATTTTATAGTTTTAAAATTTTTCATGTTTCAAAATTTGTCTTTAAGGTGAATATTAAATTATATTTCAAATTGAAATAAAATTTATGATTATATGCTTAAAATCTACGTTTTCTTTGCAATAAATGTAAAATTCTACATGTGCGCATCAATGGAACTTTTTAAAACCAGTTACTCTGTACTCTGCATCGGTAATCAACTACAAGGCCAAAGCACTACGTGGTATAGGACTAGTATATACTTGTTACCATTAATTACTGCGCAGTGGGATCTTTCTACTTCTTTCTTTTAAGTATTTGTAGGTTTGTACGTGAGACATTTTTCTTTGCATTGTATGACATTTCAATTAAATCTAATAAAAAATATATCAAATAGTTACTTTTCATTCTTCCACGCAATGAAGAATTATACTTTGTATAATATTTTTATACAATTATTTTTTCCTAATGAAGAAAGCGTTCTATAAATTTGAGTCGAAATACCACTCCGGGCAGGGTACGGTTTATTCTTCCCAAGAGCTGCAGCTGGTTTGAAGCCTGTATTAGCGATGCCGGCATATAATTAACGGATATAAAGAAAAAAATTGGTTCAGCTTTTATACTATTGTATTTAGGGCTAATTTATCCTTTGATGACGAATTTCTGAGGTTGGACATTTGGAATCGGATATAATTAAGTCCGTTTTCTTTCACTAATATTTTCGTGCGAATTCTTTACTGGCTTGAAACTTTCTCGCGGTTCTCAAAACGATATTTCGTTTCTAATTTCATAACAAATGTGTGAAATTAATAATTTTGAATCCACACAAACAGGGGAAGAATTTTAGGGTCTTACCTTGTATTGGACAAAGAAATACAAAAAATTTTCTTGGAATCTAGTCCTGCGTGCGCCGCTTTAACCCCTTCCGGTACGATTTAATAATGAAAAACTGTGCGTGAAGTAACCATTTATTTTTTATTTAAAAAACTTGTTTTATTTTACAATTCTTAATTAAAATCTACTTTTTACATAGTGTTAAGTATCAGAAACGGTAAAATTAAGATAATAGTCTTCAAGCTAGTGGTACTTTTCAAAACAAAGTGCAAAGGAATTCTGAATTGTTTACATCGACAGGGAGTCTCACTTCTAATTTGATTCTTGTAACACACACGGCATTTCTTAGTAGGTTTTCTTTTATTCTGACTCATCCATTTGGCAGTGACTTGTACCAAGAAACTTTGAATAAACAATATGTAATAGTGACCTAGGATTTATACAAGTAACAAAAGTGTTGCTAAATTCAGTACACTAGAAATTTTAAACTAAATTAATTATCATATTTATCAGTAACTTTAGTCGCATGACGAGTGTAGCTCGTCATTGTGCGGTATGGAATGAAAAACCAATGATGAGCTAGACTCTCATTTTACCGGAAGGGGTTAAAAAGAGACCATGATGCGGCATCACAGCGCCAAATCAGCACTAAAGACTTTCCAGTGCTGCTTTGGCTCCGCCACTTGGCGATAAACTAAAAACGTAACCGTACAGACTATTGTATATATATACGGCTTATATAATGTAGCGCGCATCACCTCTCAACCATATTGCCAACAAAATATTCATAGATGGATGCATTACCAATAATAGCAAACTCAGTACTATAGATTTCAATATATTGAAGCATCGTTTTTCGAGTCTTTTTTTCATTAGCATAAATTAGCAAATTGAAAGAGAGTTCGAAATCCACCCATCCCCCTTTTCGAGCGTTTAATGTTATTATTTTTTTATATTATTCTATACAAAATTCTTGATAGGATGGCAAGGCGGAGTAATATTGTATTATGTTTACTTGTTCATATACTCTAATTAGTTGACTCACACAGGCGTGTATGTGTCGTACTTGATTGTCTTCTCGGGTTGACTATTCCCCGACGCAGCCAATTTTTTTTAATGTCTCATAAATTTAATATTTTTATTTTCTTTTAAATTATGCTTCTTATTTTATTTCATTATTTATTTTTTAATTTTTACTATTTTTATTTTTTATATTTTATTAATTTTTTATTTTATTTGCTTTACGAATGGCATCATGTTATGTTGTGTAAACTTTTCTTTCGTAATTTTTTTTTTTTATTTTTATGAAGCTGATTGGAATGGATAGAGCAATATTCGACGAGTTAGGTGAAGCTGTAAGCGATTAAACTTGATGGATGGTATAAGAATTTTATCTTTAAAAAAAAAAAAAATTTGTTTATTTTTTTTTTTTATATCATTTTTTAAATTTTAATTTTTTTAAATTATTTTTTTTTTTTTATTTTTCATTTTTTTTTTTAATATTTTTTTTTTTTTTATTTTTAAATAAATATTTACATATTTTTTTTTATTTTTTTAAATAATAGAAAGTACCAAAATTAAAAAAAAAAAAATTACCTGCCGCATAGGGTGTTTTTACAGTTCTGAAAAATTAAAAATTTTTTTTATATTGCTAGTTACCAACTCAGTATAGCCCAGGGCTTTGCCCAGGGATTTTAGTTTAACTTAATTGTACTTGTACCTAATTTTTAATGTAATTTCATTTTAAAATGTAGCAATTTAAATGTAATTCATCAATGGCAACTGGCGAACACAACTTGGACAACTCGTCCTGTACAATTGGGCTCACTCTAAATCCGCATCTTGTTACCAAAATATCCCATTCCTGATTGTAAATTTTAATCCCACTCGTGATTTTTTTTTTTTTTTTTTTTTTTTTTGTATTTTTTTTTTTTTCTTTTTTTTTTTTTTCATAATATCAAATTTTTTTTTTCACTTTTTTTATTTCTTTTTTTCTTCTCCTACCATGATGCCTGTTACTTGATCATAATTGCCCACTTGACAGAATGTTGATTATTTTAGGCTATTTTTAATGTTTTTTTTAACTTTATTTTTTTTTTTTTTTTTTTTTTTTTTTTTTTTTTTTTTTTTTTTTTTTTTTTTTTTTTTTTTTTTTCATTTTTGAAAATAATAAAATAATTTAATTTAAATTTTTAACTTGCTGACCGTTTCCTTTCAAATATTTCCTTGTCAAACCGTGCAATTGTGTTTATGTAACCCCAATATTAAATTGTTTAATTTTACGACCTTATTTAAATTTTTTTTTTTTATTTTCTTAATTTTCATTTGCCTCCTTGTGATCAGAAATATTGTAAAATTGTTCCAAAAAATGTTAAAAGAACCAAAATTTTACAAAGAAATTTGAGAGAGAGGTTATATCCAAAGAGAATTTAGCCAACGAGCTATTGGCCGAATGGTTACGTTCAATAGATTCTTTTAAATGATTCGATTTTAATATAAAATAATTAATATTATTTATCCCGAATTCTAGATCTTGTAAATTTTATTATAAATTAGTTATTTATCGAATATTCTGTTTGGGTATAAAAGCTGATACCCACTAGTTGTAGGCAAGTTCTCGATCTTGTAAAGTTGCGAGTTGCTACTTAGCTTTAATAAATTCTTCTGTTAAGTTAAACGATGTGTTTATTCGAATCTTCGTGACAAAGATTAGAGCCGAATTTGGCATTACAACTTTATTTAAAAATATCAATAGACTATGATAAATCAATTACTAAATAGAAAAATAGATTACCATTTATATTTTTTATGTTCGATAAAAATAGAAATGGCAGTCACTACGATAAATAAAACTGTAACTAATAATAATTTCCGAACATTCAGAGTCAATTTTTCTGAATTTAAAAAACAATTCTCTTATTCATTTTAAACTTACTATACTTTAAATAGATAAATAGTATATCCATCTCAATACTAATAGTTCAGACTATTTCTAAAGTTTACAGTACTACAATAATGTAGTGATAACATGAATGTCATTAATAATTTTTTATGCATTGACAAGAGGGATCTCTCAGGTTTCTCTGGGTAATGAATACACAATTTTTTCATCTATTCATTATTGTTATTTCTATCAACCATCTCTCATTAGAGACACAGTAATGAGGAAGGAGATATGCGACGCACGTAACTACACGAGCTTTCAGGGTTTATTAACGAGCAGCGTTCTTCTTCATGACAAAGGAATTTCAATTAGATCTTCGGACGCGAGAACATGTTTTGCTTATTAACATTCATTAGACTTTTTTTAATATATAACAAAGTTCGTGACCTTTAGGGGGTAGTATTTTGTATTATGCAGGGTTCTCTGAATTTCACGGTTTAAAGTATTTATAGCATTACACATCTCTCTTTTGGGAAAAGGTGAGATAAGAAATACCGCACACGTTTAATGTAACTCATAAAAAATTTCAATGGTTTTTTTTCCATTACGAATAGTGTTAAGTTGTTAAGACAAGAAACAAAATGAGAGACCTACCCTAAATTGTACACTAACACTCAGTGGCGTTGCAAACACAATTGGCGGCCGGGGAAGGACACCTTTTTTAACCCCTCTCCACGGTAATATAAACAATTTGGCGCCATTCTGCGAGTTGGGTCCGGGGCATAATCAGGGGCGTACGCAAGAGGATATTTAGGGGTTTAAACACCCCCCTTAAGCTCAGACAAAATGGTAAAAATAAAAATTCTAGTAGAATTTATGCAGGCTGTTATTTTTTTAGAGTTATGAATTCCCCCTTGAAAATTATGAAACCTCCTCCCTGAATAAATTCTGCTTACGCCACTGGGCTTGATAGACCCCTTTTCCCCTTACACTCCGTTCTATAACGTTCAAGTAATGGCCTTCTTTTGTATACACATGTTCATAAACTAAAGAACTAAGGCAATATTGATTGTAGAATGTCAGATTGGAATACAGCACATGGCTAGTCCAACTTACAATATTCGTTCAGGCGCTCTATGATGGCTTTTTTGACTTGGCTCGAAAAAAATCACCCTATTTTTAAAAAAAAAATAAGAGTAAAAATCCTTCTATAGGAAACTAATAAGTATACAGTAATAAAATCGAAGTTATTTCTACGTTCCGAATGGCAACGGCTCCAAAGACCGTATGCAAATACTTGCGACCGTCTCGGATTTTCAATACTATATTTCGTGCTTTAAATATGAATTGTAACCTCCTCTGTCTTTTTGGATTGAAGTGTGGCCTAAAATATAAATTTTTATCACAAAAGATACTAATTAATTTCCTGTTCCATAAAAAATAAAATTATATGCTTACTGTAATTTTACTCCAACTTTGTGATTTGATTGATATTACAAACTGTTGATTGTCTGCTAATAATTCAATTAATTTACTATCAAAACGTCAACTTTATATATAGAATGCAATATGCTCAAGAGTTTATTTAAAATACCTGACGTTAACTTTCAAAATACTTTATGGAAATAAAACAAATTTGAGCTGAATGGGAAAACATTTTAGTTTGATGAATGAAAAGATAAATATAACCAGGTCTGTTCTCGGAAACTTAATACTTTCTATTTTCTGCTTGGCTATTTTCTTTTTTTTATAGGTAGCATTCTTTAAAAGAGACCTTCTAAATTGTGGGAAGAGGATTAACGACTCCGTAACATATCGGATTTATTGAGCAAGATAACACTTAAACGAAACCACACAAATGAACTCCAGTATTTCACTCCCGGTTGCTCCAAAACAAAAGTCGATGCCACCGCACAAATTATTAAAAACAAATAAAAAGAAGTACGGGAAAGCATGGAGGTCGTATCCGGGAAGTCGGAAGTAAGAGGACCTGCGATACCCACTTCCCCCTATTTAATAAGTGAGGACAGCGACATAAAAGGTCAGATTCGAAATAACGAGTCAAATCCGATGCTTACTATGACAGGTTGCCATCCGCTATTGTTAAACATCTGATTAAGCTTTTTCGAAAGAATGGGAATTTATCGTCTGAGCGGCGATGTTTGCGAAAGAATAGATCCACTACTTATTAGAGCACTGTAAATTATCATTCTAAAGAAGTGACCGATATATATGAGCACCTTCCTTAGATGTTAATGAATGTTTATTAGATCGCTTTGTCATGCAATGACGACTGGAGCTTTTACATAGCGATCGTGGGAGTGTTCTAGCAATTGGTGTTTTTTGTCTTCTTAAATATTCAAGAAGAGATTTATAATGATGTAAAGATCCAAACTAAGCTTAATTGCATCTTTTCTCACGAGAATAAAATCTTTCTTTGACCATACAGTAATTTTGGAAACAAAACATATTAAATTATTCAAATGAATAGCCCACTACTTTTTATTCGAGTCCATACTCTCGGGAAATTAAGGATGATAATACATTAGTAATTTTTTTTCTTTATCAGAGAGAAATGTATAGAGCTCATTACAGTAAAACTTGAAGAAACGTCTGTAATTTTAAACTTTAAAGGCTTTTGTACTAACTGCTACATGCTTTTGATATGGGTATTCATGCCCAGTAATTTCATGTACCTTTTTAAAATCGTTTTTATGGACTATTGCAAGGTATTAAAATAAACATATTTATTGTTCGTGATTCGATTTGAAAAAGGATTTTCGTTTTCGGATTAATAGAAACTAAATTGTATAAATTGTTAAAAAAAATTGTGCTTTACTTTATAAATTTTCGAAAACGTTTATAATAAAATGTTTGAAAAATTTTTTTCTCGGTTTTAAAATGTTCCGTTGATTGAGATTGTACGATACCTGCAACAGATGCCAAGAGAGGAAATACAGCATAAATGACAATTCTGAAGAAAAAATAACAGATATTTTTTAAAGTATACATTTAATATATTTTAATAATTTTCATAAAATAGTGTTTGTTCATCAAAAGTTCACCAGTCATGAAACATTAACAAAGCCTCATCCGTCCAAGCTAAAAATAAACTTTCAATTATTACTCAAAATTAATTTTTAACTTGTCATTTTGTGTTTTCCATATTATAGAAAATAAAATTTCGGTCTCATATTGATATATATGAATCAGAAATTTTTTTTCGGTGAGAGCTAAAGTCTTAATTCAAAATACAATGAACCTTCAGTTTCATAAAAATATCATTACATATTCACACATACAAAGAACATACATACATAAGTCTTATTATACATCTGTATATGTAAAATTCTTCTGTCCGTGTTTTTATAATAAAACTCCTCCTAAACGGCTGGACTGATTTTGATGAAATTTTGTGTATGTAATTAAGTTGATTTGAGAATGGTTTAGCTTCACAATTTGATCCGATAGAAAAAATTTTTTTTTATTAGAAATCCAGAATTGCGCTCTTATGGAGATTATTATAATGTCGCTTGAAACCCTTCACTGCTAACGTATCTGTGGTGCAGTGGTCAGCGCAACGGGCGTCAGTATGAGAAGTCTCAGGCTCGAATCCCCGTATTGGTGATGCGGAAATTTTAATCTAATTAAGTTTTTGATGACTGTATGCGTGGTAGCGTCAAGTATTTTTAAAATAATATTTTTTCTTACTTTTCCATCAAAACGGTCCATTTTATAATTTATTTAAAAACATTTAGCAATTTATGGATTTACAGCATTAAAACAGGACAACGTCTGTTGGGTCGTTTAGTACATCTATTGTTTTGCACGCATACATAAATACGTCATACAACGGATTAGCGATGCTGTATGTAATTTCATTATAAATTGCACAGTGAAGCCTGCATGTAATAATACATCTAAATTCCCTATCTTCTCAAAATATCTTGCATCTTTCTTCAACCATAACTACTTTTCAGACGCACCTGTCTATAACGATAAGTTAACCTCTTTAAAATAGTGTAACAATATTTCCCAAATTTTTTAGTTCCCGTCGCTCTTAATATGTCAGAATTCTTTCACGGTACCCTTAGTCAAAACATTAGCATGTCTAAAGCAGTTGATACTTTAGACATGCTAAGTTAGCACTGGTTAGCACAGTTTAAAAATATAATAATTAAAAGTATTTTAAATTAGTAAACAATGTACTGAATATATTCATCATTAGTAATAAGTTAGACGAACTTCTCGTTCCCTACACAAATTCAAAAATCTCGGAACCACACTGGATACAACATCTCATTAAATTATTAATAAAATAATTGCTACACAAATGATTAAAAATATTACTTAAGCTGAATATTGCTGTACTATACAAAATTATACTACATAATCGTATCACAACAGATCGTGAACAGAAATCAGTAAGTTTTTATTCGTCCTCTGGATCCGTTACAGCTATAGAAGTTCCTTAACACTAGATTTACGGACCGAGCCAGTTTGACTCATTAAAAATTTGATCACTATATATATATATATATATATATATATATATATATATATATATAGATAGATAGATAGATAGATAGATAGATATAGATATAGATAGATAGATATATATAGATATAGATATATAGATATATATAACTTTAATATCACTTTTCAAAAACATACGTTGGTTTTTAGTTAAGTAATAAAACATATGTAAACTTTCATTCCGCAGACCCCTTCATTTCGCATTATCAAATGGGGTATACCTATTTTCACGGTTGTGAGCCAATTCGACTCATAGAATGTATATAAAAATAAATAAATATAGTAATAAATATAGTATAAAGTAAATATAAAGTATAAAGTATAATATAAAGTAAATATAGAGAAGAAGTAGAGAACGCTTCTATTCCAATGACAGAAATTCATGCTACTGACGCTTGGAAGAATTGTCAAGTTCAACAATCATGCAAAAGAAACAGATGTAGAAACCATTGTGCTAAATGTAATAGAAATGTTTGCGGAAAATGTGTTGCAAAAATAGATTTTATATGTAAAAAATGTTTTCCATGATTTTTTTATATTAAACATTTCATTTAAATTAATTTGGAACTATTTTCTTTGCAAAAAAACTTCAATTTTCTTGTACGAGTCAAATTGGCTCACTTCAGTAAAAATAGTTGTATGATCAACATCCGTAAATCTAGTGTTAATATTGAAATACTTTTGAGGTGGCCCTATAACATTCCCGGCATCCTGGAGTGCCGAGGCGTACAGTTTGGGAATCACTGTAGTAGTACATATAATCCAATTTTTTTTTTCAAAATAGACATCCCATAGTCCAAAATGTGTGATAAACAAAATGAAACAGATGATTTTCTACAATTTTATTATGAAATAAAAGTATCCCTACATTCCCCTTTTATGCTTTCTTTTATTACTCTTACTAAAAATTTCAATTAAAATTTTTACTTTGGCAAATCACGAAAAGAAAATATCTTATCTACATCAAATAAGGTAATTAGTATACCTATTGTGTTTCGCATGTACAAAATATATTCATCAACTAAAGTTATTCCGCCTTCAAATTCAGTATGCAAAACGTGCAAAGTGATGACGGAAGTGTTGTTCAATGTTATAAATATATTTTTTTTATACTCATTAAACTTGAAGTTACCAAGAGGTTAAATTACCCTTGCTGTTTATTAATTAGTAATTGTGCATTTATTATTTACAAGATAGATTTCTAAATTCAACAAAAATATTTCTCCCACTATGTACTGTAACGTATCCGGTCCCTGTTTTAGGTGACACAATGAAGAAGCAGGTATTTTTTGATTAAATGATTTATTTACACCTAGCAGCTATATACACATTTCTATATACACAGAATACAATTTGAGTTCACAAGTATGAGATACAATAGGCGTAAGTCTGAATAGAGACGTACACATAAAGTCCCTGCCGAATGGCTTAGTAACCGACGGAAGATAACAATTCGGTAGCTTCGAGTAAAAGTTCTCGGTAGTAATTATGTAGACAGTACACTCAATTAGATGAGAGTGTTTGAAGTAGCAATTGGTATCTTCGAAGAAGATAAAACAAAGTCAGAATTCCTACACATTCAATCCTGAAGAAGATCGAATTAAAAGAAAAAATAAGACACACGTATCGTTATCAATCTCAGAAAGAGATATATCCCAAGGTGGTATTTTCGCCAAGAAAAACTCTCCGACGGAGAAACTGGTCAAGACGACCTCCGAATTAGCTGGTTGCTAGCTAACTAACTACTTCTTTAAAAAATCTCTCATCTCGTCTCTTTTTTAGGGGAAGGCCCTCTAAGAGAGGGGACTCACCCCCAATTTCATCATTAGATCATCTGGCAATGATCTCACCTTCAACCAACTGGATTGGTTTAGGCCAGACAACCCGGGAGTCTCCGGAATTTCGTGTCGGAGGAGATCCAACGTCGCGGCGTTCCCTTGTGGTTCCGATGATCATCTTTCTGGCTGTCAGTCTGGGCTCCTGGCCGTCTGGTCTGTTGTTTCGCTACTGTAGGACACAAAAGTCTAGACATCGTGATGTTGGGGAAAACAACACCTTTGTCTCCATATAAGCGAAGTCTGTTTCTCAAAGCAAAGTCTTTGATGTAGGCACACCGTTAAAGCACGCCGTTACAGTACATAAACACTGAATGCTCAAAAATTCAAACTGTCTATAATAACTTGTCTATAGTTATATTTTTTCTAGGTCCTTGCAGTATCGTTACAGACAGGTTTTACTGTACAATTAATACTTTTTAAAGTAAAATCATTTGGTTATAGTCACCGTGACCATACTAGGTCGGAAAAGTGGCATCTAATTTTCTTACAGATGTTTCATTAAATACTACCACCTGAAAAATGTATTTTTATTTAAGTTTCGTGGCCTTGAAGCAAAATTCATAAACATACACATAATTCATAGAGGTATTTTAGCTACTATAATTTCGTGTAGATAGTGCGCACTAGTTATAATTGGCTAAATGAAAGTGAAAGGTCATCGAATGAGCCGCACTAGCGTATAAGCCGCACGCATTACAATTGACTAAAAGAAAGTTCATCGGATAAGCTGCCTTGGCGTATATGCCTTAGACGTTATAATTAACACTAGATTTACGGATGTTGATCATATACCTATTTTTACTGAAGTGAGCCAATTTGACTCATACAAGAAAATTGAAGTTTTTTGCAAAGAAAATAGTTTCAAATTAATTTAAATGAAATGTTTATTATCAAAAAATTCATGGAAAACATTTTTACATATAAAATCTGTTTTTGAAACACATTTTCCGCAAACATTTCTATTACATTTAGCACAATGGTTTCTACATCTGTTTCTTTTGCATGATTGTTGAACTTGACAATTCTTCCGTGCGTCAGTAGCATGAATTTCTGTCATTGGAATGGAAGTGTTCTCGATTTCTTCTCTATATTTACTTTATACTATACTTTATATACTTTATACTTTATACTATATTTATTTATTTTCATATACATTCTATGAGTTAAATTGTCTCACAACCGTGAAAATAGGTATACCACATTTGATAATGCGAAATGAAGGGGGTTGCGTGGAAGAGGAATGAAAGTTTACATATATTTTATTGCTTAAATAAAAACCAACGTATGTTTTTGAAAAGTGATATTTAAGTTTTATATATATATATTGATCAAATTTTTAATGAGTTAAATTGGCTCGGTCCGTAAATCTAGTGTTAACTAAATAAAAGTGAAAGCTTATCGGAAGAGCCTCTTGAGTTTATGCAGCATCACACATTAAAACTTTATTCGGTTCTGCAACAAAGTTCTTAATATCCATCTGCCACAACATATTTATTAAAAATGAAGAACATGCTTTAAATTGAGGTAAAAAAAAAAAAAATAGTAGTTAAACCGACCGCGAGCATACCTAATAAAGTACTATTTTCGCACACCAACCCTAAAATCCGGCTTCGGTGCATTTGTATAGAAATACATTCCTTGATAGCGTACGGTAAGCATAAATTAGTTGATACTACGCACAGTATGAGGAAAGCAACACAAACAAATCGTGTAACAGAAGCAAGTGAAAAACGTTCAATTAAAATGTTTTTTTGACAAAATATTTTAATTCAACGAAATAAATAATAAAAATAAAATTTAATTTCTTCGAATACGTCACAGCCGTTAAATCTAAGCTTTTAAACACATACAAGCCATAGTTTATCTATCCGAAATTGCGGTATCACTTTTATGTTATCCTAAATAATTTTATACTTATGTCATTATTGGTATTAAACATTTTATTTTTCATTATTTTTAGAAGGATTTTATTGAGAATTATATAATGATAATTTGAGGTGCATTAAACACAGTTTTAGTTTCATTTTCTTAAATATTTCTATAAGATTTTGTCTTAATTTTCATAACTTTATTTTCTTGCATATAAAATAACGAGAAATTACTATCGTCATAAGAATAGACCACGAGATAAAGAATATCAGCGTTTCATATTTCTTCCCTACAATATCCCCCCCTCACTAAATGTTATATAAAATCTGTCAGGAATTATCTCTCAGTGTATATTTGAACAATTAACTTATATATATATCAAAACGAGCTACATTGATGTAAGCTATATAGCACATCATAATCTATATAATTCACATCAATTTAGATTCTTTTAGGGTAGGGGTACTTAAGCCTTTTCTACAAAAATAAATTCTTATAATTTTCTTAGCTACTTTATTTTCACGAAATAAAGAGAAAGATTCAACCACGAAATTATGAAGAATATCAACTATTCTAACCCGGTCCAACCTGTGCCGACAGCCTATTTGGATTTGCCCGTCTATATTAAAACACAATAATTATTAAAAAAAAAAAAAAAAAAATGGAAATGAACTACGTCGATGAAATCTGCTATAGATTTTGTTCATTCTCAGTCTGTCAACCGGAAGAAGGTACTTTACCTAAACGCATATTCAATTTTATAAGCAACTGTTGTTCAAACGGAAGCTATTTTCAATCCGCTCTCACGATCATTTTGGGTGCTTTTAGGGTAGGAGTAGACAACCTCTCAACCATGGAGGGCCATGTCGTGTTCTGCATGCAGCAGGACAGTATGAGGATTTAGTTTTGGGGAAAGGAATGCTCAACCTGAACTGACTCACCAATGATATCTCATTAAAATTATTACTACTTTAAAGCCCTTGAATATATTTCTTTGGTCTAATCAAAGATCAACAAAAGTCTTAGGTATAATCAAAGAAAGAAACTAAGAAATTTCAAGTTAAGTAGTTATGAGGAAAAATAATCTATATGATAAATAAAGATGCCCAGGGTTAATTTAACAAAATTTTGCTTTCATGAAACATCAACATTTACACACAAAACAGAAATATAAGTATAATGGGGCAGGAATTCAACAGTAGACGACCACACCGGTCGACAGCAAGCCTCGAACTCTGTTATTTCTTAGTATACCCTATAGAGGACGCTGTGACCTACGCTACACCTAGACTTATTTGTTACATCTATAAATTTATACTGTAAATTTACTTTTTCTTAATCCAGAGGAGAAAATATTAGAAGTTTGAACTGTCTAGCTTTTTACTATTTAGAAAACCTGAAGCAAAATTGGCCTCTAAGCCAACGCGGGGCGTACGTCCCACCGGTGAGGTTATATGGATTTTCTATTGGGTATTGGTTTTTCAAAGAGCAGTTACATTTTTAACCCTTTTTAAACTAGGTGGAATGGTATAGTACAACTTAAAGTATGGTCAGTTAAGAACTTTCGGAATTACCGACTGATGAGTCAGTTAAAAGCTTTATTCAACATGAAAAGAGTGACAACTTGGCTTTGTTATGAGACAGGTGAAATACCCAAACTCAACTGGCTTTGCTAGAAAACTATCATTTCCATTTCTATCTTCATATTTAGTTGAATGTGGCATTAGTACTGTAAATAATTTGCTGCTCAAAAAAAAAAAAAAGAAATTCATTAGATACTACCAAACGAGGGGATTTGAAACTGAAGCTAACTAATTTGTGCCTAATATGAAATCTCTTTGAAGCAGGCATCAAGCTCAAAGATTTCACTAATTAAAAAAAATTAATCTTTTTAGGTTCATTTTATTTTTAAAAGATTTATTTCGGTAGCCTATATTTAATGCCTACTTTCAGTTGTACTTGGATGAAATCAAATAAAATTTTCTTATTTTTATAATCTCAGAATTTTATTTTATCTGTCTATCCTATTTAAAACCTACTTAATTTTTTAATCTTTTTTTGTAATTATAAGCTTGTAGCTTAGTTTATTTAGGAGATGCAAGATCAGTATAAGTGTGGCTTCGCTGGGTTTAATTCCTGAAAACTCCAGTTATTAAATATGTTCACCATATGGAGGCATCACGTATTTAAAAGCGACTCGGTAGGGCATAGTTCAACAAAGGTTGAGAAGCTTTGCGCTAAGCCAAAGTCTTATTTATAGGAAAGGTCCAGATCCTGGACTCTTTCCCGAAATATTCTTTACATTTGCATTGCAAGATTTTTTAAACTTATTAAAATTTGTGTACATTTCTAGTTTCTACACTAAGCGTTGAAAGATAGCCTTCGACCACGATACAGTAAAAACATTTCATCGCAATAGAACTGGTCACAAGAAGTTGGCAATTTTTTCTATTTTAGGTGTATGAAAGCATGATTCGTGATTATCAATACCGATACAGATTTGAACAAGTTAAATTAATTCTTCTAGCTTTTAAAGCTAGAAGAATTAATTTACTACTGTAAAACGGAAGTTTACAAATTACTGCTTATGCAATTCTGTTTTAAAATTTTGTTGTCATACAAGGTATGCAATTTTGTAAAATAAAAATAAAATGATTTGTCATAATTCCCTTCTCAATATATTTAAAAAAAATTTCTAGTTATTCTTAAAATTATTTTAGTATTTACTCGTTTGGTAAATTCTGGAGCGTAAATTTAATGTTCCAATATTTACCAGACAATTCAAACCTTGTAAAAACTTGAAATGTAAATTAAAAGATTCAATGTTGCAATTATATTTTTCAAGATACAATGAAATTACATACAAAGTTGTTTATCCGTTTTATGACATTCATTTGTGCATACTAAACTATTGATGTATATAAGACTTATGTATGTATGTACGTACTTCGTGTGTAGTATGAATTTTTCATATGACTTCAAACCCTACCCGGAAAAATATTCTAGCAACGTCATTTATCTAAGCAATACCCAAACACTCCAAAATTTGGTTTAGAATTTCCCCTTTGAATCCGGCTCGGATTCTCCTCGCAACACTGCTATGCTTGGAAAATACAGACCATGATCCTGTAGCCCTGCTACTGACTTTTACTTAATTAAAAAAAATTCAGTAATAACTATCTTAACTTTTAACTTCTACGGCACAAGCTATTAGCTAGCTAATGCCCAACTTACTCTTTTAAATATCATTGTTATTTCTCTATTTCTTAATCTTTATTTTACCTAATTGTGTTATTGTTATTTTTGCCCAAACTCAAGCATCCATTGCTTATTTTATTTCCCTGCCCCATTAATAGCCATATTAAATCCAATAGTTGTTTTGCCAAAATCATATGTATCGCAGAACTAGAAGTCTAGGCCCAGGAAGTTCTGTGCAACATGTATCCTGCGATCCTACGATACTCCAAAATCATTGAAATAGCGCCAGAACGAGCCAAATACCTTTGAACCGGTAGAGGGATATTAGCTTTATAGTCAGTAATTGTTTGGATAATACCTACTTCCTTCTGGGAACAGCGATCTCATGAATATTGCAGAGTATTTTAGGAAAACAAAATTTCCTTCTTTAAATTGTACCATAATAAAAACTCGCTGAAAATCTCCATTTATTAAAAATTACGGAATAGATGGCGTATAAACAGAATTTTTTTCGCATGACTCTAAAACATATTATTGCTCAAAGGGAAGAATCTAAACAATTTCATCCTTTAATGTAATCAAAAATAATTCAGAAGCTGGATTATTAATCAGCAACTATAAAATTTCGTGTAGCATTATTCAAAAATCATAGACTGGCTCTTTCCTCATACATTATTTAGATGCATATTATCGCATCGAGTATAATTTAAAACGCCATGCCCTTCTCATGACCTTAGATTTTGGAAGTATCAAATGAGCTGGTGTAGAAGATCAACTCGATGAAACTCAAAATAAAGTTGAAATTGAAAAAAATAAAAGTGAATTAAATTAAGCATTTTAGTTGCTTGTATTTTGCATATGAATGGTCACTTTGATCTAGTTACAAACAATAACACACGAAATGACAGCTTCTTTAGTGAGAATGTGGGTAGTGGAAAAGAACAGAGGTGGGATGCTTTTTATCAGAGAACGAGTTCCGTGGTGTTGAGAACTGGAAAGGCTGCATTATGAATGCCGAAGTAAATTGATCAAGGAATGAATAGCCATATTCATGGGTCGTTGACTCAGTATGTAGGCTGTGGTCGAATCAAAACACGGAGAGGTGAAAAAGAGCTCTATTTATATGGAGTAATCAAAAATTAATTTCGCGTGAAGTGGAATTAGATTGAACGGCTACATCCCTTACGCCATGGATAATGTCGTTGTTATTGCCAATCGTAGTCTTCAACCAAAGAATCTGTTATATCCCTATATAAAAACGATTTTATGAGAAATATAAAATTTTTATTGGTCAATGACTATGCAGTGATATTTTTAACTGCGTATTTTATGTTTATTTAGTAAAGTTTTCTAGAGTTAATCCCTTTTACTGGCTATTTACTTCGAAATGGTATACTAATATGCTCTTAACACATAGTGTGCGGATACATTTCGTAGCATAATTGTACCGGCAGAGGGGTTTTGCGCGTAAATTTAGTTATTTAGTTAAATCTCAATAGATCGAAAATTATTTTTTTTTATAACCAACTTTTCGTATTTTATATTGAAATATATAAACAAATATATATATATATATATATATATATATATATATATATATATATATATGTATATACATATATCATTTTTGCAAGGATAAATAGAAAGCTAATTTTAAATCTTAATTGAATTTATTAATCAACCTTCCCTTCCTGTGGTTCCGCATCGACTGATGTAAAAACTAGTTTTTTTTTTTTTTTTTTTTTTTTTTTTTTTTTTTTTTTTTTTTTTACTAATTTTTTCCAGAATTTATGTAGTAGACAAGAACATTCGGCTTCGTTTTCCTGTATATACCGTTATTTTTGTACCCACAAAAAAACCATATTCTTACACTAATCCGTACGTGTTACACGGTCAAGTATCAATCATCAGAAAACGTATTAGTACGTGTCCCGCGTTCAAGTATCAACCGTCAGAAAACCTACTAGTACGTGTCCAGCATAAAATGTGTTAATTCATTTAAATCCTCATTATGTATTGCAGAGTTCTATTATTATTAACATAATTTCATGTTCTGATATTATCAATAAATGTCAACAAAAATAAAAAGTAGTAAAATAGCTTGAACCTTTAAAAAATTAATGAAGTTGGTGGTAAATATATTTACCACAGCTTTAGAAAGGGTTAAAATAATAATTTAGATTCTTACAATAGGTTAGTGTAATTTTTGTGTTAAAGTGCATCTTTACAAAATATTTGAAGAATTTTTCAGCCAAAAAAATTTAATGCTTTTAAAAATTCAAAAACCTCAGATTGTCACACATAAAATGCATTAATTTTTTAATTTTACATAAGAACAGATTCGTATCACTGAAAAGTATCTAATTTGGAACTTAATAATAGTTTTACCGCATACCAAATAAGATAATTTGTAGGGCGCTGAACTGAAGTACCAGAGTTCGAAGGTTCGAATACTACTACTGGCACTGATGTTCGCAGACGTTCGAAATCTGTTTTATGTAGTAGGCTCCGGTCTCATTAGCAATCGTTTAGCAAAACAGTAGACCGTAGTGCTCCAAACGAACCATCGAACTAATTAATACTGAGACAGTATATATTTCTTTATGTTTATTTGAATTTTTATTTCAGCTTTTCTTTGTCTTTTTTTTAACACAATATATTAAAATATTCGACTTTTTTTTAAATGTAGAGTTTAGCAGTAAATATTTTTAACCCGCTCGAAAGCGCTTCGTGTGATTTAAATTTACATCTTAAATTTTGAAATTTTATGAATATCTTTTGTTTGACTTCATCATTAAATGTTCATTTTTTTTCTTTGCAATAACGCCTTTTTCTGAAAGATTTTTAAAATTACTGAATAGATTTCATCGATTCTATTAGAAAAGAATACTAAGTTTGAAACTGAGTGAGATAAAATATTTTTAAAGTTATGAAATGCATTGACATACCTAAAGCGATTTACCCTTAAAATATCTGAAAGCTTTAAAATATCTAAAAATATGTTTGACTTCTTTTTCTTAAAGAAAAATTTGGTCCAGATTCGTCTAAAAGAAATGGTAATTTTCAACTGTACATAATGTAAGTTTCTTTTCTTTTTTTTTTTTACCCGTTAGTTTTCCTTATGTATGAGATTTATAAAAAAAAGTACCAAAACAGATTGACTTGATGAACACTGATAAACACTTGGACTGGCAGAGGCTGCCAGTCTACTCTCCCAAAATTCAAAAAACTTGTTGATGACCAAATATAGCGTCATCTTCGACATTAAAATTTAAAAAAAGACTGATGAAATTTTGTTTCTAATTTATTACTATCGACATTTTTTTCTCATAAAATTTTCACTTTCAATTTCTTTATAAACAGTTTTGTTAACATTGATATAATATTTACTAGAAATTTACATTTTCAAGCAACAAATATAAATTATTATTATTATTATTATTATTATTATTATTATTATTACTAAGCTTACGGTAAAACTGTACAGTTTCTGAAAAGCTACAGGCTATATTTCCCAGTCTTGGGATTCGAACAGAATTCAGTACAGAAAGTTAACGACCTACCTGTTGGGTTCCTATTTAACAAGTACACTGTTAAAGGGATCTAAGGACTAACAAGTCAAAAAATGAATAGAAATGATCTTTTCAACAATTTTTAATAGCCTTTTTAAAATTCCTTTTGAGCTGGTATTATTTACCATTTATATATTGAAATGTCCAGCTTTCTTTAAAAAAAATAGATGTTATTAATTGGAAGAAAAACTTTATAATTATTTTTTTATTGCAATGCAAAAGTCAGAAAGTATTGCATGGAGGATATCATAAAATATTTTGCATTTACAATAACTCTCTCAAATATATGGTAACTACATACGTTTGTTGTACTCAAAGTCCATAATTTAGGTTATTTATATGTTGGAACTTGAAAAATGTGAATATAACCAAAATTTTTAATATTAAAAATCCAATTTAAGAATATAACAACAGTAATTTAAATATCTGATGTATAAGTTGCAGTACAGAGTTTTAGGTTTGGTTTGGTTTTGGTTTTGGAGTGCTAAAGTCTACTTTTTGCAACACTAGGGCTAATGAGACCGGGTCCTACTGCTTAAAGCCGATTCCGAACATCTATGCCATAGTGGGATTCGAACCCACGAACTCTGGTTCCGAAGATCAGCATCCTAACCATTCGACCATAGAGTTTTATGACTTACATCGGTACACGAAATTTCTTGAAGCTATTAGAAACAAATTGTAGGCGCACAAACTAAAAAACGTAAAATGTGAAAAATTTTTTTAATTCAAACTATATATAAACATGACATAAGATCCAAATAATCTTATTCGCTATAAGCAGAGCCAGTTCTAGACTTTTAGGGCACGGCATGCAAGATAGTGCTTGCCCACTCCCTACCATTGCTGAATCCCAATAGATTCAGAGCTTAGCTCAAAGATTAGAACCTTACTATTATGTTTGTATGACTGATCTATATTATTCATTAGAGATCGAAAACGGAAATAAAGGTATAAAATATATATTTATTAAAATATCTAAAAATCTAGTACCCTATAAGAATGTAACAAAAATCACTGTATTATCTTTCCTTTCTTATATATCAGTTCATTAATAATAACATATAATTCTAAATTTTTACGTAATCTTTTTATAATTATTAATAATTCTGAAGATATAATGAGACAGTTTAATATGGTACCAAAATTATTACGACTTACATATTACTTCTTATTACAAATGTGTTTGAATTTTTTAAATGGTATTTTGAAATATTTTAAGTAAGAATTTTTTTCTTAAACGACTTATATATAGCAAATCCATCTCGTTTTAAATAACGAAATATGTGATAAAGTGTTCCTCAAAACCTCACCCGGATTCTTGACAATTATTCTGAGGCACAAAAAGGCAGAATGAATCAGAAATAGTTTTTCTTACTATGTTCAGTAAAATCCTCTTTTTCTAAAACAGAACTTCAGTTAGCACTTATTGATGCTATTTATTCCGTCTTCGCCAGTGTGAATGCCATCTACTACACCGGCCCTCGCTATAAGTCTCTTTCTAGTTGAGGTATGCAGAACGAGTTACTTAACACTTTGACTGCCAAGCCAAAATTGCAAATGTTCACAACGGGGCCAAACTTTTTTTTTGTGTAATTTGTATTTTTTCAACATAAAACTATATATAAAAACAATATTTCAAAACAAACAATATTTTAAAACAAACTCTCTCTATTTATATATATTCCCTTTTTTGTTGCATGTTCCAAATATTTAATTTTTCATAAAACTTAGCTCATAAAATCGTCACATATACCAATTTGCGCAAACCACGTATACCTAACACATCGTAGGGAGTCCAACAATCAAACTCCAATGCGATTTTCATGTAACTGATAACATCTTTGATAGCCATGGCCTGAAGTGTTAAAACACCATGGCTATCATATCGGATAGCCAGTGTCTCAATGGAAATATCACTGGATATCACATATGATAGCCATGGCAGTCAAAGTGTTAAACTTACAATAACAAATATAAAACTATATCGAATCTATAAAACTATATCTAACTATATTGAAATTATACCGATCGAAACTATAGCAAATATAAAACTACATCGAACTATATCGAAACTATACTGATCGAAACTATATCAAATATAAAACTATATCGAACTATTAAGGAATAACTTAAAGAAACTTAACGAAACTTAATGATATTAAACAAATGTTAACACATTAAAATGTAGCCAAAAATGTTTGAAATTTAAAAATTTCAATAATTTGATTATCCGGAGACATTAGACATAAAATGCTACTCAAAATCTTTTACTTATGTTTCAAATAGCAAATCTTATAATGTTGAGCACAATATGAGGATAATGTAGTGGCAGTTATTATATTTATGATAGAATTTTTTTGAAAGAATTATGTGCATAAATTTAAGATTTTCCGCTTGTAGACACATGTTGCAAAAAGTAACAACGTATGCTAATGTTTTCGTTTTTTGAAAAGGCATTCGAAAGCTGTAAAGCGCAATGCAACCAGGCGAGGATAATGGCAGATATTTCTATTTATCTGTTCTCAATCAAAAAGGAAAAAGGAAACCGTGTTTCTTAACCCAAAACTAGAAATATATAATTTCTAGCCTCGTGGAAAGTGAGCAAATACGAGTATTCTGCAAAATAATGATCGCAATTTAAAGCTAATGACATTTCTAGTTATTTCGAATGATTCGACAATCGGCTGACTGATTACGAACCTGTCTTATAAGTGTAAATTTTATTACCAGTTGAGTTTAAAATTATTGTTCTTAATTTCGGACGAAGTCTTGACGGGTAATTGATTGTAAATATAATAATTCATTTTTAGAAAACATCAAAACAAAGATAATCTGACATCTAACATGACATAATGCATAACATAATGCTTCCTTTCTGTCAAAAGTTATACTACATTCAATTTTTAAACGTTAATTCTACCACCACATTCCTCTTGGAAAACTACATGCTTCTGTATATTTTGCCAGCTACTAATATGAATTTTGGGAATTATGAGCAAAAAACCAGTAAAAAAATTTTACAGTGTCTTTAAATTGTAAAGTAATTTTTTAGAACTCAATCAAATGCATAAACTTTAAAATGATTATAATGTTTTAGCTCTTTGATGATCATAATTATTTGTCATCGATAGAAATTTCTTACAGGGAAACCCTTTCCCCCCCATTCCACTCATCCGTATGATGAAAAAAAGACGTTTTCCAAACGTATTTATATGTTTAAAATATTATAGACACTTAACATAAAGTTTACTTAAAGAGCATAAAATAAATATAAAATAGAAATGCTATTTTTTTCTCCAAAAATATATAAATTGGGGTTTTTTATTTCTGTTGAGCTGAATGATGGCCGATTGGTTAGGGTGCTGACCTTCGGTACTGAAGTTCGTGGGTTCGAATCCCACTATGGCATGGATGTTCATAACCGTCCGGAATCGGCTTTAAGCTGTAGGTCCCGGTCTCATTAGCCCTCGTGTTTCAAAAAGTAGACGGTAGCACACCAAACCAACTTCTTTTGACACTTTGTTTAAGACTGTTTTAACGGACCATCTGTAAGATGTATAAATTTAAGAATTTATACTACAGAACAATAATACAGAATTCATACAACAAAAAAAGTTAATTTAATGATTTCTCCTAACCTTTTAATCACCAATAATTACACAAGTGTTAAAATAAGGATATCAAGAGTTTGAGGATTTAGAAAGTTTGGAATTTCTTAACAAATCCTCATAACATTTATTAATAAACTCATAATTATTTGTTGTATAATTAAAAACAACAAATATATGAATGTAAAATAAGTTTTCTAATGAAAGGTAGGTAATCATAGAATAAGTTAGGTAATTTTTTTATAATAAAAATCAATAGTATTGTAAATGAAAAAAAAAAAAAGAAAGAAAGAAAAGAAAAGAAAATTCTTCCACGTGGAATCGAACCCAGATCGTTAGCTTGGATTTGGTTCGGAGAGTTATGGTCTACTTTTTTGGAAACACGAGGGCTGATGAGACCGGGATCTACTACTTAAAGCCGATTCCGAGCGGCTGCAAACACCCAAGCCACAGTGAGATTGGAACCCACGAACTCCGAAACGGCTATCAGCCCTTTAACCGTTCGGCCTGTTAGTGTAGAAGGCACGCATTTTAGTTGGTGCAATTTCAGAATATAAAACCTGCACCTTGACAATTTTATTTTGAAATCGATCCGAAAAAATATATAAAAATCCCAATCCGAATAAAATTCAATAAAATAAATTGGTATAAATATACTTTGATTAAATTTATCAATTTATCACATAAAAATAGGTAAAAATAACATTTTTTCTATCATTATGACGTCATTCCTTTAACCCTCTCATTTAACTTATTCTTATTTTAAATTATTTAACTATCGTCTGCATTATTTTCATACGTTTTATCACTGAACTTAGTTATGATTTAAATAATTTTCTTTTACATTTGACTTAATAATAGATTAGGTAGCCATGTGATAATTTTAAATTTAATCATCGATTATTTTTTGTTGCGATGAAAATTTTATCGGCGATATTAACAACAAATTCTATCTACCTCCAGGGTATAGTGGAAATGTTAGTTTCGTTCCAATACTTCCATTAATTACTGTGGCAAAAAAATTGGGAAGAACTTAACGATAATTTCGACGTAGCTAAGAAATCTTTGAATTATCTTTCTAAATGAATTCAACGTGATTCTAAACTGTATTCATAGTATCGGGAGACTTTAGAGGAGTATGAAGATAAACAAATTATTGAGCTTGTACCAGGTAATTTTTAGTCAAAAAACAAACCATTTCTTTGACCTGTCTCGGGGTAGTTTACAATTCTGGAAAATTAAAAATTTTACTGATCCCGTCATATGACGGGCTATATACTAGTTTAATATAATTCATTTGGTTTTATTTATAAAAGGGAAAAACACGTTTTGGAAAATTTGCTGTTTTATCGCGTGGTATGCTTAAAAAATCTTTAAGTGAGATCCGACGTTAGAAAATTTTATTTTTTTCCATAGGTTGACATTGAGCTAGAGGAATCCAATGTGTCAGATACAGACTTACCTTAAGAATGGAATCATTTTTTAAATGATATTAAATAAGCATCGGAGCTTGATTCACCGGATCCATACAAGAAGTGCCAGTTGATGTAATGTCAATGTAGAGTGCTGCTCTTCGGTACCGGACACCGCAGGTTCGAATCCCGTTACTGGCATGGATGTTCACAGTCGTTTTAAATCAGTTTTAATCATTAGGTGATGTGTCATTAGCCCTTGTCTAGCAACAAAGGAGACCGTAGTTCTACAAACTAACCTACCGCACAGGTATTAGGTTAGAATCTGGAAAGTCACTTGCAGGTGAAATTTTAGGTTTGCGTTATGATATAATATTTCTCCATTTATGTTGATAAAACAGTTATACACGAATGAATACTATAACATAATATATCATTAAACCTCGTTTATTGAAACCCCGCTAACAAGTATTCTTGCATTTGAATAAACAAACTGATTTTAGTTCTTGGAGAGCGCATTTAAAAGTCCCTCCTGTAATGGATACGGTTGAAGCAGGGAATTAATAGCCCATTACGGTCATGGTTCTGAGTACACTGGGATGAGAACTGTAATTTTAAATTTCGGTGGTTTGTTATCTTCTGCAATGGAACAAGAAAGTAAATTATTTCCTTTAACAAAATTTAATGGATAGCAACTATTTATTCTCCCAAGAATTACTCTGAAAAATATTATTGCTACTTTAAAACTAAACTAAACTTTTTTTTTTTAGTTCTACAATTTAGAAAGTCATTAAATTTTTTCTTCGAAATTGCGTGGGGTCATTTGCCTTTTAAGCACTAGCCCATACAACGCCACGGAATTTGTTGACCATTCTATTATGGAAGCACATTAGAGGCGGCCAACATTATTCCCTAGGACAACACAAGCATAGCAGACCACCGGGCTTGGACTGCCACCCCCCAGAGGTATCTATTTAGATCATGGATGACGTTGCTACCACGAACCTATTTAAAGCTCTCCCCACTATGGCCCACTGCAAACCATTACCACCGCTTGGAGATAGTATGGTTTATCGAGGTCGATGACCTTGGAGGAGGGCCTCGGAAGCGGTTTTTCTCCAAAGATCAAAGGCATCCAGATGCGCAACTACAGTGCGCAGTAGACCGCATGGACGAATCCATGCGCTCGGCTCATTTAGTGGCCCAGTGTGTGGATGCAACCCGTAAAACATCGTCCAAGGTCACCATCAGGAAGTGGTGAACAATTGGCTATAGTGTGGAGGCTACATTACGTGTCCCAGCTGGCATTAATGAACATGGTGGATCTTTGGCCGCTCGAGGTTTTGTCACATAACCCTCCAGTTATGAGATCTATGCCTTTGCTGACTGCGCTAGCGTCGCTCAGGTTATTAAAAGTGGGAGTGGAGTCATGGGAGTTTTCCAACATAGTTGTGTAAAAATAAGGCTGAATGAAAGGTAACCCACACCATTACATGCAAGTAGAGTTGTAAACTAGTTTGTATATTCATTAAAAGACTAGCACATAGCTACCGTCAAATGACAAGATCAGTAATATTTTTAATTTTCAAGAATTGTAAAGTACCCTATGAGGCAGGTAAAAAAATGGTTTGTTTTTTGGCTGAGAATTATCTGGTACACGCTTAATAATTTGATTATCTTCATACTCCTCTAAAATCATCTGATACTGTGAATGCAGTTTAGAATTACGTTGAATTCATTTAGAAAGATAATTCAAAGTTTTCTTAGCTACGTCTAAATTATCGTGATGTTCTTCCCAATTTTTTGCCACAGTAGTTAATGGAAGTAAATGAATGAAATTATCATTTCCACTACATCCTGGAGGTAGATAGAATTTGTTGTTAATACCGGTGATAAAATTTTCATTGCAACAAAAAATAACCGATGATTAAATTTAAAATTATCACATATGTAACTAATCTATTATTTAAGCCAAATATAAAAGAAAATTATTTACGTAATATCTAAGTTCAGTGATAAAACGTATGAAAATAATGCAGACGATATTTAAATAAATCAAGATAAGAAATAATTAAATGAGATGTTTAAAGGAATGACGTCATAATGCTAGGAAAATAAATGTTATTTTTTACCTATTTATTATGTGATAAATTGATAAATTTAATCGCTTTCTCTTAACAGGAGAAAATAGGGCTTGAAATAATGACATTAAATGCTAGAAAAGGGGGGAAGAGTCGGATTTGTAACGAACGTTGCTAACTCTAACTCATCAAGAATCCAATATGGATGCCTCTATCTATTCCAGGTCCAACCGCTTCATAAATTCGAGGACAGAAGGACAGATAACTTAGGCTATTATTATATAAGGGATTTTGTACATAACTTTGAAAACATGCAAAATGGTTAAGAAATAACAATCACAGGTCGCATGATTGACTAATAACAATAAAGAAAATGGATGAATGCAATAGAAGCCAATATGACATTCATAAATACCCTAACCCATTAACACATAAATCATTTCTGTAGAATACGCATTTATATATACCAGGTGTGTTAGGAATAGAAAACAAAGTAATTTTAGCTATAAATCTATATTATTAATATTACAACATTTTAAGTACTATTTCCTTCAAAATAGTCCTCTTCGCTAGCAATAACACCACTCGATTCTTCCAGTGTGGGTAAATCTACTGGGATGTATTTTCGTGTAATTAGGCAGATGTCAAATTTTCCTAACTACAACCTATACTTTAAAAACGATTTCTTTTAAAAAAATTTTAAAACTGCTATATTTGAAGTTTTATTTTCAAATAAAGATATGTAATCCATCAGTATGACACCAGCCCACACGATTTAATTGCTTTCATTAGAACTTGATTCGCTTTGTTCTTAAATAGAGTATTTTTATCCCATATTATTAATGTGTCACAGAAAGTTCGCCCTCTTTCTATTAATTAATGCTTTAATTTTTATATTTCCTTATTATGTTATTTTTTTGTTCAAAAAACATCCTTAAAAATTTAAGCTTACCGTTTCTTGAATGATTTGAATTCCATTCCTGGGTATGTGTAAAATATTCATCATAAATTGAAAAACATTCATCATAACAATAGGTAAGATTTCATGTAGAGAGATTCCCATGTATTACGATTAAAAAAATTAGATTGCTTTAAAGGAATGACGTCATAATGCTAGGAAAATAAATGTTATTTTTTACCTATTTATTATGTGATAAATTGATAAATTTAATTGCCTGCTCTTAACCGAGAGAAACAGGACTTGAAATGAGGGCATTAAATGCTATAAAAAGGGGGGGAGGGGTAGATTACGAACGTTGCTAACCCTAACTCATCAAGAATCCAATATGGATGCATCTATCCATTCCAGGTCCAACCGCTTCATAAATTCGAGGACAGATGATCAGATAACTTAGGCTATTATTATACAGAGGATGAAACACCAATCGAGCATTTTAAAAGAATATATAAAAGTCGCAACCATGTTAAAAAGGTAAAAGAAATCCATAATACATTAAAAACAAACTACTCTTTTATACAATTTAAATTATGATAAAAACGAAAATAAATATATAAATTTTAAGTTAATAAGCTTACAGTTTTGAAATTAATAATGTTGAAGGTATTTTCCCACCCCCTTATACCTTGGCATCCATAAAACCTTGAGTTGGATGTGGGTCATCTAAGACATTAAAACTCTGAACAGTTTATTTTCGAAGAGTTGTCAGTTAAATACAACGAAAAAGAAAATCTTTAAGTGATTCGTTAACGGATAAATACCCGTTTATAATTGCATTCGAAATTAAAGCAAATGCTATGTGGAATAAAAATTTTGAAAACTTTATACATTTCTTGTTTTTGTATGTATTTTTCAATACCTAATGAGCGCCATGCTTGAGCAGACGGTACTTATCTGCCTTACTCTTAACACACTAGCATATAGCCCGTCATATGACGGGATCAGTAAAATTTTTAATTTTCCAGAATTGTAAAGTACCCTATGAGGCAGGTAAAAAAAATGGTTTGTTTGGCAGAGAATTATCTTGCACCAAAAATAATTTGTGATTAATTTTAAATTATCACATATGTACCTAATCTATTATTTAAGCTAAATATAAAAGATTATTTACGTAATATCTAAGTTCAGTGATAAAACGTGTGAAAATAATGCAGATGATATTTAAATAATTTAAAATAAGAAATGATTAAATGGGATGGTTAAAGAAATGACGTCATAATGATAGAAAAAAATATTATTTTCATCAGTTGTATAATCGATTGATAAATTTAATCGCCTGTTCTTAACCGGGGGAAATAGGGCTTGAAATAATCGCATTAAACTCTCGAAAAGGGGGAAGGAGTGGATTTCGAACGTTTTAAATATGACAGTATTTTTCGCTGTAATATGAAGCATATTTATACCGATTTATTTTAGAATCAGATCGATAGTTAAGGAGAAGATAAACTTGACTCGCTTAAAATTTTGCTAACCCTAACTCATTAAGAATTCAATATGGAAGCCTATTTCCATTCCAGGTCCAACCGCTTCAAAAATTCGTGGACAGACGGACAGATAACTTAGGCTGTTATTATATAGGGGATTGTATGCGGGACACGTACTAGTAAGTTTTCTAAAGATTGATACTTGAGAGTGGGTCACGTACTAGTACGGGTTAGTGTAACAACATGGTTTGTTTGTGGGTACAGAAACAACGGCAAATACAGGAAAACGAAGCCGAAAGTTCTTGTCTACTACATAGATTCTAGAAAAATTTAAACGAATAAAAACTAGTTTTTACATTATTAGTTTTATGATTGCTTCTTTCATTTTTTTATAATGTAAAAATGTTTATGTATAACATAATTCGAAAAAATTAAAACTATATACTACTATTTCTATTTGATTTTTCATATTTATGATACTATTATAAATTTATCCACTAAAAAATATATTTTTTGTTTACAAAATCTTATGGTTGTTATTTATATATTTCTATTTATATATTTGCTTATATATTTCAATATAAAATAAGAAAAGTTGGTTAAAAAATTAAATAATTTTCGATCTATTGAAATTTAACTGAATAACTAAATTTATGCGCAAAACGCCCGCTCCTGGTACAATTCCGCTGTGAAATGTACCCGCACACAATGTGTTAAAATAAAACTTAAAAAGATGAAAATGGATAGTTCATCTGTTAGAATATACAGTCAATCAAAATGAAATTCATACGTTATGCTTTTTCTGTTTAATTTGAAATTTTATAAGTAAAAAACATGAAAAAAAACCTTTTAGGAGACATAGAGGATCTACATTAAAGTACTAAACTAAAAATATCATGCTTCTTAGCATTCTAAAATTGAAAATTTTGTTTAATGTACAAGTTTCATTTCGACTTTGTTTATTTTCTCCCATACCTATCTAAATAAGAGCTATATTGTTTAAATATAGCTTAAAGCATAGTGTTCTTTGTGTAAAAATGTTTATTAATAAACTTTATTTGTCATTTAATTAAAATAAGTGTCAAAAGTTTCCCTTTTTAAAATCTCAATCAAATTGAACAGAAAAAATTTAATGTACGAATTTTACTTTGACTGATTGTACATTACATCAGTGACGCAGCCAGATTGTTTTTTATGGGAGGGTCCAAAGTCTTAATCCAAAGTAGAGAACTTTTAACACATTGTGTGCGGGTACATTTCGCAGCGGAATTGTACCGAGAGCGGGCGTTTTGGGCGTAAATTTAGTTATTCAGTTAAATCTCAATAGATCGAAAATTATTTAATTTTTTAAACAAATTTTCGTATTTTATATTGAAATATATAAACAAATATATAAATAGACAAATAAAGAAATATATATATATATATATAAATACAAACATATATATAAATATACATATATATATATCATTTTCGCAAGGATAAATAAAACGTCGATTTTAAATCTAAATTGATTTTTTAATCAACCTTCCCGTTCTGTGGTTCCGCATTGACTGATGTAAAAACTAGTTTTTATTTGTCTAAATTTTTCCAGAATCTATGTAGTAGACAAAGACATTCGGCTTCGTTTTCCTGTATATACCATTAATTTTGTACCCACAAACACACCATGTTGTTACACTAATCCGTACTAGTACGTGACCCGCGCTCAAGTATTTATCTTCAGAAAACGTACTAGTATGTATCCGGCATATAATGTGTTAAGACCATAAAATTTTTCATTATGCACACACGTTGAAAATACATAAATATGTAAGTCTTATACATCTATAGTTTTGCAGGCATTCATTAATACATCATAAAAAGGATTAGCAAAACGCTGCGCGTAATTTCATTGTATCTTGAACTATGTGTGTTCTTTTGTTTACGCTCTAAATTCCTGTCAGGTTCAAATTTGCTTGGTAAGTAATAGACGCTATTTATTTTACTTTGCAGTATTTACTAGACGAATTTCAACTAAAATAATTCTATAAATAGATTAATAAATTAAAATATTAAGAAAGAATCATGACATGCCCTTTCGTTACTCTTTTACATATATTTTTATTATCCTTTAAAAAATTGCATACTTTGTATGACAACGAATTTGTACAGAATGGTATAATCAGTAGTTTATAAACTACAGTTTTAAGTTAGTAAATTAATTCTTCAAGCTTTTAAGGCCATCTTGTCCAAACGTTCATCTATCTTTATTGACAGGCCTATATGCACAGAAAGTGGTGTTAAGTTTGTTATATTCTTATAACCAGTTCTATTGCAGAAAAATGTATTTATTCTTTTTATGGTTGAAAACGGTTTCCCACACTTGCAATGGAATCTAGTAATGTACACAAATTTTTAAAAAAGTTTTAAAAAATCTTCTAATGAATATATTGAAAAAAAATTCGGGGAGGGTGCAGACTCCCTGGACTCTTCTCTTCATATAAATACGTTCTTATATTGTGTATAACTCTTAGAAGTTAGGGCCGAGGCGATGATATTCGGTACTGGAGTTTGTGAGTGTGAATCCCACTTTGGCATGTATAATCGTAGCTGTAGAAATTGTCTTTAAGCAGTAGGTCCCGGTTTCATTATCCCTTGTTTTGCAAAAGTCGACCGTAGCGCTCCAAACCATACCAAACCGAAGTTAGGAATGGTGTTATAATAACATTGGAACTTAACGGATACGGTATTTGTAAGATTATTTGTTTCGAAGGAGTCACAAATATAGATACTACAGTTCATGATATAAAAAGTAGTGTTCAAATATCTTATAAAAGGGGAAGGCGATATTTATCAGAAAGGACAGTTTCAATCAATTGAGAGAGCACTTTTTATTAAGTAGAACTACATTTTCTGTGCGCCATACTGGGACTATTTAATTTTAAGTAAGTTAATTTTTACACTGACTCATCTCGAAGACATGCAGCTGAAGACATACATACTGAAGACAAGAGGTCACGACAATAACCACAATAGTTATTGAGCTACTGCTGACCTACACGATTTCCGCCATGGTCCGTGTTAATGTTGTTAAACCCGATAATGAGCTTACAGTACAAAGGTAAGCTTGTCTATCAGGAATAACTGAAGATCCAGAGCACTGAAGTAAAACCCGGGTGCGTGAAACCGGTACCGTCGAGTAGGTACCGTCTCTCAACGGTACCGGTGAAACCCGTGTATACCTAAGGTACCCCTGAGGTTGTCTCTCATTTAGCCCTACCCAGAGGACACGGATGGCTTCAGTTCATTGCCACGGATGAGAGAGACGTTGTCCCCCTTTATTTGAAAGTAAAACATTTATTGTAAGTAAAAACGGATGATGCTGAATCTTTAAGAGTTACGGATAAAATAAATAATAATCAGCTTCCCTAGAACTCACGTTTTTCACTTTCCCCCAAAATAAAACTTTAAAACAAGGCGGAAAGTAAATATGTTCCGAAAAAGTAGGAGCATCTACCAGAAAGAGCGCAGGGCACGTCATCCTTGAAAAACGTCAGACGTGAACACTAATAGATATTAACATAAAGATTAACGGATTGACGTGTTCTTTGTTTTCGATGAGTGAGAGGTATATGATGAAAATTGGATCACTTTAAGTAAAAAGAAATAAGGAAAACTAAGATGATTACGAAATCTTTTAAACTGATATATTTTAGTATCGTGCTTAAATTATTCCATTTTAGTAAATCTTTACCGTATAACAAAGAAGTTAAACAATGATTAGAAAATGAAGTGATTCTTCTTTTCTTTTTACTACTACATTAATTACAAAAATACGTCTAAAAATTTAAAGGTAATTTTACGAGTTAAAATTCTCTATTATTGCTTTCTTCTTTTTGACTTTTTACAGCTGTAAATTTTATCCAAAGAGGATAATCAGCGAAGTTTTGGAAAATATAATCCAGACTATAATGCTACAACTATATTCCGATTTATATAGCATTATTCAATGAAAAAAATTTTTTTTCTCTGATTAAGTTTTCGAGAATCAAATTAAGGAAGTGCAGCAGACATTATAATCTCTCACGCATGCGGTTGTAAATGATTGAAGTTTGTTCCTCCTTGAATAAAGCAGTTTGAAGTAGTTTATACCAATTCAGAGCTCAAATTATAGCTTGTTAGCTGCTGCATTTACGCTGTTTCTCCGGGTTTTTATCAGTCACTATGTCGGAGGATGCAGTTTATAATTGGAGTAAAATGTTGGCTGCCTGTACTGGCTGTTCCACTGAAAAGGTTTATCTCACAAATTAAATGCTTTATTTTTGCAACAAGAATTTTACAAGACACATCTCCGAAGCAACAACCATTATAAAGTATATAATTCGTATAATTTATGTTTTGTGAGTTAATTGATTAATGGCAGAAATAAATGAATTTACATGATAGCAAAGTTAATTCCATTTTAGTCTTCTGTACCAAGGGTGATTGGTTCAATTATTTTCTTGGATACCTCAAAAGTGTTACGTCATGTATAAGTGATTTAAGTTCTTTTTCATATTATTCGGGCATTTATCAATACACATGCAGATTTACACACACATATGTATATATGTATATATGTGTGTGTGAGAGAGGTTTGGAAACATTAAATAAATAATTAAGGAGGTTTAAATTAAGTAAACGAAGATCACTCTTTAATACAGGCGCACAAATCACAAAAAACTCCACATAAAAGCGTTTGACGCGTAATAATTAAAGGAAAACGTCTTCAGATTGAGTTGCTGATAAACAACCGCTAAGTGTTAGCGTATGAACGCTACGTTTAATGGTTGAACACTTGTTTGAGATGAAACATGAATAAAGATATTACGAAAGGCTATTCGGTTCTCTGACTAAATAGTTGACTACAAGGCATGCCCCGTGTGTGTGTATGTGTGCGTGTACGTGAGAAAAGAAACTAATGAATCAATTTTACCCATTTCAGTTTTTAATTAAACAGATTTGTTTATAGATATGATAAAGTAATTTATAAAAATAATTGACATCAGTTAGCGGTAATATGCAGTTAAAACAAACATTTCTTCATGCGCATGCTCAATGCAATGGATGCGGATGGCAACAGGCAGTCTTCACGTGTGATTACTTCTCGTTTGAGAAGTTTATTTTGATAACTTTTTTATATGTTTTGAGGAAGTTTAAACCCGTGTTAGGTGATAGATATTGTTTATTTTGAGCTGTTTCAATTTATATTTACAGTACTAGAAACATGCATCGTCACCGTAGACTGCAATCTAGACTAAAGTCGCAACATATTACACGTTTTCTAAAAAAAATATTATTGATGCTAATCTTATAGCTTACTAATTTGTATCTTAGAAGATTATTCAAACTTGATATCGATGATTGGAGAGTATTTAAGAAGTAAAACATTTTCTTCTCTTCATATACAGGACAAAAGTTCACCGTTATGTTTTGACAGGTAATAGCTAGTATTTACTTTATTCCTTTAGATCACTGGTTCTCAAAGGGGCGATATCGCCCCCTGAAGGGCGGTGGGACGTTGCTGATGGGCAGTGAACTTGTTTTGGGTGGCAAAAGAGAGGTGGGAGCATGTGTCTTTCAACCTTAATTTTATAAATAAGAAATCAATTTAATAGTCTAATTATCTATGTTACATTGTTTTTAACAGTTATAAAACAAACTTACTCGACTGTATCAGAACTAGTAATTTTCATCCCTTATCTTCTTATGTGGGAAATTGGGCCGACATTCAGAAAAAATATATTTAATCAACTGCATTCGTTTTGTCGTTGCTTGAGCATGTCTCAATAACAAAAATTTGGTATGTGATTCTAATGAAGAAAATTACTTAAACATTTTGCTTCTTATAATAAGGCGATTTCACGCAGTATGGCAAGTTTCAGTTTAAGACAATTCTGGCTTCAGTTTCAAACGGAATGACAGTTTATTGTTTGTCTATTGTCTGTTGTTGAATGGGAAGGGCATAATAGCAGTTCATGACGTTGTGACAAATTGCTCTATTGAGTACGTCTTCTTCCCTATACTGTAAATTACAGAATTTTTTAAAAGGGGCTGTTGTACACATGTCAGGTGACATAAGGGAGTTGGCAGATTAAAAAAGGTTAAAAATCATGGCTTTACATCATAGGTTCACAACGGGCTGAATAATCCCCCCCCTCCTGGTGGTGAAGCCTTCCAGGGGAGCGGTAGCTGGCTCAGAGGCAAATGTGGGGTGTGGCAGTCAAGGGGGAAGGCCAGTAGAGATAATATATATAAAAATATCAATAAATCAATGGAATAATATTGTATTTACCACAATAAATAAGATATATTTTTCAATTATAAATTTCGTGAATTCCAGTATGGATCTCCGTTTGGCCATACCTGGTCTGGAGTACAGGAATTTCAATGCATTTCGTTCATTGTATTTCGTTGAACGTGGACTCAGTGCAGTAACTAGTCGATTGTGTATGAATAGTAACATCATTGAACTTTCAGATTCACGAATGGTGTTTACTAAATTGGGAACCTACTAAAATGGGAATTTAACTATTACTCAGAATGAAGTTGGGTGCCCTTAGTACTCGTCTAGGGTCAGACATTCTGTCTTCATTACCGAGCCAGTGAGGGTAAGAAGATTTTGTCAGCTACCTTCTATTTGGCCGGATTCGGAGAATCCCCTTTGAGTAGGTGTTTTCTGGACAGTCCCTGGAATGAATTTTAAAAAGAAGCCCGAAGTAACTTTTGAGATTTTTTTCCTCACAGATGCTTTCCAGTTTTCTTTTGTTCGGAGAGACTTGGTGAAAGGTCCCTGAGTGAACGGTGAAACGTGAAAAAGAACAGGCTTGGCTTCGTTTGGAATGCTACGGTCTACTTTTTGCAACAAGAGGGCTAATGAAACCGGGACCTACAGCTTAAAGCTAATTCCGCACGGCTACGAACATCCATGCCACAGTGGGACTCGAACCCACGAACTCGGGTACCGAAGGCCAGCACCCTAACCAATCGGCCATGTTTCGGCTGAAAAAGAACAGGAGTTCCGGATTTTGCAATCTAGCTTTGTGCTCTGCATTACTGAACGAGGATATTCTGCGTTGTGAACCCTCCATCCCCATATCTCATATGTGGTAAAAACGCATGCTGATCATTTTTGGAATGTACATAGTATGCAGATAAAATTGTAAATATTAAATAATTTTTTGTAGTGCGAGACTAGTTGTGTTCCAAGACAACACTTTAGCGTTCAAGTCATTATAATATGCTGAAATTACACGATCATGACGAAATACTTATATAACCACTACCAATAGGATCTTCAGGTAAGATATTCCTGTGGTTTCGCTCCTGGAGTGTGCAATTTACATTCTTTGTAAATTTTTGTTTTCTGATTTTCCCCGTCGTATCAAAATTCAAACCGCTTAAAACAATCAGTACCCACAGTACAGAACCTCTTTACGCATGTTACGTGGATCGTGATTCATGCATATTTATCACTTCACGCGAGCAAGTCGTGATTCGTGGCATATGAGGGATGAGAACTGCGTCGCCGGTGTCGTTCAACTCTAATGGTCACCACAGTGCAGTTCGTTAGTGATTCTCGGGTCTGACGATAAGGCCTTTGTTTTCGGTTAGTGTATACAGCTGACCCTCGTTGCCCAACGCTTTTTTTTGAACATAGATAACAATCTGGCCTTTGTCTGCGAATGACTCTTTCCAGGGAGACTTTTTCAGCTGCTGTCAAATTCGACAAAGCTATAGCAGGTAGATGTCAAGAATCTGGGCACTAGCGAAATTCATCACATGAATTAAAATTTTTTAAATATAAACAGTGCTGGGGCTTGGAGTGTGACTCTCTTACTGAAGACTTACCGTTTTTCCTTTTTTTTTTCCTTTTTTTTTTTTTTTTTTTTTTTTTTGTGCCGAAAAACTCTTTTGATATTTCAAAGGTGTGTTGACAATTTAAAGCTCTTTTGTAAGAAATTATAACATTTATACTAAATTCCATTGAACTCTAGATATATAATCGTTGATTCGAGTCACATTATTGGAATGACAATGGTTTAAGTGATTTTATGAGTGTAATTTCTATCTTCCGATAATGTCATGAGTCTGATCCTAATCATTTATTGAACTTAAAATTTAAATAGTTTCACTAATTTCATGATTTATCAAGGTAAATAACTAGCAATAACTGAAGAATAGTGTAAGGTAGATCAAAGTACCTAATCTGCTTTCCTTCCATAATACTAAAACCCTATATAATAAAACCATTTTGTAGAATTTTACAATCTTTTTGTGAATGAAGCGAAAAGTGCGACTCCCACAGGGTACTAGCTCTGAGGGAGAGCTTGAGAAAGGAAATTCTAGATCTAATAAAATAAAATTAAATACTACACGAAATGTTGGGGCATGGGGCATTTTCTGTAGGTGGTCTATACCTGTTGTATTGCATCTTCTCGCTTAGTGATAACTTACTGGAAAAATAAAATCTCCCCCACCGTCTCGCATTTTAAGAATTCTTTTAAAGACTTTATATCACTCGAAAGAATAGCAAATTCTCTAGGATCCTATCTTTCTATTTAAAAAAAATTGAGAAATATATCTAATTTTAAATTATTTATGAGATCTCTTGTTATACCCTTTTTCAAACTCAAAAAGAATGTTTAACAGACATAATTAAAAAAAAAGGGGGGGGGAACGTAGCATTCTACAGAATTTGTTGCTTCAATATCTTTCCTCCTCGCTTGGGAAAGTTAGTGAAAATAACCTAACTGATATCGCTTACTTGTAAAATATGTTGTACTTGCCATGCCTTACAAGCAGAATAGTGTGTCAAACTCTCTCTATACTCTATTATGATCAATTACTAACCAAAATAATTTTTTACATTTCTGCTCTGCATAAAAAAAAAAGATCACAATGAAATGAAAGTGAATAAAACTTCTTAAGAAAGAAATTGTTTCATCAAAACTTCTTAACGAGGAGATTTACTATTATAGATATATAAATAAGATTGGTACCACAGAAGAACGTCTTAAACTGAAAAACTTCTTTAACGGGAAATTCTCTAGGGAGAGGGTGGTTGCTCCCTTATCTCCTTCTTTCTCTTTCTCTCTCTCTCTCTCTCTCTCTCTATATATATATATATATATATATATATACATTATATATACATACATATATATAAATACATATATACACACACATATATACATATATATATACATATATATATATACATATATATACATATATATATATATATATATATACATATATATATATATATATATACATATATACATATATATACATATATATATACACACACACATACACATACATATATATATATATATATATATATATATATATATATATATATATATATATATATATATATATATAAAGAGGTTGACTCTAGAAGGGGAGGGAGCGAATAAGTCACTTGGAGCAGTTGGATAAGTTGCAACTTAAGCAAATAAACATGGTTTAATAACAAATATTTTTCCAGATTACTATAATTATTTCAAAAATGTTTGTTACATTTACATATTGTAGATATATTAAACCTTCGTTTTGAAAAAAAAATCTTAAAAACAATAGTTTACTATTTTAAAAATATTAAGAGTCTATTTAGTAAATAGAAAACAAAGAAATAACTTTTCTGATTTAAAAAAGAAAAAAGAGAGAAACAATTGCAGCGTAGGAATTGTTCTGCTTTTGCTCAATTTTCCAAATAGCAATCATTTTCGGAAAACAGAGTGATAAGTATAATCTAAAGTATCAAGGTTTTCCTTACCATTTGGTCGCTAATTGTGACCGTGATACTTTAACCTATTAAAATTCTTTCTCATTTTCTATTATGTTTGGGCATGCGGCTGGAATCTTTCACCGCTCATTGTTTTCAAAGGATTCAAGGTTGTGGTTGTCATTTAACTTGCATAACCAGAACGAGATTGCAACAGAATTTTATACTTCTTCCACTGCTCCGAAACCTTTTTTGGAAAGTGAAACATTCGATTGTTGATTTTCTTTATTACTTTGCAAACTGTCAGTGCCAGTTCGTTTAAAGAAATGGATGGGAGTAGTTTGGAATGTAATTCCAGAGGGTATTCTCTTCTCTGTATTTTATGACAGTATCGTTATGTTTACCCTTAACTACAGTGGATGTATTTTGTGAGATAAAACTGAGGTTTCGGTTTGGTTTGACAACGATCTACTTTTTTTTTTTCAACACGAAGGCTAATGAATCAAGGACCTACCGCTTTAAGCTGATTACGAATGGGTACGAACACCCATTCCGGAGTGGGATTCGAACCCAGGAATTCCGATACCGAAGATCAACGCCCAAACCATTCTGCCATTGTTCGGCTTAGAATTTCGGACAGTATTATTTCTCGTGCCGGTTCAACTATATATATATCAATATCTATCTATCTATATATATATATATATATATATATATATATATATATATATATATATATATAAATATTTACACACACACACATATACATATATATACAGTGGACTCCTCTTAATGTGATCAGTTTGGGGCATCATGATTTTGATAAAAATAACCAATTGATACTAATAAACGATATGCAAAATTAGATAAATTAACCCACCCTTCTTTAATTCACACGTACTAAATTTAAAAACAAAATGGAAAAACACACCTTATATTTATGTACTGTATGTTATCCTTTAAAACATAAGAATTGTATACATAATTTAAAAAAATGATCAATTGTTGACTGTCTACACTTTTTTCTAAGAAGCTCATTGATAAATTGTTCGTAATCATAATCAACCTGTCATAACGACTTAAAATTTCGATCTTTTGTTTTAATGTTAAATCATTTCGCTTTCTGGCTTCCATGCAGATAAACTGCATGTAAGCGAGCAAGGCATAAAATGTGAATGCGCTCCTTCTCAGTTCCGATAATAATGTGTTGTCTTCTGCTTATCTGACAACCATTGACCATCAACAGGGTGTGCGTATTTCTGAAAAATTCCAGGAACGTGTAAATTCCCAATTCTTTGTTCATTTCCCATTTCCCTAGGTTGAAGAGGATAATTCTGGAAAATTCAAACAACAGCGAAGGAAAAGAAAAGAATGGGTTCTTTCTGAATATATTGTGAATATTCTTTTGCCAGTTAAAATGAGGCTCGAAAACTGATTCCATTAATCGATGTAACGATCACATAAAGCGATCATTTTAACATACAAACGAATAGAGAAAATCGTTCCGCCATATATAACGGTTTTATTTGGTATCCTATTCACTTCTAATTTGGATTCGTTTGAAGTGTTACATTCTACTATTTTTTTTTTCCTGCTGCACGAAAGCTACCTGTACCTGAGATCTGTACCTACAGTTTAAAGATAATTCCAGACGGCTACGAACATTCAAGCCAGCAGTTTCACCCCATCATCACCCTAACCCATTCGGAATCACTCAGTTCAATGCTGGTTTGATGGTTTGGATAAAACTGTTGATCATTTCAATTAATTTATAGTTTGCTTGAAACTTGGTAAGTTACTTTGCGAAGGACGAAACAAAAGTATATTTGTAATGGAAAAAATGTTTACACGTATTTTGGAAATCAGATTCTTTTTAAAAAACGTCATTCATTAAAAAAAATTATCCATGCGCATGACATTATTAAAAAAGTATACTCTTTTAACATAATATTACTCAAGGAAAATAAGCAAATTTGGGCATTAGATTTTTTTAAACACTTAAATATAATATTTGGAAAGATAATATACCTAAATAAAATATTATATTGGAGTGTATTTTGTTAGGTTTTATTTTTTTATTAAATACCCAATAAAGTAATATTAAAAATTCAAATTTAAAAAATATAGAAATGTAATGAAAACAGTAATATTAAAAGCTTTTGTAGCTTTCTTCTTTTTGAAAGGATATACTTTAATTAGTAACCCGTAATTTTTTTAGTATAAATAAAAATCTATGTTGAAAAATTTTTGCCTGTCTCTTAAAAATAATACAAATTATGAAAGTCATGAAGAGTCTGAATTAAGGAGAAAAAAGTAAAATAACTTGGATAGAGAGAAGAAAGAAGAAAAAAATTTAAGAGTCAAAATAGGCTGCCATATGAGAGAACGAAGCATTAATGCGAATATTTAAATTGATCTAAAAGGTTTTAGAACATAACTGTAGAGCTTTAAGGGATACATGTAATTTGTTAAGCATTTTATTAGGAAAGAAAATTATATAATATATAATATACATTGATATATGAGAATATATAGTACTTAACTGATGATTGATTTTGCATGGTTTAATAAAGAGCACTTTTGTCCAGTCTTAACAATTAGCTAGAATTAATTTGCAATGAGCTTTCATGAAAATACATGACACTTATAACCGGAAATTAGTTGTAATTAACCATGTAACAGATATTTTAAATATAATGATTCTTATCCAATCAAAGTTTGCTGCAATTGGGAATTACCTTGTTTTCTACAGAATTGCAAGCAGATAGTGACGTATCTCTTACGCCACTAACCCGTAATGTTATTAGTATAAATAAAAACCTATGTTGAAAAAATTTTGCCAGTCTCTTAAAAGTAATAAAAATTATGATTAATAGAAGTTTGACTCGAAATGATTAGAAAAAAAATAACGCCTATTGAACTCTTTAAATTAATAAAACAAGAAAAAAGTTTTTACCAATGTTAAATGATTTAACTTCTTTAAAAAACTGATGAAAGTTAAAAACATTTTAAAACTTTGAACTGTATGTGAGAGTTTATGTTTGGGAGTAAAATAAAACTACTTAATTAAGATATTTGAGCCGTATTTAATGATTTCCCCTTGAATAAATGTCAGTATTTGCAAACTCTTTATGTATGGATCTGTACAGAGACTTAATCTTCATTCTTAGTTTGTCGAGGCATTTTTCGAAAACCCAAATTATATAGTACCGAAGACAAATATCATAACCTTATTGCCAGCTTTTCTGTGAACCCATTATTCTTTAACAAGAACAAGAAGACGCTAAGATGTACACAAGATAAAATAATTTAATCCTTCTATCACGCTATGTTCTACCATTATCGGATCATCGGTCATCGACTGTTTAGAACAGTTAATCCTCGATTTAACGGGAAAAATCATGTCTGATTTAAATAATATCCCCCGGACACGAATGTAACGTTTTTTCTTTCTCATGACAATGTTACATTGGGAACAGGAATTCCGTCCCTGAGTTGCTGGTGCTGCAGGCGAAGTGTTGCAGTTACATTGTTTCGCAAAGAAGTTCCAAGGAAATTATTATTTATATATTTTAGTAACTTCACTTTCTATTCTGGAACACACCTGAACACCCTAGTTAATGATGTTGGGTTTGTTGATGGATTGTGTGATGAAAAATGTGATGCATGCATTTCCTCCAGAATTTACAAGTCTTATCCAACTGGAGGAACAGAAAACAATTATAGCTTACTGGTACTTAAGTACCTTCCAAAAATTCTTCAAAAATTAATGTAAGGGATCAGTGCATTGCTATGGTGAAGCATCACTGATGCTTCACCATAGCAATGTATCTTCTCATTGGGCAAGATTAACAATCAAAATATTTTAACATAACACATGAAAATGATAGAAAATCCCCACTTTTCCCCAGATTTTGCTATTTGCTATTTTTAATCTAAAATTAATATACCTGATATTGTTTATTGATTGATATGTTACCCGTTTCCAATAAGAAACTAAGGCTTTAAAAGCATATTTTGCATCGATTTCTAGAAATGAAGGGGTTGAGGCTTTTAAACTTTGGAAAGTTCGCTTACAAAAGTAAGTATATATTGAGGGAATTACCTTGAACAGTCCTAAAATTTGGTTCTGGCAAAAATCAGCATATTCATTAATGGCGGCTGGGGTACGTAAAATAGGTTAGTGGTCGCCGTGTACTTCAAGCTCCTAAACCAGGGATGGACAAACTTTTTCGGCCGCGGGCCAAAAATCAAAAGAAAATAAGTTTGGCAGGCCAAGATAAATTTTTCTGAAATTTTGAAAACAATATACAAGTACCTAACTGTTTAAATACGTTAATGAGATGAATCGAAATTGCGATTTCATTTGTAAAAGTTCCTTATACTGAGGTTCGAAGTGAGATGTCCTGATTTTAAGGAACGATGCGAAATGCTCATCTGTCAGTCTACTTCTGAAAATTATCCTTTCTAAGGTTCAAAGTTGAAAATACTTGTTCACATATAAGAAACAAATATACCGCTGATCTTCTGGGCCTGAGATAATAAATTTAGAATATAATATAGTAGTAGAAAAGGAGATGGATATATAATGTATAAATATATATTTCTTTTAATTTGCCTCGGACCGGCAACTTAAAGTTTTATCCGCGGGCCGGATAAAACCTTCCAGCGGCCGGAGTTGGCCCGCAGGCTGTAGTTTGCTCATCCCTGTCCTAAACGATACCTCTGGAATTGACAGGACAAGCCTAAAGACTATTGGCTTGATTTACGAAGACCCACTTTGTTTGTGTTGTTCCATCTTAAAGAGAAACTTGAGCCTCCTATATAGTACTTCCATAATAGACAATTGCTAACAAATACATGCGGCTTGTTAGCTACGAATGATATAAAAGCAAAGGCTTCTGCATTGGAAATAATATTAATAACAGCTCTAAAATTATATAAAATTTTTTATTATATATATCTAGAAGTCTACGCATAATTTTGTGTAATGTTTTTCAGCAATTGCTTAAAATAATTTGGAGCAAAAATATTGAAATTAAATAAAAAGTGGATACAAATTTTTATATAAAGGTCAAGTTTTGATTAAGTATACCATTTAAAAAGTTGCTTCAGAGGAGAAGGCGGAGAGGAAGCTCAACAGGCTCATCCCCTCCCTCCCTCTGGCTACGGCCCTGGTACCGAGACACCCTGGAGTACCACCATCCTATTCAGAAAATACACGAAAATTATCGTTGATGAATCAGAATTCTCATTTTATCACATCGGAAAACCCTAGGAAATAAATCAGACTACTTGGAAGGAAAAAAAATCTCCCATCTTTCTTGTGAGATTAGTTTCAAATCACCTCAAATGCTTTACTCTTTTGATATTTTTAAGCACTTCTATTCTCTTTCCACTTCTACCATGTGAAGTACCCGTGTGAAGTTCACAGTGAGTAGTTACTGAGTATCTCTCTGAAGTTATTCCAAACAGGAATATCTCGATAGCCACATAAATGATTTCTAATTTGTAACTCTTTCACATGCAGGAGAAAGAAAAGCCTCGGAAAGTTTATTACCTAATGTCTGGTTTTGGTTTTCTCTGTACTTCCAAGAACTCAATGTCTTCTGAGATATGTTGATGAGGGAATTGCTTTAAATCATTTAGACTACTTTTCTTGAAGTTTTACGAGCTGTAGTCGTATCTTAACATCTTTGAACTAAGATTATGCAGTTGATTCATAATACAGAGTGATAAAAGTACTCAGAAGGAAAGATAATGAGAAGAGTTCGTGTAAAAGAAGAAAATGATAAATCTAAAATGAAGTTATAATGTTATTGCATTTAAAACAAAGAATATGGTTTTAGGTAAAAGTAGACATCCTATTCTTAAAGTGAATGAATGAAAACTTAGTAAAAACAAATTTAAAAGTGATAACGCTTTCGAATAGTTATATAGAAGCTTTATGAATTTTATCGGGAGCTATCAAGTTCAACATACTCATAACTTAACGCGTATCAAGCTAAAACGAACAGATAGGTTTTGAGAATACTAAGAGTTTTAACCTACCACCAGTGTAGACATGATGGATGCTTGAAAAAGACGCTGCTCTTCGGTATCAGTTCAAACACTTTTGCTTGTATGGATGTTTGTAGTCGTTAGAAATCGGCTTTAAGCAGTAGGTTCTGGTCTCATTCGAGCTCGTGTAGCGAAATAGTAGATCGTACGGCTCCAAACCAAACGAGCCGAACAATGGTCGATTGGTTAGGGTGCTGGACTTCGGTACCGGAGCTCGTGGGTTCGAATCCTACAGTGGCGTGGATGTTCGTAGTCATTCGGAATCGGCTTTAACCTTAGGTCCCGGTCTTATTAGCCCTCGTGTTGCAAAAAGTAGACCCTAGCACTCCAAACCAAACCAAAGCAAACGAAGCAAACAAACAATTAACGGCTACCTTTCTTTTGGAAGTAATTTTGGAAGTAAGCGAAATGAATTCGACTATCCAGAGGTTGAGAAGTATCTAACGAATTCACAGTTCTTTTTATTTCCTTAATCATAGCCTTCAGGATGATAACAAGGTGCTAATAACTAGAGGTAATAACAGTACTAACTACAAGAACATTTTGATGTTTTCTTTCTTTTCTTCAACTGTATTGAAATAGTTTTTACTTCTAATATCTCCACAAATTTTTACACGTGAAATGTTTTGATACCCATAAAAAATGAACCAAAACGATCTATTAGCTAGAAGTTAGTTTGACCGCGAGTCAAAAGGTGGAAAGAACTGATTAGACCTGTTATGGGCAAACTTTTTAAAAGACGAACCAAAAAAATATAAATAAATAAATAAATAAATAAATAAAAATAGAAAGGGGTAAGAATTTTGGCGGGTCAAAATTATTTAATATAAAATTTAATATAGACTACAAGAAATAGTATACTTTGAAAAGTCTTATGCTAATGGAATTAACGACAGTATATTTTTAAAACTTCACCGTCATCTTCAAATTGAGCCTCATGTTTGCTTTATTATTGCTTTCCTGAAGAGTAGAGTTATGTATAGTACACAGGCATGAGAGCCTTTGTAATATTTTATATATATTCGAAATAATTAAATTCAAAGTATTTTAAATCTTACTTTCATTTTTTGACTTTAAACATAGAATTAGAGTGTTTACTTTTATAATATTATACCTATTTATAACAGCGTGTTTTTTTCTTTTTTTCCTTTTTTTATGTGCAATGTTTGAAACCATTTTCGATAAAGCTTCTCTAATAGTTCCCTATAAATATATACCTAACGCCAAGCACAAAACTTTTGTAGTCATTTAGTAAGTACCTAAATGAACATAAAAATATATATCACGATAATCGTGTTTATACTATCTCGAAATCTTATTCGCAAATGCGTAAAATATTTTTGTAGAACAATTCTGCATTTTGAAGCAACTATTTCTTAGCAGATTTCGTTCTTACGTAATTCTGATTAAGGAAAATGAACGTACTTGGTATAAAGTAACAAAGTTTAATAAGCACATTGAGATCTAAGTATTCGACAAAGCAACATAGCATGTTTTTCATCTGTGTTCTCTTCCTATACGTTTTCATTCAGTTGTGTGGAACAAAATGTCGAAATATTTTTATAATCCTCTTTCATGTAATAATTTTATGATACCTGCCATCTCAATACGAAGCAGTATACATTTCGGTTAATATGCATGCAGGAAAAAGGTTTTACGTTTCATAAAATGGATATTATCCTCGACCAGCACAATGCTACATCTTGAGTCAAAAAACATGGTGGTATGACCCGAATCCTGAATCATCGCTGCTCATTCAAAGGCGAAACGAAACGCTAAATCCTTTCACCACGCAAAATACACACATATACTTATAAACCCTCGTAATCGGACATTGACATAACACTGATTCCGTTTCACGGAATAAACTTTTAATCAAGAATTTTTACAATCATTCCCAGAGCAGGTGCAAATAGTTGAAATATAATTATCGTGATTAACTAAAGAAAAGAAAATAAATGAGCTAATTTTTCTAATCATAATACATATGAATCTCTCTATATGAAGTCTTTCATATTGTTATGATGAATGTTTTTCAACCTCACACATATCCAGGATTGAAATTCAAATCATTTGAGAATCGGTAAGCTTAAATTTTTAAGGATGCTTTTTGAAGAAAAAAATAACATAAGGAAAAATAAAAATTAAAGCATTAATTAGTTAATAGAAAGAGAGGTAATTCTTTGTGACACATAAGAATATGAGATAAATTCTATTTAAGAAAAAAGCGAACCAAGTTCCAATGAGAGCAATTAAATCGTGTTTGCTGGGGAGATACTGGTGGATTACACATCTTTATTTGAAAATAAAATTTGAAATGTGGCAGTTTTAAAATTTTTTGAAAAGAAATCGTTTTTAAAGTATAGGTTGTAGTTAGGAAAATTTGACATCTGCCTAATTACACGAAAATACATCCCAGTAGATTTACCCACACTGGAAGAATCGAGTGGTGTTATTGCTAGCGAAGAGGACTATTTTGAAGGAAATAGTACTTAAAATGTTGTAATATTAATAATATAGATTTATAGCTAAAATTACTTTGTTTTCTATTCCTAACACACCTGGTATATATAAATGCGTATTCTATAAAAGTAATTTGTGTGTTAATGGGTTAAGATATTTATGAATGGCATATTGGCTTCCACTGGCTTCATCCATTTTCTTTATTGTTATTCGGAAATCATCTACCCTGTGATTGTTATTTCTTAACAATTTTGTATGTTTTCAAAATTCTGTACAAAATCCCTTATATAATAATAGCCTAAGTTATCTGTCCTTCTGTCCTCGAATTTATGAAGCGGTTGGACCTGGAATAGATAGAGGCATCCATATTGGATTCTTGATGAGTTAGGGTTAGCAACGTTCGAAATCCCCCCCTTCCTCCCTTTTCTAGCATTTAATGCCATTATTTCAAGCCCTATTTTCCCCAGTTAAGAGCACGTGATTAAATTTATCATATTATCGCATAATAAATAGGTAAAAATAACATTTTTTCTAGCATTATTAAGCCATTCCTTTAGCATCTCATTTAATCATTACTTATTTTAAATTATTTAAATATCTTCTGCATTATTTTCATACGTTTTATCACTGAACTTAGATATTACGTAAATAATTTTCTTTTATATTTGGCTTAAATAATAGATTAGGTACATATGTAATAATTTTAAATTTAATCATCGATTATTTTTTGTTGCAATGAAAATTTTATCACCGGTATTAACAAAAAATTCTATCTACCTCCAGGGTGTAGTGGAAATGATAGTTTCATTCCTTTACTTCCATTAATTACTGTGGAATTTGGAAGAACTTAACGATAATTTCGACTTAGGTAAGAAAACTTTGAATTATCTTTCTAAATGAATTCAACGTGATTCTAAACTGCATTCACAGTATCGGGAGACTTTAGAGGAGTATGAAGATAAACAAATTATTGAGCGTGCACCAGATAATTCTCAACCAAAACACAAACCATTTTTTTTATCTGCCTCATCGGGTACTTTACAATTCTGGAAAATTAAAAATTTTACTGATCCCGTCATATGGCGGGCTATATGCTAATATAAAAAATAAAAAAATCATGTAAAATAATAAAATTTTAAAAAAAGTAAATGTTCTTTGTTTTGTCATTTATAAAACTCAAATTATATAAAGAACATTTTAAAATATTTTAATACTGTCTATAAATATTTAGTAAACTTCAAAAAAATTCTTTGCTTAAATAAATTTCTTACCCTAAATATATAATATTCATCAAATAATAACATTGAATTATACAATTATACGTAAATGAAATTTCGGTAGGGTAATGTAATCTGTAGATAAATTTCATTGGTGAAATGTAAGTGCAAATTATATATATTCAAAAATGTCTCTATTACACACAGGAAAATAAAAGAAAACAATCTTTAGAAGTTAAAAATGTAATATTTATATGTATTTATTCACATTCACTGATATACGGATTACACAGCGAAATCAGCGGAGATTTCCGAGGGCATAAGTTGTTAACGGTCTACCGAAGTTTCGGTGACTATCCAATATTACCTGAAAATGAGAAGAAACAAGCTGAAATATGGTTTGTTGTGGTTAGATTCAGCAAAAATACAGTCGATCAACCAACAGACGATCAGTCGATTTAAAGTCGATACTTTAACATTTTATTGACGTTAAAAGAAAATAGACAACTCTGCTGTGTACATCTGCAGCTAAGTTGGATGGAAAAAAACTGGTAAAAACTTGATACCCCCAATCTTGACTGATGCTCATAGTCTAATGTATCCTCCACACTATGGACAATTGTTTATCACTTCCTGGTAGTGACCTTGAACGATGGTTGACTGGTTGCATCCACACGCTGGGCCACTAAATGACCCGAGCACGTGGATTCGTCTATAGGGTCTACCGCACACTTTAGTTGAGCATCTGGATGCCTTTGATTTTTGGACAAAAACCGCCTCCGAAGCAATCGACCGCCATGGCTATTTTATCTTCTACTACCATCGACCACGATAAACCATACCCCTCCACATAGTGGTCATGGCTTGCAGTGGACCATAGTGTGGAGGGGCCTTAAGTAAATTAGTAAATTCATCATTTCCGTGGTTTATTAGCGGGTCAGTTAGTCATTTAAAATTGCAAAATCAGCAACCAAGGTCCTAATTACGCGATAGAATCCCGTGATAATAGAAATAAACAAAGGAGCACTTATTGATGGGTAAAAGGAAAGAGATTTTGCACTTGAATTGAGGTTCTTTTCTTCATAACGAAATGGAATTAAAATTGAGGAATATAATTGAAATCTGATAGGTTAAATTTTAAAGTTTTAAAGACATGTCTCTGCATAAATGCAGTAAATTTTTAACTATATTTGTTTTTATTTTTTATGTTATACAAATTCTGTATAATATCAAAACTGTTATAAAATGTTTTTAAGGTGCCTAAACCGCAAAAAACATTCATTGTTAATATAATAGCTTATTGGAAAAAATTGAGAAATTTATAGGCATTTTTCTACTAATTAACCCTAATTTTTAGTCAATGAAATGCATAAAAATGCAGTTTTTGAGAGAGAAAAATAAACAACAAATTCTACAAAATAATGGAATATAGTGCATATCTAATTTTTAAACGAGCAATTGAAAGATTTTGTAAGGGTTCTCAGAAGAGACTGCTTCGTTACAGTTTACAATCGACTAGTATTTCTGATTATATAAAAGTTAATTACTTTAAGTAAAGACTGTAAAACATTCAATGTAGAGTATTTGCATTAAAATGAATCGCAAAAAGAAAGATAAAAAATATCTTTCGTTTACGTAAGATATAACAAAGAAACAGGAATACTAAATGCAATAAGGATAAAAAATGTATATCCTAACCATGGTTTGCGATTCTTACGTTATTTAATGCAGGATATATATATAAAAAAAGCGCATTTTTCAAGTCGGTGCACATAAAAGATTGCAGAACAGCATAAAAATTCTTTAGCTACCTGTCATTATCGAATCTCGTCCTCTTATCCATACCTTGCAAGGACGTGACGCCAACTAACCTCAATATTCTGAGATAAAAATTCAAAGTTCGATTTATGTCATATTCAGCGCCTCGAATTTACATTGGAACAAAAGCAGGGAAAGAGTTCCGAATCGCTTTTCTTTTCCACTTCCGCCGGTACTCGTCGTCTCGCAAAAACTACGAAATGTTAAAACCATAATTACGCTGAAGCAATTTAAAGGCAACTACTTAATTTGTATTCACCTATTTAAACGTTCCCATTAAGGGGTCCCAGGACTTTGATGAGCTTAAATATGAACAGAAATGAACTTTTTCTTTTAATTCTTTAAGGTGGGTATTTATGTATGCAGTATAGTACTCCTCTCGATAACTTATAAAAAAAAATACCTTCTGATTGGCTTGCATTTTTAGAATTCTTTTAAAAAAATGCTACGTGATATAATATCAAATTCTCTAGAATGCTATCTTTACCTTTTTCTTTTCTTTTTTAAAAATTTATATACCTTAAATACTTTTATTTGCATTTGAAAAGGCGTATATCAAAATGTCTCACAGTTTAAAATTAAATATATTTTTCTCGATGTTTTTCAAAAAAAGGGAAAGATAATATCCTAGAGGATTTACTCTGGAGAATTTTATTTTTTCCATAGGTTAACATTACTAGAGAAATCTAATATGGCAGGTGCAGACTTTTAAACTGGTATTATTGTCTCTAATATTTCTGCTTAAATCCACTTTTTCTCAAGGCCTCTGTCGCAAAGAGGTAACTTTTCAGGAAACCACCCAAAAGATTCGAATCCCGGCACCACCATTGAGTAATTTGAACTATATTTATTATCTTTATCTTTTCGTTATTTCTAGCAGTTACTAGAACATTCTCCAATCATATTAATATTCAACTACAGTAAATAGTGCTTCAGTACAGCAAGTAGCTCAATATGTTAATTCTCCGTTATGATAACCAAGCGTTGAGTGATATGCAAAGAGTATTATGCCCTTGATATTCGAATTTATTATCTATTCTACAGCTATCTACAAGACAGTATTGAAACAGATCGTGAAATGTTCATTACACAATATACAATGTTTATTATCAGAAAAAGTAATTTTATAGTGAAATTTGTTTAGCCCCCTATGATAATAATAATACAAGTACGATAAATCTAGATAGAAATTAAAGAGAGTCATGCACTGAAGAAATTAGTTTGGTTAGTTTAGATTGCTACATTCTACTGTTTTGACTACAGCTTAAAGCCGATACTGAACGGCTATGAACATCCAAGTCAAAATAATTTATATTGTGAATGCAAATAAAGTTTTTGCATTCACAATATGAATTATTTCAGGAATATAATTGATCACGCTATATCTTTACAGTTAACATAATTTAAAATGCATACATAAATATTTAAGTAAACCATGTTGGAAATTAAAAATATATGAAAATGACTGAGCCAATAATTTTGAATAAGAAATTTAAAAAATTCGCGATGATTTGAAGTGAAAGTTGAATTAGAACAAAATTATAACTAACTATTCATAAAAAATAATCTAAATAATTATCTGAATGATATTTATAAATATGTAGATAATAAAATTATATGCATACAAAATAATCTAAATAATTATCTGAATGATATTTATAAATATGTAGATAATAAAACTATACATACAAAAAATATCCACAGAAAAATATTAGGATTACCTATAAGAACGTGATATTACCTATATTAGGTTTGGTTTGGAGCGCTACGGTCTACTGTTTTGCACACGAGGGCTAATGAGACCGGGACTTACTGCTTAAAGCCGATTCCGAACGGCTACGAACATCCATGCCATAATGGGATTCGAACCCACGAACTCCGGTACCGACGATCAGCGCCCTAACCAATCGGCCAGCGTTCGGCATTACCTATATTAAGAATGGGATGTAATATACAATTGTTAAATATTCTATATTAATTGTCTTATATTTTCATCGTAATGAATTAAGAGGAATAATTTCATACATTTGTAAGAGTTAAAATAGGTCTTAAAACATTACTCAAAATTATGTATAATTTTTAAGTACTCAAAAATTTATGACTGGTCGTTCATTTGTTGGACTCAATGTCATGTCCCTAACTCTTTAAAAGTATAACATGTCCTAAGATTACTTTTAAAAGAATGACATCTTTTAACTTATGATAAATACAAGGAACTATGTTTACGTTGTAGATGAAATCACCATAGGTTTGTTTTTTTAGGGGAGTAAGTTTCTTCAAGAACAATAGTTACCTTTCCCGAAAGCTTATTCAGAAAAAGTATTTTTAAAATTCATATATGCTGAAATGTAGCAGCATAAATCAAATGAAAATATATGCGAGAAGACTTCAATAATTCATTTGATTTTTTCCTTATTTTCTCTAGAGGAGATGAAACTGCAGATTCTTAAAACATAAATATGCAACTGACCTGAAATATCTACGGAACGAAAAAAACCTTCATCGAATTAACATGAATAATAATAGATGCCCGATGTGATATTTCAGTCGTACAAACAAATGAAGAAATCTCGAATTTTTGTTGCTTATTCATGATTGAGATAAAATCTCTCGTGGAAGGAATTATTTTAAAACTGGAAGTATTTTTATTTGTGGAATCAGTAAGTGAAACCTAGGTAACAGTTGGGAAGTTTAAAAAGCTATACTTATATACAATTTCAGAGATAATACATTTAAGACAAGAATAATTTAAGCAACAATATATTGTTTCTGATAAATAGCTTCGTATTCGAAGATCAAATTCTTGAGGAATTCATTATTATATGAAAAAAAAGAGAGAATTATCGTTTAATTAATTGAACGATAAAAATTAGATTTGTCATACGTACATAATCTTGTTATATACACTGTCTACCAATAAGTATATGGACACCTATGCAAACGATGGTATCTGCGGTCCTGAGGTACGTCAAGGCTTCCGCCGGTATACATCGTATAAGAAACAGCATCGGCATTAGTCGCATGCAAGATGTCGGAGCTCTCTGATTTCAAGAAAGGTATAATTATATATTGGGTATCACAAATATGGCCGATCATTAAGGGACATATCTAGCGATCTGAAGTACCCAAAATCGACAGTGGCCTATGTGATTAAGAAGTGGAATGTGAGCGGTGATTGTCGGAATGTGCCCCAAGTCGGCAGACCAACAAAACTGGGAGATAGAGACCGACGAGTGCTGTCCAGAGAAATTCGAAAGAACAGCACCCAACCAACGGCCCTCATCTGCAAGGAGTTTCAACAGGCATCCTGGAGTATTGTTTCAATGAATATCATCGGTAAGGAAGCACACCTGCTTGGCTTTCATGGTCGTGCTGCTGCCCATAAGCCTTTGATCACAAAGTCCAACCACGCTGTTCCGTTAATGTGGTGCAAAGCACATCGGAATTGGACCGTAGATCAGTGGAAACGGGTTCTTTGGAGCGACGAATCAAGATTCACCCTATACCGTTCGGATGGCTGGGTCTGGCGTCTGCCTGGAGAACGTCTCCAGCCAGAATGCATTGTGCCAACAGTCAAGTTCGGCTGAGGTGGAATTATGGTCTGGGGGTGCTTCTTCTGGTATGGACTTGGTCCCCATTCATGGTAAGCTCAACGCCGATGCCTACTGCACTATTTTGGATGACAATGTGCTTCCTACGTTGTGGTAGTTTCTACGTTGCGGTAAAATTCTTTCAACACATTTCCCATAGCTTTCTACCCAATTTTCTGTCCACTCAACATCTTTTCCAGCTGTCGCTGGCAAATGGCTCGGCGTTTCTCCTGATATTAACAGTTAAATTCGCTGACTAAGTCTATTGTCCCTTGAGAAAATTCTGTCAGTTTTTCTGGGTCTTTTCTCTTGTCTGCCGCTGGCGATAAGATCTTTTCTATCAGCTCTTAAATAAAATTTCAAGAAGATTTGGACTTGTGTGCCGTTCTTTTCTGTTTTGGCCAACTGCATCTTTATTACTGCTTGCTGATTAGGCTTCTTGTCCAGCAGCCCGGGCAAGTAAAAATAATAGGGACTATAATTACAAATGTGTCCAGCAGTTGTATAATTCCTGAATTACATATATGTTTAGATATAAACACACATTTACATAATAAAAATATATTGACTAAAGACTTTGGTGACTTTAAACTGCCTTTTTCGATACATGTTCCCCGCCCTTTTTTTAAAAGAAATATGAATGCATATATATATATATATATATATATATATATATATATATATATATATATATATATATATAATGTCAGGTCTAAAAAAGGGGTAGTTGTAAATTACGTGAGTTATAAACGATTTTAAAAAGGGAACTCTTTTATAATAATAAAATAAATGAAAAAGATCCACGCTCGCGTAAGCTTTTAGGATCATCTGGTCAGGCGGAAGCATTTTGAAACAATTTGATGAACTTACAAACAGACAAATTTTCAGTGAGCGCGTGGACATGGAACTGTCAACAACACTCTACGCGGGTCTTCGACGAAAAGGTGAAAATGGCGGAAATTTTACTTTAACGATGATTTAATAAACTTATTATTATCAAGAAGACTATTGTCCATTCGCCTTAACTCTGCACCACGACATGTCATATATATATATATATATATATATATATATATATATATATATATATATATATATATATATATATATATATATATATATATCTGTCGTAGGACGAAGTGTTCGGCGGGGGGTTTATAGCCATGGCCAGTTGGTGTGGTAAAACAAGACACCGTTTCAGTTACGAAAAATATTTATTGCCGGATCGTCGGTTGTTAGGTTCCAACTTCATTATAGGGGCAGTGTGAAATGCAAGGTCATCTAATATACATAATGACAAATTTTTAGAAAAATCTAAGAAAATATGCGTTTTTGACAGCGTGCATCCCCATTTTAGATTTCAAAACCCCTGATAATTTTCTCAGACATTAAAGACAGCTTTTGACTATACATTTACTTTGGTATTATTGATGAATCAGATTACAGGATTAATTCCAGTAGAGGGTTAATTCCAGTAAGAGCCGTCTTCGAGGTTTTATACAAAATCTCTACATTTATTTACAGATTTAGTTTAATTTTTTCTATTTACACACACACACATCTATATTTGTATTCATATATCTATTAAAAGGGGCAGGACACATTAGTTAGGCAGTTTAAAGTCAAGTTTTGCAAGAGTTTTTAGTCAATATGATGTTTTTTGTTTGAATTGTAAATTTTGTCAATTGCTCCATTGGCTGCAAAATTCTACAAGTCTTCCGCAGTCTGCCAGTTCTATAATTTAAAAACAATTAGATCACTGTTAGGCTATGGGTATTTTTGTACAAATAAATCTTTAAATTATAAAAGCCGGAAACATAAAAATCAATATTACTAAGTATAAAGCTCCCCTCTTCCCCTTTTTCGCTTCAGTGACTGGAATTTTGTAGCAGCATTTACCTGGAACAACGTGGATACTACTCGGTTATCACAGTCACGTGACCCCCGAGATGCACTCCATTATGATCAATTGTGCATCCCTTATTTAAACAGAGTACTGAACCAAAACGATTCGGCCGTAAGCTTGTTCCTGATATGAAGATTAATCGCTCGTGCACTTTGCTGTTGATCCATTCAAATTGCAGGAGTGATAAAAGGAAGATTCAATTAGGTGGAAAACAAGATCAAGACGAAGATTAATGTAAGCTCACTTTGGTCAATGTAGGATTCAAAGTGACCTTCCAGAACCATCAAGGGCTCCAGGAAGAAAATCTGAAAGAATAGTTTACATTTTATAGAATTGAATTAATTTTTTTATTTGTGGTTGAGGAAATCTGGCAAACTTACGAAATGAAAAAAACCCCCATTTGTTATGTTTTATTAATTGTAGAATGGTGATAAAATTAGAATATTATATATATATATATATATATATATATATATATATATATATATATATATATATATATAGAGTATATGTATGTATGTATATGTATGGAGAGAGATATATATATATATATGTATATATATATGTATATATATATGTATATGTATATATATATATATGTATGTATATATATATGTATGTATATATATATATATATATGTATATATATATATATGTATATATATATATATGTATATTATATATATATGTATATATATATGTATATATATATATATATATATATATATATATATATATATATATATGTATATATATATATATGTATATATATATATATATATATATATATAGATATATAGATATATAAATATATATATATATAGAGAGAGAGAGATATAGATAGATAGATAGATAGATATGTATCTTTATATAAGGATCTACATATATATATATATATAGATAGATAGAGAGAGAGAGTGAGAGAGAGAGAGAGAAAATGCGTGTGTGTGTATATATGTAGGTATATATATATTTATATACATATATATATATATATATATATATATATATATATATATAATATCAAAATTATTTAACTTTAATATTTCCTTAAACACCTCGTCCCATTTTAATTCCTTAAAATCTTTTTCCCAGCCTCTAAATGAGTGTCCACGACTTAAAATTCTTTCGATACATTTTCCAAGCTTTCTGTCCTCTAGAAACCTTTTCATGCTTAAAACTTGAACTAAAGTGTTATCTCTAAAAAGAAAAACCGAAACTGAGGATAAGAATGCTTGTTAAAAATGCAATTTCTTTGAATGATGGCATTATCAGCTCATATATACAGTTCTGATTTTCAAAAAGTGACTTCGAAATGACTTTTTGTATTTTTATAAATTAGTAAGTACCAAAAAGTATATATCCGGTCTACTATCGATCTACAGTCGAACCCCGTTATAATGTGCTTCGAAGGATCAAAGATTTAATTCTGTATCAGGATGTTTTCTATATCGGAATGATTAAATAAAGTTTATCATAATATGTTTAACGCCTTAGTTGCTAACTGTATTCAAAAGTGGCGAGATTAATAAATGAAAAGCCCTTAAAATGTACTACAATTGATATTTAACACAAGGTTTACAGATATTTTTGCATACTTATTTTACGGTGTGGAAAATAGTAAAACTAACTATGATCTATGGTTTTTCCTTTTGTATTTTTTGCAAAGTTTTTCCCTTGCCAAATGGCAACGAAAAAGGAAAAACGACTTTTATTTTTGTTTTTTGATTACGGTTTTGAGTTGTTCTTTTGAAATCTATGTAAAATGTTCGTGTTCATTTAGTGTCGTCAGAATGTGTTAAATAAATGTATTTATTATTCGTTCCAAGACGCTTCTTTAAATCATGTCTGAAGAATATATTTTTCCAGTGCGTCCCACAGAACCCGAAGGTGAAAGGGTAAGAGCCTTTTGATAAATGCTCTTTCTTTAAGTTTGAAATTTAATAGACACCCGGCAAATTGACGTGTTTGAGGAACAACGCATTTTCTTTGAAAGAATTTTATTAAAAAACGCAATCTTAGCATTAGAAATACCGATAACTATCAATTCGGTTAATTTAGAGCTGTTTTCATTGGTGTGAAAAAGTTACGGTACTTAACAGATTTATATATGTTATTTCTATTTCTTAGAACAGCATACATAAACTGCAAGCTTATATAAATTTTTGCTATTCATGCATCTATTCTGTGCATTATTTTGACAGGCATACTCCTTTGTTCGTATACATTTTTCAAATCTTTTTTTTTAACATTTAATACAATTTTTTTACTTCTATGTTTGTTATACTAACCGATTTGATGCGATTTTTGTTGTAGTACCTAAATCTCATTCACTTGTATTTCCCGACAAGCTCTACGTTGAATTGAAACACGAAACCTTTTGGAATATTCTCAAGGCAGAACATATTATCTATTGTTTTGATTTGGTTTGGAGTGCTACGGTCTACTTTTTTGCAACACGAGGGCTAATGAGACCGGGACCTACAGCTTAAAGCCGATTCCGAACGGCTACGTACATCCATGCCACATTGGGATTCGAACAAACGAACTCCGGTACCGAAGGCCATCACCCTAACCAATCGGCCATCGTTCGGCGAATTATCTATTGTATCCACACATTTATGAATGCCAAATCCAAAGTATAAATAATTTCATGGATAATAAAGGTTTGTTACAATTATATATGAAAGTTTACATACTTAAAGAAAGACGTTTACAGGTGTAAATGACGGGTATTCGTAGAAGTAACTGTACATCATGCAAAATCCTAAAATTAAGTGCTGGAGGTAAATAAATTTCGGTATTTATTTAACTTATTATATCGATAATTGTGAGTAAAAGTTAGAAAACAATAAAAAGAATACATTTTGTAATTTTGCTTATGCTAGATTTACGGAGGCGATCAAAATGACGGGTTTCGTAAATCTAGTGTTAGTCAAATTGCCTAAATTTTATTAACACTAGATTGCCAGATTACATTTTAATTAACTGTTCTATAGTAACCAGGAATGCCAAATCTTTTTATGAAGGCCAAATCTAAAATAATAAAAATTTCATGAAAAAACTACACAATTTTTACAATTAAATATGAAACTAGCTTACCCGTCTGAAGGACTGGGATGCGTAGAGATAGGTGCACATCATGCAAAAACCTGAAATTAAAGGACATGAAATAGAATGAGGAATAAATTTGGGTATGTATTTATTTCATTATATTGACAGTTGTCAACATAAGTTAGAAAACAATAAAAATGATGGTTTTCGTAATTTTGCTCATGAATTTCAAAATGTATCAAAATGACGAGTGTCGTAAATCTAGTGATAATTAAATTGACTAAAATCGAATAAACTAAATCGACAACAGAATTAAATTAACAAAAAAGAACACAAATGAAAAGAACCATTAATTTTATCTTTTAACTGTTGCTCATTGTTTCGAACCAGAAATAATCGATGGCCTTTTGCTGACTTGACACCGATTCCATGAATGTTTTATAAATTTATTTGTCCAATACGACAAAGTACACAGACACTTTTTCCTCCACTGTTTGTGCGGACAAAAACGTATTAATTTAACGCATTTTGTTATTAAACAAGAAATGAAGTGTTATTTTCACAACTAACAAAAATGTTTAAAAAAATGGAAAAAAAGAATTTATGAGAAAACTGCAAAAATGGTTCATAATATCCGGGTTTTTTTGTTATAAAAACATAAATTAACGTTTAAAATAATAGATAAAAGTGAGATAAAAATTTTTGTTCGTTATATTCGGGAGTTTGTTATATATGGGTTCGTAAAAAATGGTTCGCATGTAATCGATAAAAAGAAACTCCGAAGTTTAGGAGCTGTTAAAACTATACATTGTTAAAATACCATTATGAACTCATATCCATAGTATTTATTTTCAAAAAATGGTTTCAATTTACCTTTGTGCATTTTAAAATTATTCTGGTGGAAAAATATATGTAATTTTGGTCTAATATAACACTATAAAGTAGACGTTTTGCATTAGTATGAAAGATAAAGGAAGCGTATTCTTGAATAGGATCGGAATTTTTCATACAGCAGTTATTAATTCTGCCTTATAAGTACGTCAGTACTAACGAATTTGATTATCCCCATCATCGATTGCAAATAACAATATTAATATTCGATAGTAAAAATAAACTACATTTAAATTACCTTTATGCACCTTAAAATTGTTCTGGATAGAAAAAGACTTTTTTTTTCTGCCGTAATATATATCTATAAAGTATCTCACATTTGTATGAAAGTTAAGAGAAGCGTATTTTGCAATAGAATAAGAATGTTACAAACAGCAATTTTTTTATTCTGTTTTGTAAGTCCTATAATTATTATGAGTTTGATTTGTAAATAAAATATATACAAACAATCTGTAGTGAAAATAAAACTTTGTTTAAACAAATCGGTCAGACTAATCTAATTCAAATCAGAAATCTTGTTTATAATTAAATATCCAAATTCCATGACTCTTTCCTTTACATTTGTAGGTAATAGAATTATGTATGCATGTCTATTGATGAATTTTCATTTTGAAGAATGAGCTGGCTTATAGAAATATTAATCATTTTATTTTTTATGCTAATATACTAATAAAAAATTCTGATTTTTAAACGTGTATATCCTTTAAACAAATTGAACTTTCATAAATTATGTATTTATTTTAACGAACAACCACGGGAAAGTGGTTTCTAAGAAAAAAATTGCTTATTTTCCTACTGTGATTTGTATCATTTATTCAATTATTGTATCACCTCATTTCGAAAGGAAAAATAAACTACGTAACAAGGCGATAGTGCATTCACCTCGCAAAGTGAAAAAGTTGTTAACAAATTGAATTAAATCTATTACTTTTAGGAATATCATGTACGAATTAATCTTAAATGGCATCCAGATAAATGAAATATCTTTTTAGGACTTTATTCGTATATCCTCATCTTATTACATCCACTGTTCAACATCAAAATACGTTATTAACCGAAAGTAATTACCGAGATAGCAACGGCATTAGGGGAAGACAGCAACAGATGGCAAGCGAAGTATGAGGTAATTCGAGTCTTAGCAGGGCCAAACAAAACTGCATTCCTGGCCTTCATCAATCAAATTTATTAATCAGCACTTTGATGAGTGACTCTGCTGGGTAAGGTGGCGCCAAAGTGACCAAAACAACGAATTAAAAATAAAGATTAATGCCAAAAATTACTACCACTCGAAAACAGGAAATTTCAATTTCATTAGCATCACATATTGATTATCTATAATTTTTTTTAGGGGAAAAAAATCTCTTTTATGAATGTTATCTGCCGCATCACTTCAAAAAGAGAATGTTAATAGCCAGTTCGAAAGGTTCGTACTTTTTATGATGCGGAATCTTTCCCCCATAACAGCTTAATAACGTCAAAGTCAGTCGCCGGTCCGACGTTAGGACATTAAAATTGGTTTAGGAACAGAAGAGGGAAATTTAGGCACTGATTAAGATGGCAAAAGCCATTTCTTCGGTTTAAATCTAGTATTGAGCAAGAGTCATAAAGAGGATTAAATGCACCTGCAAGTGTAATAATAAGTAAGCCTCACGCGAATACCAGAGCCGTTTATTGCCATAGTTACGTAGCTGAAGATTTTAAGTCATGTTGTAATGGCATTTTTCCATGCTATTTCTAGGAAAGTTAGAAAAACTTGAATAGGATATTTATGACTAATAAATTTCTGGTTTCTAGCTACTTACATTTTTTTAAGAGAAAATTAGCAGTACATACAAAATAAAAGAAAAAAGAATGAAAATAGGAGAAAAATAATTTGTATTAACCCATTAACGCCCAGCGTCCTTATTTGAGGACAGACAAAACATGGTTTGTAGAGTTTTTGTTTTCTTGAAACGATTCTTCCTTTTTAATGGAAATAGATATTAATCTTATGAATAATCTCCCAAGTTTTCAAATATGATCTTATCTATAATTTTGTCATTTCGATCGACATTTTATGATTTTCAAGCTTAGAATAGGAACGTATTATGACCGGTATTCTGAACGTATACCGGTCAAAATCATGGCGAATAGCCATATCTGTAATAAGTCATCTCTTTTCAGTACTTTTCTCATATATGATAGCAAATAAATCTCTTATCACAAAGTTTTCCTTTTTTTTTTAAAGACATCTTATTATGTTTTAAAATGACACCTCCTCACTCATGATGACTTGATGTCATTTTAAAAAGGTGTTTAAATTTCATATTTTGTTTTACTTCCAGGTGTCTATAATAGCTTCTATGTTAGGTATTTACTAATATACAGTCATCAGAAATATCCGGGCGTTAATGGGTTAAGATAAATCCAAACGCAGAAAGAATGCTAATTCTTGTTTAAAATGACTTAATGAGGGTATGTATCTGGCGTATAGGATTCCTCTCGCTCAATGTTAACCTATGGGGAAAAATAAAATTCCCTCCGGCCGACTCGTATTTAATGAATTCTTTTAAGAAATTATATAACGTGATAAAAACAACCAAATTTCTAGGATGCTATAATTTTCTTTAAAAACAATAACACAATGAAAAATATTTTTAATTTTAAATTATTTGTGAGAAATTTCGATATTCTCATTTTCAAACTCAAATAAGAACCTATAACAGACATAAATTCAAAAAAAGGGAAAGATGTCATCCCACATAATTCGCTGTTCCATCTCATGGTTTAATTATTTTAAAGAATTCTTAAAATATGAGCCGGTGAGAGGGAATTTTATTTTCCCCTTAAGTTAACATTGAGTGAATGGAATCTATTATGACTGGTGCAGACCCATCTGAAGTTATTTTAAACAAAGAATTGGCAATCTTTTTATTTAAAAAAGTTTTTGTGCTTGGATTTACCTTAATGCGTATTATTTTCTCCCAGTCCACTATCATCTTAAAAGGAAAATAAGATTAAAACAAATACTTAAGGTGGGCGTTCACCTGCCATATTGGATTCTTCCTGCTCAATGCTAACTCATGGAAATGGAAAATAAAATTCCCTCAGACAGGCTCCCATTTTAAAAATCATTTTTTAAAAATATACATACATACAGTACATACTATATAAAAAAGAAAGGATATACATACAGTACATACAAAATAAAGAAGGGAAATAGGAGAAAAATAATTTGCATTAAGATAAATCCAAACGCAGAAAGAATGTTAATTATTTATTTTAAATGACTTAAGGAGGGTATGTAACTGCCATATCGGATTCCTCTCGCTCAATGTTAACCTATGGGGAAAAAATTCCCTCTGGACGACTCGTATATAATGAATTCTTTTAAGAAATTATGTAACGTGATAAAACAACCAAATTTCTAGGATGCTATAATTTCCTTTCAAGCCAAAAACACCGTGAGAAATATTTTTAATTTTAAATTATTTGTGAGAAATTTCGATATTCTCATTTTCAAACTCAAATAGGAACCTTTAACAGACATAAATTCAAGAAAGGGGAAAGATGTCATCCCAGAGAATTCGCTGTTCTATCTCATGATTTAATTATTTTAAAGAGTTCTTAATATATGAGGCCGAACGCTGGCCGTTTGGTTAGGGTGCTGATCGTCGGTACCGGAGTTTGTGGGTTTGAATCCGACTATGGCATGGCTGTTCGTAGCCGTTTGGAATCGGCTTTAAGCAGTAGGTCCCGGTCTCATTAGCCCTAGTGTGCAAACCAATAGGAAAAAAGGAATCTATTATGACTGGTGTAGACCCATCTGAAGGTATTTTAAACAAAGAATTGGCAATCTTTTTTATTAAAAAGGTTTTAGTGTTTGGATTTACCTTAATGCATATTATTTTCTCTCAGTCCACTATCATCTTAAAAGGAAAATAAGATTAAAACAGATATTTAAGATGGAATTCACCTGCCATATTGGATTTTCCTACTCAATGCTAACTTATGGGGATGGAAAATAAAATTTCCTCAGACAGGCTTCCAATTTAAAAACCATTTTCAAAAAATTTTAACATATAATGAAATAGCAAATTCTCTAAAATGCTATCCCCCCACTTTTTTTAAAAAAATTGTCTGCTAAATGTTCTTATTTGTGTTTGAAAAATTATATAACAAAATTTTTCACATATAATTTAACATTGTATTTCTGGATGTTTTTTAAAATGCGGAAAGATATTATCTTAGAGATTTTGCTGTTCTGTCATTGTGGTATCATTTTTTTAAAGATTTCTTTAATGCGAACCGACCAGAGATAATTTTGTTTTATTTTCCCCACAGATTAACACTGACCTTGGTTGGTTGGTTGGAGCTGAATGGCAGTGCATCCTCTTGGGATATATTGTGCCAAACACAAGTACTCAATAGTAAGAAAAAGATTTAAAAAATAATTTCAAAGTTTAAAACTTAACAGCGAAATGATGATTCTACAAGAAATACGAAGAGAAATGAATGTAGAATTAAAAAAGAGAATGAGGTGTGATAATAATATCAAATATGAGGATAAAAACCAATGACTTTTAAAAAGGTAAAAAGTTCAGGATGTGGCGACGCATTTAAAAGATATTTGATATCAGGAGTAGCAGTTTTAAAATAATGGAGACGATGTTCATTAAAGATGGGACAGTTTATCAGGGCGTATTTAACAGACACGTTGATCTTACAAATTTTACATGAAAGTGCGTGATCACCGAGTAAGAGATCAGGATGGGTGAACCGCGTGTGTCCGATACGACCATATATGAAAGAAAACATAAATAAAGATTGGCAAGATTATTGGGACAATAGTGAAAAAGGAAGAGCAACCTATACTATAATATCTAAAGTAGAACAAAAGTTAAAATTCGAAAATAACATATTAAATTATTTCATAACCGGTCATGGAAGTTTCCCAACCTACTTGTACAGAATTGGAAAACTAGATTCACCAAACTGTAAACGTGGAATGATAGGCAACCCTCAGCATTACATGCAAGGAAGATGTAATCTCGTTCCGATGTTTATTAAAAAATACGAAAACGAAACACAGATCGAATATTTAAAAAAAATAGATAATAATCATAATCATATTAAAAAGTTAAAGGAAATTTGTAATATATTAAATTCAAACTACTCTTATATACAAAATAAATTTTAAAATTTTAAAATGAGAGAAAATACTTGGTAAAAATAGTGATAGTGATAAAAAAAGAAAAAAAAGTTTTTTTTTCTCAATAATTCAGTGTATAACATTAAAATGAATAATGTCGAAAGGTTCTCCCCACCCACTTAGGCTTTTGCATCCGTAAACTCTTCAGATGGATGTGGGTGTGGGTCATCTAAGTCCGATACTGACCCAGAGGAATCCAATATGCCAGATGTAGACCTACTTTAATTTCGTTTAGAATACGCTGAACATTAAAAAAAATTAAAAGTTGGATGAGACCGATAAACTCATGTATTCATAATTTAATAGAGCTATTAAATTAAGAATGCAAATATGTTAAAGAAAATGTGATCCATCTGTTCATCCGCCATAACCTTTCGATAAATAAATAAAAAAAAAATTAGTCTTGACATTGATATTAATTCTTTTAGCTCTTGGAATTTAAAATTTCAGCCAGTCATCTTTCTTTGGAACATTTCACACATATTTTCTCATGAAAACATTGTTACATGGAAGCACGGCCCAATCCAATTCTTCATTTTCAGGGATATAAATTTTTGAGGCGACACGCGTGGGAAGTGATTAGTTTTTCACGCTCAGTGCCCGAAATATTTGAAAAGCGGAGCACCTAGTCATACCTAGTTACACTTAGTATGCCGATTCACCATCCTCGTTTTCTAAAACGTCGTTTAGAGAAAAGAAAAAGCTGTAGGATTCATACATGCATTAACTAACTCTTATTTCTTCTCGAGCCGCCAACACTGTGTAATTGAAATACTTGGATAAATTGCTAATTTTCTCCTGAGTGGGATGTAGTCGGATACATACGGTACTATTCAAAAGTTGCTGATTATAAGTTATACACAGCAATTAGGCGTGGCTACAGGAGGAATATCCTTTAGCTTATTAGATTGAGCGAAACACAAAGGCTTCAAATATTGCCTGAGGGGGTGTATTAGTGTGGAATTCATTGTGGTTTAATATAAAAAAAAGTTATTTAACTTTTTTTAATGAGAAGGCTTGAAAAACACATTGCATTATTAAAAAAATTAATGCATTAATAATTTATTAAAATACAGGTGACTAATGGCTTGATTGACTCCGGCCCCCGCCGATTCTCAGGTTTATTTTCAAAAATATTCACTTCAATACTGTGATGGAACTAAATTCAGTTAAAACTGAAGGTATTGAAAACTTTTTAAGTAGGATTACTTTATGACATTTTGCAAGTATCTATAAATGTACTTATTAAATTCGAAGTTCAAACTCAGCAACTGAGTTCATGTATTGGAAATTCTATTTAAAAATATAAGTAATAAATATTACCGCATAAAGAAACTATGCCAACGAGATCAGTGGCCGAATGGTCAAAGCACGAGATCCAGACCCAAAGTTTGTGGGTTCGATGCTCGCCATGGCGGTTGATCCCAAGTATGGATTTTTAATTTACAAATGTTATTTATTGTTGCCTTATGTTCTCGAACATTCTAGATCTTTCATTATTATGTAAATTAGTTATTTCTCGAATATTCTGTTCGGGTATAAAAGCTGATACCCGCTAGTTGTAGGCAACTTCTCGATCTTGTAAAGTTGCGAGTTGCTACTTAGCTTCAACAAATTCGTCTGTTAGGTTAAACGGTGTGTTCAGTCAAATCTTCGTGACAATATACATAAAAAGCTTGGGGAACCTTTCATTATTTGTTTATTGTTACTACTGTTGTGCAAAATTAATTACTGTAACTTAAAATGTAGTTGTGTTTTTATGGTTTGCAATTAACCGACTCTGTGTTTTGGTTTTTTATTTCGTGGTGGATGGGGGAGGCAATACATCCTGGCTACTCTTTTAAAATAAATGCCGAATCTGGCATTTGATGGTGTACTATAAATTAATTTGCGAGGACGCACGCCAAGCCTCTGAGGCCCGGGCGCTAAAACACATTCCACACAGAATCACCTAATAGAAATAAACTTCCCAAATTTTCATTCGCAGTCTTATAGGTCTTCTAAACCCCAATAATATGTTTTTCGACAATTTTCTCTGAATATTTTTCTTAGAAAGAAATATTTTTAATTTATTCGGGCACCAGTGACCCAGTACATGCTTCTACACTTCTGCATTTTTATTTAGATTTTGTGATCGGAGGAGATAACCTACCAAAAATACATCGTTATTTGATTAAAATGAAGAAATATAAAGATGTAATTTAAGATTTTAACTTGTATGTACCTCATGTTTGTGCTTCCCGAATGCCACTAAAAAGATGTCCAAAATATTTTTAAAAATAAATATTTCAAATAATATTCCAAAATATATTTAAAATTTTAATAAAGTATATATGGCAATACAAATTTTCTGTTCATCATCAACAGCATTTTTGTAGGTATTTTGCTCAAAAAAGTTGCACCGAGCCTCCAATGTCCGGCGAGCATTCTCGCGTAACTCCGATAAGCGCGCGTCCTCGAGGGTTATATTGGGCCGTTAGATGCACGCGCATTATGCAGCATGATACGTGTTCCAAATTGGAGTAATAACAAGTAATGAGAAGCTACTAATATTATGTAAAACTATTTTTAAGATTGTGCAACACTTCAGACTTTACTGAAAAGCCAAAACCCAAGCTACAAGGATAAAAAGTTTGCCGTATCACTCAAAATTATTAGCTAATTACACTACACTAAATAAGCAATAACTTTTACTTTATCAGTCGCAGTGAGATCTCATTTGTATCTTTACTTGATCTATACTGACTCTGTCGGAAACAAAAGTCTCTTTTATAGAGTTTGTAGTAAAATCTGGAAAATACTTGTCTTAGAGCCTCCTCGAAGTATCATTGGAATATAAGGACGAAGACGGAGATCAGAAATGGTTATCCTGTAGAAATAGAATCTCGGGGTGATGAGTTTGAGCTTTTCAGGGACATTAAACATCTTTTTGTACACCCCGAGAACGTGCAGGTGAATCTATAGATGTGGATGTCCTTTAACTCAGAAGATAATGAGAGAGAGGGGAGAAATCAACGATCCTTCCTTCCTAAGGAGGATCAAAATTAAGGAGAAATCTCCATCGTAACATCACGAACACATTGCCCATGTCAGGAAAGGCGGCCAGCTATGAATCGTCAATTGTAAAGTCGCCGAACTTGAGGTAATTAACCAAGCATGTTGGTTTCTCTGTCAAACCAATGCATTTTTGACGACAAAAACTATTAATAGAGATCACTCGGGAAGTCACACTTTCCCAATGTATACTTTGTAGCAGTATTAATTTGACATTTTAATACTGAAAAATAAAATAATAATATTCTCGAAGTTAGAACAATTTAATTAGTTAAGCAAATTATCTTTTTCTCCCTTAAAGACCCAGGGGAAGGGCGTAAGTAAAGAGGATTAATATTCTCTATTCGGAATGAAATATGGTAATTTCACTTTAATGTAATTAACTATTGATATCTGGGAGCAATTAATTTACTGCCAACACCATTAATTTTAGCCTCTATGTGATAAAGTTGAATTTGGTAATTTTTATCATAACTTAACTTTATTGTTTCACATGGCTCTGGATAGTACAGGAGTTAATTCCGAATTATTATCAGTTCTCTGGTTTGATACATTAACCTCCTGAAGAGTCACATTGTAAATAGGACCTGTGACTTTCGCAAAGGGAGAAGAGAGACCGGTGCACAATAGGCAAATATCAGATTTTGCGCCTACTGAGAACCGCCCTGGATTCCAATCTTCTTATATACTTACTATCTCCTCCCTTTTGGAATCATTTTAAATCCTGAGTTTGTCTTTGATAAATGTCTAATGAAGGAAACACGAAAACAAAATAACTTACGGGATGATTATAATAGGTAACTACAGATTAAAAAAAAAATGTGAGAATTGGGTGGTGACAAGAGGTTACGTAACATTTATATTCAACACGTGCCAGTAGCTCCTCCAAGTTGGCTCAATGCTCCAGACCGAGAGATGCCTCTCAAAAAATGAACTCGTTTCCAGAGCAGGCCTCTCACTTTTATAGCCATTATCCCGCCGCTCACGTCTTGTCAAACGCCGCACTGTCATAAACAATATGTTTATCGCAGCAGCGCGACAGAGATTTAATGATCGGATAGTTGGCGTATAGAAGAAAAAAAAAAGAATTGGAAACAAGAATAAAAGCCTCGCGACAAGTTTCTGCTCCTTGGAACTTTCTAATCCGTATTATGAGAGTTGCTCTTCCACCAGGTTCACACAGTCACCGCTTCGCATTGTGACGTCACAATCCACTGCTGCGTGCCGCTCATGCGAAATTCAGCAAATCGCGCGCAGGAATTTTTCCCAAGATTGATTCCGAGTGGCGCTGTGACGCAATTTTCAGCCAATGGCAGCCGGTGGTCGGGAAAGAATAGTGGATTCGGAATTTCGTAATAATGTTCGGTTTCGTGAGCCGACAGGGATATTCTCTGTAGCGATTTTGCTTTTCTTGCATCTTGGAATGGTGTCATCTTTAACCTGGTGGCCTTTGTCCGTCTGGTACACTGCCTCAAATTGCTCTCTTTCATCCAGACAATGCTAGCTTTGTTGCGAGTTTCGGTTTCAAAATCAAGATCTAAGAAGAAAAAAAAATATTCAAATTATTGACTCAACGTCTTTTCAAAATTCTGTGTAAAAGAAATAGATCGTTTAAAGGGGATGATGGGCAATGCGTTTTAATAAATTAGTAATTTACAGTTATTGAATTTTTCGCACAGATAGAATATAAGTTTAATATCATAATTTTTTTTCTTAAAACCAATTAATATTTTCAATAATTTGTTTTCAATGATATTTTTTGTTAACTTGTAAAATTCTCAGTGCAACTTTGTTTTTTACAAATAATCCTAATATAAATTAAATAAGTTTGGGTATCGGTTTTAAATTTCGACTTTATTTAGATTATTAAAATAAAATTGAAGTTTAGACTGTCCGAATTTTTTATAAATATTCTATACACAGATAAAAATAGTTTCTATACACAGATAAAAATATTTCCTATGAATTGATTATTCTGTCTATGGGCAAAATAATACCCAAATACGTTCAGTGCATATTTGTAATAAATAATAAAGCAAATATAAGAAAAAAATTTAAAATTAGTTAGCAAGAAAAGTTTTAAAATGTGTGAAAAAATTAATTTTTTTAGTTATAATTTTAAAATAATTTTAAATGTTATTTAATTAATTATATTTCAATCAATATGTGTATAAATTTTCAGAACTTTAAGTTAACAATTTAGAAAAACGTTTTCTAGCGTCTGCTTAAATGCTTTTAGGACAAAATGTGATATTCTTTATACTGTATGAATAATAAACACAATTATTGTTTATAATAATTTGAAAAGAGTAATAAAGAAACCTATTTTAAACAAGCAGGATCGACCTTCGTGTAGTTCAAACTCTGTCCGAGACGGAATATTTTATGCGCGGCATTTTGGCTCAAATTTGTAAAATACTTTTATTTTATAATTTTATTTTTATAAAAATATTTTTTTAAATAATTTTTTATAGCTTGGAGGCCTGGAACATAATTATTTCATATTAGTTTTTATTGAATGTTATTGAAATGCCAACCAGTGATAGAAAAATATATTACATACGAGTATACGAGTATATCTTTCTTAAAGATCACACTCCTTTTTAAATAATTTTTTTATAGGTTGGAGGCCTTGAACATAATTATTTTATATTATTTTTCACTGAATGTAACTGAAATACTAACCAGAGGTAGAAAAATAAACAACATACGATGCACTTCGTAGCAGTTTTTGGTAATATGTGTAGGTTTTTATTTATTATTTATATATTTTAATTTTTGGTTATGCTACTATTTTTCGTTTTGCATGAATTATTCAAGTTTTATAGCTTTGTATTTATCAACAATTTATAAATTGATCCGTGGTAGGTCACTCGGCACAGGTGCCAAACTCATAACCGGATGGTTGTCAGATCCATGCTTGCGCTTTAGCCAAAGATCTGTATTTATCATTGGCGGCTGGAGTTCGTAAAATAGATTTGTGATCGCAATGTCCTCCAAGTTCAAACCATACCTCTGGAGGCGGCAGGCCAAACCTAGGGGCGTTCTGCTTGGCCCCTATTTCTAGAATGTGAGGACATCAAGAAGCTAACACTGGGCTGGTGTAAGTGAGTTATAAATTCAGAATTGCTAAAAAAGATAATTTTTAGTAAAATAAAAAAAAGATTGAAAAAAATTGCTTTAACCTGTAAATTTGAAAAAGTAAAATTTTGTAAAACAACACTATTTCTAAATTGTGAGGACACCAAGAATCTAACACTAAGTTAGTGTAAGTGAGTTATGAATTCAAAATTGCTGAAGAGGATAATTTTCAGTAACAAAAAATTGCTTTAACCTGTAAAATTGAAAAAGTAAAACTTTCTAAAACAGCAAAAGGGGTTGAGCACAACGGTCTACTTTTTTGCACCACGAGGGATATGGATACCGGTACTGCTAAATATAACAATAATAATGATTTGTCTACTTATTTTGTATGAAATAAGAGTAAAAGATTACAACAAAATCATAATTAATATAAAATAGCAATAAGATATTAATTTAAAAGTTAAATCCGATTCCGAACGATTATGAACACCCATGCCACAATGGGATTCGAACCCACGAACTCCGGTACCAAAAAACAGTTGTCTAACCATTCGGTTATAGTTCGTCAAAAGAACAACAGAAAAAATTAATCCTCAGCTATATTAAAAATTGGTTTAATTATTGTTTTTTACAAGAAAACTACTGTGTAGAAAAATATCTTCTATTTAAAACGGTAACCATAATATGGACCTTACTTGGATGGGGCTGAACATAAATGATACAACACTTTATTTTAATATCCCCCCCCCTTTGACACAAAGTGTCACACTTCAACATACCTCTACCTACCCTTGCCACATTTCACGCTATATTACTAGCAGTTCAGACAGAGTGCTCTAAGATGTAGATCACATTACAGATTTTATTTTTAAATTTTTAACTCCGTGTTTTAATGATTTCTGTAAACATAACAATAATAATGATTTGTGTACTTATTTTGTATGAAATAAGAGTAAAAGATTACAACAAAAACATAATTAATATATAATATCAATAAGATATTAATAAAAAAGAGCATTTGAAAGCAGTAGTATTTCAAAATTTTAAATAGAATTTAATATATTTTGGTTTAAATCTTATCTTTATTTTATGAACACAAAATACTCTAAAATAGATAAAATTTAAAAAAAATGCCTTCATATTAGTTTTACAAGTATGAAAATGTGATAATTTCATTTGTCACGTTAATTATAAGAACATTTATAAAATTATATATGTAATTATAAAATATTAAAAAAAAATCCCATGAGAGTTTCTTTCACTCCAACTAAAAAAAAAATACCTTGAAATTTTGAAAATTTTGAAATAACTTCAAAATTGAATCTGATGATTTGAACTAATACATGTGATATCACACTTCTTGTTACCCCCATCTCCCACAGTCACCATTTCATGATCCCCCGTCCCCCACAAGAAAAACATCATTTGTGGATAACCCCTAATAAAAAAATACAAGTATTACCTTTCTCCACAGCCCTAAGAAATTTTTTAATTAATAATTTGAAAGAGAAAAACATATAAAACGCACAAATAAAATAAACAGCATTTTATACGTTTGAAATTTTTTAGACAATCATTCCTGAAAATGATTTGCTTCTGGTTTCTTTCTCAACAAACAATTGCATAACTACGATGCGGTTTTAGGGAAAACTGACTCTACTAAGCAATAATTTAAACTAAACGACAGGATGTACTATATTTTAGAACTTCCATTAAATTTTATCTTTATCTTGTCCCATACAAGGATATTATCCGTTATTCACGTGCGTCTCGTGTTGTCTTATTAATATGCTTGTTGCGGTTTGGGTTGTTCGTTACCTTTCAAACCTAGATTTAATAATGACTCCATTATGTAAATAACTTCACAGGAAATGTGTGGGAAAATATTCTTTCCTTAAAATCAATAAGTACTTCTATTTCATTTACGTAAACAAGCACCCATCTGATAAAAGCCATCTGTAGATTAATTACTTGCATTTCTCTACAGCACTTGTGTGCAACTGTATGAATCAGTTTTCTTTGTGGACTTACCTAATCTCCCTTTACATATCTGTATAAAAGATGATAATTTATAATATTCAGAGATGATAAACAAAAGTTCCTTATGAACATAAATGAATGTGTATTATTATTCCAAAATTACTATCTACTATTTGGCCTTTAAAGGACAACAGTATTTTGAGCAGATGAATATTCTTCGAATAATTAAGCACAAAATGACTCCATGAATTCTTTATATGACGTTGTAATTTACACAGAACATACTCTTAGATTCGCTAATTTTTTTTTTATAAAAAAGATAATATTAAGTAATGGTTATATATGACTACACACTGTTTATCGACAGAGATCAGGCTGTCAAAATACGGCCAGAATATGTATGTATACGAAAGAATCCAGCATATAAAACCTAACAGGAAATTATCCTGCTCGTCACCAAGACTTATTAAACATAAAACATAAATTGCCAAATGGAACCCCAGGAATGCTGACCGAGCAACATGGAAGGGATCCGTGGCAACAAAATAAAAAATTGGGAGTGCATGAGATGCAAATTAGTCTTTGAGAAAGAATCTCATATAAGGTAATCTCCAAAATTTGGGAGCTATGTAAATTCCACAGTGCACTTAACAAATATTTTACACATGTACTTACATAATATTTATTTACTTCCATATCAATTACCTAATTGTATATTACTTAAATATATTACATAAACTTGTATAACTAAGTACATAGTCTCTTTGTGGTCAAAAATTCAATATTACGGTAATTTTCCAAAACCGCTCAGCCAATGTATAATTTCACCTGACAGCTGCACTGTTAAGTAAATTTCACTCTTGTCACGTAATATTTTCATACATTTTGATTTCACTCAATTGTGTTTTGGAACAATTGGCCAAATATTTACCCTCGGTTTAAGTCTGTTTTGAAACGTTCTCGTATAAATATTTTATTCTGCCTGACTCCTATTGGAAAGACATCTCGATAAAAAGAGGTCAATGAAAAACAGACAATATCGGCATATGTTCTATAGGACAAAAAGTTTGGGAATATCTGGTATAAAGCATTAGACTACTTATAGGGGCATATACAGAAATGCAAACCTTTTCAAACGCGAGAAATATTTTAGTGATCTAATATGCGTTGCGATCAGCACGCAACAGCAGATTTGATTTGGTGATTTGTTTCCCAAACATTTACTATTGAAAAAAAATTTCCCGTCCTCTTTTAAGAACTAAATCAGAGGTGTTCAACTTGTAAGGATTTGAGGTCAACATTAGAAACCATGAGTAAACCATCATTAGTATGATTGCAAGCCGCACTTTCATAATTGGCCAATTTTCGTAAAATTATGTAATAACAAGTATAACTTAATTAAAAACAAAGGTTTAGTCAGTTTAGTTGCCTGAAACAGTTCAAAATCATCTGCTGTAATTTACTTTCTGAGGCTCTTGGCTATTTATACGTTTAAAAACTAAGAATAAATACGAATAAGTTAAAAAAAAAATAGAAAATTTGCTTTTTAGTTTTTAAATAATTAAAATTTTTATAACTCTAATTATTTTACATTTGCATAAAAGAATGAAATTAATAATACGCAATAAGCTATTATACCCCAATCAGTTGTATTTTAAAGACAATCACTCGACAATGTTATTTTATTTGAATTAATATTGATGAATGGCAAGATGAAAAAATTAAGACGAACTAAAATTAATAATACAATTAAAATAAGATTTAAAAAAGGATAATTTAATGGCAATGTTATGGATGCATCAACTAATGACGGATGTCCGCCATCTGCTCTGTTAATGCTAATCTCAGAACATGAAATAAGTCCAGTTCTGTACTGGTTTTTAATGAATTTCACGGAGGAAACATTGCGAAGCTATGAAACAGGCCACTAGTGGAAACCCCCTAGCTAAATAGTCTGCTTCTGTCAGACTTCTGTCATATAAGTGAAAAGTGATTGACCACAGGAAAAGTAAGAAATACTTATGAAAAATAAAGTAATATAATAATTTAAGAGATGAACAATCGGTAATGATGTAACACGTTCTTTTGATAATGTTATTTACTTCACTTGAGTATCTTAACCATACTTCCTCAGGGTTTAAGTACATTAAGGGTACATGGTACCATTTCAAAAAAGTCTTTTGAATTAAATATTGTGGTAAACATTGCAATTTTTTTGTATTGTCTAAAAGAAGAGTAAGAGGAAGACTTAGAAATGTAAAAAAAAAATTAATATAATAATTTAAGAGATGAACAACTGGTAATGTAAACGTTCTTTTGATAGTTTTATTTACTTCACTTGAGTATCTTAACCATACTTCCTCAGAGTTTAGGTACATTAACGGTACATGGTACCATTTCAAAAAAGTCTTTTGAATTAAATATTGTAATAAACTCTTGTAATATACTTACAACACTAACACCAGTGTTCGTTTACAAAGGGGAAACACAGAAAAAAATAGGATACCTTATATTGAGATTAAGACATTCTGTACACTATTTACAAATTGATATCCTTGATCACCATATAATATAACTAGAAATTATTTATGCTTTATATTCATATTTACACTATAATTATTACAATTCTCTTTAGTTATGCGTTATTCCTTAATCAAAACACTTCATTACTAACTGAGGCCTAAATAAACGTCATAAATATGCTAAATCTATTTACCTACGGATATTGCAGGCTCGGGCTTTCATCAGGATGTAAAGGGCGTAATAGGGCGTCAGTACTGGGGTAGCGGCCGTTATTTTGCTGCACGTCTATGGTGGCATGCGGGTTTCGTGACTCGATTGCTTATCCGGGCTCTCTGGATGTCCAACAGCTCTTCAATCCTAACTTTGACTCCTTTTTCTTAACTTTCTTTCCCAACTCCTCGCCTCGGTTTTAACGCCCCTTTTTATTCTTTGCCAATCGCTTTTTTGGTGAAATTTTCCCACATCTAACCCCCTTCGGGAGTGCAGGTGGGCTCATTAAAATAGCTCCTTTTGTGAAAGCTGACATTATTTTTAGCCATGTAAAAAAATAAAGTAATATAATAATTTAAGAGATGAACAACTGGTAATGTAACACGTTCTTTTGATAGTTTTATTTACTTCACTTGAGTATCTTAACTATACTTCCTCAGGGTTTAAGTACATTAAGGGTACATGGTACCATTTCAAAAAAGTCTTTTGAATTAAATATTGTGGTAAACATTGCAATTTTTTTGTATTGTCTAAAAGAAGAGTAAGAGGAAGACTTAGAAATGTAAAAAAAAAATTAATATAATAATTTAAGAGATGAACAACTGGTAATGTAAACGTTCTTTTGATAGTTTTATTTACTTCACTTGAGTATCTTAACCATACTTCCTCAGAGTTTAGGTACATTAACGGTACATGGTACCATTTCAAAAAAGTCTTTTGAATTAAATATTGTAATAAACTCTTGTAATATACTTACAACACTAACACCAGTGTTCGTTTACAAAAGGAAAACACAGTAAAATATACCTTATATTGAGATTAAGACATTCTGTACACTATTTACAAATTGATATCCTTGATCACCATATAATATAACTAGAAATTATTTATGCTTTATATTCATATTTACACTATAATTATTACAATTCTCTTTAGTTATGCGTTATTCCTTAATCAAAACACTTCATTACTAACTGAGGCCTAAATAAACGTCATAAATATGCTAAATCTATTTACCTACGGATATTGCAGGCTCGGGCTTTCATCAGGATGTAAAGGGCGTAATAGGGCGTCAGTACTGGGGTAGCGGCCGTTATTTTGCTGCACGTCTATGGTGGCATGCGGGTTTCGTGACTCGATTGCTTATCCGGGCTCTCTGGATGTCCAACAGCTCTTCAATCCTAACTTTGACTCCTTTTTCTTAATTCTCTTTCCCAACTCCTCATCTCGGTTTTAAAGCCCCTTTTTATTCTTTGCCAATCGCTTTTTTGGTGAAATTTTCCCACATCTAACCCCCTTCGGGAGTGCAGGTGGGCTCATTAAAATAGCTCCTTTTGTGAAAGCTGACATTATTTTTAGCCATGTAAAAAAATAAAGTAATATAATAATTTAAGAGATGAACAACCGGTAATGATGTAACACGTTTTTTTTTTATAGTTTTATTTACTTCACTTGAGTATCTTAACCATACTTCCTCAGGGTTTAAGTACATTAAGGGTACATGGTACCATTTCAAAAAAGTCTTTTGAATTAAGTATTGTAGTAAACATTGCAATTTTTTTTTTTTTTTGTACTGTCTAAAAGAAGAGTAAGAGGAAGACTTAGAAATATAAAAAAAAATAAAGTAATATAATTATTTAAGAGATGAACAACCAGTAATGATGTAACACGTTCTTTTGATAGTTTTATTTACTTCACTTGAGTATCTTAAACATACTTTTTCAGGGTTTAAGTACATTAATGGTACATGGTACCATTTAAAAAAAGGCTTTTGAATTAAGTATTGTAGTAAACATTGCATTTTTTTTGTATTGTCTAAAAGAAGAGTAAGAAGAAGACTTAGAAATGTAAAAAAATAAAATACTATAATAATTTAAGAGATGAATAACTGGTAATGATGTTCTTTTGAAAGTTTTATTTGCTACAACCAAAAATCTTAGTCATAATTCTTCAAGGTTTAAGTACATTAAGATTGCACGGTGTCATTTCAAAAAAATGTTTTTTAATTAAGTATTTAGGTAAGCAATGTAATTGCTTTGTATTTTATTATCTAATTTAAGGCTTATTCAGGGAAGTAAAGTCTATTTCAGCAATTACTTTAATAAATTAAAATTTTAAAGACCTTTATTAAAGTTTTTTTTATCCGTACACATCTGATATTATCGTAAATTCTCCGTTCTTCTGAAAGTATAATTGGCAGACGAGAGCAAAATAAATATAAAGTGCTAAATGCTGCTTATTCAATGAAGATGAATGTCACACTAATGAGGAAGCGATAAATCATAAGCACTGTTATCAATTACAAGACCGCTGTACCATATCTTAAAACCATTTGCTCTCTGTCTAATACGCACTTAGTAATTAATCGTCGTAGTTAATGAAATCAGTCGCACATTCTGAGTGAGGAATGCCTAACGTGACCAGACGTCCCGTTAGGACTGTCCTTTTTACAATTAAGCGTCCCGGTGTCCCCGAAATGGACTGTGGGACGCAAAATTGTCCCGTTTCAGAAACCGCGCGAAAAATATCTGGTTATATTAATTGAAAAGCAGTATTTTGACTGTAATAAAGATACTGAAGTTTGACGAATTTTCCATAATTTCTAATTACATTACATCGCAAAAAATAACGGAATGGAATAATTTAAGTGTTTTCACGGAAACCCGATGGGTGGAAGTATTCAAACACTTTCGCGCCAACTATCTTCAGCATAAAAACTTTTCTATTGCAATTGAATGTATTTTATGTTTGCCTGCTACAAATACTCCAGTAGAAACAATATTTTCTATTATGAACAAATTGTGGACATCTGAGAAAACCCAGTTACAAATTTCAGTTTTAAAGGCGATGTTGATAATTAAGGTGAATGTAAAAAAAAAAAGTGCCAAGAGTTTCATTCTTAATTGAAATCGTCACCGGCTATATTAAAACAAATTTGTTCTTCCGATAAATATAAATATAACTATACATTTTGGGTACCTATATTTTGTGATTCGTAACTTTTAAGCCAACTAACTTTTTCTGAATAAATAACTATAAAAAAAGTGTTGTTTTTTTCATTGACTACCTATGATTTGATCTAAATAAATCAATGTCCCGTTTTGAGTAAAAAAATAAATGTTAGGAATGCCAAAGTCCGAGCGGTAAAACCCTGCTAGTAACAACAACAAAAAAAAGTTTTAGTTAAAGACGTCATAAAGAGAAGGAAATATTCAGCTGATGTTAAATTCAGCATTTTTTAATACTACAGCAGAAGTTTTTATTGTGAATAACTAGAGCATTATTTTCTTAATCAGGGTTTTAAAATTTTTGGTAAAAGAATAGCGATGATATACTAAGTGCAGAAGGAAATTATGCAATTAATTTATTTTTTGTCAATATATCAAGAAATAGACACTGTTTTCATCAAATGGATTTTGAATATAAATTTTTCCATTAAAAATTGTTCAGTTGTAAAATTTTTGCTTGTGTTATTGGTTTACACAAGTTAGTTCGAAGCGAAATTTTATTATATGAGGTTACGCCATTTAACGTTTTCTTGAAATATTAAACGTTTACGTAGAGAAAAAATTGAATTTTATAGCAGTTCTCATGTCATCAAATACATCAATGCATGATATTGAATATTTCTAGCAATAGTTTTATAACTATTATAAATTGCAGGTTCTTATGCTTTATTGGAAGTTCTTGCAGAACTTGTCCATATTATGAATGATCAATCACTCTTGCGGGAGGTTTTATGGAACGAGTTTTAAATATTTCTAGCGATTATCCGGCATCAGATAAATTTGTCTTTAGCGATATTTTGTTTGGTTTCATGTAGTTATTTATTTAATCAATGCAAAATCACTAGAAAGAGAGTAATTGCTTTATAAAAGATATTGTGACTTAAAGGGGGGGGGGGTAAATTTATCTAATTTTGTGCATCGTTTATTGTTATCAAAATCACGCTTCCCAAACTGATCACATTAAGCGGAGCCCATTGTATATATATTATGACCTTCTATTTATAAACCCCAACAATTTTCTCACTCTAAATAAAATTATAGTAAAGTTTGTTCTTATCTCGATTTTCATACCAGATTGTTAGAGCAATTTCGTTCTGATACTTTCCAGTTCAGTAACTATTGAAAATAATTATTTTCCTTACCCATCATTACCTTCCTGTTTCACTATCGAACGAAAAATATCCTTCAAATAATAAAATACTCTCAGAGGTTTGTACGATTAAAGAAGAAGGAAAATATCTAACGGCAAAAGTAATTGGGAACCTAGATAAATTTCCTGTGGGAGCATTAAAATTTGCAGGAGAAATTTCCAGACAAACTAGGGTATTATACCATTAACTACTGCCAAATAAGGAAGAAAATTTATTTTGAAAAGTTTCCAGTCTCCAGAATTCTTCCAGAAGAAAAATAATCCTAAAATAGGGATTAAAAAATTGTTTAAATTTCTTCTCAGAAAAAGATTAGTGTATATTATAAAAAATTTATTTGCATGCAAAAGGAGATAATAATGCATGGCTTTTTAAATTCAAAATCGTAATATATAACAAGGTATGGTTCAGTCTGCTTTTCTTTAATTTCTTTTTGTTTAATTCTTTAATTTCTTTATCTCATTAATTTCTTTTTATTTCTTATTATTAAGAGTTAATGTATTCTTAAAGCTTTTAATAAACAATTCTTACCACATTTGATAACAGTTTTAGTTAATTTCTGTTTTGTGATTCTTTATATAAGCAGGTAAAATAAATACAGATTGCATGCAACAGTGTTTTAATATTTGTATAATTAACTATTATGGAAGAGATAGCGTTCGAATATTTTTTTTTCTTCTAAAGATAGAAATGCCCCAGAAAAGGTTGGAAGTCATCTAATGTAGCCTCCACACTATGGCCAATTGTTCACCATTTCCTGATGGTGAACTTCAACGATGGTTCACGGGTTGCATCCATACGCTGGGCCACTAAATGACCCGAGCGCGTGGATTCGTCCATAGGGTCTACCGCTCACTTTAGTTATTCTGGCTGTCTTTGATCTTTGGAGAAAAACCGCCTCCGAAGCCATTGTCCGCCAAGGTTATTTTATCGTCTGCGCCATCGACCACGATAAACCATACCCCCTCCAGACGGTGGTGATGGCTTGCAGTGGACCATAGTGTGGAGAGGCTATAAGCAAACCAAGCTTACCATTTTGGATGAATAATCTTCCCAATAAATTTAGTTTGCACATTTTTTTTTCGTGGGAAAAAGAGATATGTTTTAAATAAAAACAACTGAAAACTTTCGTGCAGTACGTAATCATTCACAACAGCTGAAAAACGTTATCAACCAGACATGTTACTGAGTTTGCAGTTTATTGAGCTCTACTGATATGCATGAAAGACTAAATAAGGAGTTGTTTAAACATGCTCAAAAGTAAATAAAAAAAAAAACTCCCCATACAACGTAATTTACTTTAAACGCATTTATTCTATTTTAATGGGTTTCTCATCGATGCGTATAGGAAAAGGTTAATGCTGTAACTTTTGGTATAAAATAGTAGTAAGGCTTTTTTTTCGTCTGTCTAATGATTTCCCTTTCTATGTGGATGATTGTACCTTAAACGGTTTGCCCCTTCTTTCGTGGGTACAGGGAAAGCTATTGGAAAATTACAAAATTGCAGTCAAAAAAAAAATTGATTGGTTGAGAGAGAGTAATGGACACATTTACTACACCAGGGTTCATTAGATTGAGTCTACTGCTAAATTTTGATCCCAAATGTTGATCCCAGCTTAGTCCATGCCATTTCTGATTTCGAAAGCGAACTTTCCAGTTATTAATGTAACACTCGACCAGGGTTGGCAAGATTTAAATCAGTTGATTTAAATCATGATTTAAATCTTTATTTAAATCAGTTGATTTTCTTGAAAAAATCATTGATTTAAATCATTTTTTTCACTTCTTTTAAAACCTATATTCCAAAGACAGGAGAATTGGGAATCAGTCACCACAGTAATACCAATAATTAAATAAGTGTAAATAGATAGTATGTGCTTTTCAAGAATTTAAGGGTTGTTATCAGAAAATATGTAGTAGGGGTAGTACAATGATTATGACTGGTGGAATACATTTCATGTAATGGGAGGTAGAGTATTACAGAACTTGAAATCCAGTTTGTCTACCAAATAACAACAGCCGTGGCTTCATCTGCTGGAATGGAAAGACAGTTTTCTTTTTTTGGTATTGTTCATTCTAGCCTTCATAACCAATTAGGAGTGGATAAAGCGTCCAAGCTAGTGTTTTTATTGAAACAATTAAATACATATTTCGGTGCTTAAAAAATATTAAAATAATTGTGATTTGTTTTTTAAATAAATAGTTTGCATTAAAAGAATATTTATTTTGTTCTTTAAATTTACATCTTATTTAGTTTGCACTATCCAATTACAAAATAATGGAATGTATTTAGATTAAAATTTATATATTTAATTTTAGGTTATAAGTGTGTAAAATATACTAGATAGATAAGATGTTTCTTCTTATAACAAACTATTCTATGTATATTGCAAAAAATATAACAACACCAATTAAAATTAGTATCCAGAAAAAATTAAAGAAATCAGATTTAAATTAAAAAATCTGATTTAAATCAAATAAATCTAATTTTTTTTATTTAAAAAAAATCATGATTTTTTTTTCCAGCCCTTCACCCGACACTTGATCACGGGAGTTATGTGGCAGAAATTGACATTTCCATATTCACCCAGCCGAACGATAGCCGAATGGTTAGGGTGCTGGCCTTCGGAACCGGAGTTCACGGGTTCGAATCCCACTATATCATGGATGTTCTTAGCCGTTCGGAATCGGCTTTAAGCGGTAGGTCCAGGTCTCATTAGCCCTCTTGTTGCAAAAAGTAGACCTTAGCTCTCCAAAACCAAACCAAACCAAATTTCCATATTCACTTTATTGGAAGGAGATTGTTGTCTCATTTTCAAATCATTAGTTTAAACACATATATTTAACCTTAGATGGCAGGTCTAAATTTTGCCATTCATATTATAGAGAAGAAAAATCCCAGAAAATAAGGAAAAGCTTGCAGTCGGTGGAAAAACTTTTCGTCATGGTTAATTTAAAACAATTTTAAGCCCAGTTCAATGCCTTCTTATGCCCTTCAAAAAATCTCGTGTATATAATAGCCGACCATAGAACCGGAAGAAGGGTGGAGTCAGGGTCCAATCAAGATAAAATTGAGCCCAGCACATGGTGTTTATTCGGGGCTCCCCTCCTAAAGTTCAGCATAACAGTCCATTAATTTCTGCAAATTACAGCAACTTTCTCTGCACAATATTATAAAGAAATTTTTAAGTACTAAAAAAGTATAAATTTCGCATTTTATTTTTATACTCTCCGATAAGAATAAAAAGTACAGTTTGCTTTTATGTAACTCTCTAAGTAAAGTTTCATAAAATATTGCTTAAAGAATTAATCAGAAAGACTTTAAAATGAGGTTAATAAATTTTAAAAATTAGATGTAAAATTTTAGGGGTCCAAAGACACGGTCCAGTAGGCCAATCTTTAATCAGGCCCTGGGAACAGTACGCAATAAACTTCAATAGCGCAGTAGGCAGCGCGTCATTCTCATAATCACATTAATTTTCAAAACCTGAACTCATGAAGATATTTAATTTTACCTTGAACTCTTTGCTTCTTTTTAATTATTTTAAGCACAGTCTCAACTAAATCCGTTATTCATTTGCATTTATACTGCGTTTACAGTGACAGGAGTCTCTGGAGTAAAGTGTTATGGCAGGAAGTCCAGTTAACCCTTTCACCTTGTGACTACGCTCTTTAGACCTTTCTCTAAGGAGGAGTGACCTCCAAAGAAACACCTGTCACCAGTTGCGAACAGTACCGGCTTTACAAGTTCCACGAGTACCTGCGCCACTTGTATAATTGGTGTATTATTTTTTAAATTCCTGATCTTTTTTAACTAAGGATCCCGTGCTCCATAACTCGATGTGCAAACTACCCTGTATCTTGGAAAAAATTATAAAATTTCTATTTCTTCCAGTACATGATTAGTTTGAATACTAGTTATTTAGATAATTTTATGGGATAGGGATTTTGTGAATCAGAGTTTTCTCATAATATAGCTATATGTTTATGTAACAATGAAATTATTTTATTTTTTATTTTACATATAGACTTACTTTACCTCCCATTACCTTTTGTATCATTGTATTACATATTTAAAATAAACACAAAAATTATCATTTTCTCAGTGATCTTTAAATGACTTATTGATTGTTGATATCTTGTAGCACTAAAATTTTTACCTTTGGTTCGTAAAATATCCAACATATGATGACAAAGTTTACTTTCCTTACCAAAACTCTGTTTATCTTTCGATCAATTGCGCAAAAATATTACTGAAAGAAACTTTGGATTATTTACCTTAAAAAAAGACTGGGATTTCTTGGAAGACATCTTTTCCAAAGCTAGCTAGGTTCATTTTTTTATAAAAAGACATCGTATGATGTCATCATATAAAATTGTCATCATATGTTTATAAATTGACATCATATCCAATATATGATGACAATAAGTTTACTTTCCTTGCCAAAACTCTGTTTATCGTTCGATCAATTGCGCAGGATTATTACTCAAACAAACTTTGGATTATTTACCTTAAAAAAGACTGGAGTGTCTTGGAAGACATTTTTCCCAAAACTAGGTTAATTTTTTTATATATAAAGTCAATTTTTGTGCTAAAAACTTTAAATGTTTGTAATAAAAAAAATTTTTTTTGTTTATGGTATATACTCGTTTTTGTCAATAAATGTTTACGACAAAAATATTAGCAATAAATTTTACTTGCCTAAATACGTGCATTCTAATGTCTTAGTAAGCATCTTTCAAATAGGAGTTTTTATGGTACGGACTAATGGGCAGGGCCTTTTTAAAGCACGGGCCATATGGGCCTAGGCCCTAATTTTAGGGGCCCCTTAAAATTTGGTACTTAATTATTAAATTTTAAATAATTTAATTAACAAAATTTAAATTTTATTATGTTTTTCTCTTATTAATTTTGTCTTAAAATCTACGAATAGCTATTATTTGTTAATCTTACCTATGCTATTTTATTTTATTTTTTATATAAAAACTTAATTACAAATGTTACAGTTTACATTTTTGAAGATATACAGATTTTTGGCATTCGACTGTAATACAAAGGTATGTAAACATAAATACATTAATATAAACTTTCCAACCAAAAATATTCGTTTGTATCCTCTTTTATAAATTATTATTTTTGCCTTGAAAGGAGAGTAGGGGGGGGTGAAACACTACCAGGCCCTGGGCCCAACCTTGCCTTGATCGGGCCCTGTTAATGGGTTAAAAAAGTGTAAGAAATAAGAGGAAAGGCAGATAAGTAATTACGACTAACATATTAATGGTTCTTTTTTGTAAATTGATTTCTCTGTGTTACACAAGTTACTTTGTTTGCAACGAAGTTTCAACAACATTCCTGAATTATCTTAAATGAGAAAAAAACACTGTTTTCTTACTGAGGTTACGTCTGAAGCACATCTGCAGCTTTAATGCAATTTGTCAATAAACCTTCTTTAATTTGATAAATGATTAAAAATATTTTCAGCATTTTAAACAACGAAGAAATAAAAATGCGAGCAGAAATTTAAGCGGGAAAGTTTTTTATTTCTCTTTGATAAATTACACCATTCAGGATAATTTAAGCAGATTAATCGCTTCAGTACAGAGCGTTACGATCTACTTTTGGTCAATTCCGAGCTGCTACAGACATTATACCAGAAGTGGGATAGATTTATTTTTCAAAAAATATCTAATATATAACAATGAATTTATTTTTTTCTAGAAAAGATTTAACTGTTTGTTTATATATGTATATATATAATATGTATATATATATAATGTGTCTGGACGAGTGGTTAAGGCATGGAAGACACATTTGATTTCATATATAAAACTTCTTTATTGTAATTCTTCTGTCCATGGCTATACCGTTTAGATATCCTTTGTTGTCATAATTTGCCACGACAATCGTGGAGGATGTTAGCCTGAGTTCAAGCTCAGAACAGACTTTTTTGTCTTTGCTACCTAAGCAAAATTGCTATGTCTACTTCCGCGTCGGCTTCTTCACTCTGAATAGTTCCACTCGAGGGTGTGTCTTCCTCCTATTACATTACCTTTCATGAGTTCCTAACAATTTTATAATTATAACTCGCTTAATTCTTAACTCTATTTTTAAACCTGACACACACACACACACACACACACACACACACACACACATATATATATATATATATATATATATATATATATATATATATGTGTGTGTGTGTGTGTGTGTGTGTGTGTGTGTGTGTGTAAGGAAAATTCTCAGGGGTTTTCAAAACTTAAATCAAGGGTAAAAATTTCCGCGTCATTTTCCATTCCCCTTTTTAACCCCTAACCTAAATTGACCACTGGGGCTACAGGTTACGCCCTCAGAGAAAGGGCCTGGCCAATTATAAACCTACATAGTCTTAGCGGACAATTTAGGAAATTTCCAAATTAAAAGGAGATACACGCTAGCGGAGACAGATTTTTCTAGAGATATTTTCCCACAGATGTTGACCCAGGTGTTACGTGTCTTGTACATAGAACGTCATGCTAACTGACCCTTCAGTTTGTTCCTATGATGAAGTGGGAACCCGTCCTTCAAAGTTATCTTAATAAAGGTCTTTAGCTGAAACGGTATCATTTTTATGGCCATGACTGCAATCCCCATCGAGAAGTCAATCTCATTACACACACACACACACACACACACACACACACACACACACACATATATATATATATATATATATATATATATATTACCTAAAATTAAGATTTATTTTATTATATATAAGTAACAGAAATCTATTTAAAAAATTGTTTTCTACTTCTTATTTCAGAAAAATTATCAATTACTTCAAAATTAATTCAAAGCACTTTATTCGATGTATAAAACGATACATTGTTTATTTTATACAGTTATCCAACAGAAAAGTAAATTATCTTATTTACATGTCTCTTCAAAACAACCGTCTGGCAGGGCCTTAAAAAGATTGGTCTCATTTGTTTGTGAGAACCTTGTCCTGTATGTGTTTTTGACGAGTTTGTTTGTTTGTTTGTTTGGATGTTTTAGAGCGCTACAATCTCCTGTTTTGTTACACTAAGGCTAATGAGACCGGGTCCTACTGCATAACCTCTTGGTGTGGCATTTGCTTCAGAAAATAAACATCAAAAATGGAAAAAAATTCGATGCTTAATTTGCAGCAATATATCAATAAAAAGATTTTTATAATATTTATGTAATATAAAGAACAAAAGTGTTAATAAATTGAATTGTTTCTATATTTAATATTTTGACATACATGTGAGAAAATTAATGGAATTTTTTTTAAAAAATGATCCGAGTTTGGCCTTTTGGAAATCAGTTCGGGCATTACAGATTTTGTACGTTTGCGATACCCGAGCTGGATTCGGGCGATACTGGTAAGGGGTGAGGACCGATTCCGAACAGCTACAAACATTCATGCCAGCATTGGTTCGACCCGCGAATTCCGGTACCGAAGAGCAGCATCCAACTTATTTGACCATTATTTAGTGTATGATGAATACGAAAAAAATAACATTAGCCCCGTGGGTGTTAAATTTGCTCAAATGAATCGAACGATCAGTACAAGAAAACGAATAATGCTGGAACGATAGTTCAAAGTTCGATTTATATTTTTTCTTCATATTTAATATTTGGGGTCGCAAAAAATTTTTTTTGGTGATAAAAACCAGTCTTAAATAAAAAAAAAACTGTAAAAAGGTGTCGCATTATAGCAACATACGTTATATTGATTCCTCCTTTTTAAAATGAGGTCGAATGCAACGGTGATAATCACACGTCGTTGTTTTAGCAGCCCCAATATATCTTATTTGTCTTTTGATTCACGCTGATTGTGATCTTGTTGTTTTGAAAACAAGTATGTGTGATATATCAGGGGTGGCCAAGCAACGACTCGCGGCGAAATTCGCGAAACTTATAATTGAAACTGAAAACTGCTCTATAGACAGAAAGTTTACAGTTTTATGACAGAAAGGAATGTTAAGTGGAAAATACTCCGTTGATTAAACCATTTAGAGGCTGGTAAAGGTATTTAAATGAATTAAAATTGGAGAGAGGAGGCTTTTGAAGAAATATTAAAGTTAAATAATTTTGATATATTACATATATATATATATATATATATATATATATATATATATATATATATATATATATATATATATATATATATATATATATATATATATATATATATATATATATATATATATATATAATTGAAACAAATATCACGCTAATGTAGTAAATATATTATTCGATTATTTTATTCATTGTTATTGTTAAAACTATAAATGATCAATAATGTATATATATATATATATATATATATATATATATATATATATATATATATATATATATATATATATATATATATATATATATATATATATATATACTTATATACATACCTACACACATATATATATATATATATATATATATATATATATAATTGGAAAAAAATATTATGCAGTGTAGTAAATATATTAATCGATTATTTTATTCATTGTTATTGTTATAATTATAAATGATCATTAATATATATATATATATATATATATATATATATATATATATATATATATATATATATATATATATATATATATATATATATATATATATATATATATATACTATATATATATATATATACTTATACAAATACATACTCGTATATATATATATATATATATAGATATATAATTGAAACAAATATTATGCTGATTTAGTAAATATATTATTCGATTATTTTATTCATTGTTATTGTTATAATTATGAATGATCAATAATAATAATTAATATATATGTATATATACATATATATATACTTATACACATACCTACACATATATATATTTATACAGATACATACTCGTGTATATATATATATATATATATATATATATATATATATATATACATATGTAAATACATAATTGTTATATATATATATATATCTTAGCCAGATTTGTCTTTTGGATACACAGTGCAGGGAAAACTTAAAAACTTTCACATCAAATTCTACCATTTTTAGTTTTAAATACATATTTTCATAAAAAAATATGCCCATAAAAACTTAATTAATATTTTAAAATTATTTAATAGCTATATCTTCATGCATTTTTAAAGCGTTCCTAAAAGCGGAAGAAATACATTTTGAGTAATATATGAAAACCTAAATACATTATGATCCTTTGGATATTTATATTTTTTTAAACCTTTATGAAACTTCTATTGTTTGGAACTTATGTAATTTCTCTTTACGGATTATATTTTAGCCATTATACAACTATAAAATTTTGAAATTTTTTTTCCAGAAAAAATACACTGTGAACATTATTCAAAAGTCTAAATACATTTTATAATCCCTCTTTGATATTTATATTTTTAAACCTTTATGAAATTTCTATTTTAAAAAAATAATGAAATTTTCTCTTTACGGAATATATTTTAGCTATTATTCAACTACTAGCATATAGCCCGTCATATGACGGGATCAGTAAAATTTTTAATTTTCGAGAATTGTAAAGTACCCTATGAGGCAGGTAAAAAAAATGGTTTGTTTTTTGGCTGAGAATTATTTTGCAACAAAATATTACCTTAAGAAAATTATTTACGTAATATCTAAGCTTAATGATAAAACGTATGGAAATAATGCAGAAGATATTTAAATAATTTAAAATAAGAAATGATTCAATGAGATGGTTAAGGAATGACGTCATAATGCTAGAAAAAAATTGTTCTTTTTACCTATTTATTATGAGATAAATTGATACATTTATTAGCCTGCTCTTAAAATGGGGCTTGATATAATAATGGTAATACGTGAATTTAATAAAATAAGAATCATAAAAATTTGAAAAATGGTAAAAATTTATTTTAAAAATAATAAAACTTTAAAAATAATAAAACAGCTTTAGGAATAAGAATTCAAAAGAAAAAGCAGAAATTATTAAATTAAATATTTAGGGTACGTCGGGGGCATCACCCTGAACCCGAGAAGTACGACGACCAAATGGGCACATACTTTATCCCATGTACCAGCTTACAGGTGGTATAGGAAATGGTTAGGATACATGAGTCAAGTAAAAACAGTCCAGAAATTTAAATACTGCTCTCCGCCCTCGTCATCCTATCAATAATGAATTTAGTATAGAATAAGAGGGAGAATAAGGCTTGAAATAATAACATTAAACGCTCGAAAAGGGAGGGATGAGGTGGATTTCGAACTCGCTTTGAATATTGCTAATCCTAACTCATAAAAAAATCCAATATGGATGCATGTATCCATTCCAGGTACAACCGCTTCATAAATTCGCTGACAGACAACTTAGGCTATTATTATATAGGGGATAAAATGTGATTTTTTTTTCAGAAAAAGTACATTTTACGCAATATATAAAAATGTAAATACATTGTATGATTTCTTTTAGATATTTATATATTTCAAACCTATATGAAATTTCTCTTTTCGGAGCATATTTTAACCATTATTCAGCTTTAAAATACTAATTTTTTTTCTCTTTGTGTGTTTCTTATTATTGATAGATCAGAAAGAGAACAACAAGCAATCATAATCAGGCGATCAAACTTAGAATTTTTCTTCTCACTGCACCGTTTCAAAATCTATTTTGTAACGTTCTGTTAAACTTTTGTCATAACAAAATACGGATCCGAGCGGAGATTTGAATAGGGCAAAAATGTCAGGTTGGAGACCATAAAAGACAATAGCAATTATAAAGTAGCTATGGTAACCAGTGTCCACTGGCAAAGTATCCCATGGTAATAATAGAGATCTTCCGTGCGCAGCTGACAAACAGTACTTTTAAAACTCATTGCAACCATGAATGAAAGAGGGGATACGTTCAGCTCTGGTGATCGCAAAGGAAAAAAAAAGAATTAATACAAGATCCGTTGAGATGATAGTGTATATGTGTGTGTGTATGTGAGCCAGAAAGATAGAAGAGCGAGATAAAAGAAGGAAAGCTGGGTGAGAAGCGATGATGCTGAGTTTGGAGCTTTGTGATTATTGATGACGAGCCAGAAATCGAAAACAAAGACGGCGCGCAAACATACACGCGATCCCAGTCTAGTTTGCGGCTCGGCAGAACCGTTCCCACGTTGGCTGTCCAGCGTGTCGCTAATAACAGTTGCGAGTTAGCGGACACTTCGTAATTGTTGCCATTCCGTGGGGAAGAGAATAGTATGCCGCTTTTAACCTCCAGGACACATTCACTACACCCCATTGTACCGTAAGTCAGGGGTTAGCAAAATGTTTTAAGGTAGACACAGATCGTAAGAAAATTACATTAGGTAGGTCAGATTTCTAACTCTAACTGGATATATCTTTTAAATATGTACTTCTGAAGTCATATTTCCCAAATGCTACAAAAAAATCGTTGTGTCTATGAATTTAGCAAATAATTACAATCCAACGAAAATCGATTAAAAAAATACAATTTTTCGTCAAAAAATAGATACAAGAATACTCTAGAACTCTGGAACAGACTATTTTGGGGCACCTAAAACCGTAGGCCCTTTATCCCCGATAATATATAAATTCGCAAGTGGCATTTTTATCCTTAACATTGACTGACAGACAGTATAATAAGAAGGAAGAGGAGAGCAGGGAAATGAGGACAGAGAAAACACTAGTAAAATAAAATACAATTAGATATGCAGAAAAAATTTACAACAATCAAACAGTTAATGAGGGCGAATAATAGTACTGTAGTAGCCCTAGAGCGCTTATGATTCTCGAGAGGGTTGTAATCAGGAATATTAAATATTTCTTCATTTTGTATACAATTAATTTTACCAAAAAATTTCATGGCTAGTTTTTTTTATGAATTCCTTTATGGATTCTATATTTAAGTTGGAATGAATTATGTCGGTATGCAGATAGCGATTAGCACGAACTATTGAACGAAGGGTTTTGTTTTGAATAGTTTGTGTCCTCTGATTCTGTGTACTGGATGCAGATCCCCAGACCGGGTCTGAGTAGAGATGAATGGGCCTTAAAACCGTCTTATATATAGAGCAATTTATTACTCATTCCCATTTGATCATGATACAGGAGATGAGCGATTGGTTTTTTTTTTTTGCTTTGAAAAATTTACCGATGTCGTAGCTAATATATTTATTCCAAGTTAGCCGACTGTCAAGATAAACGCCAAGGTATTTAACTTCCCTCTCAAAGTAAACTAACTGTCCACACACCGAGACCGGGGGAGGTGGAATCCTGCTAAAGCTAAAGAAGATGGATTTAGTTTTAGAGGGGTTTATTTGATACAAGAATAAAAAATTACATCGCATCCTGAAAACCAAAATGAAAGATTATATTTTTGCAAGCTATTTAAGAAAATCCGTAAAAAAACTTTTCCGATCAATTTTCGTGTAACTACTGTACGATACCATACTCTCTCGAAAGTAGACATTTTTGGTAGACATAAAATAGAGACATAAAATATCTCGAAGGTAGACATAAAATTAGATTTTTTTTTGTCTGGTAATATTGGTTATAATGTAATAGTATATTTCTGAGATTTTTTAAAAACTATTATTTCTTACTATAAAAATGTTAAAGTGTGAAATAAGATTTAAATACAACTAAAATAAATCTAAATAAGATACTTCATCTAACTTTTTATGGGGGGTTTTCAGTTCAAAAATGAATATGATATTTTGAAAATAAAATGCTGTCTATTTGAAATTTTATGTAGAATTTTAGATACTTTAGTAGAATTGATTTTTTTTTTTTTTAACAGTAAACATATACATAATCATTTAGAATGTGCATTGTGTTATGGAACGCGTGCGATTTACCAGGATTTATGGTGTAAAAACTTGCCATCGAACCTACCTCGTAAATTAACGTTGGGTGTGTGGAATACAATATGTCAAATACAGACCCACTTTCATGCAAACTTAAGTTGGATCCCAAAAGTCAAGCCCTGAGCTCTCGTCTGGTGCGCCTGCCTTTAAATCCGCCTTTGCCTGTTGGACTACCTTCATAATGCATAGAAAAATATTTTACTTTTCCCTGAACATATTAATGCCCCAAACACAGTAGGGAAATATTGTTATTAATGTTAACAACTATTCAAATTTCAAAAGAATTTTCTTAAACTCAAATCAAGTACTCAAATAAAACTCACAATTCAAAGTAAAGCTAAATGTAGGAATTAACCATCTTAAAAACCATCAAAACACACAAAAAAATCTTTTCCCATTTTCAGAAACACTACTGTCTGAAATACGGTAAAATAATAGTATGCTTTTATAAAAGATTGAAATCTTAATAAATCCTAACGAACAGCAGATGCTTATTAACTAAGGGTAAGCAGAATGCAAAATCTTGAATTAAAACCTGTTCATATTCTTAGATTTTTTTAAAAGAAGGAATTTTAATCTAGCTGTGATGAATTGCATATTTAGCAAAGCAATCTTGTCTATAAACAATCTTCTCTATTTTCTTCTTTTTTCACCACAGTATCTCAATGAGTTTGTCGAATTCAGTGGCCTTACTCTCCGGAGACTAACTCATTTCCCAAGGGTATGCTAGTTTCGAAATCCGGTAATAAGATGCAAAATAGTGCCATTTACACATGCTTTATTATTTGTTCGACGGCGACTGAGCGGGACAGGTGACTGGGTTTTCTATTCGAAACGAGGAAAATGCTCCTATTTTTTTTTTCTAATTCGACATCGCAGAAATTAAGAAAAAGAATTTTTTGCATCGAAATAGGTCATAACCTGACTCTCAACAAATGATACTTCTTATTTAGTACCTGTAATTACTATAATAAACTACTTTTGGTGCAATTATGAAAACAATAAATCTTAGTGTGAAAAATTGAAAGGCTATGTAAAGATTTAGAAGTTGTGTTTTAATAGTAAAGCAATTGAATTATCCCCTATATAAAAATAGCGCAAGTTATCTGTCCATCCGTCCTCGAATTTATAAAGAGGTGGAACCTGGAAAGAATGGAATGGATAGAGACATCCATATTGGATTCTTGATGAGTTAGTGTTAGTAAAATTCAAAGCGAGTAAAGTTTATTTTTCCTTAAACTATTTATCCGATTCTAAAATAAATTGGTTTAAATATGCTTCATATCACAGCAAAAAATACTGTCGTCTTTAAAACTTTCGAAATCTACCCCTTCTCCCCTTTTCGAGGGTTTAATGCCATTATTTCAAACCTTATTTTCCCCTGTTAAGAACATTAATTTTATCAATTTATCAGATAATAAATAGGTAAAAGTAACATGTTTTTCTAAAATTATGGCGTCATTCTTTAACCATCTCCTTTAATCATTTCGTATTTTAAATTATTTAAATAACATCTGTATTATTTCCATACGTTTTATCACTGAACTTAGATATTACGTAAATAATTTTCTTTTGTATTTGACTTAAATAATAGATTTAATACATATGTGACAATTTTAAATTTAATCATCGATTATTCTTTGTTGCAATGAAAATTTTATCACCTGCATTAATAACAAATTATTTTCATAAAAGTTTAGGAATGAATTTCACGGACTTATAAATATCTAGCGTTTAAGTTATATATCTTTGAAAATTAAGTTCGTTCGTTTGTTTGTTTTTATACATAACCACATGGTTTGCAATCGATTCGCTAAATTTTGGACATCATTCATATACCGCAAAATAATCACTGTCAATATTAAAACTTTTGCTGTCCATCCTATCACGCAATATAAGATAAATGAAAGTTGAGAACTAAAACTCGGTGAATAAAGATAAACAAATTATTGAGCGTGTACCAAATAATTCTCAGCCAAAAAACAAACCATTTTTTTACCTCCCTCATAGAGTACTTTACAATTCTGGAAAATTAAAAAGTTTACTGATCCCGTCATATGACGGGCTATGTGCTTATTGATAAGAGTTATCTTTCATCTAGAACATCGGTTCTCAACGGGAGCGGAGGGGCGATGGACAGTAAACTTATTTCGTGCGGTAGGACGGGGATATAAGCAGGTTTTGGCTTTAAAAATACCAAATAAATTTATTGCATTTATTATCTAATTTACATGATTTTTTAGCTGTAATAAAACGAACTTACACGGTCGTACTAGTAATTTTCATCCCCTATGTTCGGTGTAAAATTGGGCCGACATTCAGAAAAATATATTTAATCAGCAGCATTTGTTTGAGCTTTGCTTGAGCGTACCTCGATAACAAAAATTTGATGTGTAACTTATTTGAGGAAAATTACTTAAACATGGTGCTTCTTATAATTGAGTACTTCTCTTACCCTATACTTTAAATTACGGGATTTTCACAAAGGGAGGCATTGAACACGTTTCGGCTCCTTAGGGGAGGGGGGCAGCTTATAAAAGGTTGGGAATCACTGATCTAGAACATAAGTTCCCATCGAAGGCAGTACTCTTCCTCACCCCTTCTGTGGGCGCTCAAGCCTTGCATGGAAATGGTACCTGGTTCAGAGAGAAATTGGGAGTGTTAAGGCAGTAGAAGGCCAGTAGAAATAATATTGCTAAAAATATAAATGATGTCTAAAAATAAATAAACCAAATAGTGTATTTATCATAATGTGATACTTTTTTTCATTTATAAATTTTGTGCATTTCACCGCAAGCCACCGTTCGGCCACCCCCGAGTACAAGTTTTAATCCTTTATCGCATTTGGCTGAGCAGCCATTTGGCCACCCCTGAGCTGGAGTAGATTTTTAAATCTTTGTCATATTCGGCTGAGCGTGGAATCAGTGCAGTAGCTTGTTGACCCTATAGAAAGAATAAAAAAAAAAAGAACATCACTGAATGTAGAAATTTACAAATAATTTTAAATTAATTGGAACCAGACATTAACAAATTGTTAAAACCCCATAATCGTAACCATCTCTTAAATTTTATTTCTTATTAAATTTAAGTTTATTTTTAAGTTTCTAATAAACAACTTTTTACTACATTTGATAACCGTTTTAATTAATTTATTTTTTGGGATTTTTAACAGACAGATAGGCATTTAAATCATATATAGATATTATCTAACAGTATTTAATATTTGGTACAATGTAGGAAAAGTTAGATTTTTTTCCTTTTTCCAAGCTTTTCTGCGGTCCAGAAAAGGTTGGGAACTTCTGATCTAGAAGATAAAAAAATCGGCATTTGGGTTCAAATTTGGTAGACGCACTAACATCCCTCTTTATACCCAAAGATGGTACTGGTTAAATTTGTAGGACTTGACGCTCATTCGCTGGGAGGCTGACGGATGAAAGAGAAATGCGGGATTAAGAGGGAAAATCCTCCCTTCTGCAGCTGATCAAAATTAAGCAAATTCACCACAATGGCATCACAAACGTCTAATGTAGCCTCCACACTATGGCCAATTTCTCACCACTTCCGGATGGTGAACTTGGACGATGGTTCACAGGTTGCATCCACACGCTGGGCCACTAAATGAGCCAAGCTCGTGGATTCGTTCATAGGGTCTATTGCGCACTTTAGTTGCGCGTCTGGCTGCCTTTAATCTTTGGAGGAAAACCGCCTCCGAAGCCATCGTCCTCCAAGGCTATTTTATCGTCTGTGACCATCGACCACGATAAGCCATACCCCCTCCAGAAGGTGGTAATGGCTTGCAATGGACCATAGTGTGGAGGGGCCATTACCCTCGTCAAAATAAGGATAGTGGATTCTATGCAAGGTATTAAACTTAAACACATGATATTAGGTAATTTTGTTTTATTCACATATATATGACAGTGAGTAAGACTTATAAGTACTTTCTACATTTTTAAAATACTTTTGAGTAATTCCATAAACAGTACAATTTTGATACCGTTCAGGGATTTTCTTCCGCTAAATCTATGATCGCATAAATATAAATTATTAAGCATAACTACAACTTAGTTTTAACAAATTTATTATCATAACAACAAAAAAATTAATAATATTTATTTATTACACCAAGCAATTTTTTGGGGGGCCGCACTTTGTTAATAGCTGAAAGGGGACTATGTGATTTTTCTATAATTTCGTAATAAGGTAAAGGGCTTACATACCTTTACAGTCCAGAATCCGTGGGACTGCCAGCCGATCTTCCTTTCCTCATTAGGACCATCACAAAACACAACTCTTGATAAACGCATTACTAACACAAAAACGGTACAATGACTAAAAGAATATATACAAAATCCTAAAAAAGAGTAGAACGCCATCTATCGCCCTCTACAAGAGAACAATATTTAACATCTTGCCTCCGGATCAATATTATATATGTTCATTCATTTAATAGTATAGTTTCTTTAACAAATTCAATCAAAAATTTCAAATCAAACACAATAATAAAAAGAAACAACAGACTATTTTAATCCAACCGTCTAGCAGTTTTTGTTAAACAGCTTCATCTATTAAAAACTTTGAAAAAACAGATGAAATTTGTAGTTTCAAGTTGCTGTTAACAAGAATTCTCGTTAGACTAGTTTTCGCACAAATTTGCTGTTCATATCGCAATGTTGCTCTGTGTTTAATGAGTTTTCCTTTTAATGTTTTCCTATTCTACAGGAAACAAATTACAAAAGAGTAGGAGTAAGATGGTCAAAACCACAAATACAGAAAATTTCTAAATGTTTTCTGAGATTCTTTTTATAGTTTAATACCGAAAATAAAGCAGTTTTAGTCTCTCCCAAACCGGAGATAATTTTTGCTATTTTCCCAGTGAAGACAATCGTGTGTTAAAACCGGGAATGATGATAGTTATACGTTTCAGTATTTGTTATCTTATCTATCTCCATGACTGATCAGAAACTCTTCATTCAACGCCAATTTTCTCAGAGTTATGATATAAGTTGTTGAAAAGTAAAATTGATACCAGATGTTGTAAAACATAAGTCTTTTATAAGAAATTTATCGGTTTTCATCCATTAATAATGTATTAAAAAAAACCATATGGGGTATAAATATAAGATAATTTCTTACGGCAAAACTATCGAGGCAGTATAAGATATACTTGATTTCGATTATTTCACTCAAACTTGCTTTATTTAAAAATTTTGAACGGTTTTTATTTGACGTAATTCTGTTTGTTAGTAGGAATAATTGTTTTAAGTATTCAAATTAAGTGGTTTCAAATCTTTTATTTTATAAAATCAAGTTTAAGAGGTCGGGAATTTTTGAGAAGTAAAATAAAATAAATAAATCGAAATTTTCTATTAATTAATATTAATAATACTAAAATAATGTGTTAAAATATTTTTAAAACAATACCCATTAAAAAATTCCCATAAGAAAACATGAAATGAGTTGAGTAAATAGGAGGGAGGAATTTGGACAGCCATGTATGAATGAACAAAATATGTACATCGTCCAGGTAAAGAAAGGACTGTTGGATGCAATTTTTATATTTTTTCAGGCTATGAATAAAGCGCATACAATTTATAGAATAATCGAAAAGATAGAAACCAAAAGTTTTCTAATGAAGGTGTACGTGATCTATTGTGGAATTTTTTAAAGAATCTTTCCTTAATGTGCTCTCTAATTCAGTTTTCGTTTTCATTAATTTTAAAGTAAGTTCATAAGTTTGTCTTAGGAAATAAGTATTGAAATATCAAACAAGTTAATCAAATTATAAAAAAATTACTGTATGTACTAAGAGTAGATGTGACATTTAAGCTTACTTATTGAGAAGTGGTTTTACATATTTTACACAGCATTATATATTTTCTGCGCAAGATGTTCAAACTATGTTTATGGATAATGAAGTGAGGGAATATATATATAAGCATATGCATTCTCATGATATATTTTAAAACTTTTCTTCTGAAGATACCAGTATCTTTCAACTGAGTTTTCTCAAAACTGTAATTTAGTGGCTTGCGTGTACAATGTTTCAGTACAGTTACAGTAATTGTATGAAATCTTTTAACTAATTAAAATGACGAGCTATTATAATCCTATTGGAAATATTTTGAAAGGTCTAAATAATTATGTACAAAAAAATATTAAATATTGTGATCATTCAAAAAATATTTAAAAGCAAAAGACAAGACACCATATTATTGAAGTTCATTATTACAAACATTTCATTACAGACTACTAATCGTTGTATATAATAACTTCCACACCAAATGTATAAGGCGTTGCTCTTTAGTAGTGGAGTTCGCAGATTCGATTCATGCTGTTGGCATGGATGCTCTAGCCTTTCGGAATCGGCTTTAATCAGTAGGTGACTATCTCGTTAGTTCTAGTGTCGCTAAAAGAGTAAACCATAGCTCTTACGTTGAGCCGAAAAATAGTCGAATGCTAGACTACTGCTCTTCGGTACCGAAGTTCAGCGTTCGAATCCCGCTACTTGCAGGGTTTTTCGTAGCCGTTCGGAATCGGCTTTAAGCAGTAGGTCCCGGTTTTATCAGCTCTCATGTGCAATTGCAGTACACCGTAGTGCTCCAAACCAAACCAAACAAACGTAACTCTTAAAATCAAATCAAATCTAGGCCAGATAAAGCATTGTGTGTATTTAATGCTCCGCGAAATTCATATGAAATCCATAAACAATAAGATTTTATCAATAAAAGTATGATGTTACATTTTAATATTTTTAAACATTTAGAAATTTCTAAAAAGTGTGGAGGAGATACAAAGATCCTTAGTTTTTCTAGGGAGAATGGACGGCTGGGTTAAAGAACGGAACGAAAAGGCTATAAATAGCAAATTTTAATTCAATCTATAATCTTGGAAAATGTGAAAGGAGCTTCAATATTAATGATACATACCTTTGACTTATTTTGGATGTCTGGGAAACTTAATATTAAGAAGACTAGAGTATGAGTGGGGAGAATTTTAAACTTTTAGGAACAATAATTTTTTTATATATTACATACATTAAGGTCGTAAATAGTTCTACAAATTTATAGTAAAAATGATTTAATATGAAAGACATTTACAACTTAAAACTTTTTTCAAATTTATATTCAGAAATGGATCTGTTAAATGTATCTAAATTTACCTCTTTTCTAAAGTAGATCATTACAAAGATTTGCTTTATATCATGTTGAAAAAAATATTTAATTTTCATTAGTACAGTGTATAAAGGTAAAAAAAAATTAGAAGAACAGAGCAAACAATGGTTGGTCCTCAAATGTTTAAACGGGTAATTTTTCTCTATAGGTTTGAAGAGGAAAGATTGTTTGACTCACAGTAAAATTGCAGTTTTCTAAACAGAACATTTTTATTACTATAAATCTGAAAGGAAGAAATAAGTCTTAAGATTCAAAATTATCTAATCTTCTGAGTTTTCAAAGGTACGTAATTCCTTAACCGTTTAACGGACAGTGTTTTCGCATCAAAACCTCCTATTAAACATTTTTTTCTCTAACTTTTGGAGAAAATGAATTCTTTCGATTTTTTTACATTTAAAACTTACAATAAATGACAGTACTACATTTATTTTTTTCTTTTAAAATATATGTATTTATACTTGCTGTACCTGGAAAGTTAGTAAAACAGTTGTTTTTCACTTATGACCCCAAAGAAAAGTATCTATTCAAATAACACTTATAAATTGTTAACTATTTATTTATTTTTTATTTTTTAAAAACACTTATTTATTGTTATTCCAATATAATTAACATTTTAAAAAGTATTATGCTTCCGCTGTACAAGGAATGGGTTTGTCAGTTAACGCCCCTCAATTCCTCCAATGGTATCCTCTAAGACAAACCCTCTAAGGATTGCAAAGAAAAACTTTAACACATTTTGCATTTATAAGGTTCTTAGATAATATTTATAAACTAATTTCATTAAATTCCAAAGAATTCACGTAGGTGACCTTTAAAGGGTTAAACCATATTTTCAATACTTTCAACCAGACGATTAGTCAGGAAACAATTACTAACACCTGACTACACCCCTATTAGTCAGTCTCATTTCGGTTTATGATGCGTCACCTCGTGGAATTATATTTGTGGTTTCCTTCTTTTAAATACAGACTTACTCTGCTATAGGTGTATTTGAGTACTTTGTGTAACAAGTAATATTTGATTAATCCTATGATAAATTAAGTGTTTAAGGATCTATCTGTAGGTTTCGCTTTCTCGGTCTATGACGAGATTTTACAGGATGTTATAGATAATATTAAATACGAATCTTATAGATATATATCAATTAATATGCTCCTATTAGGATATTTCAGACTAATTATTTTTACTTACTTCACTCCGTGTTTTAAAATAACCGTATCTTTCCTTTCTAGTAAACCACTAAACCTCTAGCAGAAAATTCTATTAGACCAGGGATGGGCAAACTACGGCCCGCTGGAAGGTTTTATCCGGCCCGCGGATAGAATTTTAAGTTGCCGGTCCGAGGCAAATTAAAAGAAATATATATTTATACATTATATATCCATCTCCTTTTCTACTTTGCTTAAATATTATATCCTAAATTTATTATCTCACGCCCAGAAGATCAGCGGTATATTTGCTTCTTATACGTGAACAAGTGTTTTCAACTTTGAACCTTAGAAAGAATAATTTCAGAAGTAGACTGACAAATGAGCATTTAGCATCGTTCTTTAAAATCAGTACATCTCACTTCGAACCTCAGTATAAGGAACTTTTAAAAATGAAATCGCCATTTCATTCATCTCATTAACGTAACCATTAGGTACTTGTATATTGTTTTTAAAATTTTAGAAAAATTTATCTTAGCCCGCCAAACTTATTTTCTTTCGATTTGGGGCCAGCGGTCGAAAAAGTTTGTCCATCCCTGTATTAGACCCTTTCTTTCCTCAATAGGAAGAAAAATTAAAACCGAAAATGTCAACATCAGTATTTAAAGCAAATACCGTACAAGCTGATTGCTATTTTTTTTACTGACAATATTAATAAAAGTGTTAAAGATACGATAGTTTAAATAAACATATTTACTATTTATATTTTTTTTTCTTTATTGATCCATAGTCAGTTATATGGAACAGTCATATAAACATAATGTTAGGCTGCTATGCAATGGACTAAGTCCTGAATATACCAGAAATCCGTATTGGTACGGGGCGGCCAAACACTATATCTTTGCAGCAAACGGCTATCAATCCAGAACTGCCCTGTGAGTGTATGTTTGTACATCAGTGTGCATTTTGTAATTGTTTTTTAAGGGCCAGACACTATCAGTCTGTGTATTGTGTGTGAATTGTACAATGCTGTTTATTGATTTAAAGCTTCCTTTATTTCAATGATGTTCATTTGTTGCCTGTCCAACAAGAACCACATTCTACTTAATTTTGGGCTTCTCAACATTCATTACCAATATACCAATGATGTGAGAATTACTGCTTTAATTAGTCAAGTTGACGAGCTTATCATTTTTACTTGTTCCTCGATTTCTTAATCATCTACCTTTTTCAATCATCTCATTCCCCAAAACGGATAATAAACTATGCAGTTAACGTCATTTTGTACAAATATTTGCGTCTTAGTGTATATAGCCGGTTCTTACCTAACTATATTTCATTCTCAGCATATTTAAACTTTGTTCCACTGTAAATGACAACAGAAAGCGTTTCTCTTTCAACACGATTGATCGTTTTATTAAATAAAAAGGCTGTGTTCTAGACAAAATTCTTGGACAAACTGAGTAGTTTTTTTCTTTTCACGCCTGCCACGAATATGTGTATTAAACTCCTAAAAACTGATCAGGAAAATTAATGGTTACAATTAGACCAACCGGGTGTGATGAATTTTTATCTTGATTTTTGTCTAGATTTTGTATCTAAAGATTTTGGCCCAAACTCAAGCAACCTATTATTTACTTTGTCCTTCGACTTTCACTCAAAACTGTAACCAATATCAAATGCATAGCTTGTTTCACAAACTCCCAGATGCATCTGATCTAGAGGGCTTGGTCCAGGAAGTTCAGACTCCCTAACTTTCTGTACATGTAATGCACACGGGGTCAGTTAAAAGTGGTGAAACGGGAAGTCCTGTTAGCTTCTCATTGGACGAGAGTAGTTATGGTATAATCATTAAATGCAAGAAAAAAATTTTTGTTTATACACGAGCACTAAGTTCAGTAATTTCCTTAATATTTTACGGTGAAATAACTAAGATTAAAAAAAATAACGCAAAAAGCAGGATGATGATATTAGGAGATTGAATGTGTGTTGGATAATATTTAAAAAAAAAATGCAAATTTCTAAAATTATGTCCAGAAAGATCTTATTAAATTCTTGTGAGAAAAATCTTAAAACGAAACTGACAATTATTCGTGTATGACATAACAGCAACTGTAAGAAGTGTAAGAGCATATATTTTCCCTTCTTTTGAGATTTGAATACAAAGATCAAGATGGATTCGAAAATAATACTTTTTACTTCTCTTCCTTTCCATTCTTTGTTTATGCTTAAAACGACTTTTCGTTTGACGGGTTATACTTACAGCATAACCCGAAGTAAGTTTTTTTTCCCATCTAAAACTATAGTAGAGTCTTGAGATCACTTAAATGTTGTAATAGTTGTTAAGATTTTCTTTAAATGTTACGTGTCTGAAAACTTGTAAGCGGATTCGAAAAAATATTTTACCGGAACTCTTGAGCCCCTATTATTTTATTGTGTTTTTTAAAACTTATTTTCCAGACCATTAACAGCACATCACAGCTTCCAAAATACATGCTCTCCCCAAGCGCATCGTTCCTTTTGTTCGGAAACATTAACAAAGAAGAAAAAACAACTCTCGGTTGCGGTTGAAGTGAACATCAAACGGTCGAGTGAATCCGAAAGAAAAGAGTTCTAAATGAATAAATACAAAAGGAAAAATCGACACGCCGTGAAAAAATTCCTTAAGATTTCATTAATTGCCATTTCATTCTTCATTTCTTTATTTTTTTATGCGATCACAAAAATGAAAAAAAAAAGGTTCACCTGCGTTCAACATATGGTACTCTGTAACAAGAGTGTCTCGGATGTCAATATGATTTCGAAACCATCGGATTTAACTGATGGGCGTTCTTGGATGATTGCTATTTGTTCCTTTAATCGTCTTTTGTTTGAGACTCAGCTACTTTGTCATGAAACCGGTTAATTTGCTGTTTGGCAAATAAGTGGGAAGCCTACGGATAAGAACCTGTAACTAAATGACTATCCTAAACGCAGAACTTAGGCAGATAACTAGTTTCTTGTTTTCACTACAAATACGAATCGTGGTAAATTGCGCTTAACGTTTACTAGAGTAAACAGAGTTTGCGATTCATGGTTTAAAACTTGTTTTTATTCTTGTGAAAACGTCTATTTAAAAGCCCCATAAGAAGTTAGAACATTCTTCGAAGCTGAATTGTTATTATTAAAGTATCAAGAAATTTCACATGTTCAGAAAAGACAATAGCTAATTTTCAGTTTAAAAAAAAATCCTTCAGTAAAAATGAAGAGTATGTAAATTTATGGAATGACCAATTTAAAGCAGTAGGGATTACAAGACATCAAACATGCATGAATGCATGCTTAGTGACATAATAAATATATACTCTCTCCATGATCAGGGATATTCCATCATCTCTAATTTTCATCAAGAAACTCACCAAATCATAACCTAATTCGTTTCCTTTGAAAACATAAAAGACATTAAAGAATCAAAGGAAACAAATATAACAGCAAAAAAGAGAGGAATAGAAAGCAACGGTATTATTATGTACAGGCGAAATATGGTACTGATAAAGAATTCGGTAAGCTGTAAAACAACACGGAAAATCCCATCTCAGTTTTTACATACAATTGCCTCTTTGTTTTAAAATATGGATAGTAGTTCAGACAAAAATAGACTATTGAACCCTCTCAAGACTTAACCATGCTTGTAGTGCCCAAGTATATTAGAAAATAAGCGTCAGCAATATTGGGGTATTTCTTGACACATTACATGGATTATCCTTTCCTTCAATGTCAATAATCTCAGATGGTTTCATTTCCTTCTTATTCCTTCTCATTTAGGCCAAGGAATAGATTTTTATGGGGAGCAAAGCTATTCAACTGCAGTAAGAAAAGTCCTTTGGCATGTAAGGAACATGATCTTTATGACGGAAAAAAATTTAGAACTTAATAGGAAAATAAAATGATCCATTTTAGAAGGTAATTAATTTTAATATTTAAAAAATTATTTGTTATTACATTAGAGTGGTAGGTAATAATTTTATCTATAGTTTAAGTTTAGTAACCTAAAAACTAATGGGTTCACAACAGTGGCAGACTTATTTATGCACAGGCTAAGAGAAAGATCAAGAGGGAGGATGGTTTGGTGTGGAGTGCTACGGTCTACTTTTTTCAACACGAGGGATAATGAGACCGGGACCTACAGCTTAAAGCCGATTCCGAATGGCTACGAATATCCATACCATAGTGGGATTCGAACCCACGAACTCCAGTACCGAAGGCCACTACCCTAACCAATCGGCCAACGTTCGGCTATCAAGAGGGAGGAAGACGAAAACAAACCTAAATCAGTACCGAGTTTTTCGGTGTATCAAAATTTAAATAATTTAAAATACAAACACAGTGATAGTGCACTTACAAAAGTAGAGACAAAAAAACGTTCATTTTTTTAGTCACGCAATCAACAAAATAAATATTTATTTCAAAATATTTTTTAAACGTTAAGTTTGAGCTATAATATGTTATAATTTCAATATTTTATAACATGTTGTATTTATAACATATACATATCTACAATTTATGCTATAAATTATTAGTTTATTCATAGCCACACTGTTGCATTTCTTCATCCATTTCCCTTATCCGTCGCTTTCTCGCACCCATCGTTTTACATATCCGAACCTTGAAAAATCATTGACCGAGGTTCAACTGTATCTGAATTTAGTGCGAGTCCTTTTCAGGTTACTTACATCTTTCAGTTTTCCCGTTATATACGTTTAAGTATTAATGTATCGCAAAATAAAACTTCATTTAAGAAAATTATTTAATGATCTACTGTAATGTTTTACTTATTTAAATTTTTCTTTTATTTTTGATAACCGACAATTTTAAGATTTATACATATATTTTGTCTCTAATAGTTAACATTTTAATACTGTCTATAAAGTATATAATGAGCTAATATACATTTGATACAAAGCGTCTTACATATTAATCCCTTTTTTTCTGTTATATGTAAAAGCCAGAATAGATTAATTTATTTCAGAGATTTCTAATGTTTTGAAAAAAATGTTCTGCTGTCTTAGTTTTAAAGATAGATATGATTTTAAAAAATTAGTTTTACCGTCGTAATTTTCGTAATGACATATATATATATATATATATATATATATATATAATATATCAAAATTATTCAACTTTAATATTTCCTTAAAACCTCCTTTTTCCCATTTTAATTCCTAAAAATCTTTTTTCCAGCCTCTAAATGTCTTAATCAAAGGAACGTTCTCGACTTAAAATTCTTTCGATCCATTTCCCAAAGCTCTCTATTCTATAAATGTAAATTTTCTGTCTATTCAACACACACGTTTTCCAGCTGTCGCCGGCAAATAACTCCGAATTTTTCCTGATCTTACACTTAAATTCGCTGAGTAAGTGGGAAAATTCTTTCTGTCTTCGCTCTTGGGTGCACCTCTGTTCGAGCAGAGTGATTTTTGTGTCTTTCTCTTGTCTGTCGTTGACTAGTAAAGATGTCCATTTTAGCAGCTCTGAAATAAACTTTTAATTCGATTTGTGCCGATGTCGGCCGACTACATTTTTATTACTGGTAGCGGATTAGCTTTCTCAAGCTCAGTAGCCGGGCAAGTAAAAACAATACGGGCTACATGATAATAGGGAAAATGTATTACATACACACGCACAGGCACACACACACACACACACACACACATATATATATATATATACATATATAATTGTAATCGTCCAGGGGACCAACCAGCCCCGAACTTACTTGAAAACTTCTTTTGAAATTACCCCTATTATTTTCCTCAGCCCGGACATTCTGGGCTGACAAGTGTCCTGCTAACCGTCTGTCAGAAAGAAACGCATAGTCGTCATTGGCAGAACGTAATCTTTATTCATCCGATCAAAATTGCACAAAATCCAGAGACGTCTGAACCGGACGGTGTCAGAACGCTCTCTCTCTAAGTAATGCCAACCTCCTGCGAGAGACGACCAAAACACGTGTGTGGGAAAATGCTGAGGCAAGTGTTTTAATTGCTTATAGAGAGTAACTTTTGATCAGAGCCATCTGCTAAAGTGTGGCGTTCCAGATGACTATTATAGCTGATCATTACAGATTTTTCCTGCTAGAGTTATAACTTCCTAATTAAAAATGCCAGCTATATTATTTTATGTTTTGGTAATCATAGAAAGAATTTCGGGTTCGGCTGAAGGAATGAAAACATCCCCGTTTAAATTGGATGGCTGGTAAATATGGTTAATATAAAGAGAAGAAATTAAGATCTAGAATGATGAATGGGGAAAAGGGATAATTTTGGATAGACTTTATGGCTTAGATATTGATATTATTACATATATATATATATATATATATATATATATATATATATATATATTTGTTTTTTTTTAAATAAAATCGTATTTCTTTATGAAAATTCATTCTTTTCTTTAAATCTCTTCTTTTTTTTTTAATTTTGAAAAACGTTTTTCAAAATTAATATTTGTACAGAAAAAAGCTTTCTCTTCTGTTAAAAGTGACAGAATATTATCAGGAAAAAAATTCAATGTTTGGAGTGCTGTGGTAAAAGTTTTACAACACGAAAGAAAATCAATCGAATCAATTTTAAAATCACAGAATAAAAAGTATTTACTTTTTTCTGTTTTCTTTTTGCAATGAGATTCATTGACGGCATTTTGATGTTTGGTTCGCTTCAGTAAATGTTTTGCAACACCAAGGAAAAACACTAAAATCAATTTTAAAAGTATGGAATCAAAAGTGTTTACTTTTTCTGTTTTCCTTTTACTCTGAGATTCGTTGGCGGTATTTTGATTACTTAAATTTGTTTTTATTTGTATTAATATTTAATTATTTTAACAACATAACTTTTTAATGCTAGCTGAACCATTTGAAATAAAAGATAAATAGAACGGTTAATAATTAGCCGAACGTTTAAACACAATATGTAAAATGTTTCGAACAGAGTAATTCATTTGTTGTGTAGCCATTTCCTCGTGACTACGCTCAGTTCTTAATCGACCTGTTCAAGTGACTAACCCTTTTGGTACATTCCTCTCGTAAGAACGAGTGTAAAGCAAACACGTTAAACAAAAGAAATAACAATGTTTTCTAGCAAGACAGGTTCAATAGACTAGACTCTTGAATCAACAATACCGTGTTGAGATGAAACTGGTTGTCAGCTAATTTTTTTTCTCTGTTTTATTGAATGGTGTAATTAAAGAAACGGGATGTACTATGCATCAGACACTTGGATCAATATTGAATACACATATAATCGCCGAGGAGCGTTTTCTTTCAGTTTGTTAAAAGGGAAATCCTGTAGTTCCAACTAATAAAGTTCGAGACAATATAACAAGAACTGTATACTCAATTAATAATGTTTGCTATAATGGTGCAGCTGCCAGAGACGATGAGAAAGAGATGATTGCAAAGAGAATGAAAATTAGGGTTATTTAACGAGATGAACTGCAATCTGAAATGTTAGGTATTTTCTTGAAGAAGCTTTGCTTATTTTATGAAAAAGTCGCAATTAAAATGTTTTCTAGAGATTTTTAAGGCTATAGAAATTAAATATTTAAAATATGTTAGTAACAATATTTATAAAATTAGCCCCAGATTATTTTTCATATAAATATGATATAAGCATGAATAAAAAATATAAATATGGGTAATTCCAGCTATGGTTAGTTGGTTGGTTGGTTGGGGTTTCTTGGCGCAAGATCCAAACTAGGATAGGCTGCGCCAAACTAAGGATGAAGTTTTAACTAAAATATGAATACATATATATATAATGTAAAAGCAGAAGTAACTGTGAGTCAAATATATAAAAGAAAGAACATAAGCAATAAACGACGTAAAGGTTGATATTAACCCCTTCCGGTAAAATGACGAGTCTAGCTCGTCATTAGTTTTTCATTCCATACCACACAATGACGAGCTACACTCGTCATGCGATTAAAGTTACTGTTAAATATGATAATTAATTTAGTTTAAAATTTCTAGTGTACTGAATTTGGCAACACTTTTATCACTTGTGAAAATCACAAGTCACTATTGCATATTGTTTACTTGGTACAAGTCATTGCCAAATTAATGAGTCAGAATAAAAGAAAACCTACTAAGAAATGCCGTGTGTGTTACAAGAATCAAATTAAAAGTGAGACTACTTGGCGGTGTAAACAATTAAGAATTCCTTTGCACTTTGTTTTGAAAAGTACCACTAGCTTGAAGACTATTATCTGTATACCTTATTAATGTTTTGCTTTGATATTTTCTTAATTTTACTGTTTCTGATATTATTTAGCGCTATGTAAAAAGTGGATTTTAATTAAGAATATGTAAGAATTGTAAAATGAAACAAGTTTTTTAAATAAAAATTAAATGGTTATTTCATGCACAGTTTTTCATTATTAAATCATACCGGAAGGGGTTAAATTTTTTTAAATTAAACAAGGTTAAAAACGCCAATGCGGATGAGAAATTCAAAAAGTTTTGGGTGGGGGGGTGTCTTACCCAAAAGTTCGCTCAAACTGGGATGAAAAGTTTTAAAATATATGTTGTAAAAATGTGTAAAAGCCGCACATGAAGTTAAAATGTGATGAACGGTGAGATGAGTGAATTCCAGCTATGAAAGCTACGGTAGAATTTAAAAACTAATTAATTTTGCTTTTAATCAACCTACCAGAAAGCTTAATTTTCTTTAAGTAAAATATATTTGCTTCAAAGTGGTTAAAATTTCATTTTAAAATGTTATTTTAAAACTATTAATTATTTATAGTTTCAAAAGTATTTTTACTGAGCACGCTTTATGTATATTCCTCGTAGCGCTGCGTAACTCAGTCATCAAAGGTTGACGAAGGTTGATGGGTCTCGAGCGGACCAAAGATCCTCCGTGTTCATTACTACCAGCTGGAGCACGTAAAATAACTTCATGGTCGTAATGTCTTTCAAGTTCAAACTATAGCTCTGGAGGTGGAAGGCCAAACCTCGGAGTATTTTGCTTAGTCCCTGCTTGTAAACTACAAGGACCCATAGGGGGCAAGGTTACTCGAGTTAGCATTCCTTAAGCTACAAGTCAGCATTAAACGCCCTAAACCGGACCCCGTCTGGTGGGCGGCAGGCCGCCGGTCATTTTAATAAGCTACAAGTCCTCCTCATGTGGTGCCAAATAAGTAAAATATCGCAGTTGTGTTTAGAAAATATCTGTTTTTATATCATAAAGATATTTGTTTGTGTAGTAAGCTACATCGGAAACAAAGTATTCCCTTTGCACATAATGTAGCTAACTTTATGTGTAGCATATTTTTTAGACCTTAGAAATAAAACTTAGTTCATTTACGAGGGAGAAAGTAGAAACGGGAGATACCTATTTTTCTAGTACAAACTATGTATAGTAGTTCTTTTAAGTAAGAACTGACAGATAACGCGTTTCAAAATATGCTAATTTTAACTAACTTTTATTTTTATGACATAAGGCAGAAGGGATGCTCTAATTACATCCCTACACAGTTCGCGGGCTGCTCTGATTCACCTGGTGGTTGTATTAGACGGGCTATAACAAAAAAAATTATACTTTAAAAACACTAAGCTTTAAAGATATATATATATATCCCCTATATAATAATAGCCTAAGTTAGCTGTCCGTCTGTCCACCAATTTATGAAGCGGTTGGACCTGGAATGGATTCCCCGGATAAGGGCAGGAGATTATATTTATCAATTTATCCACATAATAAATAAGTAAAAATTACAATTTTTCTAGCATTCCTTTAACCATCTCATATAATCATTTCTTATTTTAAATGATTTAAATATGGTCTGCATTATTTTCATACATTTTATCACTGAAGTTACGTATTAAGCAAATAATTTTCTTTTATATTTGTATTAAATAATAGATTAAATACATAAGTGATAATTTAAAATTTAATCATCGATTATTTTTTGTTGCAGTGAAAATTTTATCACCGGTAAGAACAACAAATTCGGAACTCGTGGGGTCGAATAACTTTTAACGTACACCTAGACAGAGGATTTCGTGCTTGTCGCTGAACGATACATAAATAGGTAAAGTTCTGTTTTTTGGTACCAAAGTTTGAGAATTTAAAACCCATTGATGCCATGGAGGCTTTAAGCAAGAATCTTTTAAACAGTAAATCCCGTTTACTGATATCTATTGTTCGTAAGCATTACCTTAGCTCTTTAAATCAAATCTACGAGCTCATCCCTAGTCATGTGCTCGCATGTTGATAACTATACGATCAATACTTTACTATGAGTCGTTAAACTGAAACTTGTAGTCCTTTTCCGAACAGCTGCAAGTATCCATAATAATAAACTCGGTTTCAAAAGCTAATGATTGAACTACCCGGTAATCAATCACGTGGCTTCTAATTTGAAGGAAATTTGAACACAGAAAAATAGTCTGTTTGCACATATAGCCAGAGATACTTTAATAAAAATATTTATTCCGAGCATAACGGATCAAGGGAGAAAACAGATGTGTATTCAATGCTCTTTGTTCTAGCGTTAAAAATCGTGATTGGCGGAAATTGTGGCGACGAGTTGTAGCAAATATTCGGACATAACTACAGAGTGCAACCCCAAAAAAGTTGAAAAATCACTGAACAACCCGAGATCTAAAAGTTTTCATTATCCCCAGTAACCTAGTTGTGAATCTAGCTGTGACGTCCATCAGAAAATCCAAATCTAGTCTGGTGTTCCACTGTTCTCCGTGCAGGACATTGCTTGCACCGACAGGAACACGTAGGCCTGTCATATTATAACACGAGTCTTATCTTCCGGCTGGAGTATCTGAGCCGGATGTACATCTCAACACGGTCCTGTTCCTGCTCCTGCATTTGTACAGGCGATGAGGAAAATGCTTATCAAAATTTTACTTATCATAAATGTATCAAGTACATTAGCAAACTGAATGTACCATGTTTCCCCACACCTGTCAGAAAGGTTGCTGTAAATAAATGAGGACTGCTTAAAAACCGTTCTCAAAAAGGTTAAATTTTTGTAAAATAAAATCAAACCGTCTCAGGAATAGTAAATCTAAAAAAATTTAAATTTTTTTTAATACTAAACTGCAAACATTTTTTTCACATTTTGATGCTATTACTTTTACAATATATCAAATGAAATAACAGTTATTTATGGCATCTGTAACGTTTATCCATCACTTAAACTTGATGAAAATATTTCTTTTCAGATTTCAATATTTTTTGCGCATTATATTTTAAATTTATAAATAATTTTTTTAATTTATAAATTATTATTTTAAATTTACAATAATTCTAATATTTTTTGAGCATTTTGTACGCATTATATTTTAAAAATTATTCGTAATAGCTCCAGAAAATTTTGTGTACTGATATTAAATATATAATACTACTCGCTGCTTATACATAACACAATTTAATTATTGTCATTGCATTATAAAATTTAATACTGAAAATTTAGGCCATTTTCATATTTTTAAATTACAACATTTTTAAATAACATCATTTTGCACATAATTTATGTATGGTTTCAAAATTATATAAAATGTAAAAATATAGTGCCGTACAGGATATTTGGAATAGAATTTGTAATGTACATGTAAAATACATTCTGCTATCCTGCTCTAATTTTTATTCTAACACAGAAGATAAATAAAAAATAAATTATAAAAATACTTCTCAAAATAATGACCATTGTATATTGTTTTAATGAAAACTAGATATCAAAAATATGTATGAGTGGTAAAAAATATTAGTTTAAAAGAAATCTTTATTCGGTATCTTGTATAAGTGTATAAGTGTTAAACGTATTTGTGTAGGTGTATAAGTGTAAAACGAATAAACCCTTGTACAAGTGTTAAACGAAATTCGGTACCTTTTCGGTACCGAATTTCGTTTCTCGTTAAGTTTTTTTTTTTTTTTTTTTTTTTTTTTAACCTTTAAAACATACATGGTGGAAACTCGTCTATACAAAACTTACTTATAAAAATATTCAGTTATACGACGTACTTCTCGTTTTTCGTCCTAACTCAAACAAGATCTGTGCGATAAATTATTTATTTATACGAATATTCCGTTGTACGAAACATGTTATTATGCGAAGGAATATTCGGCTCCCTACACAAATTTTCGAACTTAAATTTTATTTAGTTATACGTAAGAAGCAAAAAAGGATTGTTTATGAAAGGTGTGATAACAGTTAAGGAAGGTAACCGCTAGTCATGTCACTAGATTGGAAAAAAAATCGAGGGAGTCAAAATACGAGGAACATAAATAGGCAAAGTACTCATGCATAAATATTATGCTATGACACTAAACCACTACTTTAAATACCCAAGCATAAAATACGAAACATTAATTACATTATTTAAATCTATATTATTATTATTATTATTATTTGTTATAATAATATAATATTAGTTATATTTTAGATATTTAATTAATAATAAATCCTTCATTAGATCTAAAACTACCAATTATGTATTTAGTGATACTAACAAGATAATTATTTTTCTGTGTATATTTGACTCAGGACTCAGGTGTTAATGATAAGGTGATAAGGACTCAGGTGTTAATGAGATTAATTTTAGAGAAAAATAATTCTATTCCACCATTTCTACCACCAAGCTTAACTGATAATCATCATCAGCATTGGCACGACAGCCCTTTGTGGGCCTGGGCCTTCCTTAGAACCTTTTCCCAATCTGCCCTTCTCCCAGCAATTGATCTCCAGTTCTTTACCTTTAAGATGGCAAAATCTTCATCCACACAGTCTTTCCACCGTTACTTAGGCCTTCCTTTTGGTCTTTTATTGGAAGGGAGTGCATTAAAAACCCTCAAAGTTGTTCGTTCTGGGCTCATTCTCATTACATGTCCTGCCCATCTCATTCTATTCAGCTTTATAGATTGGATAACATCATCACTGTTAAAGATCTTATATACTTCAAAATTATATCTTTTTCTCCAGTTGTTATTTTCAAAGACAGCACCAAAGATGGTTCGCATGATCTTCCTTTCGAAGGTTGCCAACATCCTCTCTTCTTTTCTTGTTAGGGTCCAAGTCTACGAGGCATAAGTCAAAACTGACTTGATCAATACCTTATACAGTAATATCTATTCTAAATTGAAAATTGTGGAATTTTTGAGAGACAATGATGATTTGTTTATATTCTGTAATACAGCAACCACGGTATGGCAGCAATTTTGTTGAAGCATAAGTTTAATCCCGTGCAAATGAAAGCTACAAACATCTCTATAATCAGAAAAAAAATTCTCATCCGAAATCGAACCCAGGGTGCCAGATTACAGCCAGCATTTCAGTATCAAGCCACTAACATATAAATAAAGATGTAAAGAAAAAAGATAACGAAATGTAAGAAATCCGAAGTCTATTAATAATAAATTTATCTATAATGGTGTAATTTTACAATTGATAGATGTATTATCGTCAAAGATATATTAATATACAAAATTCCAACACAATTGGAGATCAAGGTTTTGGTGAAAAACTGGTTACGAGATGTAAACCTCAGTACATATAGAGTGTGAGTTACATAAAATCGAGTAAAATATTAAAAAAATTAAAATCAGTGTAAAATTAAAGTTGAAAAAAAAATGCGTATGACTTTTTAGTAGCACATATCTTTTATCCAATTTTAGTCGCTTCGCTACTAGAAAAAAACTCTTTTTTTTTTCCTCCCTTACTTTTCAGAAAACAATTGTATTGCAGGAAAACCTTGACAGTACATTTTGCTGATGCTTTCCCCCAACCCGCTAGAAGTAGAATTGCACTTTTACTAACATACTTAGCAAAATGATACTTTCCAAAGAAACTATTCATGCATGATGACCAAGTTATGGGTATGGCTGCTGTTACAAATACGAATTCACATTCTTTGGTTTCAACAACACACACTAAAACTAAAAAACGAACGACAACGGAAAAAAACAGGCGAAAAAAATCATAACTGAAAAAAAAAGAAAAACATACAAATTCTTTTACTATCCGTTTTATTTTTATCTTTCAAAGTGAAATTTGATCTAAAAACTGGAATTTGAATATAAATATGTTTTATTTTTAATCTTCTTTTTGAAACAAGTAGATATTCGGTGTCACTATTTTTATGTCAAATGTTCTCTAATTTCAATTTCTGATATTGCAGGCCCGTCCAGCTTAGTAGAATATGTAAGCCGTATTATATATATATATATATATGTATGTATGTATGTATGTATATATATAATGTATGTATGTATGTATATATATAATATATATATATATGTATATATATATATTATATATATATATATATATATATATATATATAATATATATATATATGTATATATATATATATATATATATATATATATATATTATGTGCATACTTGAAACAATGCATAATTTCAGTTTTTATTATTTTTCATAAATTAATAATATTTCTAACTATGTATAAATAACTAACTACCTAATACATAAATAATTATAAGAATAAAAATCAATAAAACGATAAAGTATTATTAATTTTAATTAATGTGATATTTGTTTCAATTGTAAATTGCTTGAAAAGTACCATTTAAACTTTTACTTCGAGTGTACAATAATTAATCTAAAAAGGTGAAGAATTTATAGCGGTAAATGTTTCAGATTGATTCAAAGTTCGTGCGAAACATTTTTTTTATTCCATTCCATACTGTAAATAAAAATGAGTGGAACATGCTATACTACAAAACTTGTTAAGTTTTCATACTTTATCGTCTTCTAAAGCCCAAGGCTGATAAAATCAGATCAATAGTTCATTTAATAAAAAGAAAAAAAGAAGACTGTTTACGTGAACAGAATACTGGAGTTTTGGATGAGAGTGACAATGTTACTTCGGCGTAAAAGCAGTATTTTGACTGTTGGTTAATTCATTTTCTAATACAACTGAATGATTCAATTAAATCTTCTGGGTACTAGATAGCTTATTGGTTAGGATGTAGTGGCAATGCTAAAATCCCTGGGTACTAGGTTCAAGCACTGATTTCCTCCAAAACATCTCCTTTTTTATCCAATGAACATCCAGGATTGGTGGATCTGAATATCCTCTCTCTGGGAGGTCGGCAGATGGGAGAGAGGTCCGAAATTAAGAGAGCTAATTAAACATTTCGAAGATGTTCAAAATTGGGGTAATCTCCAAGTATGGCATTACACAATTCCTTACACCTGTAAAGGTAGACAGTCCGTTGCGGTTATCAAACCTAAGGATCTACAGTTATTTTGCATACCATATCAACTTATAATTCTTCATCAATGCTTTTTTCCTTAGGTAGCGATAAGTTCAAAAGTATCTTGTGTGCAATGATATTTCGCTCTTTCACTACTCACACTGAATTAGTTAACGCTTATTTGCATCGGGTATTATCAAAAGGTGTTATACAAATTATCCCGATTCTAGTACTATGCATTTTACCATTTTATGTACATAGATTAATTCATCGTAAAATTTAAACTACCGTACTTTCAGTTTCTGCTATGCTGAACGCTAATAGTTTCATGTCTAACAAAGTTAAAACTGCCAACTTTTTTCTTGTTTCATTAAATCTCACTATTCATCTGTATTGTACTCTTAAACTGTAACTGTTATTCAGCAGCTGCTTTAAATAGACTCTTTCGTTTCTGACTTTCTGCTATTCGTCTTTTCTGGAGAAAATAAAAGGTTTGAAATCCTTCGACTGGCTAGGACAGTAGAATGGCACTCAAGACATCGTTTCATTTTCCAATCCATTAAACTGAAGAGGGGACTGTTGGAGCATAACTTTGGTGTCCCGGGAAAAAAATAGAAAAGACCGTTGAAAGAAAAGCTGGTCTTTTCTCCTTACAGAAAATTACGGGCTTTATACGTCCGAGCAGGCTGTTTTGTTCCGTCCAAAGATGCCTATCAGGATCAGGATTCAAAAAATACGACGGTCACACGTAGTTGAACAGTGTCGGTTGATGAAAAAGCTCCCTCTCAAATGTGTCGTTGGAATAATGATGATGCTCAAATGGTTTAGAATACACTTTTAGAAAGGGCATTGGCAATGTCTCTATCGTGTTTTGCTCCGGCTCTTGAGAAAACTACATCATATAAAAATTAAACTTTACTTTTTTCTATACAATACTACATAATCTCGTAACTAAACTAAGACTTACAACTTTTTTTCACTACTTTTCTCTGTGCCCATTTCTTCAAATTGCGCATCTACTATTTCCACATTTAGTTTTTACTTTATTCTGTATGATGACATAAACAATTTTTTTATTTGCGCTAAATCATGACAAGTTTCATACGTTAATGTTAAAAAAAATGCTAAAACCTATACATATAATGTTATCCATAATAAAACGAAAAATACTTCGCAAGATCAAAGAGCAATCAGCGTGATTGCTCTTACATACATTATTCGTAGATGTAATTATTTTTTATAAAGTACATTGTAAAGAAGTGTAATATTTACTAATTTTAAATTTTTCTCTGCTCAGTTTTGTATAGTTGGATTTTTTTATTCTGATTGTCTGCCAAGAATTTTTAATGATTTCTTTTTTCGTGAGGGGGGTATTTTTCTTTGACCTCCGATTACGCGTTTTGGGGGATATTTTTGTAAATCTAGTTTACATATCACTTCTATCAATTTCTTATCATTTATTTCCTTTTAACAAAATAAAATTTAAAATCAGGAATATTTCACGATATGCTAAGTCAAATATAGCTTAAAATATTCTTTTATACCTCTGACAGTATGAAAATACTCTTAGTAGTGAAAGAAAGTGAATAGCTTAAGAAGGCAACCACTTATAAATTCAAATACTTTTGTAAATAAATTTTTTGTAAGAAATTAAAGAATTTGCAAATAACATGAAGCAAAAAATTTCTAACAAATCATTATAATAGTTTATTTTATTTATAATTATTACTGGAATTTATCCTTTTTGCGGTGCTTTTCATGTAATACAGAATGCATTCTATTAATCATTAATTTTTTTAAGTTGTGCTGGAACTTCATATACAAACGTAAGTTACAGGCACTCGGAAAATTTTGCGTTTCAGTTTTCTCCAATTTTTGCTCTTTAATAAGATATTGTTTGCCATCCCTGACTTGAGATTTACCGCCAATAACAGTAGACATTGGGTTATATGCTCGTTCACTTACTCCACCACCGGGTAGCCATATTAGCTAGAAAATCTTCCAAGTATGAACCTCGAAGGTCTTCCACTAAGTTGGTTTCATTTGGTACGTGAATACACGATGATCATGGTTATTACTTAGATGCCAACAAAAGATTCTCTAATCATAACGAGATGGGGAAAAATAACTAGACCACCTATTGACTTTGATTACCAGAATTGATCACCAATTTGCTCCAGAGATTTCAGGAGCTTAAGTTTTTGAGAGAATCGAAGTTAGGTAATCTATTTTTAACTTAAACGTATGAATTTACACCGGAAATTTTGTACAAATCCTTAAAGAGAATTTCACTCTGGCCAGGTTCATCGGTTATATTGGCAACAAGCTTTAGTATAAGGGTTTACCCGAATATATATCATTGAGGGATAAAACCATGTGATTAAAAGTTGATCACATGGTGCAGAGGCCTTGAAAATCGTATCAATTAAAAAGAATATATAAAAAAGGTACCCTGGACGTTTATGCGTAACGCAACATACAACATTTTTGTTTATCAGATGCTACAAATGAAATCCTTATACGCCTGACTAATTTCGAGATAGTGATCTGCTTTTTTCAGCGATGTGAATATAAATAGCTAACCATAGTCATTGTTTTGAGAATCGCAAGCGGCATCGAAATTACAAGTGGACTTATGCACAAACGTAGCCCTTGAGATAATGCTTAATACTGGGTTACGAGTAAGCCGGCGAAACTCATCAGTCTCATTCAACAGGAAAAGAAAACTGTTTTTGTATTTAACAAGCGCATCTTGCGAGACACGTATGGAGTTGCAAGCGTATTTGCATAGGCTCATCTATCGAAAATTCACATGAAAATAAAAATTATCATTTTAAATAATATATTATTATGGAGTTTCTGTCCATTTAACCCAAAAGAATTTCCTCCTTGGAATGTAAATAATAAGCTATTTTGAGAAAATAATTCCCATTTTTAACACTCAGGCTATTTTTAAAGACTAAAATTGGCTTTATGCCACGCTGTTATTCCACGATTAACTATTCATTAAAAAACACACACGATAAATATATGAAGCATAATAAAGAATTGGTGCAATTTTAAGTAGTCAGGAATATCTTATCTTAAAATGACTAGGAGGATCGAAATATCTGTAACTTTATGCTTTAATAAGGATTTTTGCTAATGAAAACTCACATGCTTTGGTAGCTAATTAAGTTTCAAACTATTTTTGATTTTGGATGAAATCTTGCAAATAATTAAGCTGTAAATGAATGTAAATATTAAGCTATTTTGCGATAATATTACCCATTTTTAACACTCAGGCAATTTTTAAAGACTAAAATTGACTTTATGCCACGCTGTTATTCCACAATTAACTATTCATTAAAAAACAACGATAAATAGATTCAGCATAATAAAGAATTGGTGCAATTTTAAGTAGTCATTAATATCTTATCTTGAAATGACTAGGAGGATCGAAATATCTGTAACTTTATGCTTTAATAAGGATTTTTGCTAATGAAAACTCACACGCTTCGGTTGCTAATTAAGTTTCAAATTAATTGGATTTTGGATGAAATCTTGACATGGAATTTATAATCAATATAATATTGATACAATTTTATAAAGCATTAAAACAAAGTAAACTTGACATCTAACATGAGATAATGCATGAATAATGATTTCTGTTGAAATCATCATACCCCATTACTTCTTATTCTTTGTTGGTTTGATTTGATTTGGAGGTCTACGGTCTACTGTTTTTTATGAAAGGATAAATGACACAGGGACCTACATCTTAAAGACGATTCCGAACAGCTACGGACAACCATACTCCGTGAAGGATTCGAACACCCAAACTCTGACACCCAAGAGTAGTGTCCTACCCATTCTGAAAGTTTTCGGGTATTCTTCGTTATACATCAAAATTATCTGTTCAAATATATATCAGGTGTTTCAATCTTGAAAAGGCTCAAGTTACACTCTGGACACCGTAATGATGAATGATTATTTAAATTGTCACATTTTTATCATATTTTTCGTAAAATTATGCAACTAGACAGAAGTAACAGTGTAATTTAACGTGCATAGTTTAGTTAAAAACAAAGATTTAATTATTTTAGTTGTTTATAGCAGTAAGAAACTCCTGTCTAATAAAATAAATTTCCGGGCACTCATGACAATTTGTAAATCAAGCAAGGATAAGCATAAAGCTCATTAATTATTTCATAAATGTATAAGAGAGTGAAATTAAAGATAAGCAAAATTCTATTCTACCCCCAAACAATTGAATTTTCAAGCATGGTCACTTAACAGTGTCAGTTTATTTGAATTAATGCTGACAAATGACAAAGAAAAAAGATTAATAAAAATTAATAATGTTATCAAAATAGAACTTAAAAAAGTATAATTTAACTGATCTATTGTGAATGGTCATCTGCATCCACCAAAAAATGGACGTCCACCGCCAGGTCTATTAATGCTAATCTTAAGGCCGCTCCCCACTATGGTCCACTGTAAGCCATTACTACTGTATGGAGGGGGTATGACTGATCATGGTCTATGGTAGCAGACAATAAAATGGCCTTGACGGAGAATGGCTTCAGAGGCAGTTTTTCTCCAAACATCAAAGACAGCCAGCATGCGCTCATAAAGTGCACAGTGGATAGAGGACACATACACGCGATCGGCTTATTTAATGACCTAGTGTGTGGATGCTACCCGTGAACCATCTTACCAAGGTCGCCATTAGGGTGAGCGCTGCCATAATGGGCTATAGGAAAGAGGCTTTAAAAGATTAATCAAACACAAATTTGCAAGTCGAGTTCTGTGCTGAATTTTAATGAATTCTGTCGAAATAAAGATACTAAGGAGTTATTAAATATATTTATCAAGAAGCTTTCGTGGACCATCAGTTAGATACCCCTGATTTACAATCACCCTTTGAACACAATTTATTAAACGCTTAAATGCAACTTATTTTAAATAGCATCTTCTGCTTCATTTTACCATTTCAGCGTCACCACAGATTACAGATGTAACATGAAACAGCCGCTCTATGCAATGAGAGAGACAACTGCCTCGTAGTAATTCTAATCCAAGATGAATTCTTTCGAAATGCCAGCGGTGGGAACTGTTAAGCTTCATTCGTTAGCTTAGACATAACTGCATTGATAATCGTGTAATACCCAGACAATTAGAGAACGAGAAGCTCCAGGCGTTCTCACGAAATTTGAGTAGTCAGTAAGCTTCCCGTTGAACTAAGAAAATGGTAATAACCATTTTAAAGTCTGATTTAATTGAAAACCATATTGCTATCAAATCTCATTGCTTTAATTAATGCAAGAATTTCTTTTATTAAAACAGCATTCACTTTCCCTTCAAAAAGTACCTATACTAAGAGAATCATATCGTGAGAATATTGAAATAGATTCATTTTACTAAAGATTCGTGGTAATACATGCTCTTGCATTATTCTTACATTCACATGCATCATAATTAATGGTTTTCAAACTTGCCGAAAAGTAAAACTGGATCTTCTGTTTGAAACAGATCAAAAGTTATACTTTATTACTCTCTTCTTTGTAAATTCGAAATTCTTTTGAAATTCTAAAAATGAATTGTGGATTTTTTACTCTAATTCTTATGAATTTATTCGCGGAAAACTTAATTTCTCTGTTAGTAACCATATTATATTTTAAGAGTAAATACACGCACATATCTATGCAGTGGTATAGCAAGTATAAATGCCATTTCCACATCACTGAATCCTTACAAATGTATTAACTTTAATAATATGATCTAATTAGAATTTAAAGTTGCCTTTATAGAAAATGATATGAATAAAAATATAAAAATGGTATAAAAATAACTTATACTCTAAGAAATAACTAATATTTTACATTACAGCACCATAATAAAAACAGTAAAATATTTTTTAGCGAAAAAAAATTAATTCATTGCTGTCTCAGGATTGTGTCTTAAGAATATATTAGTCAAAAGTGCAAAGACCTCTTTGCATTCTTTGTATAAAGGTTGCACATTTTATAATATATACTTCGTATATCTCCAATTCCGTATTAATTTTATGTAATACTTCAAGCAACATTAACTCAAAAACATCCACTTCAGAAAATGCTAAACTTTGTCTACTTTGATTAAAGATGGTGGAATAGTACACTTTTCAAATTTTTATTTTTTTATTAGTTAACTTAGGATTGTATGCAATGATGTTATGATTGTATCAAGACTCATTTACTTTAAGAAACGTCAAGTGATTACTTTATGAGGTAGAATTAAATCTTTATACCTGTCTATGTTTCAGTTTATAAATACAAACAGTAATTTAATAGACCAGGATGACAGCGGATGCAAAAGAAAGAGTGGTAATTAATGACCAGCTAAAGAAGGTCCAATGGTTGGATGCGTCACCTAACTTTTATGCACCTCAGTTGCGCATGCTAGTTGTCTTGGCATTTGGAATAAAAAACAATCCCTAAGCCATCTTTCGCCATTACCATTTTCCATCGTCTACCACCAGAGACTCCTATAAGACTTCCTCTCCCGCCTCTATTGAGCGATGATGGCTTGCAGTGGTCCAACATGGGCCATATTGGAGAAGAACCCTTTAGAGATTGCTTGCATCTCACCCTATACCATAGAGTTAGAATTTTTTTCATATAACTCACCATATTTTATTGAGTGAACGTTGATTAGGTGAAAACGAGAAGGTTAAGAATAAGCTACGATATTGTTAATATTTGCGTAGTTTGTCCACAAATACTGCTTAACAATTTTATGCAGTTATAAACAATATTTAACTTCATTCAGTAATAATAATAGAAATAGTCTTCATCCCATTTTTTCTTCTCTCCTTTTGCTGATAAAACTTTTACTTGCCAAATAAAGATGAATGTCTTATTAATACATATCTCTTTTTTAGAAATAAAGAAACAGATTTCAGATGATAACTTGATGGTTTTAGTATTCATTAAAAAAGTATTATAATGGGAGTACAGACAGATAAAAATGATTTTAAAATATTGCTGTTATTTTAAAAATAACCAGTGATGAACAAATTAAATCTACGATTTCAGACTGAATAACGAAATATATCAAAAATTGAATTTTAACACAACAATGACTTTTAATTAATTCGAGTATCTATGAAAAAATTCACTAAGTCGGAAGTGTAAGGAGATCTTGAGTCATATCTCGAGTCACTAGAGATTATCACAAAAAGAAAATACTTGCTTAAGAATATGGTGAAATTTAGCCTCTGAACACTGTTCTCATTTTAGAGTTTGTATATTATCAACCAGAGAAGAATCTCAACTGAACCTTTATTTAGATTCACCTGGCATGAAAAAAAAAACTACAGTACTGGAAAGTGATGGTCTTGAGGTCATCAGTAATACCACTGTGGTTACATTATGTAGGTCATTGGATTTCTAAATTTCCTCTTGTGATGTTTAACTGAACTGGGTAAAATGTACTGAATCCGGGTGAACAATTGCGAAGGTGGATTTCAAGTGTTATACGTGTCTTTGAAAGAATTTCCAATTCATGCATCATAGCCTTTTTTTATAAGGTCGAAAACATGCATATGACAATCACAAAAGCTACAAAACCATAAAATTTGCATCAGTATTTAATATTTGTATACAGTATTAAATAAAATTTCTGTCTTTTAGTGTCCTTAGATCTATCCTCCATCAAATATAAGTGAAATTTATTTTCCTATTGAAGAAATTTACTAAAGTCGTTGTTGTCTGATTGGGATAGAAATAAATTTCTAATTGCTTTTAATCGAAAAAAAAACGTTACTACTACCCACATTGTTATGAAATTACTTAATTACAGTGTTAACAATATATACGAAACAATCACTAAATTTACTTGTGCTTCTAATAAAGGCACAATTACATAATAAAGCCAAACTTTCTTATTGATTTACCAACTTACGGGCAATACATCAGCAATAAAGAATATCCTCATTATCGTTTTAGGAATATGGATTGAATCACACCAAATTGTACGACAGGCCGGCTCCACCATCTGGCATAGTATTTGTAAATATACTGACATTTCCATTTACTGGTAATTCTATAAATGAATATTTAAATATCGATTAACTAGCAATATTATTTTCTGAAAAATAACATAAAGCATTTGATGCTAAATACATATAATAATTTGGGGGTTTGTTCCTTTAGATCAAAGCCAAAAACTGAATAGGGGACTAATACAAAATGAAAAAGTTTAAATATAGACAAAATATTCAAGAATATATTTAAATAATTTTATAATCATTACCGATAATGTGAATGCTACAAAGTCGTGTAAAAAATTAACACATTGTTTTATGTTTTGAGCTGGTAGGAGCCCTTGAGTGCATGCAGCCCAGTCTGTGTCCCGTACATCGAGCCCTGCATTTATACTCCACACTAACTCTATAATAAGAAAAAATGATAAATAGACATCGTTTTTCACTATAAAGTAAATGGAAGTACTTCGTAACATTTATTATTTTGATAAAAAAATTATTTAAATGCGACTGGTTTTTTAATCATTTTTATTTATCTTTATTTTTAAATATTGTATTAAACAGAACAAATCATTATAGGGATATGACACAACACAGAGGCGTCTCATTATATTTATAGCGAGGATCGTAATCCAAAAGATACTAAATTTTAAAATAGGGTTTTCAGTTTTATTGAAGACATTTGTGAGTTTGCAAATTTGAAGAGAGAAACTAAAATTATTTTTGAACGCCTATGATGTTTTCTGTATCAATATTCGTTAATATATGATCTAATAATAGTATTTTGGGACTTGATGAGTAACGTAACGTTGGTTACTATTATGTGTGATCAAGCTATGCACTTTATGATACAGCGAAAAGAATTTAATTTTAAAAGAAATTCATTATCTTAGAAAAAATACAGATATCCTTATGCAGTTCATCTAATAATTGACTTACAGCAGAGTATTTACTCTGTGAAGCTAAGAGAAAATTAGAGGGGCTAAATTATTTTCTTCTCTATACGGGTACAAATTAATACAGATGTCTAACGGAAAAAGATAAAGTATCTTAATAATATGAGATTCGTATCAAAATTCTTAATATACTCTGTATAAATGGTCCTCAAACTAATGAAGCAATCGTGCCGTTTTTAAATTGTACTGAGAGTTATGAAAAGAAATCAGGACATGAATAAGGACATATTTTACAAATATTAGATTTGTTTATCGCCTGTAAACATATCTTTTAAGCATATATAAAATCAGTCTTAAAAATTTTTGTAACATAGAAATTGAAATCGAATTATACATAAGAGAAAAATGAAGGATTACTACTAATAAATTACAAATATAAGAGTAAATATTTCATGGGAAGAATGACACACTTTGAGTCATCAAAAAGTTTTTGTTTTTTTTTAATATTGGGAGAGTAGGTATCGCCATCATTCGAATACTATTGTCCTAATAAATGTTCAACCCGTGGTAGCTGTCACCAAAGGCAACGATATCGTAACTTGAAAGATGTGGGATAGAGGCTCGAGCCGGCCAGAGATGCACCATGCTCATTAATGGCGGCTGGGACACGTAAAGTGCCCCTCCACACTATGGTCCACTGCAAGCCATTACCACCATGTGAAGGGAGTATGGCTTATCGAGGTCGACAATGGCAGAAGATAATATGACCTTGGCGGAGGATGACTTCAGAAGCGGTTTTCTGCAAAGATCAAAGACAACCAGATGCGCAATTAAAGTGCGCAGTAGACCTTATGGACGAATCCACACGATCGGCTCATTTAGTGGCCCAGTGTGTGGATGCAACCCGTAAACCATAGTCTAAGGTCACCATCAGAAAGTGGGGAACAATTGGCCATAGTGGGGATGCTATATAAAACAGGTTCGTGATCGTAACATCCGCCAAGTCCCAAACGATATCTCTGGAGGTGTATGGCCAATAGTGGGGTGTCTTTTACTTGTCCTTGCTTCTAAATTACGAGGACCCACTAGAGCAAAGTCGTTCTTCCACCCTGGCGGTGCTCACCGAACGAAAGTCGCACCCCATCTTGAGATTTAGTCAGTCTTCAATCCTCGTGGTTCCTCTCTCAAGTGAAACTGCATATTACCATTAGCCATGGACTAGTTGCATATTGTAATAGGGTCTGTTTGACCTAATGTAGACTTTCCTACACCAGGGTGATGAATAAGAACAAACAAATGTTCATCACTGAATTTGTTTCTATACTTTTTTATTATAAATCTCATACTTGTAAAAGAAATCACATACAGATATGTAAAAATGACCTATGCTCTCTCTTTTACACTAACTTGGTCAAAAATTGAGTATTTTTCTTTCGGAACAATAGGCTGAATATTTTCAGAAATTTAAAAAAAAAAAGATTTTAAAGATAAATAATAATTACTCCAGGCTAACCAACCTGATCGTAACTGTTTTATTGACCTTAAAAATTTCCTATGAACTACTAGTAACTCGCGATCGACAGCTTTCTACTCTATATAAACATTTTCATTAAGTGTAATACATGCATGTCTTAAAAATGCAGAGCAGATACATGTGTTTGTATGCACCAGTAATCATCTGTAGTAGCTTGTCAGCAGTGGGGAAGAAAATTCTCGTTTTCCTGGGAGAGCTCATTTAGAAGAACTTCGACCTGCAGGTTAAAAAGACTTAGTTCATTTCAGATGATAATTAATCACATGAACACTTCTTTTTACTTGACGCTATGAGCTTTGGTAGTTGTTTAACAACTATGTCTTAGGGAAATCTTGTTACTCGTCGGTGATTGAAACTTAGTTGCTAGGAAAGATATATTTGATTTAAATGTGTAAACAGGGAAATTCAGGAAATTGATTAGAAATTACTAAAGGAATGAAATTGTCTGATAGAAAATAAGAATTGATATGCTGAGATACATGTGTTTGTTGAATTTTATGAGTGTTATTCATCAAATTGAGATTGATTTGAGGATCGATACCTTTAATCCGATAATCAAAGTGTAAACCATATAAATTGTTGCTAAAGTTAGACAGTAGTACTAAATATAACTAATATTTTTAAAAATTGCGATATTCTTTTCTTTTAGTTCGCTAAATTTTTAGTTTGAGATTCACTTTTAGTGCAAATGATATGGTATGAATGCGCATCATATATATATATATATATATATATATATATATATATGACATGGACGAGTGGTTAAGGCATGGAAAACACATTTCATTTCATACATAAACACTTCTTTATTATAATCCTTCTGTCCATTGGTATGCCATTTAGAAATCCTTTGTTCTCATACTTTTCCTCGACAACCGTGGAGAATGTTATCAGCCCCAGTTCCCTCGCAGAACTGTCTCTTTTGGCGTTGCTACATAAGCAAAATTCCTATGCCTACTTCCGCGTCAGCTTTTTTACTATATATATAGTTCCGCTCGAGGGTGTGTATTTCTCCTATTACGTTATCGTTAATGAGTTCTATTTTTAATTAGAACTCGCTTAATTCTGAACTCCCATTTTTAAACCTGACATATATATGTGTGTATATATATATATATATATATATATATATATATATATATATATATAATATATATATATACAAACACAAACACACACAAAAACACACAAACAAACACATATATAATATATATATATATAATATATATATGTTATATATATATACACACAAACACAAACACACACACAACACACACACAAGATATATATATATATATATATATATATATTGATAGTTAGATATATAGTTAAATAGATATAGATATGGATATAAATATAGATATATACCTACGCGATATACATACATAAACATATAGATAGTTAATACATGCAAAGTATACATGAAAAATCATTAACTTGCTAACGCCTTTTCTGAAAATAGGTAAAAAATAAGGCTGGCAGTTTATATGTACGCTCCTTGAAGGATTTTTTTTTTATTTAAAAAAAAAATCCTTGCTTAGGATCTTGATTTTGAGATGGTTTAGCAGCGAAAGTGATCTATCATATAGGAAAATATTTATCCAAAATTTGAGACTCATACGTATCATCAATAACTAACTGTTAATGAGAAACAGGTACTTTTGTTGTTATTGTACACGTGTGCCCGTTAATGTAACACAGTTCGTGTGCTACTCTAAATAAATATAAATACAAAAAATAACCCTAACTACTTGATATGACCTTGATTCTGAGCGATTTCAACCCTGTATCTAGCACTAACTGCATCAAGGATGAGGGGAAATCATCTCCTCGGATTTCGTGCCTGTCAGGGAGCAGGAATGCTTTTCATCGCTCATCCCCTTCGCGGCCCATCCCTGGCTGTAGCACTGCTCTTCCCGTGACGATCCCAGCACAGGCGCATCCATATTCCGCTCACGAACCAGAGAAGCCCAGTCACGGCCTGTGAAACGACGGGCTAACCTTGGATCCGATCGTGCTGAGATATTAATGTTCCAGTGTCAAGAACCACAGATTCTTATCTGCCAGTATCTCGCAGGGCTCAGATTCGGTTTCAGTCGTGGGCCGGCAGACATAACACGCACAACAAAAACAAAGTCGAACAACGCAAGCTGCCAAATAGAAAAATAAATAAATCCCACCTCCACCTCTACTTTCAAAAACTTCTCGAAACAATATATCTACCTTGTAGGACAAATTCCTATAAGAAAGAGAAAACATGACTCCTGCTGGTTTTCAGTGTTTTGTGTTTTCAATAGCTAGCTGAGGCAATGAAGAAAAGTAAGTCAAAGATCTGGGGTGAATTTGATTATATCACCAAACATTTTACAATGGATAATGATTATGTAATAAGTTTCTCGAATTTGGAACTATTAGGTACGGACGTAACAAATTTTAAACAACTCTTCATAACTTGATTATGTTCTTGTTGTTACACATCCTTGGTATATGAACCACCAGGTCTATTAGTCCCCATTGCAATGTACAACTGGTTCATGGCTAAGAGTAACATGTCATAGTTTCAGTTGAGCGAGGAACCGCGATGGTTTAGTTTGGTTTGGAGCTCTACGGTCTACTTTTTGCAACACGAGGGCTAATGAGACCGGGACCTACTGCTTAAAGCCAATTCCGAAAGGTTAAGAACATCCATGCCACTGTGGGATTTGAACCCACGAGCTCCGGTTCCGAAGGCCAGCACCCTAACCATTCAGCTATCTTTCGGCAGGAACCGCGATGGCTAAACACTGATTAAATCTGAAGTAGGTCCTCGTAATTTAGAATCAGGGACCAAGCAAAGTACCTCCAAGCTTGGTCTGCTACTCCAGACATATCATTCGAGAACTTGGAGCACATTGCGATCATGAACGAATTTTACATGTAGCAACCGCTATTAATGAACATGGCGGATGTTTGGCCGGCTAGAGCCTTGATCCGTTACCTTCTAGTTACGAGATTGCTGCCTTTGTCTACTCAGCTACCGCAGCTCATAATTTGATTATTCATAAGTTAAATGGTATTAAATCACAAAAGAGAATAAAAATTAAATATTTTACATTGTATAAATCTTGAACAGGGATTTGCAAATTAATGTCCACGGGTCAGTTTCGGCTTGCATGAGGTTCTTCCTCTCAAAGCTATATTATATTTACAAAGTACAATAAGTAGGAATATGATTATCTACGATCTAAATGTGTTTCTAATAACTTATCATTTTCGTTTAATTATACACATAATACTGGTTTCATTTCAAACTGTAAAACATTCATATATGAGGAGACATACTTTTTAAATTTATTCTTTTTATTTTTTGTTAACTTTAAGAACTTAAATAAAGGTGAATTTGAGCTTGTATTTGACCAATTGCTTCCTTTAAGAACCACCTAGAACCCTTCTATTTTTGCCCCAGTGCTAATTGTACTTATTTTTTGTGGAAAGATAGCGAACAAATAGCGCCATTGTAAATAGTGTATAGGAACAAGCATTAGGTAGCACAAAGTTTACTTAGTGCTTGTTTGGGTTATTGCGGATGTTCATAGACTATTCCAAGCCCTAAATTTATACCGAAAATCGTAAAGTTGCCGTGCTTTTAAATATAAATTATTTTTATTTATCTTTAAAAGCATGAAATTTGGAGATATGTTTTACAGTTGTCAAAATTTTACTGCAACGTATATTCGTTCACTGTTTTTTCTTTTCTTTTTTGGCCTGAAAAAAAAAATCACAGTTTTCCCCTTCTTGATAAAGTCAAAAAGTTAACTACAATGGATCTAACTGTAAGCAGACATTTTAGCAGTCCATCAGAATTTATTGATGCCACATAATTAATTTAGTATTGGGATATTTCCAATAAATAAATTTAATGGTTTATAAATTAATGCCTTGCCGTATAAGCTTTACATAATTATACCCTGATACAATAAATACAAATAGAGAAAAGTCTTTCTTAAATGCTAGCTGTCATAGATATAAAATATTCATAAGTCTTTGTTAAAGTTTTCAAAGTATTGTAAACATGAAGTTTTCTTTTCAAATTGTAAGCAGCAGTTTATATTTTTTTTTTCTGTGTTTGAGTTAATGGGACATTTATAAATTTTTAAAATAAAAAGTCGCACCTCGAAGAAATAATCAAATATTGAAATCGTTCATCGGTTTTTATAAACAATTCCGTAATAGTTCCGGAATATAATCACTGAAGCCTTTCGTTCCCAGATTTAGCAGTACCGTGTTCACATACGGTGCTGCTAAAACAAATAAAAACATTTTATTTCAATAATTTGAAATCCTATTGAACCTGGTATTTTCATTGCAATTTTACACGTCGCTATCAAATCAACTCTCTTTTCTGACATTTAACACTTCAGAGGTCAATTCGTCTTAGATCCTTCACTAAACAGACATCTTAAAAATAAATGGGAAAACATATAAGAAAAATAAACGTGAAATCGAGGCATGAGCTAAAAGAAGAAGCTAATGATTCCTGTAGAAAAAAGCCAGATTTATCCATGGAAAAAACTTAATACTTATTTTATCGTATTCAGTGACGCATGCCTTACATTTCCCCACTTTCTATCATTACTATACCCTTTTTTCTGTAAACACGAGTAAGTTGTATACATAATGGTACATTTAGCTGCTTTTATTTTTTCCAACCTTTAGCTTCTATGTTGTTTCCAAAAACAATTGTGCATGTATTAACAGAAATTTTTCTCCTTTCAGCTTCTTTTACTGATGTTTCGCAAGAAGAGCAATTTCGTCATTTCGGCATCTGTTATTCCAGTTCAATTTTGTCTGCGCTGAAAGGAAATCACCAGACAATCCTTGAGTACTTCAGGGTTAAAAGATTGCTCTTGATTGCATTTAGAGTATTCCGGAACTTTCAGCATCATTTACAGGAGAGGTATGGAAATTAGCTTTTCTATAAATGCCTTGTTAAACTTTATTCCTTTTTATAGATCTCGAAATTTGCTTCCGTGTTGCAGCGAGGCCGAATGAGCTCGTGTTAAAATTATTTTTCAACAAAGAGTAAATAGATGTTATTAGAAATTAGTGATAAAATTGATATATAAACGTTTTTTCATTTGATCGCTGGCGAATGATGAATAATGTTCAACTCCAAATTTAAAATATTTAGAATAGAAACATGATACAGACGTAGACTTGAAAATTTCGAAAAAGATAAACGTGTAATATTTTAAAACATCATAATAAGAAATATCACAAATAAAATTTTTCAGATTACAATCTAAGCTAACTAATCGGGAAAGGGAAATTAAAGAAGAAGAAATCTAATGTAAAAAATGAAATGTTCTGGACAACAAAGTCGTAGATATATTCCGAAATGAGCGATCCACAAACATTGTCCTGTGAAAGGTCACTATGGTTTTCATAAATTTTTGGTGGGCTGCAACAAAATATCCGTTTTTTAATACGCAAGAGATATTTTTTCCAAATATTCGGCAATAATTGCGGATAAAAAAAAGGCAATGTTAAATAATATATATTAATATGAGAAATAATATAAAGTGATATGTGCGCATAATGATTGGGGTTTTATTTTATAAATTTTATAGAATTTATATAATAAAATCCTAGACATCATACTCTTTTTATGCATATTCACAAAATGTTGTCTGTATATATAAATATATATATATATATATATATATATATATATATATATATATATATATATATATATATATATAAATTATTTAACTCTAATATTTCTTTTAAAAACCTCTCTCCCAATCTAATTCCTTTAAGTCTTTTTCCAGCCTCTAAATAGTTTAATCAACGGAGTATTTTCCACTTAAAATTCTTCATAAAGCTGTCTATCCTAAAAATGTAAACTTTCTGTCTATTCAGCACGTTTTCCAGCTGTTGGCGGCAAATTGTTTCGAGCTTTTGCTGGTCTTGCATTTAATTCACTTATTAAGTTGTTTTTTAATGTGGGAAAATTCTTTTCTGTCATCGATTTTGGGTGCAGTGTTCGATCAGAGTGAGCTGTTGCTTTTCTTTGTTGCCCAGTAGAATAGATGTGCGTTTATAGCTGCTCTGGAATAAAGTTTAAATTAGACTGGTACCGTTCTCTTCAATGTCAACCCGACTGCATTTTTATTGCTGTTGAGTTTTTCCTTGTCAAGGAGTTTTATAAAAAATGGATTACATATATATATATATATATATATATATATATATATATATATGTATATATATATATATATATATATATATATATATATATCCAAAACATTTTAACCTTTTAAGTGTTTAGATTTTTTTTTTAAATTCTAAATAAATTCTTGGCGGTTTATTCTCTCACTTTGGCTATATAAAGAAGACACTTAAAGGCACACTCTCCTACGAAGTTTCGATGACTTGTGTGTATCATAATTAGCTGAAAATGATTTCTAATTTTTGCATAACATTTACCAAACGCTTGGACTGCTCTAGTTGCTTCAACTAGTTGAGAGTAAATTGTGCTGTAAACTCTGTTTTGAGCAATTAAAATATAGTTTAATGTATTTTTAATATTCTCTTCGCAATTAATTAATATTTTATTTTCAATATGTCATTTTTTTCCATATTGAGGTGAAGACACTGTACTTTCCTATAATTATCTCGAATCCAACGTTTCTAGCAATTGTCACCAACCTCGCTTTATATCCTTTTTCGTGTATCCTCTCCCCCTCCTTAAAATATAACTATATAATTATATTTATTATTCTTTGTATACTTAAATTTAAAAATTAGCTTTTCTTCTTTCTTATCATTAATATTTTAAAAAGTAAATTAATCTAATCTATTATTAAAAATTTAGTCGACATTAAAAATAACTCTAGTGTTAATTCCCTGTTTTGTATGTGAAATAAAGACTCACAAAACGTAAATTATTATTAGTAAGTATTACCTACCATTTATGTTATCTTATCATTTATGCCTGTGCATGAAGATGAATTTTCATCGTCCTATCCGCTTTGTAAAGAAATCCCGATTTCTGAGACCCGAGGCCAAAAAATAACGGATGATTTTCTGTACCGGACGACGGAAACCTGAAGTCCTTGAGCTAGCTCTCATCTCATGAGAAAGGTGGCCCATCCCTTTCGGTTCGCGATTATTCAACCTCAGCAGGGAGTGAGCCTGAGAACGGGTCAGCAGTTACCACCCTCTCTCAAGAAGATCTCGGAGTGGAAGCCTTTTCTAGTGGCCGGTTTACGATTTAATTGTTTCCGGAAAGGAAAACAGAAAAGTTTTCTCATCATTGTAATGAGAAAACCGTTTGCCGACGAACACATTTTACTAATCTCAAGATATAACCGACTTCTCTTCCTCGGCGAAAGCTGCAGGCTTCAATGGGAGAAGGCGCGAAAGAGATAATTTCCATTATCTGAAGATTCCTTTTTCAGATAAACGAAGTTTTGTATTCAAATACTTATTTCCCTTTCTTCTCCTGTGAGCTCTGATACCTACTTTTTAAAATTAGTAAAACAGACGGATTAAATAATATAGTAGAACCTCGGTATAACGACCCCCTGTGGAACCAACATCATATGGTTGTTGTAACGAAAGGTCGTTGTAACGAATTGAAAAAATAATAAAAAAAAATGAGAAAAGAAATAATGCAACAGTACATACCTAGAGAACACTTCTATTTACTTGTATTTCCATTACTGAATTTTTAAGAAAAAAGTCTTTGATTGATGCCTGTTTCAAGTTCATTTCAGAATTTCTCATTATCACTGATTCCATATCCGTTAGATTTTAAAGAAAATCTTCAGAATTAAATTGTCCTTCAAAATATTGACGCAAGGCATCGATTGGATTAAAGGCTTCTTTTCCATTTACTTTTTCAAAGGCTTGGACGATTTCTTTTTCGTCGTCGGAATCGCAGATTTCTTCATTTCCGGTAATACGGGCAATAAAATCGTCCTCATTCAAATTTTCTCCACAGCACTGTAAACTTTCGTCTACCGCAACAAACTCATCAAAAGATAATTAAGTATTTAGTTCTCCCTTTTTCGTCAGGCTCCCTCCTCTCCTTTAAGCTAACACAAGGAGAGTAGTACAGGTTTCTTGAAGTTGCACCACAGTACAACACTTTTGAAATAGCCCACTTGCTTATGAGTTCTGCGGACTAAAATTGGCGGTCGTTCTAACGAAAAATAATAAGCTTGAGGTCGTTGTAATAATTCAAAATTAACATTATTCCTATGGTAAAATAATTGGGGCTTTTTAAGATGGTCGACCTAACGAAGGGGTCATTGTATCGTGGGGTCTTTAATAAGAGGTTCTACTGTATTATGATTTTCATAACGTTTAGTTTTATTAGAATGCATGAAATATATATATACCTCTATCTCAGTATAATGAAATCACAGAAAGTTTTTTTATTTATTGCTGAACGATATACGAATGGATGGGGACTGCTCTTCGGAACTGGAGGTGCCGTTCATGGGTGCGAATCCCACTGGTTTCATTTGGAGTACTACGGTCTACTTTTTGAAATACGAGGGCTAATGAGACCGGGACCTACGGCTTAAAGCTGATTCCGAACGGCTACGAATATCCATGCCATAGTGGGATTCGAACCCACGAACTCCGGTACCGAAGGCCAGCACCCTAACCAATCGGCCATCGTGCGGCTGCGAATCCCACTGCTGGCAGGGTTTCTCGTAATCGTTCGGGATAGGTTTTAAGTCGTAGCTCCCGATTCTCAGTAGCCCCCGTGTAGCACAATAGTAGACCGTAGAGTCCCCTACTCTCCAACCATCCTTTATTTATGTTCTAGTAATAAGAAAATAATCACATTTAGAAGAATAGACAGAAAGTTGAGCCGGGAGTTATCCTGACAACGGACAACAATTAACACCCTCTTAAGTAGAAGCTTTTTTAGGTGGCAGGTTTACGATTTATTTTCAGAATGGAAAATTGAAAAGTTTTCTCTTCAGTGTAATAAGAAAACCGTTTGCAAATAACATATATAACCAAACCCCTGTTATTTAACGAAAGCTATAAATCTTCATTTGAAGATCGAGTGACAGACACAATTTTCATTATCTGATTCCAGTTATCTCCAGATAACTGGAGTCTTAAATTGAAATATTCAATTTTATTTCTTTCCCTCTTCCTTTGAGGTGTGGTATGACTTTTGAAATTAATAAAACGGAAGCATATGATAGCTACCATAAGGTTTGTAAAATTACCGATTTTCATTTATGGGGGATTTGGCAAATGAAAATTTGAATACGTGTTTGCCCGTAATTGACGGGTAATTTTTTTCTCCAAACGATAATAAACGGTTGGTAGTACTTACTTATAATAATTTACGTTTCGTTTATTTCATATATAGAACACGAAATTAACACAAAATAGTCATTTTATCTGTCGACTAAATTTTCACTAATAAATAAGATTAATATATTTATAAAAATATTAATAATAAGAAAGGAAGAAAAGCTAATTTTTAAATTTAAGTATACAAAGAATAAATATAATATAATTATATTTTATAACTTAACATTTTTTTCCAATGTATATTCGTAAAATATTAATTTATCCAGAGTATATCATCTAATTAAGATCTAATTTTGGTAATATATATATATATATGTGTGTGATATATATATATATATATATATATATATATATATATATATATGTGTGTGTGTGTGTGTGTGTGTGTGTGTATCAATCACTAGTAATGTCAGTGTATCGGGAAAATAAAAACAAAGGGTTAAAATATGAGGAACAACATCAATAGACTAGATACTAGTACATAAATATTATATTTTGACATTAAACCGTTATTTTAAAATCCAAGTATAAAGTAAGCTACATTAGTTATATTATTTAAATCTATTATGATAATAATATTATTCATTATAATATAATGTTATTTATATTTTGGATGCTTAAAAATTATTCTCATTATTTATTAACTAGGATATAGCCCGTCATATGACGGGATCAGTAAAATTTTTAATTTTTCAGAATTGTAAAGTACCCTATGAGGCAGGTCAAAAAATGGTTCATTTTTTGGCTGAGAATTATGTGGTACACGCTCAATAATTTATTTATCTTTATACACCTCTAAAGTCTCCCGATACTGTGAATGCAATTTAGAATCACGTTGAATTCATTTAGAAAGATAATTCAAAGTTTTCTTAGCTACGACGAAATTATCGTTAAGTTCTACCCAATTTTTTTGCCATAAAAAAATGAATGAATTATTTGGCGGTATATACGAATGATGTCAATTAGCGAATCGATTGCAAACCGCGTGGTTATGTATAAAAAACGCACAAACGAACAATATTCTGAATTTCCAAAGATATATAACTTAAACAATAGATATTTATTAGTAAGTGAAATAGACTTCTAGACTATTATGAAAAGAATTTGTTGTTAAAACCGGTGATAAAATTTTCATTGCAAAAAAAAAATAATAATATTCGATGATTAAATTTAAAATTATCACATATGTACCTAATCTATTATTTAAGTAAAAGAAAATTGTTTACGTAATATCTAAGTCCAGTGATAAAACGTATGAAAATTATGCAGACGATAGTTAAATAATTTAAATAATTAAATTTAATAAATTTTAATAAGTAAAGAATGATTAAATGAGATGGTTAAAGGAATGAAGTCATACTGCTAGAAAAAATGTTATTTTTAGCCATTTATGTGATAAATTAATAAATGTAATCGCCTGCTCTTAACCAGGGAAAATAAGGCTTGAAATAATGGCATTAAACTGCCGAAAAGGGGGGAAGGGGTGGATTTCGAACTTTTTAAAGACGATAATATTTTTATTTTTTACGATATTATTTTTTTCTTTTACATGAAGCATATTTATACCAATTTATTTTAGAATGGAATCAATAATTTAGAAGATAAACTTTACACGGTTTGAATTTTGCTAACCATAACTCATCAAGAATGCAATATGGATGCTTCTATCCATTCCAGATCCAACGGCTTTATAAATTCGCGGACAGACGGACAGCTAACTTAGGCTATTATTATATAGGGGATAAATTATCGTCAATTCTAAAAACTGCTAAATATTTTTCAGTAAAACATCATATTTATATATTTAGCATGTTTTCGTGATTAACATTTGCGCATATATATATATATATATATATATATCTTTAGCAGTATAAGTTTTATTTACATAATTAATATAAGTCGTGTAATTTGTTCGTTTAGAACCTAATCACGATTTTTTTGTAATATTGAAAACGCATATTAGTATAAAACAAGGGTTCGAGAAGGAAAGTCTGCAAGATTTCAGTGCATTCATTGTTGCCGAAATGTCAGAAACTTTAAACTCGTAATTTCTGCTTCACTTCAGTCAGCGATAGGGCCGTCGGAACAAATACAGACCAGAGATGCCGCTAAAGATTTATATCTGTTTGCAAAGGCTAAGAGCGTAAACAAGACCCCTAAAGGAAGTGATTTCGCCAGAGATAACGTCGTCGGAAACATGCATGATTTCCAAGGAATTAACTGGGCCCAAAAAGAATTCACTACGTTTCTGTTGTCACAAGGATTGCTGTTTATCACGTTACGCAGACGGTATATGTCTATCTGTGTATAATTGTATATTAATATGGGTGTAGGTGTGGATTGCCCCGTAAAGGGCACATCGAAGCAATCCTAGTCGTACCATATAGTCTGCTATTCATAAATCGATTAATCTGCAGATTAAAGAAACATCCCTTTCTACTTTAAAGCATCACTGTTCAATCTAAAACAGCGTTTAGACTAAGAGTGTGTGTGAGAGAGATAGAGAAATGATTTTATAGAATCCAAATTATTATAGATATAATTATTATAGAATTATTATTATCATTATAGAATATGTTACATTATTATTAAAGAATCATTATTATAGAATCCAAATGGCGTGTTATTGAATATAGTTGTATGCTTGCGCTATATTATTTGGATATAGATGAAATCACAGCTTCAAGGATTTATACACGAGAATTAAAAGTGTACATGCCGAACGATGGCCAATTGGTTAGGGTGCTTCCCTTCGGTACCGGAGTTCGTGGGTTCGAATCCCACTATGGCATGGATGTTCGTAGCCGTTCGGAATCGGCTTTAAGCTGTAGGTCCCGGTCTCATTAGCCCTCGTGTTGCAAAAAGTAGACCGTAGCACTCCAAACCAAACCAAAAGTGTACATTCTTTCTTTCATGTACTACAAACTTCTGCTCGCCTTCCGAAAATACAATTAGATTTTAATCAATTATTCCACTCTAGTTTTGAAATGTTACATATATATTTACATGTACCAGAACATTCCAACATGTAAGGCATAACATTTAGGTATTGGAGTCCGAGGTTTTGAAGTAGTACGTTTAATATTCTTCGTTTATATAAAAAAAATTGACTATATGTGTACAAACAATTAAATCAAGCATAAATATTCGTATGAATACTTTTACTACGTACGTGATTCATGGCGTAATACCATTAAAAAAAAAAAGACGAAGAAGATGAAAAATTAGAAAACCATTCTTGTTTTACCAATCTATTTGTAGCTTTCATTGACGAATAAATAAACAAACACAAACCTTTAGATATATTAAATGATAAACATTTATAATTAGTTGAAAAAAACATAAATTGACATTTTTTAGTAAAAATTTCCTTTTCAACCTCCAAATTTAACATTTATCTTCATTTTAACGATTTGCTTCGTAAGTAAAATATATGCTGTTGATAGATATTTATGGTTCAGTAAAGACATTAAACTATTTTTTCGAAAAATTAAAAAAAACATTCTTGTGTTACCAATCTATTTGTAGCTTTCATTTACGAGTAAATAAACAAACACACAACTTTAGATTTATTAAATGGCAAAACTTCATAATTTGCTCAAAAAACATAAATTGACATTTGTTAGTAAAAATTTCCTTTTCAACGTCCAATTTTAACATTTCTCTTCATTCTAACGATTTGCATCTTAAGTAAAACATATGCTGTTACTAGATATTAATGGTTGAGTAAAAATATTATATTTATTACTATTTTTTATACTATTTTTTACTACTATTTTTTGAATATTTTTTCGAAAAATTAAAAAAAAAAACATTTGTTTTACCAATCTATTTGTAGCTTTCATTTACGAATAAATAAACAAACACAAAGCTTTAGATTTATTAAATGGTAAACCTTTATAATTAGTTTAAAAATCATAAATTGACATTTGTTAGTAAAAATTTTCATTTCAACCTCCAATTTTAACATTTCTCTTTATTCTAACAATTTGCTTCTTAAGTAAAACATATCCTGTTATTAGATATTTATGGTTGAGTAAAGACATTAACACTAGATTGCCCGAGATTTCTTGTATACCTATATTGCCCAAAAACAGTCAAAATGACTGCATTGTGAAAAAATAACAAATATGTAAAAAAATTTGTTTAAAATTAATTTTTAATATTATATAATAAAGGAGGGCGGAAGTAACTACAATTATTCATAAACTCATTTATATGTTATACAAAAAGTCTCTAAATTCTAAGAAATTGTGTCATTATATTTCATAATTGTTTTTCTAATTGAAATTAAAAAACAGTCAAAATGACTGCCTTGGGCAATCTAGTGTTAAACTAGTTTTCGAAAAATTAAAAAAAAACATATTTATTTTTTCTAATCTATTTGTAGCTTTCATTTACGAATAAATAAACAAACATAAAGCTTTAGATGTAATTAATGATAAACATTTATAATTAGTTGGGGGAAAAACATAAATTAACATTTGTTAGTAAAAATTTCCTTTTCAACCCCCAATTTTAACATTTCTCTTCATTCTAAAAATTTGCTTCTTAAGTAAAACATATGCTGTTATTACATATTTATGGTTAAGTAAAGACATTAAACTATTTTTCGAAAAATTAAAAAAAACATATTTGTTTTACGAATCTATTTGTAGCTTTCATTTACGAATAAATAAAAAAACACAAAGCTTTAGATTTATTAAATGGTAAACTTATAATTTGTTTAAAAAACATAAATTGACATTTGTTAATAAAAATTTCCTTTTCAACCTCCAATTTTAACATTTTTCTTCATTCTAACGATTTGCTTCTTGAGTAAAACATATGCTGTTATTAGATATTAATGGGTGAGTATAGACATTAAACTATTTTTTCGAAAAATTAAAAAAAAAATTCTTGTTTTACCAATCTATTTGTAGTCCTCATTTACGAATAAATAAAGAAACATAAAGCTTCAGATATATTAAATGATAAACATTTATAATTAGTTAGAAAAAGCATAAATTGACATTTGTTAATAAAAATTTCCTTTTCAACCTCCAATTTTAACATTTCTCTTTATTCTAACGATTTGCTTCTTAAGTAAAACATATGCTGTTATTAGATATTTATGGTTGAGTAAAGACATTAAACTATTTTTTCTTTTCAAAAAATAAAATCGAGAAATACATTCTCAAAAAAAGAGATAAATCGGATGCGATGCTACTTGCCAGTCGCTAGACCGATTCAGTGAGTCATCAGTCATAATCTAGAGACACACTGACACGGAGACTGGCTTACTGGAAATCTCTGGAAAGTAAGAAAAATGCCAGTGTTTCTGTGGGGGGAAATAACAGTCAATTTACATTAGAGGGGATGTGGCAAAGGATGAGCAGTGAACTAAAGTCACGATTTAAATTAACCCTTCGCGTGTTTAGCTGCTCATTGCAAAAGATTAACCTTCCGTGCCAGTAGTTTACTTGCTACTTAACTATGAACATCTAAGTTTAATTAAATATTATACCTCTTATTTTATCGAGTATTTTTAGATAGTAGTACATTAGATACTAACACACTCTTGACGTATACTTACTACTAAAAAATTTATCGAATCATCGAGTAAATTTTAAAACTCAGGATTTTTAAAAAACACTTGGGAAACAGGCGTATATGATAGCTACCATAAGGTTTGTAAATTTATCGATTTTCATTTATGAGTGATTTGGCAAATGAAAATTTGAATACCGGTTTGCTCGTAATTGACGAAAGATCTCCAAAAGATAATATAAATAGTAGGTAATACTTACTAATAATAATTTACGTTTTGTGCGTCTTTATTTCATATAAAAAACACGAAATTAACACAAAATTGTCATTTTTAATGTCGACTAAATTTTTAGTAATAAATTAGATTAATTTATTTATAAAAATATTAATAATAAAAGGAAGAAAAGCTAATTTTTAAATTGAAGTATACAAAGAATAATAAATATAGTATAGTTATATTTTATAACTTAACATTTTTTTTTCAAATCTATACTCGTAAAAGATTAATTTATCCAAAGTATATCATCTAATTAAGATCTAATTTTGATAATGTATATATATATATATATATATATATATATATATATATATATATATATATATATATATGTGTGTGTGTGTGTGTGTGTGTGTGTGTGTGTGTGTGTGTGTGTGTATCAATCATTAGTAATGTCAGTGTACAGGGAAAATAAAAACAGAGGGTTAAAATATACTTCAGAAATACTTTACTTAAAAGTATTTCTAAAGTACATATGGCTCTACTTGTACTAAAAGTAAAAGTGGAGCTAAGTAGAAAACAAGATTTTCAACACTTCTAAAAAAAATCTACCAAATATATCTCAAATAAATTGTCTCATACTTTTTAAAACATTTATAAACATTTATTACAAACATATTTTTATAGTTTTTCTCATACTCTGTAAAATCTTTACCCCTGTAAGAATAAGAGAAAATAAAAAATATAATAAAAAGAAATAATATAGATTTAATTATTTAAAGTTAAATCTAAAGCCAAAAATAAATAATTAAATAAATAAAATAAAGATTTAAAATTAAAACTCTAAACTCCCCTAAACGTGATTTTATTTATTTTTTTTTAAAAAAAAAAGGTTGTTGTGCTTCATGCTTTAGTGATCAATAAAAGTGTCAAGATCTAAATTCTTCTGTTCGACTTTCTAATTTTTTTCTTCAAAATACGTTAGAATATTTAGAAATTTCAAATGAACCGCACTTTTATTTATTTTAGTTTATTTACAAAATTAGACATCCTTGTTTAGTTTGAAAACATACGTCATTTTTATTTTTAATTCAGCAGCGTTTTGGACATTATCTTAACTCTGAAAACATACTTTGTTACCTCAAAGAAATACCAGTAAAATAATATATAAAAGATTTATCATAATACTATTTCATCGATGTTTATATAGAACTATTTTTCCCACTTAAATCTTATAAAATTTCCCTAACTACCTTCTCTGTTGGTTTGTCTTCTGCTTGTTTATTTATCCTTCATACTCCAAGCGGGACCCAATAATGACCTGTATAAACTGCTCAACCACCATTTCAATGTTTACTCAAAACATTCTCATACTTACGCCAAAATTTTATTTTATTTTAATTTACTTTTAGGGAGAAGATGAGGTGAAAGAATGAAAAATAGGCATCTTTTTTCACGAGAAACTGTTGAGCATTTCTTGGAACAAGAAGTAAAACGAGAATTGTCAAGATGTTTATACTTATATTATTTTTCACCTTGGAATAAATAGGACAATCAGTTATTTTCCAGTCAGATATCGTTCATATTAGGAAGGCCAAAATGGCCACTACTGTGCAGCCAGTAGCAGAGCTAGAGGGGTAATGCTTCAAAGGAATTTGTGGAATGTCCAAACGGGTGGGATATTGCCATCGTACTAGAGTCTATGAATTCGAACTCCACATTTGATATTTATGTTTGTAGTCATTTAGGATCTATTTTAAACAGCAGGTCTCGGGTAGAAAAAAATTGCCGTGGCATTAAAAACGAAGTCAAATGATTTGCATATTTTCATTTCCAGGCGGATGCAGAAAACCGTAAAGCTTCAAATTTCTGTTGTATTACGTTAGAGAAGTTAAGATATTTGAAGATAAACTCAATATTTTGCAAGAGCTGTATTAAATGAAGTCACATAGTATAAGTTGGCTATTGCTGATATAAACTATCAAAGACAGTAAAAAAAGATTATCCTATAAAAAATTACTATAGAAAGAAATTAATATTTGGAACGTATGTATATATTAAAGTTCCTAATTATTTGGAATGGGAATTCTAAAAAATATGGAATGGGACACCTAAGGTTAAGCTGCAATTAATAAGATACCTTAATCCTTCCTTATATTTTTTGGTTCCGTTCTCAAATAAACGTTTCAAACATGATTTTTAATTCTTCCTAATTTTTTAAAAATTTATCCTTAGATATATGCATTCCAGACAGAAAAGCGTTCCTCAGAAACATTGGTTACGATAAAATTAATCTACATTGCTTTTATCTATAGCGTGCCATTAACAATCATTTTTCCCATCCGATAAGAATTTAATGTGATTTGACATCTACACATATTTCATAAATACATTAGCTCTTAACAGGTTTTTAATGAGCACTTGCGTTCCAAGAGAACGATTTATCTGTTCGCAGAAGCTTGTTACGAAGGAAGTCTATGAACGAGACACTAGTCTTTAACTTTATCAAATCTTCGTACGCTCTGTACATCATCAGATTCATCTGTAAATCTCGATTCTCTTTTTGCGTTCCTCGATTCTCCCGTGCTGCAGGAGAGTAACTTTTTCTGCGCATTCCTTTTGCTGCACCAGTTTCCCTCCATCCATCATTCCCGCCCCGAGGCTCGCATCAGCCTGGCGACTACTACTGGGCGATGGCCGGCATGGGCCGGGCATCTGCAACAACCCGTTTCTGTCTCTCCCAGTTCACGCTGTTTGTGTTCGCTGACCTTTCGCGGATGAGCTTTTGTTTTAACCCGGCTCCAGAGGTGGTTATGTTATGTTGCTCCGATGTCTCACCCTTCCCTTGTACACTCACATCCCCCAAGGGCTCTGCATTTCTAAATACTCGAAATGGGACAGAGACGTGCGTGACAAGCGGTATTTAAAAGCGGAAGGATTACACATAAACTGGCATACTTGTATCAAAACACCTAGAAGTAAATACAGAGGGCGGTGTTTTCATTATACCAACAGCTACTGACTGTCTTTGAGATCTCGGCCTAGAGCAAACCGCTCATCACGCTACCTTCTTATTTGACATTCAGTGTCTTTACTCATTTCATTACATTACTTTCCATATTTAAAAACTTCCTATTCTTCGGAGTCCCTTCTTCAACAGAAGCCTAGGGCGGTCCAACCACCCTGTCCCATCCTCGGCTCACCTGTTGTTTGATTTAGTTTGGAGCAATAAGGTCTACTGGTTTTGCTACAGGAGGGTTATTGAGACCGGGACCTACTGTTTAAAACCGATTCCTAACGACTACGAACATTAATGTTGTCAGTGGAATGCGAACTCGGGTATCGAAGAGTAACTCTCTACTCATTCGGCTATCTTTCGACGTAGTCGGCCAAGACTTGACCATTTCGGCACTACGATTTTTTCTTATTAACTAACAGTGATTTGCATTTTTAAATTTACCTGAAATTACTTTAATTTGCTGTAAAATTAATGATGCTGAACATTTTCGGAAGGATTTTTACCAGCTTTTAAATCAATTATTTTTTACATAATATTATATATATTATATATTATTATTTAATTTATATATCTTTAAAATTAATATGCTTGTATTATATATATTATTTTTTTTTATATTTTTTTATTATATATATAAAATAGATAATAAATATATATTTATATATATATATATATATATATATAATATATATATGTTTGTTTTATTGAACCATGTGGGACATTTTCAGAAAAATTTTCCACAACAGCATTTAAAAAATTCAATATTAAGAGCAATTAACTGTTTAATTTTAGTCAGTATTTTCTTTAAAAAGCTTAAATTTTAAGGACAGTAGATGTCTAAGTTTCCCTATCGAGTCATACCGATCAGCATGACTATTTTTCTATAAAAAAAATAAAAATTTTTATTTTTCCAAAAATGGTACATTTTATTATTAAATTTGATCTTTGGCTGTATCACATTTGAAAAAAAATTAATAATTTATTAATGAATGTTTTTAGATATTATACTTTTATTATTTTTTCCAATTTTAAATGAACTAAAATTTTTTTTAAGTAATATGAAAATATTGTGACAATATATTACTTTTATGTATTCTACACATTTTAGTAGAATTATTATGCTTTTTTTAAACTGTATTTTGTATCTTATTTATTTTTTTCTGTGTGTGTGGAGATATGCAAACAATGGTAATACTTTGATTATTAAAATAAGAGAAAAAAGTATGTTATGCTATTATTTTAGTTGGAAATAGGGAAATAGGTTAAACTCAATTAAAGAGACTTTGTGAAATGTCTCTTTAATTAAAATAATAATAAAAATGTAAAGTAAAATATAAAAGGTGTAATTCTTGAGATGTAAAAGATGAAAATAAGAACCGCGGAAGAGCATGCCCCTTTTTTGGTGGGGCCCTAGATTATGGTTAGTGTGCTATAGCCTAAAGCCAGGCCCGATACTGGATGACTATAGCCTCTTCACTACCAGTCGAGGTCCATATATGTGGACCTCGACTCTTTCGTCTGAAAAATAATCCTGTTGAAAAAAAATGGTAGTTAACAACTTAGGTACACATGTGAGGATGTCTAAGCTTCTGACTGATACCAATAAATTGCAGCAGTAATCAGAAGTTCTTCTGGAATATTTGTTATTCTGAAGCGATTCGTAAGAAATTGTGTTGAAGCAGCGTGCTCGTAAAAATAGTTAAATTTCATTTGTTTTTAATGGTTTTTAAGTCCTATAATTATAATGTGTTCTAATTAAAAATTGTTTAAAATTTGTGTTAAAATAGTTTTTTAGATTTAAACGTGCATTTTGTGCATTTGAGAGGGATATTTATATAGGTCCACGTAGGAAAAAAAATTATATTTATGCAATTTTTATATAGCTGGTAGTGAAGAGGTTATAATTATTGAAAAGCAATATTCGAATTTTATTGATAAAGGGGGAAAACCTTGTTAATTTGTAGTATCTGTATTACACTTGCATCAAATATTATTTCAATATAATGCCTGTTAATTAATCCCCCTATATAATAATAGCCTAAGTTATCTGTTTGTCTGTCCTCGAATTTATGAAGCGGTTGGACCTGGAATGGATAGAGGTATCCATATTGGATTCTTCATGAGCTAGGGTTAGCAAAATTCAAATCGAGTTCGAAAACGAACGAAATATTACTTTTTCCATCATTTAATGCATTATTTAAATAATTTCCCCGGTTAAGAGCAGGCGATTAAATTCATCAATTTATCCCATTATAAGTAGTTGAAAATCAAATTTTTTTCTAGCATTATGACGTCATTCCTTTAACCATCTCATTTAATGATTTCTTATTTTAAATTATTTAAATATCGTCTGCATTATTTTCATACGTTTTATCCCTGAACTTAGATATTACGTAAATAATTTTCTTCTATATTTGTCTTAAATAATATATTAGGTACATATGTGATAATTTTAAATTTAATCATAGATTATATTTTGTTGCAATGAAAATTTTATCACCGGTATTAACAACAAATTCTTTTCATAAAAGTCTAGGAGTCTATTTCACGAACTAATAAATATCTAACGTTTAAAAATTATATATCTTTGAAAATTGAGCAGTTTGTTCGTTTGTGTGTTTGTTTTTTA
>CM063498.1:173136296-173166296 GCA_032207245.1 Pardosa pseudoannulata
AGAATTAAATGTTTTTGAGTTTGTAAACTAGAAAGCTTTTTTGGTTCTTCTGTTTCTGTTAAAGATTGTAAAGAAATAAATAATTTGTTTTCAGAATAAAGAAAAATATACACATGTTCTTCAACAAAAAACTGTTAATTGCTCTGGATCTAAGCAAAACCAAATGAGTTAGTTTTTTATGTTTAGAATGATGAGTAGTGAAGCAAATGAAACAGCTTTAGAGGGTTCCAAGGGGAAGACCCTGTAATTCACAATTTCTTCCCTGATCACAATTAACACATTGTGTGCGGGTACATTTCGCAGCGGAATTGTACTGGGAGCGCGCGTTTTGCGCGTAAATTTAGTTATTCAGTTAAATCTCAGTAGATCGAAATTATTTCTCTTTAGATTAAGCCCAATTGCCTGTACTGCCATCTATCGATTTACCAAGAATTCTTTACAGCGGATGCAGTCATTACTCTTATTTCGTTCTTTCCCGCAGTATTCTATGCCTGAAGGCGGATCTTGAAGGTCCCGAATAGGGAGTTTAGCCCAATTATGATCGGTGTTCCCGAAGAAAACCTATATTCCAAATAGCTTTATGTTGGGCTCCTTGTGGCATTTTCCCTCAATATAGGATTAATAGCTACCCTTCGCAGAATGAAAATGTATTTTTACAAACTACAATCTCATCTCGAATTTCAGAATTAAATGTTTTTGAGTTTGTAAACTAGAAAGCTTTTTTGGTTCTTCTGTTTCTGTTAAAGATTGTAAAGAAATAAATAATTTGTTTTCAGAATAAAGAAAAATATACACATGTTCTTCAACAAAAAACTGTTAATTGCTCTGGATCTAAGCAAAACCAAATGAGTTAGTTTTTTATGTTTAGAATGATGAGTAGTGAAGCAAATGAAACAGCTTTAGAGGGTTCCAAGGGGAAGACCCTGTAATTCACAATTTCTTCCCTGATCACAATTAACACATTGTGTGCGGGTACATTTCGCAGCGGAATTGTACCGGGAGCGCGCGTTTTGCGCGTAAATTTAGTTATTCAGTTAAATCTCAGTAGATCGAAAATTATTTCATTTTTTAACCAACTTTTCGTATTTTATATTGAAATATATAAACAAATATATAAATAGAAATCTATAAAAACAACCATACGATTTTTGTAAACAAAAAATATTTTTTTTTTTTTTTGGTGGATGCATTTATAATAGTATCGTAAATAGGAAAAATCAAATATAAATAGTATTATATAGTTTTAATTTTTCGAATTATGTTATATATAAACATTTTTACATTATAAAAAAATGAAAGACAAGAACACTCGGTTTCGTTTTCCTGTACATATCATTATTTTTGTACCCACAAACAAACCATGTTGTTACACTAACCCGTACTAGTACGTGACCCGCGCTCAAGTATCAATCGTCAGAAAACGAACTAGTACGTGTCCAGCATATTATGTGTTAAATACAAATTTATCAATCACACTATTAAATACACATTTTCTTTTAATTCTTTTATAAAACTATTTTTAGATATAAATATATATTTAAATAAAGTTATAAATTTTAATATATGCAAAATAAAATCCGGTTGCATTTAAAACTTTAAATATGTTTTTAAGTGTTTTGAATGTTCAGAATAACCTGCGGGAGGAACAGAGCATTAATAAATTTCTTTAAAATAATTATATGTATGGCCAGCGCCATATTATCGGCAGGGCACGTGCCCAGGGCCTACTGATTTCAGGGGCCCAAATATTTTTAGATCCAGAGGTAATTTGGAAATAAATAAATTTTGTAGACTTAAAAATTTCATGTTTTTATTCTATATACAAATTATGTGAACTAAAGTTTTTCATTATTTCTCAGAGTGCCCGCAAGTATAAATACCCACAGATTTGTCAATCAGGGGTTTGCACTTAAAAACTAAAGACAAGAATGCAGGTCATTTTGCACACGAAATTCACCAATCAGATGGCTAGATTTTGAGAACTTTACTCAAAAATGTTTTCAATCGCAAAATTGAGTTTTCTGATTGGTGGATTCCGTTTGCGAAATGTGGCATAATAGCATATCTTTTCAACCCTATGGCTAAATAAAAAAAATGGTTGTTGCATTATGCAAATCTTTCAGCTATACATTAATAAAATGTAATAATAATGTACAAGGACCCAAAACATATTCTCTGCCCTGGGCCCAAAATCTTGATAATCGGGCCCTGTGTATGGCTATGACAACTTTTACAGTTCTGCTTGCAACTATCTAGCAGTTCTATTTTTACACATTTTTTTAATATTTAAATAATGTAGCCTAATATAGTAATTAAACATTGCACTTATTATTTTAGTGATTCATTTTGTTCTATGATAGCATTAATTTCCTTGTGAACTTTGATTATTGACATTTTTTCCTTCGATTGCTTTTTAATCCGTTTAGATTTTTTCTTCCTATTGAGCTTTCATTTTCTAGAGATTCCCTTTTTCGTTTCTTCATATTCTCCGTTAACAGCGGCCGAACGACTTTAACAGCGGCCGATTTGTTATTGTGCTGCCCTTCGGTTCCGGAGTTCGTGGGTTCGAATCCCACTATGGCATTTATGTTCGTAGCTGTTCGGAATCGGCTTTAAGCAGTAGGTCCCGGTCTCATTAGCCCTCTTGTTGCAAAAGGTAGACCTTAGCACTCCAAACCAAACCTTTAACAGCGAATAAGCATTTTTAAGAGAATGCACAAAAAGTCTGCGATTAGAAAGTTTAAAAAAAATTACTTTTGAATGACGGAATTCGTTACTCTTTAAACTTTTTTTTCTAGAACATCCCTGATTTAAAAAAAAAAATTCCAATTTGCCTGATAATTCCCTGATATTTCCAGAATTGCCGAATTCCCTAATAATTCCAATTTTCCCGGTTGCTGAACATCCTACTTCAAATTTTATTCTCTGTTAACCTTTAGATGTTTCAGATTTGTGAATACAGAAACAAAACACTGTATTTGATTTTTGTCTCTTTACTAATATTAAATTTATAAACACCCTTCATAACAATGTAAAATATTAATATAATTTATCACTTTAATTTTCAAGAAAAAAGATAAAAATTATACTAGCAGAATATCATGTAAATACCACGTCTAAGTCAAAATTAAGTTTTCGTAGACTATAAAACCATTTTTGCTACAGAAACGTAATAAACCTTTTAAACATAGGAGAAAAACACCATAGACTTAAAAACTTATTTAAAAACGTACATAAACGTTATTTGTCTACAATGATGCATTTCATACCGATGTATTCATATGCAGTTTGAACATTGCTTTTTAAAAATTTAAACAATGCTTTTAGAGTCTATTTTCAGGAAACAAAAATAAAAATCTGTTTTTTTTTTTTAGAATATAATTTTAAATTTTTACTTTTTTTTTTTTTTTTTTGCTCCTACAGGAATTTTTAGATTATATTATATTATTATTACTGTTTTTATTTGAAATTTACCATTCTTTACTTTCTAATTTTTACTTTTAAATGTATTCATATTCATCTGAAGTAGTGCTTTTTAATTCATTTCTAAAAATTTTACTATTTTTAATATTTTTTAATTTTAAAGGAATTTTTAGATTATTATATTATATTACTATTTATCTTAGCAATAGTAATATACTATTGCCTTAGCAATAATAATATAATATAATAATCTAAAGGTTTGGTTTGGTTTGGTGTGCTACGGTCTACTTTTTTGAAACACGAGGGCTAATGAGCCCGTGAGCCCGCTTAAAGCCGATTCCGAATGGCTACGAACATCCATGCTACAGTGGGATTCGAACCCACGATCACCAGTACCGAACACCAGCATTCTAGCCATTCGGCCAGCGCTCGGTTAATAGTCTAAAGATTTTACTATTTATTTTAAAATTTACTATTTGAAAAATTATTATGTATTTTCACATTATTATTGTAAATATATTCGAAAATTTAATTTTTCATTTGAAAATTTACTATTTATTTGCAATTTACTATTTTTTACTTTTAAAGATGTTCACACTCAGTTGAAACAGTGCTTTTTAATTCATTTTTAAAACACCAGTAAAAATAGAACATAATTTTAACAAATTAGCCTTTGGATTTATTTAAGAAATCTTGAATAAATTATTTTTGTGGGATATATTGTCCCAATCCTAGACAACAGTGGGTAAATATGTCCCATCAGTGAACAAATTACCACAAAATGGTATATTAATTTTATTTTACACTTTTATAAATCTTTTTATTGTATTATAAGAATATCCGAAACGATTGGGAAAAATAGTCCCAACTGAGAATAGAATTGGGACGTAATGTTCAAGGAGATTTACCCGAAATGGCAAAAGTTAACAATTTTAAACTTATTGTACAATGGATAAATATATCCCATCAGTGAGCAAATTGTTTCAAGATGATAAATTATACTTTTTTTCATAAAAGATTTATAAAATTTCTTGTATTTTAAGAATATTCTAGACGATTGGAACAGTCATCACATTTGAGAATAGGATTGGATTGAGATATATTAATCCTGTAGATTTCCAGGAAACTGGAAAAGTTAAAAACATTAAACTCGTTGTAGAGTGGGTTAATATATCCCATGAAATTACTACAAAACGATATATTGTGTTTGTTTTTATAAAGTATTACAATTTTTTGTGTTTGTTTTTATAAAGTATTACAATTTTTTTGTAGTATTATAAGATTACTAGCATATAACCCGTCATATGACGGGATCGGTAAAATTTTTAATTTTCTAGAATTGTAAAATACCCTATGAGGCAGGTTTGTTTTTTGGCTGAGAATTATCTGGTGCACGCTCAATAATTTGTTTATCTTTACTGACCGCATGTTAGCTGCCAACTTTAATTTATCTTGTCATATTACGTGATACGATGGAGAGCAGAGGTTTTAATATTGGCAGTGATTATTTGGCGGTATATATGAATGATGTCCAAAATTTAGTGAAATTGATTGCAAACCGTGTGGTTATGTATAAAAAACAAACATACATACGAACAAACTTCTTAATTTTCAAAAATGTATAACTTAAACGCTAGATATTTATTAGTCCGTGAAATAGACTCCTACACTTTTAAGAATAGAATTTGTTGTTAATACCGGCGATAAAATTTTCATTGCAACAAAAAATAATCGATGATTTAATTTCAAATTAGCACATATGTACCTAATCTATAATTTAATACAAATATAAAAGAAAATTATTTACGTAATATCAAAGTTCAGTGATAAAGTATATGAAAATAATGCCGACGATGTCTAAATAATTTAAAATAAGAAATGATTATAGGAGATGGTTAAAGAATGACGCCATAAGTTTAGAAAAAAATGTTATTTTTACCTATTTATTATGTGATAAATTGATAAATTTAATATTCTGCTCTTAACCGGGGCAAACAGAGCTTGAAATAATATTATTAAACACTCGAAAAGGGGGAAGGAATGGATTTCGAACGTTTTCGAACTCGCTTTGAATTTTGCTAACCCTAACTCATCAAAAATACAATATGGATGCCTTTATCCATTCCAGGTACAACCGCTTCATAAACTCGTGGACAGACAACTTAGGTTATTATTATATAAGGGATCCTAAACAAACGGAAATAGTCCCATTTAGCAATAGGCTTCGGACATATTGTATTACCTAAAAGGCTATATATCTATATAAATATCTATAGATATTTCCAAGTAACAGAAAAAAGTAAAATTTATTGTATTCTTCCTTTAGCAATTTAACATTACATCCCACTACTTTTCAAAAGTCAAAAATCGTGCAAAGGTCAGGTCAAAAAGGTTAAATACAATTACCAAAAGTATTTTTTTTCTTTTCTTTTCTGTTTATATAAGTGAACGAGAGAGTTAGAGTGTTTCTTATTTTTTTACCCAAGTGATTTATATAGAGCGACATTAGAGAGGAATGTGCATTAGCTCAAAAAGCCTCCAATAGCGAGTAATTTAGGGTTGGCAGAATATTTGTTGGGCATAACATATCATCATGTTCTACCAGTTTATCGGCGACCCTTCATTAAAAACACTGGAACCTGCTCATTTCCAGGCGCCGCCGAATTCGTTGCGGCAGTCACGGTACAAATGTCCCCTTTCCCCCCTGATGAGATCACAATACTCTCTAATTTGAAAACAAACAAACCAAAAGTCATAAATTATTATTATACTAGCTGCTTCGCACCCAGCCTTCGGTCTGGGTAATAAATGTTTCCAAGTAATAAAAATATCGTCAAGATAAAATATAAAATTTGTATTTACCAAGTAATAAAAAATTACTTTAAAATATTAAAAATTATAGCAATAATTTAGTTTTTGTTTAAGAAATGGCAACTGCGAAATGCAAACAATTTTGATAGATCATGGCGAGTTTATAATAACTGAATACAAAAATCTCGCCAAGATAATAAAATAGAAAAAGATTATGCTTTTCTAAAAAATAAGGGTTTAGCATTTAAGATGCGAAAATAATCTCATGTACATATAGACTATCATAAATATATAATTCCACTTGAAATGTAATAGCAAAGATATATTTTTGTGTTACTCGGATTACCAAATATCAGGCGAAAATGATGCTAACATTCAATAACACTGTCATTTTTTGAGCCCATCTTAACAATGGAATTGCGCGTGCCGCAAAAGGAAACTGGTATTTTGGTCGGTTTTTCGATAATATCTTTCGAACTAATTGGAATATCGGAACGCGAATGGGTGAAATGACTTCCCCGGATCGTTCCGCGTCTTTTGGTGCCTTTGGCGCCCTTCTGCGTCCAGCAGTTTGTGAGGAGATAGACGCACATAGATAGATAGATAGATGGAAACAATCAGATTTTAATATATAAGTTAGATTGCTGTATAAACCCAATTTTATCGGCAATTTTTATAAAACAATATTTTATAAAGTAGAATAAATGGACCAATAAATGGAAATTTTGCAATATTTGTTTTAAAAAAATTGTAAACCTGTAGCAATACAATTTCCAGGACCGTAACTAGGTCCTTTAGCGCCCGTGGCCAAAAAAAAAAAAAAAAAAAAACTAGTCTGCCCCAATACAACCAAATATAGTGAGCAAATATATAAACGTATTTTCATATCATATATTCAGAATGAACTTAAAATATTTTTTCTTAATTCTTAAAATATTCCTAGTATATTAATGTAATTTAATTTTCCTTTAATTTTTACCTTATTAATACTCAAATATATTTTTGAACAATGTGGAGATATTATTTTGCTGATAAACGGAATAATTTATTATAGAGGGATATTTTTATTTGAACTTTGAAATATATTTTCGAACACTTTGGAGATATTATTTTGCTGATAAACTGAATAATTTATTATAGAGGGATATTTTTTATTTGAGCTTTGACATATATTTTTGAACACTTTAGAGATATTATTTTGCTGATAAACTGAATAATTTATTATAGAGGGATATTTTATATTTGAACTTTGAAATATATTTTTGAACACTTTGGAGATGTTATTTTGCTGATAAACTGAATAATTTATTATAGAGGGATATTTTTTATTTGAACTTTGAAATATATTTTTGAACACTTTGGAGATATTATTTTGCTGATAAACTGAATAATTTATTATAGAGGGATATTTTTTATTTGAACTTTGAAATATATTTTTGAACACTTTGGAGATATTATTTTGCTGATAAACTGAATAATTTATTATAGAGGGATATTTTTTATTTGAACTTTGAAATATATTTTTGAACACTTTGGAGATATTATTTTTCTGATAAACTGAATAATTTATTATAGGGGGATATTTTTTATTTGAATTTTGAATTTTCATAAAAAATTTCTGAATTTCTAAATTTAAATTTTATTTTAATAACTTCAATTAATTCAAAATTTAAAACGAATGTCCAGATTTATATTAAAGCATATTAGTGGTGTTTGGTAAACATTTTGTAAGAATCTATAAGAAGTCTTTCGAAACATTTTGAAAAATAAGAAAATTCATAAAAAAAAATGTCATTTTTAAACATATTGGATTTTATAAAAAAAAAATTATTTTTTTAATTTCTATTATAATTATCCTCTTTCAGATATTTTCCTTATATAGAATGATATGGCAAATACCTTTGCTAGTTATACAGTTTCACCTAAGTTGTTTATTCACTTCAGTGTTCTAGCAAAATTTGTTAGACTGACAAAATTCCCTAACCAAATGACACGCAGTATCAGCTCAAAATGTTATTAAATTTAAAAGTGGTATTAGTTATTATCAGTATTAGAAAAGTTATAAATTTAAAAGCATTATTAACTTAAAAATAGTATATTCTAATTGCTTTTTAGAAAGTCTTTTCATAAAATTAATATAAACTTATAGCAAGTAGCTTTCAAAAAATAAATCCAGTACACTGTAACACAGTAAATTTATTAAAAATTAATATATATATATATATATATATATATATATATATATATATATATATATATATATATACATACATACATATATATATATATATATATATATGTCAAGTCTAAAAAAAGGGTAGTTGGAAATTACGTGAGTTATAAGCAATTTTAAAAAGGAACTCTTTTATAATAATAAAATAAATGAAAAAGACGCTCGCGTAAACTTTTGGCAATATCCGGTCAAGCGGAAGCATTTTTTAGCTATTTGATGAGCTTGCAAACAGCTAAGTTTCAGTCAGCGCGTGGACAAGGGACTGTGAACACCTATTCCACGCTTAGCTCCGAAACGAACAATGAAAGTGGCGCTAGTTGCTCTCACACAGAACTATGAGTTAATAAAATTATTATTATGCAAGAATACTGTTTTCCATTCGCCTTAACTCTGGATCACGACTTATATATTGTATTAAATAACTTGCCAAACTACTTGTCTTTTTCTTGAAATACAAATAAAAATAAATTACCCTCTATATTATTTTCTTTGTTTTATTTTTTAGCTTTTCCGCACTTTTGGAGTCGAACGAAGGCCGACTGAGTTGGCACTGCTCTGTCGAAGTTCGTGTGTTCGAACCCCACTGCTCGCATGAATGTTCATAGTTGTTCGGAATCCCCTTTAAGTCGTGGGTCCCGATCTCATTAGCTCTGGTGTACCAAAATGTAGACCGTAGAGCTCCAAACCAACCAACTGGGAGTTATAAAAAATATTTGTAAATTTCCCTCTTTCAATAAATATTCTGTATTTCCCTGACTTTTCATGACCCTTTTGGAATTTTCTCTAACTTTCCCTGATTTTAGAGGTTGCTGGAAACTCTGTAATGGCACCCTTTTAAATATCCTCATTAAAGAAAAAATATACCTGGAATGATTAATGAACATTAACACTAGATTGCCCGAGATTTCTTGTATACCTATATTGCCCAAAAACAGTCAAAATGACTGCATTGTGAAAAAATAACAAATATGTAAAGAAATTTGTTTAAAATTAATTTTTAATATTATATAATAAAGGAGGGCGGAAGTAACTACAATTATTCATAAACCCATTTATATGTTATAGAAAAAGTCACCAAATTCTAAGAAATTCTGTCATTATATTTCATAATTGTTTTTCTAACGGAAATTAAAAAACAGTCAAAATGACTGCCTTGGGCAATCTAGTGTTAAGGATCTAAAAAAAATAATAGTCTGTAAAGTAGCAGAAAACCAAGTGAGAAAGACTGAATCCCAATGAAGGAACAAAAAATTGACTAGTGAATGACTCATTTATTTTTATCAGACACTGTTTGAGCAAGAACTTGCTATTTATTTTATAAATTCAGAATTTACCTCCAGTAATCTAACTCTAAACTAAATGAGCACTTTGGTGATTAACTCGACTTTACTAGATCTTAGCTACCATCACTAACATAGCATGGTGAGATGGTACCAGCTTAAACTTAAACGTGCCGTTCCCATGTTCCCCAAAATGTAAGATGAAATTTATTGAAAAAACAATTTTTTTATTCAATTGGTAAATAAACATTTACCAATTGGTAAATTGGTAAATAAACAAATGGTAAGAGTACAAAATGTTAATTATATTCTAAACAATTTTTTATAAATAAAAAAATAAGCTTTGTGCAATAAACCCTTTTAAAATACAAAATAAGAAATGTTTTTAGATATCAATAGTATCTACAGCATAATGTTTTTTTTTAAATTTTAGATTGCATTTTAATGGAACGCCGTCCGCTTTGTCTGGTGTATATCATGTACCTAAAATTTAACATGCAAGTGACTTTCAACATTGTAAACTACAGGAACAAAATTAATTAGCCCACAATGCCTTTTCCAATATTATACATTTTTGGCGACTTCATTTTGAACGAAGCCCTTCAAGCTTGTTGTCGGTTGTCCGGTTATTTCGGCTGCTATGAAATGACCAGAAAAACTGAAACTGAATACCCCAACTAACTATCCAAAGCTCTTTCAATGATTAGTTGGTTGGTGGTGTATTCATTTTAGAAGTCACATGACTTCTCACGGTCAGATAGTTGCCACTGCCTCAAGAGGTTGGATTTTGAAGAGTGGGTTCTTGTAATTTATAAGCAGGGACCCTCAGTACACCCTCAGACTTCTTCATCGATATAATCTTCATCTTCAGAGATATTATTTGGGATCTTGGAAAGCATTGCGACCGCAAACCTAGTTTACGTACCCCGGCCGACCTTAATGAACATAGCGGATCTTTGACAGGCTTCGATCCTACAGCTCTTTCTCTAAGTTTTTTTTTTAATACGAGGGATTGCATTTTCTATACACCTCTTCATTTTACAAGAAAAAAGGGTTTTGTGACAAAGTGTGAGTAAGATGGCGAAAAGATCTAGTTACACTTTAACATTTAAGTTGCAAGTAGTGTAATATACAACAGAACATGAAAACTATTCAGGTAGTGAATATTGAGTTTAATAATTAGTGTTACTAATGCTGTTGTAGAAAAAAAAAGGCAGTTTGGTTTGGAGCGCAACGGTGTACTGCTTTACCACACAAAGGGCTAATGAGACCGGGACTTGCTGCTAAAATCGATTACGAAAGTCGACGAACATCTATATCAGTAGTGAGATTCGAACACACCACCTGCGGTACCGAAAAGCAGAGCATTCGGCTATCGTTTGGAGGCCTGCAATAGCAATGAAATATATGTGGAGTAATACTTCTATTGAGTAATATGCTTACCTTTTTATTTTCTTTCTTAATCGTTTGAGTGCTTAAGAGTTTTCTTATATATATATATATGCTAATAGTGCGGAACGAAATGCGCAGTAATTTTTTGGAGAACAATAGGAATGGTTATAATTAACACTAATTATTACGTAACAAGTAGTTTTTACCAAAAAAATAATCTTTATTCTCACTTATTACAAGAATGTTTTGCTGCACAAATTCCATCAATTCCTTTTTTACATAAAGCGCAAATTAAGTTGGATCGTCTAATTCCATTACCATTTTTTACTGCATACATTACATTGTCGCAAGTTTCGCCCAGGCAATTTTTCTAAAGAAAACTTTGTACTTATTGGTAGTCTTCCTGTGGCATTTTTGCTTGCTAACCATTCCTCCTCTCTAGCATCAAAAATGATAAGTATAACACCTGTTGAGAAAGTGAAAACAGATTTTATTTTCTATACAACAACGAAAAGTTTGTTTTTTTTTTACTACAAATAAATAAATAAATAAAACACCGTCATTTTGTCTACCGTACCACAATCCACGGCTCTACTGCATTACTACTTACCACTATATTTTATTTTAATTCTTATATCATTAAAAATCACAATTGAGTGAAATGAATACAAACTGCGATTGATAGGAATTCAACTGCTCTCAATAGATGCGAAAATTATACTAACCAACAGCAGCGTATCCGCATTTTCGGTACAAAACAAGAGAAGCGCTATTAGCACTTCTCTTGTTTTTCTCTTGTAGAGAAACAAGAGAAGTGTGACGAAGCGTTACGTCGCACTTAAACGGCTAAATACCTACCCTTTATTATACGTATATTATGTTATTAAAGAAAACATTAAAAATTATTTCTTGTATAATTTACATTTCAAGTTTCTAAATTTTTGTTAAAAAAAAGTGCGCGTTTTATACGAATGCATTATTTAATTTGGTGTTGGGGAATATATAAAATAAATGTTCTAAAAATGTTGTAAATGTTGTAAAAATTTAAGTGCTAAAAATGACTTTCTTTCCCAAGTACGAACATTCTGATCTTGTATTTTGGCTTCGTAAAACCATGGAAGTTTAAGCTTTGTGAAGGTCCCCTCCACAGAATAATTGAAATGATTCCCATCGCAATACAACATAATTAATAACAGGCTCCGAACTTTCTTTACCTTTTTTATTCTCACCCTGAACGTAACACCACGCGAATGTTGGGGAGGGGGGGCTGTTACCATTCTACAATCTTCAGTTAATTGTTTTTGCCACCAATTCAATCTCTCTACCCACTCGTGTCCCATGCGAGAGCTACAAAAATGTCGCGCTCAATAGCCGTCATCCATTTTGCAAAACGGTCCAAGTTCTGGGAAAATTCGGTTTCGAGGTTCGCATAGCGCAGAGTGTGATTTGGGGGGCGACCCTCCAAATCTCAAGAGGGCACTCCAAAAACCTGGTCCCGAGAGGGACTGCCAGAGGTTGAAGGGCGTGCGACTCCAGTTAATAATACTGAAGATTGTGGTATGTATTATCAACGGTTATGACGGAGGCCATGGATGTCAGCTGCGTAGTGAGAATTGCATTCTTAGGCGTGGTTTCGACGGAGAATTACTTGCACAAAGGGGATTGGCATTCTAGTCATTTTTTTTAATTACCTCCCCTACAGTAGAGCAGTTTTAAATAATTTTTGGGAAGGGTGATTTTTTTTATCAGTAGTGGGTTGTATTCAGTATATAACCCTTATACAAGTGTGAGATACAAATGCTTTATAAAAAATTCGGTAAGTTTTATTAATACATCAAAACCTATTACCCGCAGATATTCAATCTCAGATTTTGTTTTGTTTTAAGGTTTAATAAAAAGCTCAGTTACGAGAAGCTGCCGGTTTGTAAGATTAACATCAAGTAATTATAAATAAATTTTTAGTTAATACTTAATAAAACAATGACCTATATAATAATAGCCTAAGTTATCTTTCCATATAAGAAATTTTACTAGTATTCAAACATCGTTTCTATTCTTAAATAGTTGTATAAATATTTCTTTATGCAAGTGTAAAAATATTTATTCCGTTTGCTTTTAAAATAGTTCTTTGTACAAGTATCCCCTGTATAATAATAGCATAAGTTATCTGTCCGTCTGTCCTCGAATTTATGAAGCGGTTGTACCTGGAATGGATTGAAGCATCCACATTGGATTCTTGATGAGTTACAGTTAGCAACGTTCGAAAGCCACCCCTCCCCCTTCTCTAGGATTTAATGCCATTATTTCATGCCCTATTTTCCCAGGATAAGATCAGGCAATTAAACTTATCAATTTGTCCCATAATAAAAAGGTAAAACATTTTTCTTCTAGAATTATGACGTCATACCTTTAACCATCTCATTTAATGACTTCTTATTTTAAATTATTTAAATATCGCCTGTATTATTTTCATACGGTTTATCACTGAACTTAGATATCACATAAATAATTTTCTTTTATATCTGGCTTAAATAACAGATTAGGTACATATGTGATAATTTTATATTTAATCATCGATTATTTTTTGTATGAAAATTTTATCACCGGTATTAATAAAAAATTCTATCTACCTCCTGGGTGTAATGGAAAGGATAATTTCATTCCTTTACTGTCATTAATTACTGTGGCAAAAAAAATTTGGAAAACCTTAACGATAATTTCGACGTAGCTAAGAAAACTATGAATTATCTTTCTAAATGAATTCAACGTGATTCTAAACTGCATTCACAGTATCGGGAGGCTTTAAAGGAGTATGAAGATAAAAAAAAATTATTGAGCATGTACCAGATAATTCTCAGCCAAAAAATAAACTATTTTTTATCTGCCTTATAGGGTACTTAAAAATTTTACTGATCCCGTCATATGACGGGCTATATGCTAGTTAATAAATAATGAGAATAATTTTTAAACATCCAAAATATAAATAACATTATATTATAATGAATAATATTATTATAATAACAGATTTAAATAATGCAATTAATGTAACTTACTTTATACTTGGATTAACATAACGATTAATAATTAAAATAACGGTTTAATGTCAAAGTAAAATATTTATGTATTTGTGTCTGGTCTATTGATGTTGTTCCTCGTATTTTAACCCTCTCTTTTTAATTTCCCAATATACTGACATTACTAGGGATTGATACACACACACACACACACACACACATATATATATATATATATATATATATATATATATATATATATATATATATATATATATTACCAAACTTAGATCTTAATTAGGTGATACACTTTGGATAAATTAATTTTTACTATACATTTGAACACTTTACATTTGAAAAAAATGTTAAGTTATAAAATATAACTATACTATATTTATTATTCTTTGTATACTTAAATTTAAAAATTAGCTTCCTTTTCTTATTATTAATATGCCGAACGCTGGCCGATTGTTTAGGGCGCTGATCGAATCCCACAATGGCATGGATGTTCGTAGCCGTTTGGAATCGGCTTTAAGCAGTAGGTCCCGCGGGCGCCGCATTGCCTACCCCTGTTCTAGATGAAGGATAACTATTATCAAGTAGCATGCATCCCGTCATATGACGGAATTAGTAAAATTTTTAATTTTCCAGAATTGTAAAAGTACCCTATGAGACAGGTAAAAAAAATGGTTTGTTTTTTGGCTGAGAATTATCTGGGACACGCTCAATAATTTGTTTATCTTTAATGACCGAATTTCAGTTTTCAACTTTAATTCATCTTATATTACGTGATAGGATATACAGCAGATGTTATAATATTGCCAGTGTTTATTTTGCTGTATATATGAATGATGTCCAAAATTGAGCGAATCGATTGCAAACTTTGTGGTTAGGTATAAAAAACAAACACATAAACGAACAAACTTCTTGATTTTCAAAGATATATAACTTAAACGCTAGATATTTATTAGTCCGTGAAATAGATTCCTAAACTTTGAAAAGAATTTGTTGTTAAAACCGGTGATAAAATTTTCCTTGCCGCAAAAATAATCGATGATTCAATTTAAAATTATCACATATGTACCTAAACTAAAATTTAAGCTAAATGTAAAAGAAAATTGTTTGCGTAATATCTAAGTTCAGTGATAAAACGTATGAAAATAATGGAGACGATATTTAAATATTTTAAAATAAAAAATGATTAAATAAGATGGTTAAAGGAATGACGTAATAAGGCTAGGAAAAAAATGTTATTTTTACCTATTTATTATATGATAAATTGATGAATTTAATCATAGCTTGCTTTTAACTGGGGAAAATAGCGCTTGAAATAATCGCATTAAACGATCGAAAAGGGGAAAGGGGAGGATTTCTAACGTTTTTGAACTCGCTTTGAATTTTGCTAACCCTAACTCATCAAATATCCAATATGGATGCCTCTATCCATTCCAGGGCCAACCGCTTCATAAATTTGAGGGCAGACGGACAAATAATTTAGGCTATTATTGTATAGGAGATTTAAACGTTAAACTGAATTATTTGCCATTTAAAATGTAGTTCATTGTATGATATAATTTATATTCTAGTATCACATGTATACATGCGTATAAAGTATTAGATGAGTATATCATTTACGACGTGCAGGACAGGCAAACGGGTTAAGAGTAAAAAAAAATGTTTTAATTTTTTAAATTTTACTTTAAAAAACTTGAAATAAGAACTAATCTTTTGTTTTCTACTCGAATGTAATCTTATTATATCTTTCTGTACGGGTTGAATATTGTTATTTTTATCAGGGCTTCGAACCGTAATTTTTTTTGTTCCGGTTTTCGTTCCGGTTCAACTAAAAAATTAATATCGGTTCAGTTCCGGTTTTCGCTCCGCCAAAAATAACGGTTTTCGGTTCAGTTCCGGTTTTCGCTCCGCCAAAAATAACTGTTTTCGTTTCAGTTCCAAATGAATAATTTCATTTTATGTATATTCTTATTTGTACTAAAAATATAATTTTATCATAAACAAAAAATGTAATTCTACCAAAATTTAGAAGATTTTATTCTTTTTTTAATTGGTATACTATGTGAATTGATACAAACAGCAGGTACGATAAGAGCGGCGAGCATTGGCATTGTTATCCATTATCAAAATCGCATTTGACAACTAGGTTCATGATTACCCACATTCGTCGTTTGACTCTCACATCGTGCACTTGGCCTTGCAATAATTATGTAAAAAATATATTATTTATTTAACATATGAAAATTGCCTCTAATTATTAATATATCTTCTAACGTGGTTTCACTGAGATTACTTCTGTTGTCTCGGAGAATAAATTTCAAACCTGAAAACGCTCTTTCAACACTAACTTGTGTAGCTGGAGCTGCCAAAACCACCATTGCAATCTTATACAAGTGCGGATATGTAATTATAAAGTTGACGTTAAATTAGAAAATATTGATAAGTTGGTAACAGTAACAAAATGACTGAAAGATATATCGAACCGAAATAAACCGATATTTTTTTCGGTTCAGTTCCGGTTTTCGTTCCGACCAAAATAACGGTTTTTTCCGGTTTTTGGTTTTCGGTTCAGTTCCGGTTCGAAGCCCTGATTTTTATTAACTAGAGAAATCAATGGTTAGCAAAATCGTTCGTTATGACCGATAAGGAGAACACCTGTCACTCCCAACCAAACATTCAGATTTATAGATCGACATGTGTGATCATTATATAAAAAATTTCAATTTTTCAATTTCTGTATAGTTTTGCATGGGGGATATCATCGATATCGAATGTTTCCCACACACTTCAGCCGGGAGAATCAACAGATGTAAGTGGGGGTGTGCGGGGGCCGAGACAGCAATCTGGATGCATCCGATAGCGGTAACGGAACCTATGAATAAACCAATTATTGTGCTATTCATAGTGACACGCGTTCGAGCACCTCTGTTTTGGGGGATGGCGGTCCTTCCGTGGCATTTGGCGCGCAGTTAATTCCCGTTTATTATGCGGGGCTTTGCGCAACAGCTTCCTTCCTTTCACCTTTTATATGCGCGTGCGACGAAAAAAGGATACGAACAAAGCGCCCCAAAGGACAACTGCTTTTTTGGGGGACGCTGCCAACTTTGGGATAAAAAGAAATTATACCTGCACACGAAAAAAAAAATTGTTTTTTAAAATTTTGTCGGTTGTTTCTAGTTAATTACTTTGGGTCAAAATTAAATCTGTTTTAAATTTTGACGATTTTTATATCGGGACAGTTTGTAATGGAATTATGTTTGTGAATTGCAGGTTTTAAAATGTAAATTCATGGACATTATCAAAATATTTCTTTTAGATGGGACAACAGCTGACCTTGATAGTCCATCATTCCGGTGTTACGCGATGGGAAATTCCAGATTCACCAACAGATAAGCAAACTGACATTTTTAGATCATTTTTTATATATTTATTCCTATTAATACATTCTTCTAAACCTACAATGAATTTTAAAAAATTCAAAATTTAAAAATTACTTTTTATTTCACGAAAATTTAAAAATAATAATAATAAAATACATACCAGCATTATAAGATCTCTTTTGAATCTGGAAAAATCATTTAATTAAATTTATTAGTCAATAAATAGTTATTATTTACTAATTATAAAATAAATAAAATAAAAAATTATAATTATAAAAATATAAAATAGTTATATAAAATAGTTATTAATATAAAATAGTTTATAAAATAGTTAATAAAAAAGTTTATTAAATAGTTATTAAATAGTTATTATTGACAAATTATAAAATAAATAATTATAATTATAAAATTATTAAATAGTTATGGTAACATGTGTAATTACTGAAATAATTATTTAAGATTTTGCGATCTTACCTGCACGAGTTGAAAAAGTAACGGATTTAGTTTACGATTACTTTTCCCAATGAAGTATGTGCGGACAGCGAAAAATTTTCGAGCCATTTAAGAAATCAACCTAAACCAAAACATATCGGTTGAAAATGTTTCGTTATCATACAAGAAAACCGCGCATTTTTCGTTGGAAAAAGTGACCATAGACTGAATGGGTACCTTTATAAACGAGTAGAGGGTGACATGTCATATCGCATTTAACGGGACATAGTACTTTCGAGTACTATGTTGAGTAGAGGTGAAAATTTTTCTACCTATTCAAATAACCTATTTTTGATTCAATATAAAATAAAAAATTATGTTTCTTTTTGACAGAGTTTGAAAGTTTAAAAAAAACTACAATGCTGTTTAACTCACAGTGGAGTCTGGTAATGTGAGTGACCAGGAAGACTTAAGAAAAATGTAAACAGTACTTTTAACATTTAACAAAAAGTAGAATGAAACATTTACACAAGAAAAGCGTAAACTACACTGTCTACCAATAAGTATTTGGACACCTATGCGATATCTGCGGTCCTGACATACGTCATGGCCTACACCGGTATACATTGTGTAGGAAACAGCATCGGTATTAGTCGCATGCAAGATGCCGCGCAGTTCGGAGCTCTCTTGTTTCGGGAATTATCGGGTATCACAAATGGGGCCGATCCTTAACCCTTTAGCGGGCAGTGGTTTCGCAATGAGACCACATTTAAATATCTTAATTTGTTCTTTACTTTTTGTGGACATATGAGTGATTTTTTCAATTTTTTATGTTTTGACAATTTAAATCTTAATATATGACAGCACTACATTTAATTTATTTTTTTCTTTTGAAATATATATAATTAAACTCTCCGTACCTGGAAAGTCAGTAATTCGATTTTTCTGACTTATAACTTCAAATAAAAGTATCTACCAAACAACACTTATAAATTGTTAAGTTATTTATTTATTAAACTATTTTTAAGCTATTTATTTATTATGCTATTTGTTAAGCTATTTATTTTTTATACTATTTGTTTAGCTGTTTATTTATTATACTCTTTGTTAAGCTATTTATTTATTATGCTGTTTATTAAGCTTTATTTATTAAATTATTTTTAAGCTATTTATTTATTATGGTATTTGTTAAGCTATTTATTTTTTATATTATTTGTTTAGCTGTTTATTTATTATACTGTTTGTTAAGTTATTTATTTATTATACTATTTTTAAGTTATTTATGTATTATACAATCTATTAAACTATTTATTTATTATACTATTTGTTAAGCTATTTATTTATTGTACTATTTGTTAAACTTTTTATTTATTGTACTATTTTAAGGATACTTATTTATTGTTCTTACAATATAATTAAAATTATAAAAAGTATTATATTCCCGCTGTACAAGGGGAGGGTTTTATCAGTTTAACTGCCACTCAAACCCTCCTAAAGGTATACCCCTCTAAGAAATGTTAAGAAAAAATTTTATATATTTTACATTCACAAGGTTCATAGATAACATTTACAAACTAATTTCATTAAATTTCAAAGGATTTATGTTGGTGACCTTCAAAGGGTTAAGGGACATATCTAGCGATCTGAAGTACCCAAAATCCACAGTGGCCTATGTGATTAAAATATGAAAGGCGAGCAGTGATTGTCGGAATGAGCCCCGAGTTGGCAGACCAACGAAACTACGAGATAGAGACCGACGAGTGCTGTCCAGAGAAATTCGGAAGAACCGCAAGATTTAGCAGAAATAAATTTAAAAAAAAAGTAATAGATAGCTTCATAGAGAAATTGCCTTTCTATCCTGTGGAATACTCTATTTTGGGGGTAATTTTTCAAATGTGAGTTGTTTAGAGTGAATTTTATTTTCCCCATAGTTTGACTTTGAGATAGAGGAATGGAACATGGCAAGCACAAAACCACCTAAAGCAGTAGGTCTCGGTCTCATAAGTCCTCATGTAGCAAAACAGTAGACCGTAGGGCTTCAAACTAAACCAAAGCAGTTCACATTTTAAGAACTCTTGATGTTATAATAATATTAAATAATCACCACTAACTGCATCGAAGTTGTCAAAATTCAACATAGGATACGCTTCCGGCTAAACTCTTAAGTTATTTCTAAATTGCTTGTTTGTCACCTTATCGATATCTCATTAAAATTGAAGGCCGACACTTTGATTTATTTCCCACTTTGAAGTTGCTGCGCATCTGCCTGGGAAAACTCCAGATCCTGTTAAAAACTTTATATTCCGCTTAAAGATGAACAAAAATGTGATGAACCTGAGAGCTCGATTCGGTTATGTCTAGTGATTACAAAGTCGCATTTATTTCTTAGATTACTTTCACCCTCCCATGAGAAAAATGCAGCCAACGCCCATGAAAAATTCACAAGTCTACGAGGACGGGAACCGTTGCTTGTCTAAGTAGGCGTTATGAGATCACTTTTCCTTGAGGATGGGGGACAAGCATTTTTAATAGAGATTGAGAATGAAAAAAAAATTGAAAAATCTCAGCATTTTTGATATAAATAATGATTTTGTTTTCTGGTTTTAAATATCACCTTTAGGGCTGCTTAGGATTTGAAAATGCAATTATTTCGGTACATGGCTCTCCCCCTTTCAGTTCATTTTCGGTAGATTTTCAACTCATCCGTTTTATAAGATCGAAGTAATGCTATTAAGGGGTTTTCTGAAGAAGGCATAAAAATTTTAAATTTTTTTCAGCAGAGAGATTACTTATTAAAGTCTAATACTCATGGTCGGATTTCTAAAAACAGACTTCTTATTTATAGGATAGCGATATTTGTTTTTAATTTTTAAATCAAATAAATATTCCATTACCGATTATCTTAATACATGTTTTCTTTTGAGATTTGAATATTTATTTCCCATAACATCTGAAATTAATTAAGGGTAATTGTGAAAAGTCAATCATTTTTCCCACAAATAAGAAGTGACTATGAATGTATTGCCTACTGACACGAGTGCTCTTCGGTATTGGATATAAATTATTATCGGTTATGTTTGTTTGTTTAGGGGTGCAATAAGTACAGACTTTCTGTTTATGGACTATAATAAAATGGCCCACACATGACCACTGAACAGTGGCGTACGCAGTATTTTTTTCAAGAGCGGGGATTCATAATTTTCAAGGGGGGTTCATAATTCTAAAAAATAATAGCCCGCATAATTTCTACTAAAATTTTTATTTTTGCCATTATTCTAAGCTTAAGGGGGTGTTTAAACCCCTAAACTCTTCCCTTGCGTAAGCCCCTGCCACTGAAGTATTGGATATACAAGAAAGTAAAATTATCGAACATCTGGAATAGCTCTTCAGAGGGTTTGATTGCCGCTGCAGGTATGGATGTTCGTAGCTTTTGAAATCAGCTTTAATCAGTATGTCCCCTGTCTCATTAGTCCTCTTGTAACGAAAAAATAGACCGTAGCACTTGAAATCAAATAATAATAATAATAATAATAAACACCTAGTGAGCGAGAATCGTAATTTTAATTTTTCAATCAGATCTTCCAAATAAATGTGGTACGGCATTTTACGACTTCAAACTGCATCCCACCACAAATTTAACAATCGAATGTTAATCATTAGTTTATATACCTTAACTTTGCTCTTTATTCATTCGAAAGTTTGGGCAATTAGCCGTTTAAGGAAAATAGTGACGTGAGTTGAACTTATTTCTGTGAAATTCAGTGTGGTGTGGCAATAATTAAATACAAAATGGGAATGTCTACAAGGTATTATTTGAATGCTTATAGTGGATGAAGAATTGGACGGCTCTAAACGAGTCAAAGTGTCACTACTGTGGCCCCAGTAATGGTAGTGTCAAAAAGTATCATCTCCTAACTAAAAAGAAGCGCTGAAGGAGGAAAAGCTATGTGAAAGTATGCAGGTTGTTATGGTAAGAAATACATTTCCCAAGAGAATCAATATGTAGCCCTTATGTGGATGAAGAATTGGATATCTCTAAACGAGTCAAAGTGTCACTACTGAGACCACAGCAATGGTAGTGTCAAAAAGTATCATCTCCTAACTAAAAAGAAGCGCTGAAGGAGGAAAGACTATGTGAATTTACGAACTTACAGTCTCCTTGCATACCTGGAGAAGAAGCAGGTAAAATCAGTGAGTCTGGAAGTCCACTCTTTGAGAGGTTGGTATGTGGAAGAAAAATACAGAATCAGCAACAAAAATTCAACTCCTCCTTCTACTAAAGGCGCCTCCACACTATGGTCCACTGCAAGCCATCACCACCGTCTGGAGGGGCTTTGGCTTATCGTGGTCGATGGCGGCAGACGATAAAATAGCCTTGGCGGACGATGGCTAAGGAAGCGGTTTTTCTCCAAAGATCAAAGGCAGCCAGATGCGCAACTTAAATGCGCAGTAGACCCTATGAACGAATCAATGCGCTTAGCTCATTCAGTGGCCCAGCATGGGGATGCGACCCGTAAACCATCGTTCGAGGTCACCATCAGGAAGTGGTGAACAACTGGCCATAATGTGGAGGCTACATTAGAGTGATCAAAATTGAGGCGATTCTCCAGCGTAACATAATGAACGGCTTATACCCAAAAGGGGTATGATTTATAAGATTTTAGGTATGATTTATAATGAAAATCACTTAAGTTTTGAGAATATAATGTAAGTACTTGACAGGCAAAAATTAAACCTCCAATGGAATTACTGAAGTTTAATAAATTACGCATTACAGCGATAATAAAATAAATACATTCGTATAAAAAACTGTATTATTTACAATCAATACTTTAAATGAAGGAAATTTCTCTTCCCAATATTTTAATAGCAACGTATGTTAATAAAAATGAATGATATAGGGGTTGAGAACCTATTTATTTACTACAAACTAGCAGGAGCATTAAGTAACATCATGATCGTAATTACGACGGTACGGAATTTACTTTTTACCCCCATTAAGCGTAATCGGCATGAATGCATATATAGCAATAAATGTCAGTTTAAAATATTATGAGAGTTATAAATGTTCGTCTATTTTATTCTGCCCAATTGATTACTTTTCATTGAATGTTATGATACAATCATATCATTCGGCAATCACCTGTTGACCACTACTGAGCAATAAGCAATCAATCGTGTTTTAGGCAAACACGATCTGTTTTCAGGAAGATCTGAAAGCTTAGCTTTTTCCATGCATTGATACACCACAGAAACAGGGTATAAATAATTTACTCTGACGACAAAATATTTTCTTTGAAAATGACCTGGCAAATTGTCCATGAATACATATTTTGCCGTTAAAAATTCTTCCTTGATTTTTTTCCATCTACTTCTTTCAAAAAGTAAAGGAATACTTTCAACGGTCAAAGCAATCATTTCTGAATTATCAGAATAACTAAGTCAATTTCACGTTTGGTTCGCCGTCATGCTCACAAAAGCGTGAGTTGTCCTCGAGCATTATTCTGTCAACACCGTTTGAAGAAAAAGAAGTATTTGAAAACGGAGAAAAGAAAAAGCACTTTAACCTAACGCTATATCAACCCTTTCCAATGCTACCATTCAAAATATCTCTTGATATATTTCTGATTTAACATGATGTTTCTTACCGTATTAATTAATATAGTCTCCTATTTTTAAATAAAACTTTGTTTTTAAATGTTACTTCAGTCACAATGGATGTAAATTTAGGATTAAGTTACTAGAGCTGTTGTCAATCATAGTGGAACATTTTGCCTAGAGTAAAATTTCTTTAAATTTATGTTTAAAAGGATATAATGTTATTACTTTATAACCCAATTATTTTTTTCAGCACTGATGATTGTTTTGTTTATTAAATTTGCTTGTCTACTATACTCCTCGGCGCAAAAGCCCCTAGGGAGCCAGGTGCTACGGTGCCAATTTCCGTTTACGTGACCAAGGGCCCTGGGGTGCAAAGCATATGTTCCGGTTAGGTGGTCAATCTTATGCGGAATCCCCAGTGTTTAGTTCCCAAGCACGCTTGGTCCTCAGTTCATCTACCCACTGAAGGGATGAAAGACTCACTCAAACTTGCCCAGACCAGGGATCGAACCTCGGACCTATGTCGTTAGACCGCGAAGCGCTACACCAACGCCACTGGGCTATGCTTGTCTAATATAATGTTGCTTAAAAGAAAACCAGATAAATAGAAAATACTTTTAACACGTGACATTTTATATGACAAGAATCTATATTAAGCCCAGTGGCGCTGGGGTAGCTCTTCGCGCTCACATGACACAGGTCTAAGGTTCCATCCACGGGCTGGGCAAGGTTGACTCATCTTACCATCCCTTCAGTGGGTAGACAAACTGAGGACCAAGCATGCTTGGGAACTAAAACATTGGGAATTCCGCTTAAGGTTAACCTCATAACCAGAGCATATGCTTCGCATACCAGGGTCCTTGGTCTCGGAAACGGAGACTGACACCGTAGGCAGTGGCCCCCTAGGAGCTGTTGCGTCGAGGAGTTTAGTTTAGTGAAGAATCTCTATGCATAGTAGTATTTTGAGAAACAACCTAGTAACCGTAACGCACAACCGTAACGCACCTAGTAATTTTGACGCGGTTATTCTTGTTGTATTTAAGATTTCTTTGAATTTCCGATCAAACCTCCAATCTATTTGACTTTCCGAAGTTCTTCACAATGTATATGTGAATCATCATACGAAATCTCAGTAAGATCTCACCAGCTATTTCGGCATGCATAGCGAACAGACAGATATGCTTACATGCATGTAGATAATTATATATATATATATATATATATATATATATATATATATATATATATATATATATATATATACATGTCCTAATCCAGTGTTAAGGCGAATGGACGACACAGTCTCTCTTGGTAAGTCATCTTTTTTTTCAAAGTAAAGTTTCGTTTAAAAAGCGTAAAAGTTACTTTGCCGTTTTCAGTTATTGTGGCAGAGTATTAGTGTGTTGATCATCACGCCATTATAGATGTCTATTAGGCCATGAGTTTGAGAGAAAATTCTTTAAATATCTTTGCGATCGACCGAATGATCTTAACAGCTTACGCGAGTGTGGGTTTTTTCATTTATTTGGTTATTACGAAAGAGTTCCCTTTTAAATTGTTCCCAACCTGCTTAACTTTGGCCACCCATCCTTTACTAAAGTGCCTGACACAAATAATTAACTGTATATACATTAAAGAGGAATTAATCAAAATCTAAATCTATTTTCTGATTTTTCTACTCTTAATGTATTTTAGCAAAGTAATTTTACAAAAGTATATATATATATATATATACATATATATATATATATATATATATATATATATATATATATATATATATATATATATATATATATATGTATATATATATATATATATGTATATATATATATTCATGAGAGTGTGCGTAATATTAAAAATCAAAAGCGATAAATTATTAAATTTCCATCTACATGTCTATCGACGTTGAAATTTATTCAGAGTCAAGAACAGATAATAAGCATAAAAGTAAACTTTGCCAGCTTATGCCCATACATATTGTAGAGGTATATAATTTCTGATCATCACATTATAGATGTCTATGCTAGGCCATGAGTTTGAGAGAAAATTCCTTTTACACTTGAACATGGTTGGAGTTTAAGCCGACGCGCTTAGCGTGTTGGTGAACCATTATATATATATATGTTCCTTGTTAATGGCTATATTTTTATGTATAAAATAAACATATATATATATATGCCACGAGTGTATATTTATATTATATAATAGTGCCTTGTGGATTTATATATATATATTATATTGTATATACATTATATAAATTATATATATCTAAATATTTTATATATTTTATATATACTCTTAATGTATTTAAGCAAAATAATTTTACAATATATATATATATATATATATATATATATATATATTTATATATATATATATATGTGTGTGTGTGTGTGTGTGTGTGTGTGTATGCACTGGACCCAGTTCTAGGCTAATAGCCACCTGCGTGTAAGGTAGTACTTGGCCGCCTCTGGAGATGAATATGTCTCGTAGATATTCTATCAGCCGCCCTGGAGAATCAGCCGCCCTGGAAGTTTGGCTACCTCCGTGCATGTACGCACTGTTCACCTACTATCCCCGGCCTTATATATATATATATGCACCTATATACGTTCATATATATGTATATATATATATATATATATATATATATATATATATATATATATATATATATATATATATATATATATATATATATATATATATATATATATATATATATATATATATATATATATATATATATATATATATATATATATATATATATATATTATATATATATATATATATATATATATATATATATATATATATATATATATATATATATATATATATATATCAAGTTTGAAAATATAAAATTAATAATTTAGGGATTTAAAGGTAAAATACGCAGAGCATTCTTTAATTCAGGCGCTTGAATCATTAATAACTCCATACAAAAGCGCTTGACGAGTAAGAATTGAGGGAGAACGTCTTGAGATAGGGTAGCTAATGAATCCACGCTGAGCAAGGCTCTTTTGTTAACCTTTGCCCACCAAATAACCGTCGCCATGTTTAATGGTTGGATGTGAAACTGTGCAATAGTTATGAATAAAGACATTATCAAGATATTATCGGCTCCTTGAATTACTCTAGACTGCACATATATATATTCTATCAAGGCCGTAGGCATGGGAGGGGTTTAGGGGACCGGTCTCTCCCCGAAATTCCAAAATTCTAAAAGACCGTTTTCTGGAAAGCAAATTTACCACATGTGTGGGTGTGTCATCTGCCTAGCTGTACTTAGACAGCAGCGTTCTCAGAAAAAGACCACTTCGGCCATAAATGTCTTGTGGGATCGCAAGATTTTATCTACTCCCCACCCCCATCCCCTATGGTCATTCATCTCAAGATCATTTTCCATAACTTATTTTATATAGTCTTCCGGTCTGGGGCGATGCTTTATGGCAGGGTTGGGCAAAAGCCGCACCGCGGGCCTTATTCGGCCCTTTTGCTTACTTTATCCGGCCCGTTGAAAAATCCTGCAGTCATGCAAAAATTATACATTTCTTTAATCTCTTGTATGCGATTTTGTTGAAATCAACAGTATTTGTATACGTAGAGTACATATAAATAATGAAAACTATATTGATAATAGAGAGTATTATAATTTGAACTGCTGTAATCATATCCCTACTTTAATGTATGCAACATACATACTCTCATAAAGCGTGTGGTCAGCTTAAGCTCACAACACGCTTTGTGAGATGTAATTACTACATAGAGTTACTACATATGTAATATTCTATGTAGTAATTACATATGTACTATATATGTAATAGCTACATAAAATTGAACGTGCACTCCTAAATACCTAGTTTTATTTGGTTCAACATATATTTGCGAAAGAACTTTTTCGTTAATGATTTACACGAAAAATAAATATCGATCACAAATTACTGAGGAAAATCTACACTCGGTATTAAGGATTGCTACAAGTGATTTGGATCCATATTTTGAAGAAATAATATCAAATGAACATTCCAGATTTCAAGTTTCGCATTAACTAAAACTATTCTATTTTAACGTTTGAAGTTTGTCTTTTCTTTTTATAATTATATTTACTATTATTCTTATATATACTTATACTTTATATATACTTTTACTATTATACTTATTTATTTCTATTTACTATTATTCTATTTACAAAATGTAATATAAATATAAAAATGTAATAACTATGATCAAAAACATAATTTGTATCGTTAAGATATAAATAAATATCAAAATAAAATCGTTCATTAACTGATTTATTTAATGACCATTAATGTAATATAATGGATCATATTTCTTTAAAAATTAAGTGACATACTTTACTGGGAACAAATTGTTCGCATATACACCTAAGTAAGACAATTTGTTATTGCTATTATCTTTTATTAACTGTCACATTTCTGTCCAAATGCTTTAAAATGATACTTATAGTGTTTTTGTCAAAAGAATTTCTTGGAAAGTTAAGAAACTCCACCCAAAACATTCGAGTGTGCACAGCGTAAGCGATATAGTTCTCCGACCCGGGAGACATTTTAAAAATTTCATTTTGGCCCGCGCTTAAAAGTATGTGCCCACCCCTGCTCTATGGTGAGTACGGTGAGACAGATTCTATCTTCTAAAATAGCTTTGACTTATTACTGTAGACTAGATTTTGGTATTTAGCTAAATGAGGGAGATATCGAAACGAATAAATGTAAAAAGGGTTTTTAATGTTAATTTTATTATTAAATTCATTGTTCAGATACCCCAATACTCATTCTAAGCTTTAAATTCGTTCATTATAGCATTTTTGCACGCCACTGATATACATACATACATATATATATATATATATATATATATATATATATATAGATAGATAGATAGATAGATAGATAGATAGATAGATAGATAAATAGATAGATAGATAGCAGGGTACAAAAATTTTGCATATACTAGATAAAAGACAATCTGGAATCTTCCATGATTTTTATCTTTTATTTTAATCATTTCCCGTTGACAGTTGACTCTGTTTGTTTGTTCTTCGTGGGGTGTTTTTTTTTCTCCCCGGAGCATGCACTTAAACCAAAGGGGAATGTTCCACTTATGGCCGTAAGGTGTAAAAATCTGGCAGATGAACGCTGTGAGAGGAGCGTTCATCCGACGATCCCACGCAGTCAAAGTTATGATTCCGTATAAATATTGTGTACTCAGTCGCGTTCGGAGCAGACGGTGAAATTCCAGGCTCGCACAGATAGCTCTCTTTTGGCGAGGAAAGAAGTGAAGATGAGGCAAGTTTTATCATTAACTCCAAAAAAATAAATTTTTCAAATTATTTTCACATATACAAAATCGAATACAATAGAACCTTTTTATAGTCAAGCCGACATATGACCAATTCTCGAATATAACCAACGAAAATCTTTGTACCGCCTATTTCCTACTGTTTTTAATGCTGAATTTTCTTTTTATAAATCTAACCTTTGAAATCTTAGAAATAGAATATAATAGACTATTTTTCAAACAATGCTCATATATATATATATATATATATATATATATATATATATATATATATATATATATATGTGTGTGTGTGTGTGTGTGTGTGTGTATGTGTGACATATCGTGATCCAGAGTTAAGGCGAATGGAAAACAGTCTTCTTGATAATAATAAGTTTATTAAACCATCGTTAATCTAAAACTTGAGCCATTTACACTTTTTTGTCGAAGACACGCATAGAGTGTTGTTGACAGCTCCATATCCACGTGCTCACTGAAAACTTATCTGTTTCATTTATTTTATTATTATAAAAGAGTTCCCTTTTTAAAATCGTTTTTAACTCACGTAATTTCCAACTACCCTTTTTTTTAGACCTGACATATATATATATATATATATATATATATATATATATATATATATATGTGTGTGTGTGTGTGTGTGTGTGTGTGTAATAAGACGGACTTCTCGATGGGTGGTTGCAGTCATGGCCATAAAAATGACACCGTTTTAGCTAAAGACCTTTATTAAGATAATGTTGGAGGACGGGTTCCCACTTCATCATAGGGACAGGACAAACTGAGGGGTCAGCTAGCATGAAGTTATATGTAAAAATGCCCTTAACACCTGGTCAACATCTGTGGGAAAATCTCTAGAAAAATCTGCCTCCGACAGCGTGCATCTCCTTTTTGTTTGGAAATTTCCTAAATTGTCCGCTAGGGCAATGTACAGTTATAATTGGTCAGACCCCTTCTCTGAGGGCGTAAACTGTAGCCCCAGTGGTCAATTTAGGTTAGGGGTTAAAAAGGGGAATGCAAAAGAACGCGGGAATTTTTAGCCCTTGACTTCAGTTTTAAAAACCCCTGAGAATTTTCCTTACACACACACACAC
>CM063498.1:173171296-173193796 GCA_032207245.1 Pardosa pseudoannulata
TGTACACGGTTTTATAAAAATTTCATATTATTTTAAATGATTGTTTATTGATAATGTAAGATTTGAAAAAAAATTCTTATTTTATTTTTTATTTTAATTTATTTTTAAATTGTACAGCAGAATTTAAAAACGTTGGCTTGTTTAGAAGCTCCTTAAATTTGGGCTCGTTTAGATTTTTTCAAAAATTATTTAGTTACACAGTGCTTCACATGTGCATGTATTATAAATTCATGTTTATTGATAATAAACAAATGTAAGATTTGAAAACAATTTTTTTTTTTTTTTTTTTTTTTTTTTTTTTTTGCAGGGAGGGGAACTTATAGAATGATTTAGAAACGACGTGGTTGTGCAGAAGGTCCTTAATTTTGGCTACCACTTGTCTAGATTTTTTCCAGAATAACTTACATACAGTACAGTGCTTCACGCCTACATGAATTATAACTGCATCGAAAACAGATGTACGATACAGATGTATGCATTACAAATGTTTTTTAAAGCTTATAAAAAATGTATTACATTACTAGTTTCCACTGCAAGAATCTAAAGATTGCTTTGAAGCATGAAAAGAGTAAAAACATTTTTTCGGAATAGAATTTGTCACAAGAGGTTGACAAATTCAGCATTAATTTCGGCTCATATAGGCATGACTATAATTGTATATGAAGGTAAGGTTTGTAAAAAGTAACCTTCAAAGCTAGAAGAATTAATTTACTACTGTAAAACAATAGTTTATAAATTACTGATTATGACATACTCTTTTCGAATTTTGTTGTCATATTAAGTATGTTATTTTGCAAAAACTAAATAAATAAATAAAAAGACAGTCATAATTATTTTTGTCTATATTTTTATTTTCCTTCAGGACCTTCAGGATGGTAGGGCAATTGGATTGCCTGGGTCTAGCCCTCTAATCCAGAGATTTCTTACAGTAAGCAGAGAAATTGACAACGAGCAGAGAATAAAAACAACTAAAAGATGAAAGATGAGGATAAAATGGTGGATTCGCGAGTTCATAACACAGTAACTAAAGAATAGAAAGTTAAATAAAAAGGACAGTCAAAATTCATTTTTCTTTATATTTTTTATTTTCCTTCGTGACCTTCAGGAAGGTTAGGTGCAACTGGATTGCCTGGCCTAGCCATCTAATCCAGTCAAATCCAGAGATTCATACAAGTAAGCAGAGAAATTTACAAGAACAGAGCATACAAACAACTAAAAGATGAGAGAATGGAGATAGAATGGGGACATCAGAACAGTAGTGTATTTTTTTAAATGTTTGTTTATTGATAATAAACAAATGTAAGATTTAAAAAAAATCCTAATTGTTTTTAAATTTTTTTTATTTTAATTTATTTTTAAATTATTCAGCAGGATTTAAAAACGTTGTGGTTGTTCAGAAGCTCCTTAAATTTGGCTAGTCTAGATTTTTTTTTCTAGAATTATCTACTTACACAGGGCTTCATATGTACATGCATTATAAATGTATGCTTATTGATAATAAACAAATGTAAGATTTAAAAAAAAATTCTTATTTTTTTTAAATTTTTTATTTTAATTTATTTTTAAATTATTCAGCAGAATTTAAAAATGTTGTGGTTGTTCACAAGCTCCTTAAATTTGGCTAGTCTAGATTTTTTTTCTAGAATTATCTACTTACACAGGGCTTCATATGTACATGCATTATAAATGTATGCTTATTGATAATAAACAAATGTAAGATTTGAAAAAAATTCTTATTTTTTTAAATTTTTTATTTTAATTTATTTTTAAATTATTCAGCAGGAATTTAAAAACGTTGTGGTTGTTCACAAGCTCCTTAAATTTGGCTACTCTAGTTTTTTTTTCTAGAATTATCTACTTACACAGGGCTTCATATGTACATGCATTATAAATGTATGCTTATTGATAATAAACAAATGTAAGATTTGAAAAAAAAATTCTTATTTTTTTTAAATTTTTTATTTTAATTTATTTTTAAATTATTCAGCAGGAATTTAAAAATATTGTGGTTGTTCACAAGCTCCTTAAATTTGGCTAGTCTAGATTTTTTTTCTAGAATTATCTACTTACACAGGGCTTCATATGTACATGCATTATAAATGTATGCTTATTGATAATAAACAAATGTAAGATTTGAAAAAAATTCTTATTTTTTTAAATTTTTTATTTTAATTTATTTTTAAATTATTCAGCAGAATTTAAAAATGTTGTGGTTGTTTACAAGCTCCTTAAATTTGGCTACTCTAGATTTTTTTTCTAGAATTATCTACTTACACAGGGCTTCATATGTACATGCATTATAAATGTATGTTTATTGATAATAAACAAATGTAAGATTTAAAAAAAATCCTAATTGTTTTTAAATTTTTTTTATTTTAATTTATTTTTAAATTATTCAGCAGGATTTAAAAACGTTGTGGTTGTTCAGAAGCTCCTTAAATTTGGCTACTCTAGATTTTTTTTCTAGAATTATCTACTTACACAGGGCTTCATATGTACATGCATTATAAATGTATGTTTATTGATAATAAACAAATGTAAGATTTGAAAACAAAGTTTTGTGGGGTTTTTTTTATTTTTATTTTAGAGAGGGGAGTTTTAAGACTGATTTAAAAACTATGTGGTTGTCAGAAGCTCCTCAAATTTGGCTACCACTTGTCTAGATTTTATCTAGAATTACTTACATACAGTACAGTGCTTCACACCTGCATGAATTATAAATGTATGTTTATCAATCAAAAACAGATGTAAGATTTTTTTTTCTTTTTTAAAAAAAAAAAAAGTTTTTAGAATGGTTTAAAAACGATGCGGTTGTTTAGAAAAAAACTAAAATCCTTGGCGCAACAGTCCAACTGGGGGACTCAGGACCTACGGTGCCAACCTCCGTTTTCATGACCAAGGGTTCTGGGATGCGAAGTATAGGCATCGGTTAGTTCGTCAACCTTAGGCGGAACCCCCAGTGTGTATCTCCCAAGCATGCTTGGTCCTCAGTTTGTCTATCCAAACTGAGGAGTCTGGACCCTTCTACAAAATATTTCTAATGTACGCATTACAATTTTTTTAAACTTATTAAAATGTATTACATTAATAGTTTCCACTGTAAGAATCTAAATATTGCTTTAAAGCATGAAAAGAGTAAAAACGTAATAGAACTTATCACAAGAGGTTGACAAATTCAGGATTAATTTCGGCTCATATAGGCATGACTATAATTGTATATGAAGGTAAGGTTTGTAAAAAGTAACCTTCAAAGCTAGAAAAATTAATTTACTACTGTAAAATAGTATTTTATAAATTACTGATTATGACATACTCTTTTCGAATTTTGCTCTCATGAAAAGTATGCTATTTTGTAAAAACTAAATGAATAAATAAAAAGATAGTCATAATTCTTTTTTCTTTATATTTTTATTTTCCTTCAGGACCTTCAGGAAGGTAGGGCAACTGGATTGCCTGGGCCTAGCCTTCTAATCCAGAGATTTCTTACAGTAAGCAGAGAAATTGACAACGAGCAGAGCATAAAAACAACTAAAAGATGAAAGATGGGGATAGGATGGTGGATTCGCGAGTTCATAACACAGTAAATAAAGAGTAGAAAGTTTAGGGATCGAAAAACACAAGATGTTTTTTGGCCAGGGACATCAGAACAGTAGTGCATTTTTATTTTCCTAGTTCATAAAAGTACTTCAGTTTAAATTCTTCTGGAAAAATACTGGAGTATATATAAAATATGCTCCAGTATTTACCAGGAACATTTATACCTGGTAAAATCTTTGAATGTAAATTGAAAGACTGTGGTTGCAAATAATTTTTGAAGATAAATGCAGTTACGTACAACGTTGTTGATCCGATTTGGGATGTATTTATGTATGTATGCAAACCTATAGATCAGGGGTGGGCAAATACTTTTAAGCGCGGGACAAAACGAAATTTTCAAAATATCTCCCGGGCCGGAGGACTATAGCGCGTATGCTGTGCACAGGTGAATGTTTTGGGTGGAGTTTTTTTCCTACTCTAGAAATTTTTTTGTCAAAAACACTATAAGTATCATTTTAAAGCATTTGGACAGAGAAATTTGACAGTTAATAAAAGATAATAGTAATAATAAATTGTTTTACTTAGGTGTATATGCGAACAATTTGTTCCCAGTAAAATATGTCAAGTAATTTTTAAAGGAATGTGCTCCATTATATTAAATTAATGGTCATTAAATAAATCAGTTAATGAACGATTTTATTTTGATATTTATTTATATCTTAACGATACAAATTATTTTATTTTGATCATAGTTATTACATTTTTATATTTATATTGCATTTTGTAAATACAATAGTAAATAGAATTATAAAAAGAAAAGAAAAACATCAAACGTTAAAATAGAATTGTTTGAGTTAATGCGAAACGTGAAATCTGGAATGTTCATTTGATATCGTTTCTTCAAAATTTGGATCCAAATCACTTGTAGCAATCCTTAACCCTTTAATGCCCAAGTCATTTCTGCCGATTACATTTCGGAGCCTGTCTTAAATCTAAGTTAATATGGACTGTACAGAACGAAATGAATTTGAAGATCAAACAATTTTGAATACTAGAGCATGTCACGTTAGTGATCAGTTATCGTGTTAAACATAGAGTGACATTTATAGAAAAAAAAAAAGAAAAAAAAAAAAAAGGAAAAACTTCCTGAAAAAAGATTTATTTGATATTGCAGGTAAAATAATCTCTGCAAAATGCTGTAATGTAATGGAAAAAGCAAATTTGTCATGATCTCAGTCTGTACCTGCCGAAAAAGTAAATTTATGAGCGCTGATCAAAAAATCATAAAATCTAGATCTAAATGAAAAAAATATAAATAATAGAAATTACTTGAAAATTTCGTAGATTGTTTATAAGATTGCCCATTACCTACTCTTAAAAGGAAAATTTGTTCTAAGAAAACATAAAAACTCTACAAGCTATTTTTTAGCCGTATCAAAAATGATACGCCAGGCATTAAAAGGTTAATGCCCGTCGTCCCTCGAAGAGTGAGAGGAGTGCAAGTTCAATTCTATGTAGTAGGCCGACCACACGCTTTATGAGGGTATGTATGTTGCATACATTAAAGTAGGTGTATGGTTACAGCTGTTCAAATTATAATACTCTCGATTATTTATAAATATTTCGTTATTTATATGTACTCTACGAATACAAATATTGTTGATTTCAACAAAATCGCATATAAGAGATTAAAAAATTGCATGCAGGATTTTTCAACGGGCCGGATAAAGTAAGCAAAAGGGACGGATCCAGCTCGCGGGCCGGCTTTTGCCCACCCTTGCTATAGATGAGTGTATTGGAATTGTGTATGTAGGTATGTATGCATATTGTATCTGTGTGCAATGATTTTTTTTATGAAATTGAAAACTGACAGTAATTTGAATTAGGATTTTGCACTCTTCCTGAAAACAAATTTATCGCCTGCGTCACTGCCTAAAGCCCCATCTGAGAATGATCAAGGACTGGTTACCATGAGAAAGTAATAACCAAAAATGCTTGGGTTTTATAACATTATATTGTATTGATTGAATTATTGTACCTTTTAGTTGATCAACACTGTAACACGCCTTACATTCTTTCTCGGTGAAGAAACTTGTTGGAGGAACGAAATAGTTTCGCAGAGGGATGTTAGCTTTAAAGATTTTCTTTTATCATCTGATCTACAACCAAAGATCTTGTTGTCGGAAAAATGAAAGAGCTTGAGAGAAAAATATAAAAGGTATTTAATGAATGGAACTTTTTTCATATCTTTTATACAGCAGAACGGAACTCAACTGTATTCAAAACTATAGCCACCATGGATCAAACATTTTATGGTCGTTTTACGATAGACGGAGTGTGATTTTTTATGACACTCCGTCAGTCTGAATACTTTTTGTATACATTGCATAAGGAATTTCTTTAGAGGGAATTCTTACGATTTTTTTAAAAGCGTTTATAAGGAGTGGTTAAAAATCTTAGGTATTTGTATCATAAAATTTTGATTATTCTCACGGTTCAAAAGTTATCAGATTATTTCTTAGAAGTAGTAAAAAACTCTATTAAACATATAAAAAAGGTAATAAAGTGCATGCGTTGTAAAAAAAAAATTAAAACATCTTATTAGCGCAAATATTGCTGAAAAGCTCATATTGACCTCTTGAAAATTTGACATTTAATTTTTTTCTTTATTGACTCTTCTTAAATCAGTGTACGTTACCACTGTATTAAATGGTAATCAAAAAGTCATAGTGACTGTTTAGCTTGATACCTTCAAAAAACATTAAGATTTAATAGACAGTGTAACACTATACATCCAACACAGGAACAAAAATGTCTACATTTAACAAATTACGTTTAATTATTAATATATTTACACATATTTACAGGTTTACTTAATATTTAACATTACTAAAAATGCAGAGAGCAGGAGGCCCTCGCACACACCAGCACAACACCTAACGGAAAACTAACAGTCTGTCCTTTTTCCACTGAAACAAAAGGTGCGCGCGCAGATGGCCGTTGCGCGCTGCCACAATTAAATCTTGTTCATAACATTTTAATTCCTCTATTGAAGAGTCACTAACATCACTATCATGAAAAATTGTTTTGAATTTATTGTTAATAGTTTTGATAAGAGCGAGGCTCGATCGTATTTACACACATCGACATCGTGGATGCATAAGCACGGGAACGCTCGTCCACACTTGTCGATTTTATCAATCAACGATTCGACATAATTTGAATACGTTTCAGCAATAATTATGAATATCACGTTTCTCTGTTAAATAAAAATTAAAATTAAAAACCTAATTTTAGGGCCCCATAAATTACGGGTCCTAGGCACGTGCCTAGGTTGCCTAGGCCTTAGTCCGCCCCTGGGCCCTCCCTTTTGGGAATAATAAATAAATATAGCGAACTCTTCCCAGTCAAATAATGTTCCCCGTGTAGATTCAAAAAACAGACGACTTACTGCTTTAACCCCTTCCGGTAAAATGACGAGTCTAGCCCGTCATTAGTTTTTCATTCCATACCGCACAATGACGAGCTACACTCGTCATGCGATTAAAGTTACTGTTAAATATGATAATTAATTTAGTTTAAAATTTCTAGTGTACTGAATTTGGCAACACTTTTATCACTTGTGAAAATCACAAGTCACTATTGCATATTGTTTACTTGGTACAAGTCATTGCCAAATTAATGAGTCAGAATAAAAGAAAACCTACTAAGAAATGCCGTGTGTGTTACAAGAATCAAATTAAAAGTGAGACTACTTGGCGGTGTAAACAATTAAGAATTCCTTTGCACTTTGTTTTGAAAAGTACCACTAGCTTGAAGACTATTAACTGTATACCTTATTAATGTTTTGCTTTGATATTTTCTTAATTTTACTGTTTCTGATATTATTTAACACTATGTAAAAAGTGGATTTTAATTAAGAATATGTAAGAATTGTAAAATGAAACAAGTTTTTTAAATAAAAATTAAATGGTTATTTCATGCACAGTTTTTCATTATTAAATCATACCGGAAGGGGTTAACTGCTGGTTTTTCGATAGAGAAATGTTTAGAGGAAATCAACTGAAGTGATATATTTGATCTTGGTTTCCAACGATTCAACAGAAAAGAATACAATTTTTTTTTTCTAAATTCTCAAGTTTTTTCAGTCATTTTCGAAATTCTAATACTAGAACGCGTTTTAACACTTTAATTCTCTACTGGAATAGGTGCACAATAAGGAACACACCTTTCACTGCTCTGATTTAAACCCATCTCGCGATAAGGGCGGATCGAATTCGTTTTCTATTTCATGGCACCTTTGAGGTCAAAGATATTCGCATAGAAAGGATCGGACTCGAAAGGGAAATTCTGCTCCATGGTCCATCCCTCAATAGGAATGCGGGTGTCTTCAAAAGCACCTTGTTGACTGGATCCCTAGATTTTCTCGTCCTTTTCCCTCCATGCCTCGTAAGGTTCCTTATTGTTACCCGTGTGCTGGAGTGTCTTTGTGCTAGAATTATATCCGACCCTCAGACTAGGTCAACAAACTAAAACTTTTGTGTCTGCGCAGCCCCAGACAGGGAAGAATTTGGACTCCCCTGATATCCGCGCCCCTTTCTTCTGCCGGTCTCCCCCTTCCCTCCTTTGTACGGAAGCCCAGAGATGGAATAAACACCTATTTCAGATCTCACAATCGAACCTGATACTGGTCACAATGCCCTTGTAATTTTGCTTATCAAAAACCGCATAAATCAGAAGTGCATACAGTTTCTTAGGAAATTTTGTTTGGTTCACGACAGGAAATCGACATGCATTAATACATTTGCTATGAATTCATCACAGTTTTCTCAAAACAAAAATACACAAATATGTAGGGAACAAAAATAACTGACGAAGATCGTCAGAAATTTTGAAAATTTGACGCCATGAACTTAAATAATACAATAAGGATAATGATTATAACAATGACGATAAGATGTGTTTTTAAAATCCTATGAAAAAATACATAAAATAAATATAAAGCATTGGTATTTTGATTTACAAATTCATTTCGTTTCAGGACAAAGCTCGTGGTAGCTCAACTTAATTGTACGTCCAGTCAATTTTTCAATTAATTTTATATCCAAAAAATTGATAAAAAATTACTTATTACACTATTAAAAAAAATGTGGACATCACATTTTTTTACGTTTATTAAATTACACACAAGAGATGTGATTTTATATGTCATCGAAATAATCATTTCCACATCCCCTTAAAAATTCAAAGCTAGTTTCGTTACTGAAGGTGTTGCCTCATTAAATAATAAGTAACGGTTGGAACTAGGTCTTTCCTCTGCTAGCGCTTCCTACTACAAAATCTATGTGAAAAATGTAAACAGGTTTACTCTGTCTACCATATATTACAAATTAATTCCTGCCGAAAGCTGGCCGATTGGTTAGGGCGCTAATCGTTGGTACTGGAGTTCGTGGGTTCGAATCCCACTACGGCATGGATGTTCATAGCCGTTCGGAATCGGCTTTAAGCAGTAGGTCCCGGTCTCATTAGCCTTGTATGCAAAACAGTAGACCGTAGCTCTCCAAACCAAACCAAATCAAAATGAACTCCTAACTTGCAAAATTGAAAACTAAGAACTTTATACTTAGGTATCATATAAAAAGGAAAAGGAACTTTTTACTTTCCAACATGTAGCGTGTATGAATAAATCAATGATTTCATGTTACCATCATTCATGAATTCATGAATGATTTCAAGGTGTTTAAGGTTCCTTTTTTTTTTCTTTGTGCACAGTATGGGCCAGGGCCGTAGCCAGAAATTATATTCGGAGGGGGACATTGTTTTTGTGAAGGTTATGTCAATAAAACTACAGGTTTTCTTATGTAAGTATACTCCTAATGAGTATCATAATACAATGTGATTTTAAAATATCAAAATAATTAAAAAATGATATAACGAACAAATGTATAGCCTCGAATGAGTCATGTAGTAACTACAAAATGAATTAAATAGCAAAATTAACGTTGAAAATATATAAACTATACATAGTATTAAATTCTAATTTTTAAAACAAAAGTATAGCTAAAGTAAAAGAATAATATTTAAAGAAAATGAAAATTTTGAAATATTTATCTGTATATTATAAAATATTCTCTTTTTGAAATTTTCGTTAAAATATTTTCACAATTTCTTCCGATTGTGCAACAAAATTTGATGAGTTGCCAATAGTGCTAGTCAATGTCGAATCCAATTTTCACCTACTACTTAACTCAACGTCACTGTTTAAGCCCATTTTTGCCTATGTACAGCTAGGCAGATGATACACCCACACACAGGGTCCATCTTCTTTCCACGAAACAGTCTTTAAGAATTTCGGAGGGGGACCAGTCCCCTAAATCCCTCCCCTTGGCTACGGCCTTGGTATGGGCACATTCCAGGAACTAATAAATTAGGATTCAAAATTATTCTCTGCAAATAATACAGTTTTATTTTATCTTTTAAAAATGCACTTGAAAGTACTTTTTCAACTGCATAAAAAGCATTGTTTCGATTGCATATGAATACGACGATATCTTTTAGGCAATTCACGGTAACAAGTAATCAGTATTGTCAATTTTTTTAGGTAAGTGAAATGAATATCTGTATTATGTTCATACACTGTTTTGAAAAATTGACATCCTAAGCAGGGCCTGATTATCGCATGGGCACTTGGGGCACTTGCCCTGGGCACGAAAATTTACTTATTGTACTAATTTACTAATGTACTAATTGTTATATATTGCTTCTTACTTGATGACTTTTTTTTCTTATGCCAGCTGTATATTACTAACGCTTTTTGTATTCTTATCTTCATGTATTCATCTCCTGGAGAAATTTATAATTTTTTTCCTTTGTTTATCATTTCATAATGTGCTTATTATAATGTGCAGTAGTTGATATCAATTTCTGTGCTTAAATTTTACCTGCTAAATTTCAATCAATATCTTTGACATTATTTTGTGCATAATAGTTGAATTTTATGTCAATACCATTGTAGTCATTTCATTTCCCTCGTGATATCTTGTTCATTTGAACTTCTTCAGTATAATTTTTAATCCACATGCACAATTCCCCTTTCGTTAAGTTTTAATAAATTATTGTATGAGGTAATTGTGTTTGTCATGAACTATATTGTTTCCTATTTACTTTAATTTGACTGTTATTTACCTGATAATGAATTCCCTCAACGAACCTGGTGCTCTTTTTATCCTATGGGTTATTGCATATTTACAAGACAGATTATTAGCAACGTACCACTATAAACCATGAAATCATCTCATCCATTTTAATTATTTTTAATTCTATTACTAATATTTATTTTCTGCACCACAGAGCTTGTGATGTCACAAAGTAAAAAATAAAAAAGTGGGTCACTCTAGGTCCTTAAAAGTCCTTCATTTTTAGCATGGTTAAACAGAGATAATAACGATTATGTATAATGAAAATTTGTTATTTTTGATTTTGAATATTACTTTAATGCTAATTTCTTAAATCTGTTTGATAATTCATTGTTATAATTTTTATACGACTGTAATGATGATAATAACTTGTGGCTATAAATTTGCATGAGGGTGGAGGGCACAAAAGTATCTTAGTCGGGCCCTGATCCTAAGGGAAAATTTTATAGCAATTTTTATCTTTGGGGATAGGAGGCAGCATTTTACATACGGGGCGACAAAACTGGTAGAGCCAGCCCATATTACAAATATGCAAAACAACTTACAACAAATGTATTTTAATATAAACTTTATTTTCTCATTTCCTCTTCTGAAAACTTTAGCCTTCGAATTGCAAAAAAGTAGCTCCAAACTAAATCAATCTTCTGAAAACGGTGAGTTAGAAGTACTTCGGGATAAAGTTACTCGTTTTTAACTTGATAAGGGTGATAGCGCCATCTATCTGGCATTTAATAAACTAAAGACAATTACATAACACATTATTGAACTGGAACCACTTTCATTATTTAAGAAGAGAAACAACTTATCAGATCTTGCATAATGATTTTATTTGCTATTGGAACAATTTTTGTTATTGTTATTTACCATACTGCGTCCCAGAAATTAAAGAATCATCAATGTTATCCAAGAAAAATAATAATCTCTCTCTCTCTATATATATATAGAGAGAGAGAGAGAGAGAAAGAAAGAGAGAGATGTTATTAAAGAAAAATAATGATTTATGGGTTTTGTGACACTACAGATTATTGCCTAATATTTATTTAATAATAAGAATATTGGATAATTCTCAAAGGAAGAATATACTCATACTTTCATGCTAAACATGATACCTTGCCAAATATAGTTAGTTAATTCCAATTATTCAATTTTTTGGCTGTTTGGCTTCCTTACACGTTTATTCATTACAATCGCCAGTTAACTATTAATATCAAGTCATTTATGAAATGTAAAAACTGTCTTGTGTGGTTAAGATAAAAAGTAAGCAAAATACTTCAAAATTCCCATGTTTTGGAAATTTTCAAAATTCTCTTCCCAAAAAATCCGGTTTTTTCCACTGCTCACAACTCTACTGATGGTAGCACTAAGCGAAATGAAACCGATCTCCTTTTTCTCCTCGCGCATTCGCCAACCTGATTTCCCATCCCTAGATGAGACCCAGATGAGATGAGAATGTCTGGAATATAGCTGACAGAAAAAAATTTCCATTCTTGAAAAAAGAAGCATATAAATTAAAATCGTTTTTTCTGTTTCACATTCTTGTGTAAATCATGGTCTTTCACAATGATTTACACAAGAACATTGACTTTGAGATTTGTGTTATTTATAAAGAATTTTTATACTTTGTAGATTTTGTATATAATAATTATTTTGCATAAGAATAAAAACAATAATTTTTTATAAGTTACATGTTAAGTTTAATTTTTGGAATTAAATACTTTTTTTGTACGTTATGTCCAAGCATTATTAACTCTTTTCAACTGAAGAAATAAATGACGCCCACCCGTCCAACAGATATTATGGAATGTACTCTTATGGATAAGTAGGTTGAAAACCCCTGGTTTAGAGTGTTGTATCCCTATTCTCTTGACATTAAATGGAGGAACGAACCCATTCTTGATCATCTCTATGAATCCAGCCATTATTAATTGATTTTACATTTGGGCTTGCCATTCTGTGGAGCTACTTTAAAGTGTAAAGCGAGAAGGTGATGGGATAGGATATTTTCTTTGAATCACGACAGATATGTTGTCAAGGTCGAGAGGATATTGTCTGATTGATGTTAACCTCGCTATATTATAATCATTACGAATGAAAATAGCAGGATTGTAGAAGTATTCAGCTTAACTTTCAACTAGTCCCTAAATGAACTCACATTTAGTGAGATCTCATGTGTTTTCTTTCTCGTTAATACTAGATAAATACCCAGACGAAAGAAAAATTGTAGTGCTCTTTCCTGTCAAAAATATCGTAATACTCTTGGCCTTGTAGTACAGAGCTAAATTGTTTATAAACATGTACATTTTATCCCCAAAACCATTCTTTCAGAGTAGAATTTCTAGTAATCGTTTGCACTTCTCTAGCCTCGTGATTCCTTGCATGATATGTAAGCAGGGCCAGGGTTAGTAAGTGTGAAGTACGTGCATGCACGCAAGCTGCCAAATTTCCAGGTTGGCTTTCTGTATCTTTCGTAAATGGGAAAAAGTGTTGTACCCTGGATATCATTTATGCTTGATATGCCACTGGGGAGTGGGGAATGTCTTCCTGCGACATTTATCTCCACGGCCACACGTCTAGAGGGTTTTTTCCCCCTTCACAATTTTTAGTTCACTTCAGTTCAGTTCAGTTGTCTGATTTCAAAGCATTAGCAACAATAATACACTATCTACCAATAAATATTTGGACACCTGTGATAGAAAAAAAAACTAACTTTATTCAAAATCAGTAGTTGGTAGAGCCTCCACGAGAGGCAATTACAGCGTGAACCCTCCGGAGCATACTTTCCACAAGTCTTTGTATTACAGCTAGTGGTATTGTCTTCCACTTGGCTTGGAGTAGACATATAAGTTCCTTCACCGATTTTGGACGGGTAGTGCACCCATTAATTCGGCGATCCAACTCGTCTCCGAAGTTCTCGATAGGGTTCAGGTCTGGCCAGGCCAGTCCATTCGATGAACTCCATTGGCACCATACCAAGCCTTGGTTAACCTCGAAACATGACAACTGGCATTGTCATCCTGAAAGTAACAGGGGTCCAACCCATAAAACTGCCACAACGTAGGAAGCACATTGTCATCCAAAATAGTGCAATAGGCATCGGCGTTGAGCTTACCATGAATGGGGACCAAGGGTCCCAGTCCATACCAGGAGAAACACCCCCAGACCATAATTCCACCTCCGCCGAACTTGACTGTTGGCACAATGCATTCTGGCAGGAGACGTTCTCCAGGCAGATGCTAGACCCAGACACTGTCATCCGAACGGTAAAGGGTGAAGCTTGATTCGTCGCTCCAAAGAACCTGTTTCGACTGATCTACAGTCCAATTTCGATGTGTTTAACCGAACAGCGCGGTTGGACTTTATGATCAAAGGCTTATGGGCAGCAGCACGACCATGAAAACCAAGCAGATGTGCTTCCTTAGGGATGGTATTCATTGAAACAATACTCCCGGATGCCTGTTGAAACTTCTCAAGGATGAGGGCCATCGGTTGGGTGCGGTTCTTCCAAATTTCTCTGGACAGCAGTCGTCGGTCTGCCGACTCAGGACACATTCCGACAATCACTGCTCACCTTCCACTTCTTAATCACATAGGCCACTGTCGATTTTGGGTACTTCAGATAGCTAGATATGTCCCTTAAGGATCGGCCACATTTGTGATACCCGATAATTATACCTTTCTCGAAATCAGAGAGCTCTGAACTACGCGGCATCTTGCATGCGACTAATGCCGATGCTGTTTCCTACACGATGTATACTGGCGGAGGCCGCAGATATCGTCATTTGCATAGGTGACCAAATATTTATTGGTAGACAGTGTATGTCTATATTGGATATGGTTAATACGATGCTTTTCCTTTTACATGTAATAACTAAACTATTTTTCCTTGAACTATTTTTATTTGAGATAGGAACTCTAAATTTGGGTTCAAAATAAACTTCAAATTTGCACAAGGTTTTATACATATTTAAAAAAAAAAAAAATCAGACGGAGGGGGGAGGACCAAACCATTCTGGATAGTATGGATTAAAAAAAAACAGCTTTATGCACAATTTTAGTCATTGCTGAGAGGGGCCCCAAGAAAAAAATAAATAAAAATAAACAAATAAGTAAATAAATAAAAATACTGTGTTAAGGATCTTAATCGGGTCTTGCTTTATTTTCTTGTTTCTACTGTCAGAATTATCAGTAAATCATTTAAAATTATACAAAATGATCACTTTCCTAACAAGATCAGATAACACAGGCAACACTGAATAAAGCGACTCTTAAACCAGGCCATAAACTCTAGTCTATAGGTACATTAGCAGTACAGTAGTATTTATTCAACATTTTCCTCATCCTTACCACAGTTACAAAATTCTATAAATAAATCATTTTAAGATTTTCACATTAAGATATAATATTGAGTTAATTTATAATTTAGCTGTAAAAGACTTGCAGTTCTACCAATTTATAAAAATATTCAGGGAAAAATCCCTTAGTTCACAGTGCACTAGTAAGGCATTTATCATTAGTTTTAAAGTTTCCTAGATTTTTTTAAAAACAACCAATAAGAAAAAATACGCACAGATCAATAGATCAATATTCCAGTTAGTCATATCTGTATTGATGGTAATTCTGGATTTCCGTCCTTTAAATAAAATAGTCTTTGGGGATTTTTTTTTTTTTTTTTTTTGGTTGGGGGGTGGATGGGAGGTAAAAGGATATTTTAGAACTTTAAAAATATCTATTTGCATTATTCCTGAATTAGTTTTGATTATTTTTTTCTTGACATCTGTACATATGTATCACCCCATACTCAAAAACTATTAGCCATAGAAAGTCAAAAATTTTTATGCATGATTGTTATAATGTCTAGTTTCTTTTTCCTTTATCATCCCACATTTGTCCATTTTACCAATATGCTGGTATTCTTAATATTCATTTATTATGTTTACCTGCCAAATTAAGTTTAACTGTTGTGCTTTTTACAGTGCTTTATAGCATATTGCATTTCAAAAGCAAACAATGTATTTAAATATATTGCTATTTAACTACAAGAAACACATTAGTAATATTCTAAGCCAAACAAACAGGATACTGCTCTTCAGTTCCAAAGTTCATAGATTCGAATTCCACTTTGGGTATAGAGGTTCATAACAGGTGTGATTGTGCCACCAAATAAAAAATTCTGAAATTTATATCATTCGCAATCAAAATCCTGGAACTAAAAAAAGTTAGTTACATATAAGAAAAATTTGCACAATACTAATATTAGATTTAATGTATTGTTCATAAATTTTAAGCAGTGATTTTAATTGAAGTAAATTTAAACAGTGACTGCTTTAATTTTAGCAATTAAAATGAAAAACTTACCAAACTTCTTATAGAGAATCTCACTCTTAGATGCTACACAAATTAGCCTTTTAAGAATTGGATTTTTAAATCTTGAATATCAAAAACATTTTATTTACGATAAATCTGTTTTCTGGTACAATAAGCAATAGATTAAATTATAACTATACAAAAAAACAAAATATTATGCTCCCCATTCAGAAAGAGCTTTAAGCAGAGTCTCCAGTTTTATGTAACAAAATAGTAGACTACAGGGTTTCAAGCCAAATCAAATCATATCATATACTTAAATATAAGCTGATACCAAAAAGAAGTTATTGAGATGTTTAACTAACATAGCAAATACCAGAAAGCCAAAGTCAAAGCAAAGATCATCAAGAAAAATGGTTACTTTTTTACTTTTCTGCATTGCCATATTTGTCTACATACTCAAAGCAATACAACAATTCAAGTCACTTTTTATATGTATTATCTGTAATAGCTCTTTATAGCCAGAATTATGTAGAAAAAATTCTCCTATATATTGTTACCATTGTTTTAATTATTTATTATCACTAAAGAATGGGGCAAATGAATTGTTGTCTATGGATTATGACATTACCTTCTTATGGAGATACTAGTGATATGAAAAATATAAAGAACATGACAATAAATGCTAATGCATGAGTTTTATTTACATCTTGGCATCCCAATAGCAATGTGACATTTTAATACTTTTTAATTAACACTAGATTGCCCAAGGCAGTCATTTTGACTGTTTTTTAATTTCAATTAGAAAAACAATTATGAAATATGACACAATTTCTTAGAATTTGGTGACTTTTTCTATAACATATAAATGGGTTTATGAATAATTGTAGTTACTTCCGCCCTCCTTTATTATATAATATTAAAAGTTAATTTTAAACAAATTTCTTTACATATTTGTTATTTTTTCACAATGCATTCATTTTGACTGTTTTGGGGCAATATAGGTATACAAGAAATCTCGGACAGTCTAGTGTTAAAATACTGAGTATGGAATCATCAAAATATTATTTTTAGACAGTATGAAAGAAATAGCAAATTAGAGTATACATCAGGAATGCATCAGTTTAGCTATTGTTATCTACCTATTACCTATTTATAAGAACATATGGAAAATTCTGCATACTGTACCTTATGTTTCCAGTAAAATTCTGTGCTACTTAAATCTATTCATATCCATTATTTTCATTATACAATAGCTTGAAAGAAAAGATCAGAACTCCTCTTAATAAATTATAAAATTCAGCCGTAATAAGAAACTAAGAGGCCAGCAAATATTATTTGACAATGCCTTTATATATAGTTGCATGAAAAATATAGATGCTGAAAGAATACTACAAAAACCCAGGAATGTTTTCTAACCTTTTTAAATATTACCACATAAGAATGTTATAGTATGTGGTTTAAAATGATTACGTTCACTGACAGAATCAGCTCGTACTAGATGACATGCTCATTTTTATAGACTTTACTAAAAAGTATACTATTTTTTTTATAAGAAATGGAAAATTGCCGTGATATTTATATCATTTTGTATACTTCTATTCCTTTTAGCAACTATTTATATTATTTTAGAACTACACAAAAATATTATACATATAAAACATATAAACTGATATGATTTTAATGAACATTTTATTCAAACACTTATTATTTTACTAAACCACCAATGCTATAACAGTGATAGCCCCCTACTTGATTTACTCATACTCCTATCAAAAGTTGAGCTTCCAGACACTTTACTTCCCAACTTAATTTTTAATATGATTCACTAGTTTATAGCCTTTTGCAATTGATTGTATTTTAGTCCAGTGGCATACATAAGGAATGGTGATCCAACCCCTCCCCCTTGTGTATACCAAGATATACTAGGAGTCAAAAGCCTGCAGCTCAAAAACCTCATTTGGCTTTTTGCATAGGCATTCGCAGCTCTTCTGACATGTCTCTATACATTGCATTAATAGTAATAAACAGGGTTGGCAAGTTTTTGCCACATGTGGAAAAAACCGTGGTAAAAACTGCCCTGGCAAAAATAGATTTTTGACACATTAATGGGTATTTATGTTCTTTTACCTATCTTAAATTAACAGTCACAGACTAGTATTACAATACATTAGGATGATCACATATTCTCATTTTAATTTCTGCAAAATTATAAATTTCATCATTAAAAAAAATCTTTAATTGAAAAAAAAATCAAATTGTTAGTCTGATTTTTATGTTGCATTAAATTAACAATATTACAAAATGTATAGAAGTTATAATCACTTCCACTTTTAAAATGTCAACCTAATCAGTTAACATAATGCAATATTTCAGAAATGCAAAATTTAAGCAATAGTGATAAGTAAATATATATTAATATATTATGCTCAAATAAGTGGAGTTCTAAAATTCTTATTTAAAAATTATTTTTTTTTTATATAATACAAAAAAATTACAGTTGAGGGAGGATCAACACTTGCTTAACTCAGGATAGAACAGATCGGGTTCTTGTTTGAACTGGTTTGTGGATGGTGAATGGAAGTGCAGGTGCATGAAAATCTTTTAGCAGCGACAGATAAGAGTAGTGCAAAAATAAAATAAAAAAATAAGAATATATTTTTTGTTTATTCATTTATTTTTACTAACAAAACATTTTATTTTATTTGTTATGATTCTTTTTCAAATAACCTGTATCACTAAATTTATTTATGCAAATTTTGATTTTTGCTGATTATTACCAGTTTTTGCCACTGTCCTGGCAAAAATACCTTTTTGTCAGCAAAATGACCAACCCTGGTAATAAATAAATATAAATGGAACTTTATCTCGTTTTATGGACAATATGGTTCTTCCTCCTAGAAAGTTTCAATCTCTGATACAGACCAACAGAATGAAATAAGTTCATAAATTTTTAACAAAGGTTGTTTTGAATTATATTTTGACACTTTTATTCAATTTTTCTCAAATTATAAAACTATGCACCTGTATCATTAGTGTACACACATATTGTGTGTGGGGTAAACGGATGTGCTGCAGAGATAAATTTTTGTATGTCATGCCCTGCCATTTTTCAAATTACAAAACAGGTGTCTATTGTATTATAATTCAACAAAAATATAATAAAAGTGCCCAAGCAGAAGCAAATGTTTGTTAAAAATTTATGGACTGTTATTGGTGTATGGGAGAGTGGGGTTGAATCCTTGCTCCTTGTGTATGCTATAGACTTAGATAAAATGATAGTGGCATCATCTACAAAAATATATCTGTCTGCAATGCTTCCTATCTTCAAATAGAAGCCTGTGTGTTATTCAAACTAATTTAAATTTTTCTAAGAAATGAATTTATGTGCAGAGAATTCTAGGACAATGTGAAAGATATAAAGAAATAAAATTGATTAGTAACTATTTCAATATGTTTAATATTATTTATGCAACATAAAATTTATATACATAGGTTTCATTACAGCTGTTTCTTCACAGATTATGATACTCAGTTTTGGGAATTAGTTAAGGGGGCAATATTTCCCCTAACCAATTGTCTGATAACAATAACAAGTCTTGCCCTTAAGATCTATTAAGATGGCCAACTCTGTGTTTTATAATCAAATAGTCTTAAGTACCTCATTTAATAACCTAATTTGATTCACAAATTTTGTGCAATAATCCCATTTCAAATTTTATATATTTAGCTTATTGTGTTTCAGCTATCATGTTTATACACAGACATAACTAAATGCTGTTCATTATGTTATTATATGTGTAGACAGATGCAAATACACATGAATGGTTATAAATTATTTTTTACATTACTAAGATATATGAAATAATATAAAATTTACTAAGTATGTCTAAGAACAGCATGAAAAATACTTTAGTAAGAAAACTTAAGGATTTCATTTTAGATGATTTAACCTAAAAGTAATAAAAATGAAAATGGAATTAATATATATATTTCACTTATGGATTTTAATACTACTCCTGAATTAAGTAATACTCTAAAATTGAAATAAGCAAAATATTAAAAATTTCTGTACTTTTAGTGAAAAAAAATGCATAAGCAGCAAGATAAATCTCAATTTGGCACAAATGAACCATTAAATAAAATTACGAACATAAGTCATGTACTTTCTTACTCCGAGAAAGGAGAAATCTAAAACCAATAAATTAACAAAAAACTCTCTCACAGGAACAGAATTTATATTCTTTGATGTTAATTTTAAAGGCAATGAAATTTTATAACATTATATCCAAAATTAAATATTTACTCTTTTGGAACCTAGCATCTTTTCAATAAACACTGCTGTTTAAAAAATAAATTATACACTTTGTAATCTAATTTTACATTTAAATACCTTGAATAGAAACCAATTACAAAATATCTCGTAATATATTTCTAATTAATTGGTACTACACAAACGATGCAAAGAATACTGATTAGTAGAATTATTCTCTCTCAAAATTTATATATATACTGAATAATCAGTAAAAAGAGACGAGACAGGAATTAAATTATAACAGATACTCAACCTTAAGATTAGATGACATTTTATTATGGCAATAGCATTTGCTAATTCATTTAATTACAAATTTAATGAATTTTTTATTAAAATTAAATACAATGCTGAAATTTCATAACAAACTTTTTTTTTGGTACTGATAAGAAAATATAAGAAATACCTGAAATCATCTATTCATAACTTAGTGCACTACTTTTTATGAAGCAGATAAGAATTATCACAACATTTCCAACAAATCTTAATACAGATGGAGCTCTATCTTTGAATGAAAACCTAAACTTAAAGACAATATAAATATAGTCTTTAAAAGTGAAAAACAGTAAGGTTGGAATAAAATTCAATATAACTTTATTATATCATTTGTCTTATAAAGACTAATATTTTACATGTGTCCACTTTTATACAAAAGTTCCTTTATACATCATGTATAACTTAAATATAGACATAAACAGAACATCCACAAAATATACATAAAATAGTATAAAGTAATTGGCTACTTTGTAGATATATTATTTAGATATTTTTTTAGAGATCAAGATATTTAAGAAATATGTAATAAAACTTATGCAGAAATTACATAAATACAAGAGAAAGAAAAAAAAAGGCAAATATGGAAAAATAAAAAGGTGCTCAGCCTGTTAGGTAAAAATTCTTCATTTTAAACAAAACTAAAACTATTCGTAACGGCGATGAAAAAAAAAAAGTTAACCACTAAGTTTTATCAAATGTAAAAGGCCTCATTTAGCCCAAAAGTTTAATAAATTTTCTTTTCTTGGTAATGAGATGGAATGATTTATGTGAAAATGTAATAAGTATAAAAAAGAAAATACTTTCACCCTAAATGATAATCAGACAATATATTCTTTAAGTTTAGATGCAAATAATTTATATTTATCTATTTACATAATTAATATCTAAAAATTTTTAAAATACACCAAACCGAAGTTTAAAAAATTCTAATGGAATAACTTATAATTAAACTATACATTAACATAACTTTTAGACAATACTAATGAGAGAAAAAAAATGAAACATTGTTATGAGAGAAGTAATATTTGATGCATTTCAAAAATATTTTTCTTAATTATAACACAGATGTATATAACTAATTTTCTTCAGCGTACTAAGAATAATCACCTTCATGTAAATCTGGATATTAATGAAAGATTCAGTCTAGGATATTATCATATAATTCATATCAGGTGATTTACTTGCTCAAATGCAAATGATTTTGTTTGAATGCAAATATCTAAAATCATTTTAAAAATTTCTAGTGGTAAAACAAATATATAAGTATCCAATAAAATATTTTCAACAGAGCCTAATGAAGGCACTTTATATGCTTTAAATGCATTTTAAAAATTACGAAAAGTCCCAGGCTGCAATAATATATTTTCCAGTAGAAAAACAATGGGTTTGACCACAGATGTGGGTGCTCCCTGCAAATGCGCGATAAAGCGAACAAAAATGAGATTTTAATGAGTATGTACATTTATTAAATCTCCCAATCAATCTATTTTAAATTGTTGTTGCTGTAATTTCCTATTGATTTCTGCTAAAATGATGCCAAATTGTACTTCTTTTTCTTTGGATAAATTTGCAAACATGTCCCCATCATCTTCTTTATCTTTATCATTTTTATCACTGGAAAAGTTTTTTTTCGGTCGACCTCTCTTTCGGCTTTTTGCATTTAAAGCAGTTCTTGAAGTATTAGCAGCTTCACTCCCTTCACTATTAGAACCTTCCCCTTCTTTATCGTTCGCATTTGAATTATCTACTTTCTTACGACTTTTTTGTACATTTTTAACTTTTTTCAGTTCATTATCAAACTGTAAAGAATTGAAATAATCAGGTCTTTCTCTCTTGGTACGCTCCGTACGACGTCTTTTAACTTCCCCCTCTTCG
>CM063498.1:173198796-173393796 GCA_032207245.1 Pardosa pseudoannulata
ATTCCATCATTTAAGTGCACAATTGTGAGTGAGCAAATCTTTCGTATAGGAATTATAATGTTAAAAATTTTGTTAAAGTGCTAATTTGTTATAACGCTAATAAATATTTTCCAGAAGAAATAGTGAGATATTTTAGACTTTGTCTTTTGTTTCTTTTATCTTTATTTTATGTTTTCTTTGTTTCACATAATTTCTGCTTCAAAAGTGTAATTTCAATTGTGCAAAGAGTGAGTGTCTCATGAGTATTTTCAAATAAAGTTAGGTCAAATTCAATTTTCCATTATGGCGCTGTCAGCTTCTAAAAATTAGTTGTATAAGAGTTTTTAAAAAGCTTCCCGTTTTTGAAATACCTACAAACATATGATATCACCATTAATAATAGGAAATTTGTAAAATATGTTCATCATTAACTGTTTTGTTAACTCTTCATTAATACCCTGTATAAAATCCTTTTCATGTACTGATTAATCAATTTCTTAGATCTTTTCTCTTGTTTCAATTATTAAATAATTCAGAATTTTTGAATAATTTAATAATTTGCAAGCACAAAAAATCATTAATTTGTTATTGACAAAAAAAAAAAAAAAAAAGTTGACTAATTTGTATTTATTTTACAGATAATTAGCATGAAATGAAACAAAATAAAGTTGTATAAATGTTGGGTTGTAGCTATTTTTGCTTTACATTTGAGTTTTATTGTAATTAATTAAAATACTTTTAAATTGAAAAGATGCATGAAAATCAGTGAGTGTATGTGAAATTAATTTTCTTCAGTTTAATACTCACAATTTCATTAGGAGCATATTTTTAATTAGAGAGTAACAGAAGCAAGGTAATTGTTTTATGAATATCTTAGTTTAACCCGAAAAAAAAGGGGGGGGGTATCAAAATTATAAATGTGAATAAGTTTTTCTCAATCATAATTTTCTTTCTTAGGTCAAAGAAATTGAAAGATTACTTCTTAAAAAATTCCATAATTTTCACTTTCACCTGTTTTTACCCTGTAAAAAGTAACAAATGAATCACAGTAAGCTGTAGTGTGCATTATTTAACTTACAAAAAATTTTAGATGCTATTAATAAAAAATGACCTAGTTCTTGATTGAAAAGAAATGATGGTAAAAAGTAATCTAGAAGAAAAATATGAAAAGTAGTATTTTAATACATTTCTTCTAAAAAATATTTAAATAGAAATTTTATGAATGTGTATATAAATTTAATTTTCTACTGTCTGAAATCTAATAACTAAATAAATGTTTAAATTAGATTTTATCAAAATATTTAGGATTATGATTTGATATATTACCTAGTTGGTGGCTCTATAACATAGTTTTGCTGTATTTGATTCTTAACATGTTTCAAATGCCTTACCAAAGTCCTAAAGCAATTAACTCAATTATGTAAAATGAAATATGTTTGAAATATAATCACAAATATACATGAAAATATGTTTGTGGATTTGATGCCAGATTCAAAAAGAAAATCCTGAAAGGGATTTTATTGGTCAGAAATGTTATCACTAAAAGAAGGATATTTTTAAACCTTATCCCCAAGTTCTTATGTATCCACTCTCATCTGGAAAGGTAAGTTTGCAAATTTGTCACTCAGTCAAACCTCTGTAAATTATCTAGGGGAAACTATTTAACATATATTTGAGTTTTAAAGTACTGAATGAGAGAAGGAGTTTATTCCTAGAGCATGCAGATAGTTTAGTTCACTATTTAAATTGTAATTGTGTGATGGAGGTTTTTTCCATAGCATTTTGCTTACAAAAATCATGGTCTGTTATCTTTTTCAGTTTTGTCTTTTAGTATAAAAAGTTTTAAGAAATTCCTTTATCTATTTACTTGAATGTTTATTTAAAAAAATCTTTGTATTGATGTTTAATTGATCAAACAAGAAGTGAAAAAGGAAGTTTCAAATTTATAAATTGTGATCTGTAATGTGGATAAAATTAAAAGTTTCTCTTATTTATTCTTTACAATCAGAAATATCTACAATATTATTACGCATTGTATACTTGTTATATGAATGCAGAGTCATATATTGCTCCATAATTTGAAATTTCATTTTGGTACCAAATTTCAAAATAAAATATGTTGGATTCATAGTTGTCAAAATTTGGACACCAGGGCTTTATAACATTTACAAATCTTTAATTAGAATCCTTGAGCTTATAGAATACCTAATTTTTTAATCAAAATAGCTATTTACACTGAAGTTATTATGCTGACTTGGAACATATTAGTTAGCTCTGACGGAGCTTAAACCTAACCAGAGAAACAAACGTACAGGCAAATCATCAATGCAAAAATGAAAAAATATAAATATTTTTCAAAGCATTTAACTTTTGTAATTTTGATTAAAAAAAGTTATAAATATCTACAATATCTCCCCAAAGAAGTCCATAAAAGGGATATTACGATTAGAGAAAATAATAAATTTAAATCCCAGTTGTTGAGTTTTTTGCCTAGATATGGTATTTTCCCCTATATATATATAATTTATTGGAATTTTCACCCTTATTCAGGCTTTTGTAGACTTTCATAAGAGTACAAATTCTTTTCTGCTGAAATTTATCCATTCACTTTAATACAATAAAATTTGCAACAATTTATGTGATACAATTCATTAAGAATTTGGGTTGTAAAAGTTTTTTAAATAGCTTATTTTTCCTTGGCAAATTATAAGGAATGAGTTACTGTGCATTCTAATGCTGTAGATGGTGCCCTTTATTCAGGCAATAAAAAAAAAAAATGCCTAGAATTGCAAAATGGAAAAAAATACAGTATTCTGGATTGAAATTGATGATTAAAATAATCCAATGGTTTAAATCTTGATTTATATCAAGTTGATAAAAATCAACCAACCCTGGTAATAGGAAGACAATGTTAAAGTTGGTTTATGTCAGAAATTGTATTATCTTCAAGAACTTAGTAGTATTTCTTTTCATTGTTAACCACTCAAGTTATTTCTTATTTGTTTCCTAGGCTTTCTGGGCCAAATACAGCAACAGAATGGGCTATTGAAGGTCGACGTGTAGTTCCCCTTATGCCCCGTCTTGCTCCTCAAACTGTATTTACTGCTGTTGCGGATTCTGCTGCCAATGCTCAAGCAGCAAAAAATGCTACCCTTCCTCTTCCTGGTAAAACTGGTGTAAGAGAAAGTGAGTAAAATGCTTTTATTGGTGTTTTTATTATAATGTATGTATTATTAGCCTAAGTTATTGCATATACCATTTGATTTATTATAAAGAAAGATACCAAAATACATAAAAGTTAATATTTAAATGTGTATTTGTTTAATTTCAAAATTTTCTAAGCATGCAATACAATTTAAAAGAAATACTGCCAATTAACTAAAATTAATTCATAGTCACTTTTGATTTTTCATTAGCAATTATTTTAAATTATATCATTATTTTGCATTATAACAATTTGGTTCTACTTAGCTTTTTTACATGCATTAAACCATTTAAAACTATTATTTTAAGGGTAGTTGAAAATACAATTTATATAATATCATTGAATATTTTTCTTTGTATTATTATAATGTTATATTACATTGTCACATTTAACTATAATTTGGTTTCTTACTATGTAGATTTTATATAAAATATTTTCACATAATAAAATAAACTTATTTTGGAAGCACTTGGGAAATGTGTAAAATAAAAAGATTGATTTATTTAACTGAGTGTGACATTTAGGACTCAAGTATAGTTATATAGTATTATTTATATATTATACTAGCAAGTTTGCCCGTGCTTCGCTACGGCGAACTTAATATATTACTTTTAAACAAAGATTTATTTTTCGTGAATAACTCTCTAAATTCGTCACAGTTCAGTTCGAGTCATTGGCATATTTATATATTTCTATCATAAGCGTATTGTAACATTATTCAGTTTTTATAATCGAATTTGTCTTATATTAAATTTGCTCAAACTTTTTTTATTGTAAAATATAAGCTTAACCCTAAATTGCATTACTGTATTACTACTGTACGTTGATTAGCAAAGTTAACAGATCTTTCCATATTACGTGGTAGAATAGGAAGCAGAGGTTTTGACAGCAACAGTGCTAATTTTGCTGGTACTAATAAATGTTTTCCAAAATTAAGGAAATTTATGACAAACCACATAGTTTTGTATGAAACAGTAACACACATTCATATTGACAACCATATGAATATGAAGATAACTATATAAAATGATAGGTTTTATTTGGCCATGAGAGTCACTGAAATTTGTACTTTTTGTACTTAGAATATTGTTGATATGCATTTCATTGTAACATAAAAATGAACCAAGAATTAAATTTAAAATTAGTTCTCATATAAAAATGCTATAATATGCGTCACATAGAAATGAAAGTGAATCACTTTATATCTCAAATTTCAGTTCAAATCGAATAGATACTAAGCAGACGATTTTAAATAATATAAAATAAGAAATGAATAAATGAAATATTTAAATGAATGACGTCATAATGATAGAAAAATATCATTTTCGCCTATTTATTATGTGATGAATTGAACATTTTAATCTCCTGCTTTTAACCGTGGAAAACTGCGTTTAAAACAATTACTTGGGATGACGTCACATTGCTAGAAACATTGCTTCTTTCCCTTAGATATGATGCGATAAATTAAAAACTTAATCGTTTGCGTTTAACCGGGGAAAATAATGCTTGGAATAATGACATGAAATGCTCGAAAAAGGGGGAAGGAATGAATTTCGAACGTTGAAAATTTACAAAAACCTTCCCAGGGATATACCTAAACATTTCCCAAATTTTCACGGCGATTGGATGGATAGTTTTTGAGTCTATTGAGTACATACATACAGACAGACAGACACACACAAATTCATTTTTATATATATAGACTAGCAAGTGTGCCCATGCTTCGCTTTGGTAAACTTAATATGTTACTTTTAAACAAAGATTTTTTTTTGTGTGCATAACTCTCTAAATTTGTCACAATGCAGTTTGAGTCATTGGCATATTTATATATTTCTATTATAAGCGTATAAGAATAATATTCAGTTTTTATACTTCAGTTTCCATTAAACCTCAGTTGTACATCAATAAGATGTGAAAGTGTGTGCAAAATAAGAGTGCGAAAATTTGACAGTAATTTCAAAGAATTTCTCATGCTTACTAAACATTTCAGACTACCCGGATGCTGATCAACCATTGTCCAATTCTCTGAAATGATCAAGGATCAAACGTCGTTTTCGCTTCATGCAAAATTTTTATATAATTTTTTTTCGAATCATGGTTTAATGGGTATGGATGTTCGTAGCTATTTGGAATCTGTTTCAAGCAAAGGATACTGGTCTCATTAGTAAATATTAATGCAGCAAAGTTGTAAATCGTAGCACTCCAAAACAAACCAATAATTTTTTCCATGAAAGTTTTTATTTTCAGTACTGTTTGCAATCAAATGCGTTGCAATCAGTTATGATTAAAAACCAAAATGATCAGTCCATTTCTATTCCACACGATTTTAATAAATTTCTATGTTAGATCAATACAAAATCAAACATACAGAAATTAGAATGAAGAGCTTTCTCAATTGTCATTAAGGTTATTTTATCTATTCTGTTTTACATATTCCTTGCAAGGGTTGTTTTTCTCTCATATCTCTACCTTTCTGCACTCCACAGCCTTTAATCCCATATTTTTTGTCTATACAACCTTTTTTTTATATCCCTGTCTTTATACCAGTTTCATAGAAAATAATGTGTTAAACATAGTATAAAATTATTTTCTATGCAGGCCATTTCTAATATGCTAAAAATATGCAATACTATAACAGCCAATAACTCGGAAAATGTGTTACATAAAACCATAGATGGTTTATAAGGTTGTCCAATTAGCCAGATTTTTCAATAATGTGATCTGCTTTGGTCCCGAAGTATCAGATAATCAAAGCTCAATTATATTTTGTTTTGGCTGAAATATAATTTCCTTGTCATAAATTTGCTTTGGTTTAAAACATATATTGGTAAAAATGCTTCTTTCCATCTTTTTTTGCCGAACGATAGCCAATTGGTTAGGGTGCTGGCCTTCGGTACCGGAGTTCGTGGGTTCGAATCCCACAGTGGCATGGATGTTCGTAGCCGTTCGGAATCGGCTTTAAGCTGTAGGTCCCGGCTCATTAGCCCTCGTGTTGCAAAAAGTAGACCGTAGCACTCCAAACCAAACTTTCCATCTTTTGACACCAATAAATTATTTTGAGGTACTCTCAATATACAATAACAGCCAACTATATGAAAAATCTTTTTTGTTATATTATCTTGTCACATACTAGGGTGGATAGATGTATTAATATTGAATATGTTCATTTGGTGGTATCAAGGATTTCTGTCCAAAATTAGTTACTCTGACTTATCGGGTAGATTTGTATAAAAAAAAACTTACAAATGAAAACTGTTCTTAATATCAATAAATAAAAGTAACAAAATATATGTTTATCCGCTAGTGATTAAATCTGTATCGAATTTGTGTCTTATACTAAATTTGCTCAAACTTTTTTATGGTAAAATACAAGTTTAACCCTAAATTACAATTCTGTATTACTACTGTATGTTGATTAGCAACGTTAATAGCTCTTGCCATATTACATGGTTAGAATAAGAAACAGAGGTTTTACAGCAACAGTGTTAATTTTGTTGGTATTAATAAATGCTGTCCAAAATTAAGGAAATTTTGGCAAACCACATGGTTTTGTATGAAACACAAACACACATTCATATTGACAACCATATGAATATAAAGAAAACTATATAAAATGATAGGTTTTTATTTGCCCATGAGGATCATTGAAATTTGTACTTTTTGTTGTTAGAATATTGTTGGTAAACATTTCATCGTAACATAAAAATTAACCAAGAATTAAATTTAAAATTAGTTCGTATATAAAAATACTATAATTTGCTTCACATAGAAATGAAAGTTAATCATTTATATCTAAACTTTCAGGTCGAATCCAATTGATACTACACAGACGATGTTTAAATAATATAAAATAAGAAATGAATAAATGATATATTTAAAGGAATGATGTCATAATGATAAAAAATATTTTCACCTATTTATTATGTGATAAGTTGAAAATTTTAATCTCTTGCTTGTAACCGAGGAAAACTGTGCTTAAAACAATTACATGGGATTAACGGAATGACGTCACATTGCTAGAAATATTGCTTCTTTCACTTAGTTATGATGCGATAAATTAAAAAGTTAATCATTTGTGTTTAACCGGGGAAAATAATGCTTGGAATATTGACAAAAAAGGGGGAACGTTAAAAACTTTCCTAGGGATTTACAAAATAATTTCCCAAATTTTCATGGCGATTGGATGTATGATTTTTGAGTCTATCGAGTACAGACAGACACAAATTCATCTTTATAGATATAGATTAGAATATCCTGTTCCTTAACATAATTTTGTCTATTTACAATATTTTTTTATAATAGATAGATAGTTTTAGTTGAAAAAAATTCCGTAGTGATAAAAATTTTCATTTTTTTAAGAATTTGTATATTATTGTAACATGTGTTTACTTTTTATTAAAAATATAGTGCTTTAGTTAAAAATTTATAGTTTTGCTCATTTAGAATATGTTTAAGATAAACTGATAGTTAATTATAATCAACTTTCCTGTTAACAGTTGGTAACGGCATTGAAACTATGGCCAGTCGCAAGCGTAAAGAATTACCTCCTGATTCGTCAGCTCCACCCCATAAGATAAGTGCTGTTGATAGCCAGTATTTTAACAATTTATGTTCATTTGATAATGCAACTGTACCTGAACCTTCGCTGGCACCATCAGGGTCAACTAATATGGAAAGTTTTTCTCCACCAGACAGTACATCTCAGGTTTCTTCTTCTTTCTCTGAACAAGCTCCTGCTAAAACTACTGCATCATTATTGACAAGTTCTACACCAACTACTGCTCCTGTAAAACCTCCACCCAAGGTATTATATATTTTATTTATATGTACAGGGTTTAGACAAAATTTAAGCACCTATGAAATGAGACAAAATCTTTACTAATTGGTTGATGCATTGATCTTTAATCCTTTTGGATTAATTATAGCATGTATCTGACATAAGATGAACAGGAATGTCTAGTCACTAAGAAACTCATTTTACACTCTACTCATATGAGGAAATGATATTGAAAAGTAAATAGCTTATCAATGTATGATTGGATCAGTTTTATAAGGTTATTAATCTGAAAATAAAATCCTTAAAATTATACAATCTATAGAGGAATAATTTCAATAGTAATTTTACAATAAAAGTTTGTAGCTAAATAAAACATAATATATTGATTCTTTTATAATTGAAAGAGCGGTTTTTATGAATTCTGCCATCATACTGCTGGATAGTGTTTGTTAAATTATCATGCACCAAGTCCTAATTAGGCTTGCAATGCCACTGATTCCCTTCATTATTTTTGGTTATTTGGGATTTACAAAAGAAAATTTTTTAAAGAACTCAATTTTATTCATTGACTTCTTGGAGACTTTTGGATTCATTACTGGACCATATGGATTAGTAACAACAACATATGATAATAAGTCTTTGATTGTCCTTTTGTTAATTACAGTAAAAAATATTTCCCTTAAAAGGTAACTATTATTGTTTGCATTTCACTTGCACATTATCATACTTTGTCTTGATTTAAAAATAATAAAATATACTTTAGATATATGGCAATGCAAATGGAAAAATTTCAGATGGAATGCTCTTAGTTTCAAGGAAAATTAATGACTAAAATTTCATTTTCTTTCATAGATATTTATTAAAGTTATGTTTAGAGTGAGAATTTCAAAAATAGTTAATATAATAAAATATTTAATTTGTGTATGATCTACTGTCTTTTCTATTATAGCAAATCATGTTAAAATCTTCATCAACTGTCACTACATTTTCAACGTTTGATCAGCTAAATACAAATATATTATCCAGTAGACCAGCATCTCATTCTCCAATCCCTACCACAGCCCATGAAGAACAAGTTGCTGTTGTGTCCGATGTTTCAAAAATTTCATCAGAAACTAAAAATCCTCAAAGGTCATCTCCATCAATTTGTTCAATGAAAACACCTATTTTACCTACTTCTACATCAACATCTAGTAAGTTACTTTTATGGATTCGTATGAGAAACCAAGATATATTTGCTGTAATTTATTGCAATTTTTATGTTACCTCTTATTAATTGAATGTAGTTTGTTATTTTACTGATCTTTTAAAACAGTGGCTTTCAACCTAGGAAGCATTAACTACTATCACCAGGAGAGGTACCAAAAACTTTGTATTGCAATGTAAAAATAAAAAATCCAATTAGTAAATGTCTAATTTTCAGAAATTTTTATTCATGCAGTTAAATTCCTTATAAAAATTATGCATAATGGAAGATTTTAGAAATTGTGTTTTCCCAAATATTCTTTCAGTAATGCACAAAACAGCTCCTAGTTGCATGAAACAATAATGAGTTTTTATACATTAGAGATATTCCCAGCCCTTGCATTTAATTTTGATTCATTTGATATGTTTATTATTTGTAATTTAATATAAAACTAAATTTACATGTTTGTGTATGCTGTAGCAACACCATATTATATATATTGTAGTTTTCCATATTAAAAAAAATGTTTTTGTAATAAAATTAACATTGTTTAAAATCTATTTATATTACTGTACATATTAAAAATTTAAAGGTAGGGGGAAGCTTAGTAGCACAAAAATTGGCGGTTGCAGGTCTAGACAGAAGTTAAACAGTTTGCTGTAGAAAGATCTATTCTCTTGTTTTAATTTTAATATCCTAGAGATCTTTTTTTATGCTAGATTGGTCAAATTTAATTGATCTTTAGGAAAAATTCATCAGATAAGTTATATGTTTATCCTTAGTCTTAATGATACATTTGATTTTATTTATAAATATACTTAATTTTTCAAGTGTATAAAAATCTTTTTTTTTTTTGAAATCTTGGTGCTAATAAGTTGTAACAGTAGTTCTTAAGTAATGTACTTTGTCATCTTGGGAACCTTGACCTGCAAGGTATTACATAGTTTTCAGAATTTTACTTACATTTTTAAATTTAGTTTCATGGTAATAAGTAAGATGTTTGTGTAAGCCTGCTGGATGTCCCATATTTTATATCTGTAAATCAGTAAATGTTGGTTTCATGTAATGCTGGTCTGAAATCATAGATCCATTGTTCAACTAGATAGAAGTCCAATGAATGTTGATAACAAATTTGTATCAGATCAAGTGAAGTATTTATATTATTTTTTCTCTGATAATTTAAGAAATGTATTGGTTTTTATTAAGCAGCAATCAGTATTGTAAGAATGAAAATAAATATCAGGACACGTTGTTAACCAGTGTCAAGAGGGGGGGGGGAAATGATAACAATAGTAAATATGATTCTTTTTGATAACTTTACTTTGATATAAATTAATAACACAGTTCCCATGGTCCTTTTAAGTCCTTAAGAACTCCTTAATTTTAGCTTTCATTTTTAAGGGCCCTTAAAACTACTTAATTTTTGTCAAAGGTCCTTAAAAACTCCTTAATTTTTAAATTATTGGAACCTGATCAATTTCTCCATCACTCATGATCTGTTGTCGTAATGTGATTTCCTATCAGTTTTCACCGTACTCTCCGAACTTTCTGGTTTTCTAAGTTCAGAGTTAAACTTGTCCAAAACTAGTTCTAAGAATGCCAGTACTGATAAGTACTGGTCAAAGAATATATATATATATATTAAGAATATATACAATATATGTTAATGTTCATAACATTCTTTTACATTTTCTAGCCAAAAGTGCAGTATTAATAATAAAGAAAATTCTCAAATACATATGTTTTCAGTGTATTACTGTAGTAAATAGTAATTCAAAATTCCTCTCTTTAATATCTTTAAAAATTTATGAAAATACATTTAGTTTATTAGTACTTTTTATGGTCACGAGATAGAAAACTTATTTGACAAATAAATAATTTTTCACATACTGAAAAGGTTCAAAGTATAAAGTCAGCTGCCCATTCCTAATAGCTAACAGTCATTCAGATTTTAATTAAATGAAGCATGGGGGCTGGGTTTGTAGTTATTTCATTTACTTATGGAAGTTTCATTTTTCTTGCATAGAATGTAAAAGAAAAGTCTAAAACTTTCTTCTTTCCCAGCAACGTCAGGTATAATCATCTAGTATATACATATACTAGTGCTATAATGGCGTGATCATAACATAATTGTTCCAACTCCGAAGTTCGTCACTACTTTAATTCCGAAATCAGAAGTAATATTTTAGATTTGAGAGGTTACATTAAATGACTAAGAAACTTCATCTCACTAGATGACAAAATCAGTTAAGCGATGTTGACACACACAAAAATTATTTTATTTAACGAAAAACATTTAAGAAATATATTCATGATCGAACGACGATCGTACAACCGAAAAACGTCAGTCATTTTTCATTCCACGCTCCCTGCACCTTCTCCCGTCCGTCAGGGAAAGCACCTCAGTACCTTCTTCCCAGTGATAACGATGAGAGATTCTAAATAGAACTGAAATGAAAACATTAAAAAAAAATTATTAGTGGGCGTAGTCTTTTAGGTGCTCTGGGAAACGAACAGTTCGTCCAGCACGTGTGCTTCGTCGGTGAATCACACTAGAGGGGTTGTCGTAGATTGTAGGCACAGGTTCGTAAGGTTCACAGTTCACGAAGTATGCTGGTTTTAATCGGTCCAGTGAAATTGTAACAGTCTTTCCACGTATTTGAAGTTTAAAAAACTTATCTGCTCTTTCCACAACAGGAAAAGGTCCGTCGTATGGTGGTTGCAGGCTTTTTCGCAGTCCATCCTTTCGGACAAACACATGGGTGCAAGTCTTAAATCTTGCGAAACAAAAGTTTTTACAGTATGATGCGACTTAGTTGGCGTAGACTGAAATTCTGCGAAAACTTCTCGTAGGCGTTGGATGATTTGTTCTGGGTCTTTTATTGAATTTTCGTGACCGAAAAAGTCTCCTGGCAGTTTTAAAGTTGTGCAAAAAACTATTTCAGCTGGAGAAGTCTGGAGATCGGTTTTTAAGGCAGCTTGGAATCCGAGAAGTATCAGAGGAAGAACTTCGGTCCAACGTTCAGTTCGCTTTGCTTTCAGCGCGCTTTTTAAAGGTCGATGCCAGTTCTCAATTATGCCATTGCTTTGCGGGTGATAAGGTGACGATCTGAATTTTTCAGCTCCTAAAAGTGTAGCTAATTGTCGGAACAACTCAGCTACGAATTGTCTGCCTTGGTCTGTAGTTATTTTTGTCGGACATCCAAATTGAGCTATCCATTCGGCAAGGAGAGTATGAGCGACGGCTTGTGCTGTTATCTCGCTCAGCGGATACGCTTCTGGCCATCGGGTTACTCTGTCGATTACTGTTAGGCAGTAATTCTTACCCTTGGATTCCGGAAAAGGCCCTATACTATCCAAATGTATGCGTTCGAATCTATCGGTTGGTAAATCAAAATGTCCTATTTCAGTTCGAGTATGTTTGTGAATTTCCGATCGTTGGCAATCAATGCATTCGTGCGTCCATTTTTGACAATCTTTCGCCATCAACGGCCATACAAAACATTTTCGAACAAGGTTTAGTGTTCCTTTAATACCAGGATGAGCAAGTTGGTGTATATTAAGCACCGCTTGATTACGAAAGTCTGGAGTCAAATATGGTCGCGCTTTACCAGTGGAAATGTCACAATAAATTTTATTTGCTTCGTCACCAATCGTAATTAATTTCAGGTCTAAACTGGAATTTTCACTCTTAAGCAAATTTTGTAACTCGGGATCGCATAATTGATTTTGCCTTAACTGTTTATAATCTATTACATTAGGCATATGAATTTCACTTATTCGTGATAAAGCGTCCGCAGCGTCGTTTTTGATTCCATTAAGGAAATGTATGTCCGTGGTAAATTCGGATATAAACGATAACGATCTAATCTGCCTGTTGGTATAATTATCGGTTCGTTTTTTGAATGCGTAAACAATCGGTTTGTGATCTGTGAAAATAGTGCATTCGCGTGCTTCCAATAAATGCCTAAAATGTTTAACAGCTTCATAAATTGCTAAGAGCTCACGATCAAAACTTGAATATTTCGATTGAGTTGTGTTCAATCTTTTAGAAAAAAAAAATGCAAGTGGCTTAAGGCCTTCTTCGGTTTTTAAGCTTAAAGTGGCACCTACAGCGAATTCACTAGCATCAGAATGTAGTGCTAGTTGACCATTTTCACTAGGGAATGCCAGCGTGGCATCGGTTAAAGCTAGTTTTGCAGCCTCGAAACTGTTATTTAATGAATCAGACCAGTCGATTGGAGTAGAATCGGATTTCTCTTTTCCGCGTAGTAAATCAGTCAATGGAGCGAGAAGCGTTGCTGCGCTTTTAATAAATCTACAAAAATAATTTATTAAGCCTAAGAATTTTCTGAGTTGAGCTAGAGTGTGTGGTTTCGGGTATTGTTTGATTATATCCACGTTGGCCCGTAACGGTCGGATACCGGTTGGAGAAATTTCATGACCAAGAAATGTTACATTCGTTTGTAAGAATACGCTTTTGGACACGTTGACATTTAATCCATAGTTAGCTAATCTTTCCAGAACTTGCTTGACGTGGTCAAGATGTTCTGTTTCATTATCGGAATAAATTAGGATGTCATCCATGTACGCAATTACGAACGGTAAATTTACAAGTACTTCGTTAATGAATCTTTGGAATGTATTAGCTGCACATTGAGACCAAAATTGAGATATAAAAATTCGAAGCTACCGAAAGGTGTTGTTACAGCAGTTTTTGGAATATCTTTTTCGTATACTGGAATATGGAAATACGCACGCACAATATCTATTTTCGGAAATATTTTTTTACCACTTAGAATATTTGTTAGATCGTGTATATGTGGAATGGGGGTAGCGATCAGGTACGGATGGATCGGTGATGCCCAAGGTGATTTGGACGGGCTACAGATCCCCTGATCCTGAAGATACTGGAATTCTTTTTTAACTTCAGCTAAGATTTTAGGGTGCAAACGGCGGGGTTTTGCAAAAATGCGCGAACCATTAGTTTCTATGTAATGCACAGTGTTATACTTTACTTCGCGTTTAAAATTTGGAATTGGGTTTAACAACTCAGGAAATGAGTCAAATAATTTTTTGCATGACAAGTTGTCAGAAATCAGCTTAATTGGAGTGTGATCCGTTATAGTTAATTCACCTTTAGTGGTTAGGCCGGTTATTGAGTCAATAAGTCTACATTTGTTAAGATCAAGAAGCAAGGCAAACTTCCTAAGAAAATCAGCACCGATGACCGGACATACACATCAGCAATAACAAAATTCCAACTAAAATTCCTGCATAAATCAATGTTAAGATTTAGAATTTTGCTTCCGTATACGGCTATACGAGAATCATTTGCTGCAAAAAGATAATCTGTAGGTCGGATTCCTTTTGAAAATTTAGGTGTCGGGATGCATGATATATCACTACCGCTGTCGATTAAAAATTTCAAACCCGAATTTTTATCAAAAATATGCAATCTGCATTGTGATAACGCCGCTACGCCACTGGGTTTTTCGAGGGTGGACATAGCAGCGGATATCAGTTTTTTTGTTGGTAAGTACAAGGTTCGCGGCATTTTCTGGCGTTTTTACCAAATTTGGCATGATAGAAACAATTTCCGTTAGTTTCGTTTCGTTCGGGAGAACGGGATTTTCCACGGCGAGTAAAAGATTTGCGTCTGTAATTTGATCGTTTTCGAAAATATGGACGGCTAGTTCTAGCGCTTGAAATTTCCGAGATTTGAATGCTCAGTCGTTTTACTTGTTCTTGTAATTCGGCTATTAAGGTGTTTGTTTCGTTTTGCGGAGAATCGGAAGTTTTGGCTATAGCGTATGCTGTTTGTTCTGTTTTGATTTCATTAATTTTATCCGCTAAAACTGCCAGTTCTGGTAGTTCGGCAGAAGATACCGACAATATAGCCTGAGTGTGTGTGGGAAATCGTTCTAGCCAAATAGCTTTCAAAAATTCCTTAGTCACGGAATCCTGGGCTAATTCATTCATTTGTCTTAGTAATACGGACGGTTTCTTGTCTCCGAGAGTTAATTCCGATAAAAGCTTTCGAATTTGCTGCGACTGAGTATCTGAAAATTCTCGAATAATGCGATTTTTAAGAGTTTCATACTTATTCTCTTCCGATGAGAGAATAACTATGAGATTGGTTACCGCACTGAGAGTTTCGTTATCGATTGAAGCAATCAAGTGATTATATTTCGTTATGTCGGTAGTAATTTCTGCTACCGCAAAATTGGCTTCAACTTGGACAAACCACACAGATATATTATTTTTCCACATGGGCGGAATCTTACCGAAACTCGTGAAAGTCTTTCTGCACAAATATTCTCAGCGTTATTATCATCATTCGCCATTTTACAATTAAAAATAAATGCAATCAATTAAACACTATATTAACAATGTATATACAATAATAAAATTTATACACTCCTAACACGCGTTTGGCCAGAACGTATACCGTGAACGGGATAAGAGAAATCAGCACATACCTTCATTTTACTGCAAGGGCTGGAATTTGTCAACTTGAGTCATCTAGGATAATCCTGTACTGCTCATCAAGCAAAATGTCCATACAACAAGGGTCACCAAATGTTATAATTGCGTGATCATAACATAATTGTTCCAACTCCGAAGTTCGTCACTACTTTAATTCCGAAATCAGAAGTAATATTTTAGATTTGAGAGGTTACATTAAATGACTAAGAAACTTCATCTCACTAGATGACTAAATCAGTTAAGCGATGTTGACACACGCAAAAATTATTTTATTTGACGAAAAACATTTAAGAAATATATTCATGATCGAACGACGATCGTACAACCGAAAAACGTCAGTCATTTTTCATTCCACGCTCCCTGCGCCCACAGACTAGATACACTCAGACAGTCAACTCCCATAGGCAATAGCGATACGCTTCTGTAACATGGGACTCGCATAGAAAGTGGCGCCCTCGGTGTCAGACCATCGGAACTAAAGCATGGTTACCTGATAATTATGTTTATCGCTCTTTTGGCGACTTTTTCTTAATTATTTGAAAAAAAAATTTTGGCGTGGGGGTGCTTTTATACCTTTTTTTTTATTTTATAAATTAAGCTATCAAAAACAAAACCAATCATAATTGCTTTTCTAGAATACTTTTATGTAGCTCTGTGTTAAATCTCTAATATACTTTATATAGTTAGCTTATATAGAATATATTTAATACAAATTTATCAGTTTATAATTAATTCACAAATGTGTATTCTTTAGTATTCTAATTTCTTTGATTAATTATGTTTATCTAATATTGACACTATTTGTACAGAGATTGAATATCAATTATGAAATTTACCCTTTTAATTGATCTTTAAACATTGCACTTTTCTATAAATTGAAATATTTCTGAGAATATTCTGTGTATTGTTTAAAAGCTTACTGCTTTTACATCAAAATAACTATATGGCATTATTTTGCTATTTTTATTTGCTATCAGATAATATAAAAATTCAAATAAAAAATGGTGTTTTTTTTTATTAAGAAAACAAAAATTGAATACATTTTTTTATTGCAATAATAATAATATTTAAAAAAGTACAAAATTGATTATTATATCCACAAAATTTCATAAGTTCTCTTCATTCTTTCTACTGAATCTAAAACAAAGAAAATACAGATATAAATTTTAATAAATATAAAATTGCAGTATTAACACAAAAATTTCATTAAAATTATTTCATCTCCAATTCTGGATTAGATAAATTGCACAAAAACTTTATGCTTTATTATTTACCCCCTTTTTATGCATATAAATTCAAGTTTAATGACAGTCCGTCAAGTTTTTTCACAAAAAAACTATCACAGACTGTATTTTCATCTCCTTCTTCAGATACATCTAATCAGTTTTCATTATCTTCTGTGACTGAATCAACAAATGTTACTAAATCTCCAATATCTGTTACAAAATCAACTGTGAAAACTGAATCTTCAGTTGTAAGCAGTTCTCAGACAAGCAATAAATTAACAACTGTTACTAAAAGCTTTCCCAAGACATCAACACCTAGCTCATTGACAAGATCATTGTTTTCTACAGCAACAAAGGCTGGTGCAAAAACTTTACCTCCAGTGATATTTAATGTATCTTCAACATCTTGTACACCTCTGCAAACATCAACTAAAACTACTGTTTCAATGCCAAGTGATGGCACTAAAACAACTCCACAGTTGCTTCCAAAATCAACATCTGTAGGAATCAGTTCAAGTCATCTAAAAATAAATGCTTCTAACTCCCAGACTATTCAATATAGAAATGATGGAGGTAACAGCTTATTTTTGTCCCTTTTTTTTTATCTTTCTTTCCAATCTTGTTATTTTGAATTCAAAAATTACATTGTAGAAATTTACATTCCATGGGGTGATTCTGACTGCAGATAAGTTCATAATTTTTTACTTTTACTTCCTTGTACAGTGAAATTATTGTAATTACAAAAAATTTCACCATTCAAATTTTAACAGAAGTACTTATCCTTAATCAATTATGACTTGTTTCTATATTACGATTTTATGTATGTACAAGGAAATTTAACTATTCAATATAATCATAACTGAGTTCATTTTGACTAGTTTTGTTGTGATGTATGTATGCATATATTGTATTTTGCATAATTTAAAAATGATTAGTTGTTAAAAGTTAAAATTTTGTCTTTAGCACTGTTATAACATCTAGTTGTTCAACTCCCCTTTTGATTGCAGTCTGTTCTCTATATAAAGAAAAATTTTAATAGAATGTATATTATCACTTTAGGGTATAACTAAAAATTCTTCCTGAAATTTGGTTTTGTGAAATTTTTGTTTCAGACCTAATATATCAGATTGCATAAATTTGAAACATTTAGACTATACAAAATTCAAGCAAGAGATCAATGTTGTGTCTGAGTAAACATATAGAGTTACAGCCATTTCTCTTTGTCCCATATACTGCAATTTCCAGTACTTACCTCCATTTCTAAAAGAACAAACTTAATAGTGAGATCAAGGCAAGATCTGCCAAGGCCCTTAATAGTGGCTTTGGCATGTAAAATAGATTCCTAGTTGCAATATTCTCCAAGTTCCCAAATGATACCTCTGGAGGTATCAGGCTAAATCTAGGGGCCTTCTTCTTAGTTCTCTGCTTCTGAATTACAAGGACCCACTTTGTTTTTGTTGTCCTGAAGAGTAATGTATCTGCCTATATGGTGCTGTTATTATAAGATGGTGAACAAAATTTGTGGTGTTGTATGGGGAGATCCTTAACAGGCAAGAGTCCATGTATTATTTAATAAAAAAAAAAGGAAAGAAAACTTAACAATTAAAAAAAAAAATGCTGAGACCACCAGTACAGACCAACTTTGAGCATTTTTCCTAAGTTTTACAAAAATATAAACCAGTTTTTACAACTTTATTTTTTAATCATAAAATTATCTGTAATAATTTTGAAAAGTATTTTAAATTTTAGTTGCATTTATACACACACACACACACACACACACACCAATGGAATCTGCTTAAGAAATTCCTATTTAAAAAGTTTTCCCTCTTAAGGCATTCTATTTTTGTGGTATCAGTTTCATTTCTATATTTAAGTGGTAAATTTCCCCTTTAGAAGTATTACTTTTTAATTTCTTATTTTCTACCCTTTTTTTCTCTCCAATACTCCTTTCCTAATTTATTGTAAGAGTTAACTTTTGACTAAGGTTTTTGAGGAAATGGCTGTAACTCGACATTTTACTCAGACACAAAGTTTGATTTTTTGCTTGAATTTTATATAGTCTAAATGTTTCAGATTTATGCAATGTGATATATATGTTTTGAAACAAAAATTTTAAAAGATGATGAATTACACATTTCTTAAAACCAGATTTCAACAAGTATTTAAAAAAGAAAAAAATATGAACACTGTTAAATTGATTCATTGATTATTATTATAAATATGTATATTTATCAATTTTTAACTGTGTTATTGTTGATTTATGAATAATAATGAAACTAAATGTATTTTTAAAGTTCCACCTCAATATGTATGTATACATATATTGAGGTGAAACCCTGTATGTATGTATACAGGGTAGGACATTTCATTTTTTAAATTCTTAGCCAGACTAAAATTTTTGCTCAGTACTGTTTTACATTCATATAAATGTAAATTTATCTCTAGTTTAATTTATAACATATCAATTCAATAAACAAAACTTCCTTTCTCACCAACCTTAAAATACTTGATTGTCAATAACGAAGTGAAAGTGGAAATTTCATATATATATATATATATATATATATATAATGAATTTATAAATATTACAGTCCTTTGATTAAAATGCATTTTCAATGTAGCTCACAAAGTCTTTTCAGTTTGCCAGTCTTGGTTTATAAAATATAAATCTAATAATTTTTTATCATGCTTTATAAGTTGCATTGTAATGTGATTAATCCTTTGCCTGTCCTGTTTATTACTTATGATGTAGATATTTAATATTATATATGCTTGTATATCACATGTGATACACAATGAACTGTATTTTAAGCAGAAAATAATTTGGTGTTGGGCTTAAATTTAGATATATGAAATTTAAGCCGTTACATCTAATGTGCATAATATAATTGTTTTCTCATATGGGGACAGCTAAAGGGTTAGTGAGAAAACAATAGGAATGAAGAAATCCATTTGATTAATAATAAGGTCAGGAAACATTTTTAATTAATAATTTTAAATATCAAATCAACATGGAGCTAACATTATTCTTTAATGGATCATAAACAATCCTTTTTCATTTGGTTCTTATTGCAATTGAATTCTTATGGATTAATATTTCATTTTTATTCATTTCATTTACTAATTTGTTAGCAGAAAAATAATGCTAAAATTATTGGTTTGTGATACAAGTGTCTGAAAGATGTTTCTTTATGTATTGTAACTGTTAAGAAACACTTAATTGCTCATTATTAATCGGAACAATATTATATTATATTTAAATATCTTAATTTCTTTTAAAGGTGTTATGCGGAGTGCTCGTATTGTGAATATCTCTCAGCCTGTGGGTTCTCGCCTTCCATGTGCTATAACACCATCAGCAATCTCTGCTTTGGGCCTTGCCTCTAATTTAACATCTACTGCACTCCGTGTTACTTTGCCAGCTGGTACTCTTAATACTTCATCCACTATGAGAGTATCTGCTGCTGCCAAGCCAAATGTTATTGTTGTTCATAAAGCTCAAATGTGGCCAAGGACACAACAAGGAGCAGCTGTCATTATGAGTTCAGGTGCTTCTCTACCTAAAATATCTAATGATGTTAGTGTAAGTTTGTCAAGTTCCATCTTTTAAATTTTGAATATTTTTTTCCATTTGAATTGTTGAGGAGCAATGTGGTCAAGTTAAAATAAATAATAATAATAAATAAAATAAAATTTCAGAAAATTAGTTTTTAATACATTAATTTAAAAAAATTTTGGTTTATTAAAAATGTTCATAAATTATTGATTATTGTGAAAGCAATGAATAATTTCTTTAACATCTAAAGAGAATGTTTTCATTTTGCTTTAAATGACAAAAATAATATATACATATAAATGGACTTAAACAACATTGGCTTCTGAGCAACTCATTTTCTTACCCTTTCTGTTATTTATATTTTAATAATTTTTATTAAAATTATTTAATAATTTTTATTTATATTTTAATATTTATTTAATAAAGCTGACTTTAACTTGAATTAATTTCATTAAAATGTGTTAATACTTGTATTTCATGTATTATTTGTATATATGTTTTAGCCGCTCATGTATCTATGGGCCAAACTTTAAGTTAATATTGATTAGAACCCAAACATCAATTTTTTTATGCGAAATGTAAATTATTTTTTTTTGGAAATGTTATGTATAAAACTATGTGCTGTTAAATATCTTTCTTAAAGAACCCCCCCCTGCTATTTTAGTCTTATTTCTTATTTTTTACTATATTAATTAGGGATGAAATGCATATCTGGTAGCTATGCAGTATCAAGCCGAATTTTAGCTATTTGGAACCCTGCTAGATAATTATGTTAAAAGTGTGGATATTAGATAAATTCCAAGGTGGAAATTCTTAGAACAAATTGCCCTCAATGAAGAAATGGATTCTGAAAATTTAAAGAAATGATCTATTTTGAAAAATTGTTACATTTAAATAGTGTAACTTTGCTGAGTGGTGTAGTGGTTTTATCACAAAAATCAGTTGCCAGCAAGGCCTTATTTTAGACAGGATGAAGGTTATTGCATGAGAGGCTGTCTAGGCCTTCTGAGGTTTTATGATTTTGGAATCTTTTCAAATTAAACCCGGCTGCAGAGAGCTAGCACCCTTCATTAATAAATTTCAACTACTGCATTTAAATAGGCATTTATATTTATTACCCAACTTTAATCATGAGGAAGAAATATGTAGAAGATTTTAATCTATAACAATGTACACAATAGATTCTGCTCTTCCCTCCACACAAACTAGCTTAAGATTCTATGATTGGCAAGTACCAATAGTCACTACAGGAAAGTACAATAGTGGGTTTCACTCTACCTTCATTGTCTCTGCTTGCTTAATTTATTTTTAATATACTCATATCTTCCTAATTTAACCTGGATAAGTTTTCTATAAAACAAATTGGTGTTTTTCATCTGTTTATAACTGATTTTGCCAAATTGATGATAAAATAGTTTGAAGCTTTATTTATTTATTTCTTCTTGTAAAAAATGGGGTCCCATTTGACTCCTAGTAACTTCCTCAGAATCAAGCTTACGAGTCAAAATAATACTCAAAAATCCTTATCAAAGTGCAAACATTTAAGAAAAATAAAACATTTATAGTATGATCATTTGTATTTAAATAGCAAATTATGCGAAATAATATTTTTATTTTAATGTAAGGATAGGTTTACATTTGTAGGTGTAATTTAATCTATATATAATAGCCCTTTAACACATTTTCTCTTCCATTTGAATTTAGTATTAACAAACATATGAAAATATGTCAAAATTATCATTACTTCTTAAATTTACTTAAAAGTTATGCTTACATTTTAAATGCCTTTTTAAAATAAGTTTTTTTAAATAAACAATTGAAAAAAAATTAATTTTTAAGTAACTTCAATAATTATGAAACCTAAAATTCCATTTTATACCATAATAAAATTAGATATAATACAACTTTACAAATATTTAAAGTTAATTAATTTTATTAATGAATTTTATCCTTTTATTAATGTATAAAAGTTATTTAATTAGAATAAAACTACAGGGTTCTTAAAATAACATAATAATAATGAAAAACTTGTGGACTAAACATATTTTAAAAAAGTATTTGCTAAGAGAATATTAATAAATTTTGTTTAATATGTACTCTGTGTGACAGTATTACAAACAAAAAGGAATATTGTAATCGATAATATTTTTTTTCTGTGTAACTTTATTATTATAGTTAAATAGTTTCTGTAAATTAAATTATATGTTTTTAAAAATGCATACATAAAATGTTTGTAAATCATTATTTTGAAATTGTATATAAAAAATCATACAATGAAAAAAAAATAGTATTGGATATACTCAACAAACAAGGAAACTCATGATACCCAGTATCCAGTAAAATCACTATTTGTTTTGTTCATAATTGTTATATACTAACATTTTATTCTCTTTGCTTAGATTTCTTATTTTTCTGTTTAATGAATTATTTTGAAGTTTGAAGTTTCTAGGATATTGAAATTGATATTTGTAAAATTCTAATCATCTTTATCTGTGTGTACTATTTACTTTTCCCATCTTGAACTTTTTGTAAAAATAACATAATCTAACTCTTTTATATTACAGTATTTATATATTAGGGTACATTGATCACCAGTATCCAAAAATGAAAATTTAAAAAGCAGTTGATTGATTACTTTTGTGAAATATTTACAATTTGAGTAACAAACTCTTTAATAGGTCTATCTTTTTCCATCAGGAACCAACCTCATTAACCCAAAAGCAAGATAAAAGCAGACTCTCAGGAACTAAGCTTGCACCTAGACCTATAGCACCAGCCCAAACATCTCCTGCAGTGTCTGCTGCAACTCTCAAAATTCCTGAAACAAGTCTATTAGCTAACCCTCTTGCAAATAAGTCTTCTCAATCAGACAGCTTGGATAACACTAATCCCAAGTCACAGGAAAATGTCAGTATTTTGTCAAGTTCTCATGTAGAGGATTTTAGTGAATTTAATTGAATTTATTTCTATGTTTCTCTATGTATGAAACACACACACACACATATATATATATATATATATATATATATAAACAATTGTCAAGATATAAGTGTACATATAAACTCATAGTATGAGTATATGAAATATTTTTTAGTTTAAATACTTAGTAAATTTTTATATTATTTCAGTATTACGGTATCTAAAAAAAAATTTTTTTTTTAAATTAACCCTTTAGCGGACATTGGTTTCATAGTAAAACTTCCTGTTAAACATTTTTTTTTCTTTTTTTTTTTGGGGGGGGGGAATATGAATGTCTTTTTCGATTTTTTATGTTTTTAGTATTTAAATCTTGCAATGAATGATAGCACTACATTTATTTTTTCTTTTGAAATATATGTATTTAAACTTGCTATACCTGGAAAGTTAGTAATTCGATTTTTTTCACTTATGACCCCAAACAGAAATATCTATTCAAACAACACTTATTGTTAAACTATTTATTTGTTATACTTTTTAAGAACACTTATTTATTGTTCTTCCAATATAATTAAAATTTTAATAAGTATTATGTTCACTCTCTACAAGGGTTCAGTTACCCCCCCCCCCTCAATCCCTCCTACGGTGTCCTCTAATGCAAACCCCTCTAAGGATTGTAAAAAAAATTTTAATACATTTTGCATTTATAAAGTTCATAGGTAATATTTATAAACTAATTTCATTAAATTCCAAAAAGTTTATGTAGGTGACCTTTAAAGGTTTAAAATTTATATATTAGGCTAACCTGTTGCTTTCGGAAGAAAACTAAATTAGAATCTAATATTTTGTTATGGAAATTTCATCAATTCAGAATTTTGAACTGTTAAGTTACAGGATTTATTTCTGGTATTCTTTTCTATGATATAAAAAGTCTGAAATTTGGAAAGCATTAAATATTTATGTTATGTGATTGTATTTTCATATTATTAAAGTATATAGTTTTTATAAGGGACTGATCATAGTTATAGAGGTCCAGATGAGGCCAGATCTTCAGACGAAACAGAAACAATGAAATCAACCAGAAACTGCTTCAAAAAGTAGAACTTTTGTTTGATTTATATATTGGAGTGCTCTCCTGGTTTTATCATTCACTCATGCAGTTTCTACCTGTAACTTTTTTTGTACCTTAGGTTTTTATATTTTTGGCATAAAAAACAATACATTAGAGATTTAATTATAGTATTGCATATTCATTAATTTCTGTGGCTGAATGAATGTTGAACATTTTTTTTGCATTAGCCTATAAAAGTTAAAAAAAAAGAGTTTCTTCTCCTTTTAAATTAATATAATCAATTTAGTTCCTTAATGCTGAGGATCTGATTAGAAATTCATTATTTTAAGTTATAAAATGACACTTAAATTCTGTTATAGTTTTTTCGTAAAAGTTTATTAATGCATATTAAAATAGTTTCTTTTTATTTCAGTCATCAGAAAATCAGTGTAAAAAGAACTTGTTGGCAGATGTAATTGAAGCATCTGGGATACTTGAAAGTGTTTCAGACAAAACAGCTGTAGCAAAAGGTAAAATATATTGGTTTCTAAAAGTTAAATTTTTTTTTTATACAGATTTCTGGTTGAATTCAAAACATATCTTTTGACCATTTTAAAGTGTCAGAGGAGGTTAATTTCTATTATATGCTATATTTTTAATATATGATTATTTTAAATGACCATATTAAACTATTTCTTTGTTAAATTGGTTGCTGTTATCATTTTAGTAGTGTTTTCACTGCAGGACCAGTCTGGGCAATTGCATATGGCTACAAAATTTAGAAGTGTGTTACAAAATTTAGGAGTGACAAAACTGCATAGACTGGAGGGAAAATAAAAGACCAAACACAGTCCACAAAAATTTTATTTTGATTACTTGAATTTACAAAATAATGAATAGTAAAATCAAATACAGGAATTATAACAAATAAATCAGGCCAAATTTGAGCATTGCTTTAAACAATTTGCTAACACTGTTAATAACTGCTGCTATTTGGAAAATAATAATAATAATAATAAAATATTTAAGAACCATATATGCTCCAAAATTTTCTTAATGGAATAGCTATGTTGACAATTGAACACTGTATTTAGTAATAAGTTAAATCTGAAAGAAGTTGCATGTAATTTTGCAGAAAAAAAATCAAAAGAAATTGTTTTAATTTAGGTTAGACCTTTTATGTTATTATTCTATTTTTGTTTATTGTATTAAAAGCATGTACCTAAAACTAGTACCTACTCTCTGAAAATAAAAGATACTAGTTTTAGTTTCATTGTTTAGTTTTAGTTTAGATTCGTTATCCTGAGTTCCTTAAAAAAAGTAAAACAATTTTTTACAAACTCTGTTAGCCTTATTGTCTAACTCAATTATATATATATATATATATATATATATATATATATATATATATATATGGCTCCATAACCACATTTCTCAAATAATAATTCAAACTTAATTTTAAAATATGTAAATATAAAAAAATTATTTTAATATTTTCATTTTAGAAATATTTACTATTTATTTCAGTGGCTGTCACTTGACTCTCTCCTAATAGTAGATAATGTTAGGCCTATGTCACATGAACTCACTTTTTTACCTGCTCCAGGGAATGATGCATTATATGAAATAGTCTGAACAATGCCAGGCTAGTTTATTATAAATTATATTATGAAATCTTTTAGTTTTATATATTTTTTCATAGTCATCTATTAATGACTGCTAATTTGGTAAAAGGCATAATAATTCTGTTTTCAGCAGTAGTGTAGAGTGGTATGAAGCTGAAATGTATTTTATCTAGAAAAAAAAATTGCGTAAGTAAAATAACTGAGAAAAAAAGGAAATAATATGTAATAATTTCAGGAAGTAAAGGAACTTGAAATGAAGAGTAATCCTGCTGTAACTGCAGTGAAATGATCTGAGATGGAAGGAAGTTTTTAAGTATTGATATTATGTGCTGCCATCTAATGTAAATTAATGAACTACAAACTGAATGAAATGTGCAATATGTAATATTTATGTGGCATAGTGTAAATAATCAAATTATATCTGTAACCATATCGCTTCAAATTAATCTTTTGATTAGTTTTAAAAAGTTTTAACTTGTCTAAGTTGGATAAATAGCTGAATAGGTTGGGAGTGAGTGTCTGCAGTTATCTATATTTTATTTCACTGTTTGTATAGCTAATAGTATTAGTTTGGAATTGGCTTTATCTAGTAGATCCTGGTTTAATTAGACCTGCTGAAACAAAATACTGATCAGTCTCAACCAAACAATTAACATTTTGTAAAACAAATTCAAGGAACTTGAGCATCACATTCAAATCTTATGAAAAAAAATCCCTCATTTTATTAACTATATTGTTAATAAACCAATAAAACATTCAGTGTTTATGGATATAAAATGGATATAAAATTAAATATAAACAGTATATTAAAATCATATAATTATTTATTGTGTAATAGATTATTGAATCTATTTATATTACTGAATATAAATCTATCCATATATAAGCCAAGAGTGTATTTTTCCTCTTAAAAGTTATTTAAAGTGCAAAATCTGTATGTAAGCTGAAATGAGAATTGGGGTGGGGGAGGGAATTTCTTGTATAACAAGTAAGCAAAATAAGTAAAACATTTTCCAATCAAATCCATGTAAAGTAAAATGCTAGACTGTAAAGTAAATACAACAAATAGTATTTTTACTTTATGTGTAATAATATTTTTACTTTATTTTTTAACAGTGATAGTTTTAACTTTGATAATCCGTATCTGAAGTTAACATTTTTTTTCATTCGTTTGTTCTCTTTGGTTCAATCTAGGTTATCTGTACTAGTCTCATTTTTTGTGTGTTTATTCTTTTATTTAAAAGATGAGAGAGAAGAGAAATTTTTATGCAGCAAATTTCAAACTACAGGTGATCACATTTGCTGAACATTCTATCAACAGCATAGTTGCACAGCATTTTTCTGTAATGGTCGAGTAACAAGTCTGAGAAATGTCTTGGTATGACATATAAAAAATGACATCATAGAGAACAAGCCATTTCATTTCAAATTAATTTTTTCATAAACCTAAATAATATAAATCATAATGATAAAAAGGGACTATTGGTGAGTAATTGCTTGCATCCAGCTGTTGGAAAAATATGTTGGTTTTTGTAAGATTAATGGATCCATATATAAACTACTCTCCCACTTAAGCTTTAGAAAAAGTTCCAAAAAATTATTTTATACATTGAAATAAATGGTAGTTCAAATTAATGTAACTTCTTGACTATGCAAAATTTAACTGTGTTGTTATTATTAAATTCCCTTTTATTTCAGGCAAAGAATCAAAAGAAGAAAAAGGACATTCTTCAATCCTTGAATCTGAAGTTAAAAGTATAAAAAAGAATAATTCAGCAAGCTCAGCTGCTGATGATGCTTCTACATCATTACAAGAGAATAACACAAAATCAGAATCAACAAAATTGACTTGTAAGCTTCTGATATTTATATTGTTTTTTTCATTTTCCAATAATAATTCACATACTGTAATCTAGTATTTTATATTTGAAAAATTTAATGCTGGAAAATCAAGTTACCTAAGAATACACTTATAAATGTATTAGAAGTTCTGCTTGCAAGCAGAGTTTAAGATACTAGTGTTAAATAACTAAATAATGCAAATCAGGAAACTATAGTATTTTTGTTAATTAAAATACCGATATGGATAATTCTTTTGTTGCTATTTAAGTGACAGCAGCAGGTGAACCAAATTACTCTTTACAAGAGGACAGTTTTGACTAGTGAAATTAAGTAATCTAATGAAGTAGACAAAGAAAGTATAAAATTTAATACTTTTCATGTCTAGTGATCATGTACATGATCATGTCTAGTCTTTTTTTGATTTACCAGCAAATTCGACTCCATTAAGTTTCCTTCAACTTTTTCTCTCAGATATAGTCCTAAACATACTTCATATTAATTCAAACAATATGTAAAATTGTTTTGAAAAGAAGAAAAGATGTGAAAATAAAGACTGGTTTCCTATGGATGATATGAGTGAACTGTGGGCATTTTTTGCAATACATCTTATTATGAGATAAATCATGTCCCTAGAATATTGGACTATTGGCCATACAATCCTTTGTGTAGAAAAAATAAGTTTAAACTTTCTAGGGCTGGACAATGGCAGAATTGTAGGGTTCAGTACCATAGGACACTGTTCTATAGTACCAAAATCCATGGGTTTGAATCCTGCTACTAACATGGATGTTCATAACCTTTCAGAATTGTCTTTAATCCCAGTCATTAGTCTGTATATAGCACAAAAAGGAGATTATAGTGCTCCAAATCACAAACTTTTTGGATTTAAGTTGAGAGCACTTAGAAATGCCTGAACCTGTCTAGCTCTACCCCTCTGGCTGTGGTCCTGATATGTTGTGATATTTTAGATGAAAATGAGAAATTTTACTTTTAATGACAATGAATGAAATAAGCTAAAGTGAAATAAAAAATGTTTCCATGCAGCAATCTCTGCTATTATATAGATGGGCATATGCATAGAAATGTGATATATAAAATTATCTCAGTTGGGAAATGGTCTACTCTTTGGATAATGTAAGAATGTGAATATAAAATTCATCTGTATAGTGCTGTGCAGATTTTTATGAACATCTCTAATTATATTGTCAGTTTATCACTGTAAAGCAAGGATGTTGCGGTTGCACCAAACTGGTATAATTTTCAATACCTATGCCCAGCTGCTTCAAAAATGGTATTTTAACAGAAATTGTTCAGAAACTGCACCATTTTACAAATTTATGCAGTTTTCACACGTTTAGACTTGTTCAGTAATTTCATCTTAAGGCGAACTTTTTCCGCCGAACGTCACTGACTTTGGAGGGAATATGTCGTATTTATTTTTCTTACTTTGTTAGGTAAAAGTACACAAAGAAAGAGAAAAGAATTTTCATAGTGTTCACATAGTTTTTAAAACAGGGCAGGGAACCTGTAAAAAAAAAAGGGCACTTTTTATTAAATGAAAGGACACTTTTAGAATGAAAAAGCATATTTTATGTAAAATGGCACTTTCTCAGTTTTTAATTGATTTCAGACTTTATATAAATTTGACAGCAAAACAAGGGGTTAGGGTGCTTCAGCATTAAATAAAAAAAAGGGCAGGGCTCTTTGCCCTTTAAAAACCGCGAAATATGAACACTATTCATGCTTCAGCCATGCTGCCACTCTTTGGTATTATAGACTGAAGATTAAAAAAAAAATTAAAAATTAAAATTCTGTGCCCAAGAAAAAAATATATGTTCTCAGCATGTACAGGAATGGAAAATTTCCCCTTTTTGGTGCAGTCCCACTTCTTTGATTTCTAGAGTCAGTTTCTGCTCCGCCGCCAATTTCTGCTTTTTTTTTTATTACTTTTTGTACATGTATGTAAATTTCCGATTCTTTTAGAAAATTCTGCCTTTTCATAAATCACCTTGCCATTTGTAAATTCTTCAAAATAGAGAAGAAAGTTATGTATTGGTGAGACTATTATCCCTTGAAACCAGTTTTCATCTTTGGGGAGATCAACTATTCAACCCTCTTTCCAATGCTCCCATAACATTATGTTAGCACTCAATTAGAAATGCTAATCAGGATGTCCACAGATCAGGAAAATATGGAGATGTCAGGGCAGTTTACCAGTATGGAATATTCAGATTAATTTTATTTTTTTATTATTATTGTTATTTTGTAATGCCAATTTACATTTTTTCACACTTTACCTCTGGGAAATGGAGCAAAAAAAATTGGTTCAAAGTGAGTGTGCACAAACATGTCACAACAAGAATTTCCTGCACCAGTCGGATGTGGATTTTAACATAACTTTGCCATTATAGTAGTGTACAATAGTGTCACAAGAATACTTGATGCAGAACCCACCAAGTCATAAGACACTCAGACGCTCTCAGTTGATTAAGATTTCCATATTTGTGAATCTCCAAGGTTTTCCTCCTTTCCATGCGTGTCCCTCTTATTTATCTGCAATGTTTGTGATCGGCATCAGGATTCTTCAATTAAGGATGAAATATACAATTTCACAGTGTAGATAAATTGCTGATCAGTGATATACAGCATATCCCTCTGCCACAAAATCAGAAAGATGATGCTCAAATATTAGTTGGGAGTACTATGGTCTACCGTTTCGCTATACAAGGGATAATGAGGCTCTCATCTACTGCTTAAAGTGTTGATTCCAATGGTTACGGATATCCATGCCAATAGAGGGATTCAAACCTGCGAATACTGGTACCAAACAGCAGTGCTCTATCTACTCTAGTCCAACGATTCCTGGCAGGGAGTCCTAAGGAAAGAAAAATATAGTAAAATCGTGTTTTTTAATACCATCGTTCCGGAACAATCAGAATATAAGGAAGGACGTTTTATTGCACATGCAGTCTGTTACTGCAAGTCGGAAAGATTATGTTTACATGTTGGAACATGGCTTTTGGGAACACTATAACCTTGTATTTTCAAAGACTGACATAATATCGAAAAGACATTTTCACATCAGAGATCACAATCAATTTAGCTATATAGGTGTTTGTTCAAATCTTGATCTGAAATCAATTTTATTGGGAAATTGGTTTCACTATGGAGTTTATCAGTATTTCACGATATATCAATACATTGCCCAGTCTTAATGCATATTGTAGTGATACACAAATCTCTGAGGCTCTAAAAAAATGTTGTCTTATTTCAAACACTAGACAGTGAAATTTAAAAAATAAAGTTAAAAAGAAAAATAATGTAAATAAATTTTAATATCTTTTTAAATATTTCATTAGTTAACTATTTAATGTAACAGTTGTAACTGAATACCTAAAATTATTTATATCAGCATTAAAAATTTCATTTTGTCTCATTATTTTCCAAGTTTTGAATTATATTTAAATAATTTAGAATAAGGTAATTTAAATACAGTTATTTTACTAAAATAATTTATAAGTCAGAGAATATTGGAGTGCATTTTTTGTGACCACCCTGGGTAACCTATTCTTGGAAGAACGTTAGGTAGGAGAAGTCTTAAGTATCGCGTTCTTGCTGAAGGTGATACTCCTGTAAAATATCTTTTAAAAAAGTTTTGCATGAGTATGTAGAAAAAAATTAGTTTAACACTTAAGGTCCTCTTGCAAGCCTTATAAATAAGAAAAATATAAAAAGGAAAAAGAAAGAATAAAGAAACTAAAACAAAGTAAAGAAAAGTTGCTGTAAAAAGAATCTGTGAAAAATTGCAGCTAAAAAGCAGATGCTTGAACTCCAAAGGAATATCCTTAAAAATAGTAATCCATTAGATAATTCAAAAAGTATTAAAAGTATCCCCGAGCATGCAATAGGTTTTAATTATTGTAGTTTTAACTATCTCCCCTCTTTCTTTATACACTATATATTGCAAGTACCAAACCAACAAACCATATCAGCAATTACTGAATATTTGGCTGCTACCAACCAATCCTTTTAAGATATTAGGCAAACTCCTCAAAAACTGCAGTTTATCCTTTAAATCCTTAGTTTAACTGCTACAAAAACACTATATTCTGCTCCAACTCAACATTTTGGCTGCTACAAAAATGCTATCTCCTGCTTTAAATTTTAAGTTTTACCGCTCCGACAATTGTTCCAAAGTGCTTGAAGGAGCGCAACATCCCTGTGGTTTAGTGTAATGAATGTGGATGAAAGGTTTCAGATAATTTACCTTTTAACTGGTAGGGATATTTGATGCTTCTTAAAAAGTAAAACCAATATTTAAATTTTTTTTTGCACTTTATATTTGGCTGAATAGTTTTACAATTTGTCTTATCTTTTAAGCTCTGAATTATTCAGATTAATGAACATTGAATTGAATTTAAGACATGTAATTTTGAAGCACCTTCATTATCAATCCCAGTCTTTGTTACCATATAAACTGTAAAATGCACTGATTATGCAATTTTAAATGGTAAATTTTCATTAAATTTTTTAATAGGTTTTGAATGGTCAATCACATATAATTTTGTTTTTCACTTTTTGTCCGAAGTCTCAAATGCAGTATATGTAAAAATTGCTATGTTGCCATAACCTCTTGAGCTCATATCTTGACATATGCTGCATATGTCATTGCATTTTGATCATTTATGACAATGATGTACTTACTACCCACCATGCATGAATTATAATATACATTTCCTTACAGTAACATTGTCATTATCCTGAAAGATATAAATAAAGACTTGTCGGTATGGGTCTGCATCTAAGGCCTAATATAAACTCGGGAATCCATGAATGAATTTTTATGAATATAAGAAGAACCAAGTAAAGATTATGAATGAAAGCAGAATAGTACAAAGGTGAATGTATTTAAGATGCATTTGTATGAGTTATGAAGGGTTCTGATTTTTGAGAATGTATCTTGGAAGATATCACCATTATGCTTAAGATTGCATTTGATCAGACTAGGTCACTTAACACAACTCTTGATGATTGTTACTGACGTATGGATTAATGAATAAATTCCCTTTGGGGGAGAGCTGAAGACATATTTAATATAACATTACCTTTGTTATGAGAATTGCTAATTACTGTTATCTTTTTCAATAATAGCATTCTGTTATTTACCTTGTACATACTCAATTGCTCAGACTTGAGATACACAATTCTAGCTGTTGAAAACTTTGTTAAATTATTCTTCAAATGTTAATCAGTTTAGTTTTATTCTAAATTATAAATTTATTAAGTAAACAATAAACATATTAAAAATTAAAAAGTTTGTATTTTGGGGTCGATTGCAAAATAAAAATTCTTGAAACTTAAGGTTTTGATTGTAAAAGAAGTATTTAATTATAATGCATCAAAAATGTCCCCCCCCCAAAAAAAAAAAAAAAAAAAAGCTGTGTTAGTTACAATTTATTTATACCAGGTTAGTAATATAAGTATGAGCCTATTTCTAATTTTTTATGAGTTTCACTAGAAATTTCTGAAAATTCTAAAATATTAAAGATCAAATTGTAGTTTATCAGCCAAAAAATTAATTAGAATGAGTTTTAAAACTTTGAGCTTTTAAATAATTTTTTTTTTTTTTTTAATTTCCTAATTCTCAATTTCTAAAAAATATTTTTCATTATACATATCGTAAAGAACCATGATTAATTGATTTGTTAAAGGTTATTAAATAAGTCTCAGTTTAAGTAAGTATTTATATCATTAACTGTCACCCATTTTACACTTTTAGAAAAATATTTTAATAATTTCTAAAAGTAATAATTTCTAAAAAATATACCATGCATTTTTTAAAAATCTTTCAATACCACTTTTGGATATGCTTGAATTTTTTCTTTTTTTAATTCTAGCTGAAGTAGAATCTATGCAAACATCTGAAACAGAAAAAAATGGAGTTAGCTCTAAGTTAAGTGAAGTAACTGTGGAGACAAAAGAAGTAAGAAAACCTCATAACAAAACTCTGTAAAATTTATTATATCTATTCAGGTTTATATTTTAAAAATAAAATTTTTTAAAGCTGAAGTCGGTTTCTTAGACATAAACATTTATTTTTATGCATAAAAATAAATGTGAAAAACTGAAAAATAACTTTCAGAACAATAAGAAGATATCTGTGCAAGAAGTTCACAGAAGTTTGCAACAAACTTAAAAAACTTAAATAAATATGTTTTTTTTTTTTAATCTTTTTTTTGTAAGGTATTGTTTTTAACACTGAACTATTTTTAACAGAACTGAATTTTTGTTTCAATTGATAGTGCAAATTAAAAAATAATATCTTCTCTCTTCAATATATTAATATATGTCCAATTATCAACTTCTTTTTTTTTATATAAAAGGAGGAATATTTTTTATTTATAAATGAACCAATGTTTCACCACACAAAATAAAACACAGGAAAAGAATATTGTAGATGAATTGAAAGAGGAGTGATCAAAACTTTGTATTTTTATCATAATTTCATATGTTCTAGGATTTACTAAAGTATATATAGCTCTAATTAGATAGCTTGTAGCCAGTAGTTTTTGGGTCTTTCTATCTTTCTCGATAAGAGAAATAAATTCAAAGCAATTATGAAGTTCTTGAGGCTTTATGCTGAAAGTTAAGAAGATCCGAAGATGTTTAACACTAGATTGCCCGAGATTTCTTGTATACCTATATTGCCCAAAAACAGTCAAAATGACTGCATTGTGAAAAAATAACAAATATGTAAAGAAATTTGTTTAAAATTAATTTTTAATATTATATAATAAAGGAGAGCGGAAATAACTACAATTATTCATAAACCCATTTATATGTTATAGAAAAAGTCACCAAATTCTAAGAAATTATGTCATTATATTTCATAATTGTTTTTTTAATTGAAATTAAAAAACAGTCAAAATGACTGCCTTGGGCAATGTAGTGTTAATCTGCTTGGTTTTATTTCTTTAATAGAAAGTTATTGTAAATTCAGTGTTCTGCTATATTTCTTTCAATTACAAAAAATATGAATGTGTTGTAAATGCACAAATAATGTGAAAAGAAGTTACTCCAAATAAGTAAAATAAATATGTATTCTAAGAACAACTAGTAAAACAATTAAGTTTTATTTTATTCTTCCCTTTTCCTGAGAATGAGGTATAAACACATTTATTTTTCACACAAAACACATAAGTGTTATAGTATAATTAACTGATATTATAAAATTGGAATTTCCATGTATAATGTTAAAGTACTTATACACATATTTTTCAAAATTATTTTACCTATAATTTCTACTCTTAACGTATGTATCAGTTTTATACTTTCAAAGAAAGAATTATCATTAGTATGAAAATAGTTTATTTTGCACTAAAAGGTTAATTTTTTATTTTGGGTTCATTTGATTCTTAGTTTTAAGTATGCCAAAACTTTCATAGTTCTAGTTTTAAAATATCCTGAATTTTTAAGTATCATTCTTCAAATTCACTATGATTTGTGTAAGTCCTTTGTATGAACAAAAAAAGTTGTACTGAAGTGGAACAATTAAACATTACTTACATATAACTTGTTCAAGTAAATGAAAGCAATCAAATATCTCTAAATAATTTTAGTACTATTTTGAATAAAGATCACCATTAAAACAGAAAGGTGAGAAAATTTTTTCAAGGCCTTTAATTAAGTTAATTACTTGGTATTCAGTTAGAATCTCTGAGGACTTTATGATCAGGTAGTTGTTGTATATTTGCAATTTTTAAAATGACAGTAATTAAGAAACGTAATGTTCTTTTTATTACATAACTCTCAAAGTTTTTAGTGTGAAAAAAACTTACATTTTATACATCTTACATGAGATTTTTAAAGTAATAAGCAATAATTAAAATTGCCTATTTAAAAAAGTTTTTAAATATGTTGTAAGTAACATTTATTTATTATATTGATTCTATAAGTCTATTGATATTCTCAAAATTATAAATTCAAACAAAAAGAAACTGGGATGATACCATGTTTATTTTCTTTTTTTCCCTTGAAGTTAGAGATTTCTTTTGATCACACTGCTGAGGTTTCTTGGAGGTTTTTAGATTTTTTGATTGAATATGATTACAGTCAAATATCTTTTCATCTTTTACAGTTGTTTCCAAAGAATGATGATTTGTCTGAAAAGTCTCTATCACCCTGAACAAGCAATATTCAATTTGATCTTTAAATAAATAGTAAATTTAATAAACCTGCTATTTAGAGTCCCAAAGTACCATTTTGGATTACAGTAATTGCAGACAGATATTTTCCAAAATACATACTGAAATTCTTGAATTACTCCTAAAACAACATTTTTTTTTATATCTAAAATGGCATTAAAAGTAGTTAAATTTTCTTAATAAAAAAGTTTAAAGAAAAGTATGGCTTTGTCAATGAGTTGCAGAGTCTTGATTCAAAATATAAATTTATGATTGCTTACATAAAAAGGTTAACTTTTTCTGATGGACATACACAAGTTTTATCAAGTGCATATGTTTAATAGTTTTCCTTGCTTATATCAAAAGTTGATATGTTTCACTTTTGGCTTTTATATATATCTTAATTAAATTAATGTATTCTGTTTGCTATAGCTTTTCTATCACAAATATATATATTTCTAGTTTGAAGTTTATTTATCTTATGTTTGATTGTGAATTTCTTTTTAGATTTCTGAGCAATTTGTTTCTTCATCTCAAGTTAATGAAACTTTGAATCCTGCTGAGAGTGATTCGTTAATACAGGCTGAAATACCGAAAGAAAAAAGTTCATAAACTAATTTATAAAGACATTAAATAATTTAACCAAAAAAGGCATGGTAAGTTCTTATTTAATATATATGTAGAAATAGTGCAGTAAACTATAAAGATATTTTCACAATTTTAGCCAACTGATGAGATATTAATAAAATGTTTTATCTGTGATGGTTTGTTTGAAGAGTGTTAATGTGAAGTAATAGCTGATCTTTAAAAGAATATTTTGTAAAAATATCTGCAAAAAGGGAAAAGGAAATTGCAAAAATTGTGTTAATGCTGGCTGAATAGGTTGAGAGCAGCCTGCTGGAACTATATGTTTAAATCCCTCTGATGACACAGTTGTTATTAGTCATTCAGAAGAGTTTGAAAAAAACCCAGGTTTTTGGAGGAAAACCCAGCCCACCTGGATTTTTGTGGGTATTTATATTTATCAAATATTGTTCTAATTTCTAGCTTTTTTATGTTTGACTTATAAAAATATAAGTTACTTTCATTTTCAAAAATTTTTAAATAAAAATTAATTTGCTTTAATAGTTTTGTACTTAAGCCAAGAGTAATGTCTCAGTGTTACTGAAAATCCTATAAAAATTATTCACATAAATAAAGCAGGCAGTTTCATCTAATATTTTTTTGCATTACTTAGAGGAATGTTCTATCAGAGATAAGGAGAAAATTGACTCCAAAGTAAAAAAATGAGGTCAAAATCAGGAATACAGTTGCATCAAAATGATATGAATTAGTGTAGTAGGAGAACGTTTCCATGATAAGTATGAGCCATTTTTGCCAGGTTAAGCGGTAGGCCCAGTTAGGAATACCAGTTCTAAATCAAAGTAAGACTAGTCTATAGGAGTTCTCTGTCCAAATCATAATGAATGACTATATAAAATCATAATCATTCCTATATTTATTGTAAATTTCTTGAACTTCATGAACTTTGTATTTTTTTACAAGCTATGATTTAATTTGTATACATATTTTAGGTTTTGCTTCTTTATATAAAATATTAACAGCAAAATGTATAAGCAAGTTTTAAAATAGATGGAAATACTTACAAAATCAGATTATAAACAATAAAACACATACACACATGCATACAAAAAAAAAAAAAAAAAAAATTAGAAATAGTGATAAAATTCTGTAGTTTATAAAAGTTACTGTAATTAAAGAAATTTTGAAATAATTACAAATCTTGTACAAAACCCAACTTTCTGCAAAAATCCAGCAGGTTTTCATTGGTGGGCCCACCCATAAAATTCTGGGTGATAGCAATTTGATTAGGAAATTTTTTTTCCTGTAACCTGATGTCATTTTTATCATCTTGAAAGTTACAGAAATTATTATTTTCATTTCAGCTTATAACAGTTGAGCTGAAAAATTCATAAGCTAACATAAAAAAAAAACTTTTTTTGATAAAATTTGATTTTATTATATAATGTTGTCTTCAAGGATGATGAACGATTATAGCGGTTATGCAATATTTCAATACCATTTTTATAGTATGATTTGTATTTAGCCCCAAAATAGGCCTCAATTTCAGTGATTACTTAGTCATTGGCACTAAATTTCTTTCCAGTGAGCATTCTCTTAAGGTCTGAGCACAGGAAAAAGTTACTGCAGCCAGATCTAGAGAATACGGTGGTATTATAACATACGAATCCCAAAATACTGATGCCATAACCTTGCCAGCCAACTATTGCTTCTTTCCATGCTTTGGAGTTGGTTCATCATGTGCAGTCCACTCGGTTGACTGTCGATTGGACTCCGGTGTGAAATGATGGAGCCATGTTTCATCCATTGTCACATATTGGTTCATAAATTCAGGTTTATTACAACTACACAGCTTCAAACGCATCACAGAATCATTAATTTGTTGTTGTTTTTGGTCAATTGCGAGCTCGTGCGGCAAACAATTTGTTCAGAGCTTTCGCATACCCAAATGTTTTGTCACAATATGTCCAACATGTTTCTTTGATACCTTTAGAGTCTCAGATATCTCGATCAACTTCACTTTACAGTCATCCAAAATTTTGTAGACTATTTTTATGTTTTTGTTGGTAACAGCCTCTTTGAGGCGTTCACTACATTCATCGTCCTCTGTGCCCATTTCGCCTGGTTTAAATTTAGCAAACCACTTTTCAGCAGTTGAATTTCCTGGTGCAGAGTCTGGATAATGTTTATCAAGCCAAGCCTTGGCTTCAACAGTACTTTTATCACTAAAAAGCAATGCTTTACTAACACACAAAATTCCTTTTTATCCATTGTTTTCAAACTAACAAAAGTTGCTTCACTCAAAATATTATCTCTCACAAATTAATAGTCCTACATCTGTCTTTCAAAGGTCAGGGCTAACTAAAAATCATATGGATTTAATACTAGTAGCACCGTCTATGTGTCAGCATACAAACTTTTCAGCCCAACTGTTATATGGGTTATCAAAAGTCACATTTTTGGTATAAACTGAAATAAGCCAGTGCATACCATATATTTCCAAATATAAATTTGGAAATATATGGTATATATGGAGAGCTATTAACATGTCCCCAAAATCTTGGTATATAATTTTTACATTTTGTTGTAATAATTGTTTAGTTAAGATAAGAATTTCACCGAGAAATATTTTACATTTTTACAAACTTATATATAAATTTATGTTGCACAATTTGACTACATATGTTTATCCACTTATAAACCTGGGTTAATTTGTCCTACGTAATATGTTAAATTTTCAGATAATTTAAAATATGTTTATATTTCTCATTGTAAAACTGGACTTCATTTTTGTTAAAAATTCTTTTTGAGATTATAATTCGGCACATTAGTGTCCTTTTTAGCACCTCCTTTAACCCGCTCAAAAAAAGTTTTCTGCAGGCAATTAAAAAATAATTTCTCTCTCAAACAAATGCCATTCAGTAGAATCCCATCATTATATTCTTGTTATATTACTGTTTTCTGATGTTAAAATGAATATGTATATTAATCAACTTTCTGCTGTAAATTATTTATCAACATCTCAAAGCCACCTCATTAAGTAATTTAATGTATTTCTTATCTAACTACTTTTTCTCTCTTTTTAGAATTATGGTGAAAATTGCTGTCTGAAGTGTGATGGAACTTTGTGGCTGTAGCTCACATATCGTTTGTTATGCGCTGTTTTTAACTAGGCCAAGTTTTTTAAGTTTGAATATTTGAAAGTGTTTTTTTCAGTAAGCTAGTAAGACTATTTTTTATTGTTATGCAAGTTGTATATAATTCTGTTATTATATATTTTAATTTTTTAGATATTGAATTAGTGTTGTATATGAACCATCGTATAAGTTTAAATAATTTTTTCAGATTGAGCAATGCAATGTAATATGCAAGATAAGCCTACATGTACAAAAGTTTTAACTATTAAAGATTTTATATCAAATATCTTAAATTATTATATTTTATGGCATTGTTTCTAATCAATGTTCCTCCAGTTCTTGAATTAATAACTTATAAATTTTATAAAAAGTTTTATTGTACAAGATTTTTTTTTTCAATGATCTGCTTAAACAATGGTAATTCAATCAAAGGCTACATTTGTTTCAGATCATTAGGTTAAAAAAATGTTTTGAATAATAATGTATGTGTGTGTGTACATTTTTGTGAAATAAAGGAAAAATTACAATGATTTTAAGCAAGTTTATATAAAAAATCGACCATCAAAGAGAGATGTGGTTTTATAGGTTACTCATGATATCAATAATCAACTTGGTGATTGTCACCATTTGAGGGGTAATTAATGTTCATAAACATGTTGTATAATTGGTTATATAGATGGTTTTTATTAAGTACTTAGGAAGAATCTTGCAAATTGTCCTCATTAGCAATGAACTGTCATTTTCAGTATCATAGAATGAGATTTGATATATGTAAACACAATACTACAAAGTGATGTATTTTAGTACATGTACCTGTTAAAAAAGTAAATTCACATTCAAGGCTAAAAAAATCTGAAAACAGCAGTTATTTGAAAAGGTAAGGGACTGTTCTTAGTGTTTCTATCTGCATCCACTGAAAACATAAGAATTCTACAACTATTAGTAAAAAGTGATGTTAGGTGATAACGGTGTAAATTATGGGATTACTAATGGGGTGCAAATGTTATTTTAAAAGCTTGCATGTCAGTGTTATTGAAAAATATTTTCCATCACTTTACATGATTATCTAAAATTAAGTTCATATTCATTTTAAAGTTGTTTTGATTCTTCAACATCATGATTGTTTAGCAGTTAAATATTTATTAACTTTAAAAAATACTTTACACTATAGTGTTTTATTCTTCACTAATAAAATGATTCTGTTCTGTATCATGCTGTATTTTTCCAAATGTTAATTCTTATAAGATTTATTCAACAGTATTATTTTACACTTGAATAAAATAGATAGCTAGAGAACCAAATTTATTTCCAAAACTGATGGGGGAGAATTCTTTACACTTCTAATATATAATTTAAATCATGAAGAAATTTAGAAGCGTTATGATGATCAAAACTTGTATTCCATTAACTACAATGTCTTTTCTCATTTTGATTCTTTGGCATAAGTTTTCAAAACTGCGTAGCATCTGATTGCAAATACTCATTGAATAAAATAAAGGTTAAAAAGTAATAGCACAAAAAATAAAATTATTAAATTACTATAAAAAACCAAAGAAAAAGTAGTGTCAATACTAATTTACCTATTTCCACCAGATATAGAAATTGAAAAATTTGTTGCCTTTCAGCCAAAGATTAACTCTACTTATTTTCATTTTGTATTCCCCTTGTCCAGGATAATTCTCATTTTTTGTAACACCAATACACTCTTTAGCAAATAATACATGTTACAGTGTCTGCTTGCTCTATATTCTTCAATGTTTCTTAAAGTATTACGATGCCGAATGGTTAGGGTCTGCTTGGCGGAGTTCGTATATTCTTCAAGTTCGTGTTGGAGTCGGCTTTAAGCAGTAGGTCCCAGTCTCATTAGCCCTCGTGTTGCAAAAAGTAGACTGTAAAGCAAACCTTAAAGTATTGCAATTTTCAAAACTGAAAAGTTATCAATTGTGTATCAAAATGGGAATGGTTTTAAACTTTTTTATTTGACAACTAATTATTTCATTTCGGTAGATGGCTGTAGCAACGAATAAATTTGTTAATTTCCTATCCCCATTTTACCCTGTCCCAAAAATTCTTTTCATACTGTATGTAACTAGTGTTTTACTACTATTTCTCAAATTATTTTCAATTTGAAAATGCCTTTTTGATTGAGATGAAGCATTATTTTTCTTAACTTTCCCATCAATGTCAGTGATGTACAGAGAATTTTTAAGTTATATAAAGTATATTTCATGTTAGTTATTTAGTCGGATTATATCTAACAGTAAATGATTAATAGCTTTTAAAGGCAAAACATTTTTTTATCTGTCCATATAATAAAAATTGACATTCATCACTTGTTAACTTCGAGCTAGTGTTTATCTTTAACTGTCAGTTGTTTGGTTTTAAACTACAAAACAGTTTAAAAATTGTTTATTTTTTACCAATATCCGTTGAACTTAAATATTTAATTTTGAGAGATAATCTTTAAATAATAAACATATATGAAAATATAAACAAAAATCTACAAGTTCCTAATTTTTTGTTCCAGATGAAATTGGTGCATCAATTATTACTTTAATGCTTCTAATTCATGCAGATTTAGCAAACAGTTTTAACCGCATGTCAATAAAGAACTGTGAAGGACATTTTCTCATCTAAAGAAGTAAGAAAAAACAATTACCATAAAAGATCCATTCAAGAATAAAAAATATAAAACTAAAGTTCTTGATTGTAAAACATGCACTTAAAATTAATTTTTTAAGTAAATAGTTCAATTTAAATTTAATAACTTTTCCTTTAAATAATCAAATAGTTAAAAAATAGAAATTAATCCATTATTGAATTTTAAAAACAACATACCAGATATTCTTGAATTTATATTTGAAGGTACCTTTAAAACTATAATGCTCCTACCCTGAAAAATGTTTAACACAACTGCAGGAACTTCAATAAAGTCTATAACAGAATGAAGTAACATTTTAATTCTGTGAAAGAATCAAGTTTGATTGTGTTAAAATAGTTTTTTATTAAATATAATTTTAGGATTTTTTTCAAGTCCTAATATAATTACATATATCTAGCAAACTCTGTGAGACAAACTTTACAGTTTCCTATAAAAAGAAAATCTGTCTTTAGGAAATGTTATATTTCCTCTCCTTTACTCAATTATCTTGAATTTTAGTAAAGCAGTTAAAAATACTTAAAATCTCAAGTAGCCTGCCTAGTGAAAAAGTATGTTTTTTGCATTATTATAAGAATTAATTTGGAAATTAAACATTTTTGTACAAATTGAAAGTTTTACTTTGATATAATAGTATATAATGACCTATTTTATTTTTTAAGGTGGGGAAGGAAGTAGTAGCAAAGGAAAGAATATTCTATTTGTTTTGTCAGTTGCATGCATCTTTACTTTTTTGTGTATTACCATGCCATATCACACAAATATACAGCCAAAATTATTCTTAAATTTCATTTTATTTACACTTAATCTGTATATAATCATAAATAAGTTTTAATTATACAATATGAGTCAATGACTATAAAATACATAAATGATAAATATATGGCATTATTAAAAGCTTGTGTTTATACAGATTGCAAAATGTAAAATATAAATATCACAAAAAATATACATAACAAATTGCAATGCAAAATATAACAAAAAAAAGAAATGCATAGAAATGCAAATTATAAAACACCGGTTCAACATTGATAATAAGAAAGTCTTTTGATTGGATAAAAAAATAAGCCAGATTCATTGAAGGAAGTGTATTATCAGCTTTTTAGAGAATATACTGGCTATAGAGTTTGCTCAAACACAAAATAGCACCTTAAGTTGCTTCAAAATAGACTATGCACTGTACACTTTCTACATACTTATTAGATAAAAGATTTCATTTCCTATCATTTTTAAAACAATGACATACCCGTAATAAAATAAGGGTTACAACATATAATGTATTAAAAAAAATCAACTATTTTACAAAATTGCACACCTTACTTTTCTTCATTATGGACCATTCACAATTTAATATTAAAACAGTACCATGTATTTTTCTGTCTAATTTCTATCAATGACCTACGACCCAAATAGTAAATTGTATGAGTCTTTAGAGAAAAAAAAATGTTGCCCTAAAAATACAATCTTGAAAAAGTTGTTCACTAACATGAAAATCATCTTTTTATCATACTCTCTCTCAAAGAACAAGAACTGAAATTTCATTTCATCACTTGAGCTTATAAATGAGCCAAATGCATGGTAATATAGAAAGCTTTACAAAATTTATATTTGAATTTTGTAAGTTTCGACATTTGGCACGACAAAGTTCGATCTGAAATTTGAATTTTACCATAGGTAGAAAATTCATGGAAAATTGACTTTTAAAATGGATACAGTAAATGGTATTCATCAGCATTTTAATTCATTAAACATTGCAGTCTAATTTGGAAATGTGACAAAAAGTAATTTTGTGCATTTAATCAAATTATGAAATCAATAAGTTTTAATATGAAAAGAAGTAATGCTTAAAGTAATTAATATTAGATTATGAATTAGCATTAAACATAATTACTTTATAATAAATATTAGAATTTCTACATTAACATATTTTAAGAAACAAATAATTTCTTTACTAAATTATTTGCTCAATTTACAAAGCTAACAGAATAGATATTTTAAATGCTTTACACGAATCTTTCATTTAAAAGTAGAAGCCATATGTTGAAATATTTTCATCACTCCTAAAGCATAACTATGTTTTTTTTTTCTCTTAGTTCACGCCACACATACAGTTTTTAAAGTCAAAATAATATGAAAAGAATTAAAAAAAAAAAAAAACTAAAAAACTGAATTATAAAATTTAGAAGTGAATTTTTTAAGTGATTGTCAAACTAAATCTGGGTCAAGGCCAAAGAAATTAAAACCATTTGAAATGAAACTGAGTATTTGAATATTAACGCCTTTTTACAAAATAAAAGGCACTTCATTTGGCAGTCACAAAAATCATGTTTAGTTTAAAAGAGTGTGAATGTCCAGTTATGCTGTACTTGAACCAGGAGATCCACTTATGTAGTTAAAAACATCTAAGGAAGTCCTCTTTAAAGATAGAACATCTTTTTCTTCATAGTAGAGCTAGAGGGGGGAAAAAAGTATTACTCCATTAATTACATACAGCTAGGTAAAATTTTTTTAATCTATACTTTCAGGAAATAAGCATAGACTATCAAAATATTTCATTATATATACAATATTTCCTTTTTTATTTACAACTTCTCATTTTATGACACTAGCAAGGTAAATGCGATTAAGAAATTTGGACCTACATTTTTGGGGGTATTTCAAAGAACCTGTAAATCTTTTAACTTATATGTTAAAAACTCAAACTATTACTTTTAATTTTGTTTTGTGTGAAGAATGATAAATTAAAGATGAATTACAGTGAAATTAATTTTTTTGACAGAGGGCCTTTTTAGAGGTTATAATTCAGGAAGCAGAAAACACTCTTAATTACTTAGTAACACTAAATAACCCCATTACATATATTTCTTTTTATATTTACATTAAAAAATCCTAATTATTTTTAAAATATAATTATTAATACACCTTTAAAGCCATTTAATAATACATGCAATCAGTAATAGAAAAAAAAAAAGGAACCTTTTCATGTAGCATTCCAGATAAGGAATCAACAAATTCTTGAAAATTCTTTTTCATGGAAGAATGATATTCATATTGATCAGATGTTATAAGCCTTCCATTTAGTTCTAGAGCTTCTTGGCAAATTTTAATGAATTTTCTAAAAACAAACACATGAATATATGAATTATCTTCTACAATTTATTATCAACATTCACACATTTTCTATGATTTTTCCTTATGCATTATTTACAATGGAAAAAAAGCTTATCTTTTGTCTGTGATTAAAGCTATTTATTATGATAATATGCATCTCAAAATTCATACATTTACAAATGACACATCTCTCTCTCTCTTTCTTTCTTTATATATATATAAAGCTTTAAATCTATACTTTTATAGTGAATAATTACAGCAATACACTATTCTTAAGCTACTTTGTCTTGTAATACTACAGTTTTTTAAGAGAAAAACATGTGTTAAAAGAAAACTTACTATTGCACTGTCAAAGCATTATATTTTCTTAAAATACCCATACAAAACTAAGCACAATTAACAACTAGGTATTTAAATATTGGCTGCTTAAACAAAAATTTGGAGTAGTTCACAACAATATTGTAAACCCATAGAGAAAAGAAACTACTTTCATTAATCATGTGAAGGTCTTACTTTTAAAAAATATATGGACACTATAATTTACACAATCTATCTTTAAGCTATCCTAACATCTTATTATATAAATTTAAATAAAACTGGAAGTAACTCAAAAGTGGATACAAAAACTAGTTTTTCTATGTGTATTACAATTTTGGTAAAGTCAAAATGTTCTAGATGTATCATGTTTACATGCAGAGACACACAGCCATAATTCCAAAAATAGTATTTTCAGATTTGGGGGGGGGGGATCCACAATGGGAAGATCAAATGAAATTTGGAGGTTGGATTTTCGGACAATTACAAAATTTTGCAAGTACAAGAAAGTAAAAATGTGGGTGTAATAATAAAGAAACATCAAAAATCTAAAATAATGTACTTTAATGCCAGATTTTAGTTTTTTTTCGCATATAAATGTATGTTCCCTGGATAATAATCTACTGTAAATGATTTGTTTTTGAATATTTTATTCAAGACAATATATATTTTTATTTTTGTCATGGCTACATAGAGGTATTTTATAGCAACCCCTCGCCAAAGCTTATATTTCTCAAAATTAGCAAAAACTAGTTAAATGAAATAAAAAAATAAAATAATTCTTTTCTAGGTGAGATGGGGGGCAACGCAACAATATTTACATTACCCATTTCAATATATACTAATATTTTTAAGTATACATTACGCATTTTCTTTTGTTTCTACAATTTATACTAATGTACTTTTTAGTGTGTGAGCGCACTCAAAGGAAGTATTGGAGTATTACCCCATAAGAAAGACTATGGCATTTCCATATTAACAAGCACATTTAGTGACTGTCCTGGTGCAATACTTTTATTGTTATATGAAATACAAGTCTCATTGGGAATTGCAGTTCCTTGAAATGTATAAATAAAAAGTAGGAATCACTGAGTATTAAACTTACTATCCTACTATAAACTTACTATTATTACTTTTTGAAAATGTATGATGTATCTGGAAAAAACTGGTTAAAAAATGTATATTGGTATAAATATAAAAACCAATTATATATAGTTTTTCTCCCTCTGTATATAGTAGAGTAGGACTTACTATATTTACATGTGTGTGTATATAAGTTATGATAGCTTAGTTGGCAAATGCATTAATCACATAACTAATGAGTTGCGAGTTCAAGGCTTGAGCCACCAAAAACTCTACTATGTTCATTAATAATGTTTTGTACATGTAAAGTAGGTTCACAGTTGCAATGTCCTGTAAGTTCCCAAAAGATAACTCTAGAGGTGGAAAGCCAAATTTGGAATTCTCCTGCTTTAAATTATGAGGATCCACTTCGTTTGTGTTGTTCTACCTTAGGAAGTAATGTTGGATGCCTACATGGTGCTCTCATAATAAAATGGCAAACAATCATCAGTAGCTTGGTAGTTGGTAGTGGCTAATGCTATAAAAGCAAGTGCCTTCACATTAGAATATATATATATATATATATATATATATATATATATATATATATATATAGAGAGAGAGAGAGAGAGATAGAGAGAGGAGATTTGCAAAATTACCAATCTCTCAAAAATTATATACAAAGCAGTAAAAAAAAAATTACTTTTTAACATATAATGATAATTCATAAAATCATAACCAACAATTTACAGATAACATTTTAATTTTTACCAAACTTTTTTCTTTCTTAGGAATATCTAAGCATACCAAGAAAAGCAGTCAAACCCTTTGATAAAAAAGGAATAAAATGAAAGTATTCCTATAATTAAAGTAAATAATTGTAAGAATTTATAAAAATAAGAAATTTTAATAGCCATTCATTTACTACTTTTTCATTAAAAAAGAGAATATAATTTTGATTTGATAAATTAAAAATTTTATGTTTGACTTTCCTAAGGTTGATGATTATTTTTCTTCAAAAACATAATAAAACAGAGATTTATTTTGATCAATTTTAAAACACTTTTTGTTATTTTATTTTTGCTTTAACTTCTGATGATGGGTTATTTAAAATGGAAATAAAAACAAATACCTGTATACTTCTTTCAAAGTCATTATCTTATCTGTTGGGTATTTTTCTTGTTTTTTACCATCCAGGAATGCAGAAGCATAAGCCAGAGGACCTGCATTCACCTATGAATAATTAAGATAAAAGTATTATACAGAGATTACTATAGAGGTATCATAAAATATCACTATTTTAATAACTAATTTTAAACATGCCAAAGCCAGATTAATACTGAAGAATTAATATATGTAATTCTAGAGTATCTTAAGAATTTTACCATAAAGTCACTTATAATTGAACATTAAGTTCACAAAATAAATTAGAACAAATATGGAATTACAGGTATTTAAATACACTCAGTATGCTACCAGCATGTAAAATTGATAATTTTCTGTTGATTTTAGTTTTGCCATTAGGAACTTTTATGATTAAATCATAAAGGATGTGCTAATATTTCATAGTTCACATACAGTAAATGTTTTCTTAACAACTTGATCAGTAGAAAAAATTTCCATAAATTTTAATTTATGAAGGTTTTACTAATGCAAAAGTTTTTCAAGGGAAAAATCTTACAACTTTATGATTTTAATATAAGGTACACAAGACTAGTAAAACTGAGTATGTAATTTGAAGTAAAAGACCATCTTAAACACAGATCATATTACTGAATTTTTTTAAAAAGTAAAATAATAAAGAACAGAAAAATAGGCACATAAGAATATTCAAAAGCATAAAATAATCCCAATTTACCCTTTTTGTAGTAAACTTTAAAATATGTAATTTAAAAGTGAGAAGTCACTGACATAACATTGCCATAAACCACAGACATAAAGAACAACTATTAATCATTGGAATAAATTTAAACATACTTGAACACTAATACTTCCTTGCAATTTCAGTTGCAATTTTTTCAGATCAGTAGGTTGCATTCGGACTACTTCTTCTAGTTCAGAAATACGAGCCTGCATTTCATCAATAGCAACTTCAATAGGACTCAAAATTTGAACAGACTTAGAAAACACAGGAATTCGTTTCTTCACATATGGAAATGAATATAAAGCTATAGGTAAAAAGAGTTCAATTAAGACTCCTCATTTGGACAATTAAATTGAAAATCATTGATACATTGCTTAAGTAATAAAAAAGATTTGAAGTAAATTACTTCAAAATTAATTGAAACATGGTTAAAAAAAACCATAGAAGAAAATAAAAGAACCCAGCATATTTAGATTTTATTGGGTTTTTTCAAGTACCATTTACATTGTTATTTCTATGTAAATATTGTATCTATATTGATTATTTTTCAATCAAATCTCAAACTCACACCTATTTTTAAAGTTTAATATATAATAGCTATTTATCACTAGTATAGAAGCACAAACTAAGTCAGATGCAATAAGACTTCTTTTAGATTATTTAAAAAATAAATGTTAACAAAAATGAAATTTTTCCCTCTTCTTCACTTAAGGTGGGTCCAAGTTTTTTCCCAGAAATAAACTTTATTTTAATCAATGAAATTTTCTATATTAAAAGGAATTTTTAAAAGTTTTTTATGCATATAAAATATAAAACTGAATCAACACATACTTCAGATTTTGTGAAAAAAAAAAAAGTTATTTAGTGAAATGTCTTCAGACTATTTGTATTTTTTTTTAAAGAAACTGAACCAATTTTAGGCTCAATTTGGGTTTTAAAAGTAGGAATTAGATTAAGACTTATTGATTAAAGCCAAATTTTAAATGGTTAGAACTATTCATAACTAACCTATAGTGGTATTTGATCCTTAGGACTATATCAGTTATAAACAGTATTCTACTTCTTTGACAAGCATTCAACATATACAATTTTAACACTAGATTGCCCGAGATTTCTTGTATACCTATATTGCCCAAAAACAGTCAAAATGACTGCATTGTGAAAAAATAACAAATATGTAAAGAAATTTGTGTAAAATTAATTTTTAATATTATATAATAAAGGAGGGCGGAAGTAACTACAATTATTCATAAACCCATTTATATGTTATAGAAAAAGTCACCAAATTCTAAGAAATTGTGTCATTATTAATTGTTTTTCTAATTGAAATTAAAAAACAGTCAAAATGACTGCCTTGGGCAATCTAGTGTTAATAGCAGTACATTTCTATCGAGACTCAATTCTGAACATTTTTGTTGAGAAAAGATATTACAATAAATATATGCAGTGAATGAGAAAAAATTAAAAAGACATGATTTTGTACATTACTTACATTAATAATAAATATTTGATAAACACAATTGACATTCTGAAATACACCCTAATTCCCTGACTATAATCCACAGAATATATGTTAAAAAACTTTAAATTTTCTTCTGACACGTATTATGCACTGCCACGCATTTGCTGTTAAAATATTTTTTTGTAGTAAAAATTTACAAATATCCTTCCTAAAGAATAATAGATAACACTACCTGCTCATATGTACACAGGATTTTTTTTTACAGATGAGGAAATATTATTTAAATTTAAAAAAAAATGGAACAAATTAAATCTTCACTTGCAAATTAACAAAGATATGTGATTAAATTAATATTTTCCATTTTGTACATTTATTTCTATCAAAAAATTACATCTGTGTAATCTAGCATGATGGCACTATGCTGCAGATTAAAAATTTAACACAGATTGCAAATAACCATATAAAACTGAAATAAAAAGATGCAATTAAAATGATTCTGAATTTTAACATCTTTTAAATTTAAACATGCATTCAAATAATTTATCTGTATCATTATTGTTTCTCTACTAATTTATGTAAATTTTTAGAATATATTCTTACTGTTGTGTAATATAAAATTCTTCAAGTCTATCCTAAATTTCAATTTGTTAAATTATTTTTTTTAATAAGAAAATGTTATCATTCAGTAAAAGAGTTTAAAATTATTTTTTTACACTAAAATATTTAACACTTTTTCCATATGCCTTTCATTTCTATGAATCACATGAAATTAAAGTGGAAGTTTTATCTGCAGATTATACGATACTTTTCTCCGAAAATATCATGAAACTCATACCTGTGGATTATAGGCAGGAAATTAAGGTATTTTTCCAATTAAAATAAAAAAAAATAGTACAAGGGTAAAATTTACATACTGGTTAAGATAGTTCTACGTTTACACTGTTCTTCTGGTAAACCACGAACTTTATTACTATCAATAGTAAATGGTGTTTCAAACATGAATCGGCGAAGATTGTTATTCCTTTCAAACTCAGTAGGCCTGAGTCGTAATTCATCATCATCAAAATAAGGCACTACATGAGTTACTTGGATATATGCAAACCTGGATTCTAAATCTTTAGGATTGACCTAGATGCAGAAAATATATTTTTTTAAATAACAAATTTCTTAACCTTATTTTTAAGTTTAAAGAAAAACTGAAATTTTGCTCAATATTAAAATAACAACAATAGATATGAGCATGTTTGACATTTAACAATATAAAAATTTAACCTGATTGGAATCCATAATCATGCGTACAACATCTTTTCCAAATTTCTCACAGAACAAGTGATACAAACGCTCAGAGATTTCTGCTAGAGATGTCACTTTTGGCTCTTTGTATATATATTCTTTCCCAGCTTCTTCTACAAAATATGCCTGAGTAAAATAAAAGTAAATTCACATTTAATGCATACATGGCAATATTTTTTTCCATTTATAAAAGTCATATTAATATTCATTAGAGATGTATATCAAATATATGGCCCCAATTTGGTATTTAACCCTTTTGTCAAATGTTTGGTCTCGTCAAATACTGAACAGATATTTAGCTAAATAAATTCCTGGTAATAAAAAAGATTTTTTTTAAACAGAGCTTTTAAATATATTTAACAAAAAATATTGCAGAGTTACATTTCACTGTATTAATAATTAGAAAATATAACTTTTAATTTAAGTTGCATAATACAAAAGTGAATTTAATAATACATAGACAAAAAAAAATGTTTTATTGCAAATTTATTCTTATATGCATTTAAACAAGCATTGGAATTTTTATATTAAAACGCAAATGTATAAAGTTTGTTAAATAAACCTGAATACAAATTCAAGTCAACAGTTAAAAATTTTTCATGATGAATAAATACCCTTGAGAACACCAATGTATGAATAATATGCAATACAAATATATGATTATATAATTATAATAAAAAATATACATTAAGCTGCTAATTTATTTTAAATACATAAAGATTAAAAAAGCAATTTTGTTAATATTTCATTTTTAATTTAAAATCTGAAAATATTTTACAGAATTACAATCAAAAGTGAAACCCCTTAAAAAATATTCAGTCACTGAATATTCAGCTTAAAATTTAGTCAAATATTCAGTCAATTCCCTATTTATTTGTTATATACTAAATATTCATTATACAAGTTTCAAAATACATATCCTACTTACAGGGCCAAAAAATGCAACTCTATAGTATTTTCCCAATAGTCTGCGACCAGTTCTATTTACATCTACAATTTTTGCGTAGGCATTATGAAGAGTCTTGTAACATTGCAGGAGAGACTACAAAAGAAAAATATTTACAATAAAAGAATTTTTTTTAAATATTGTAAACTTTAAAATTCATCATGCAATTTTACTTCATAATTTCTTTGCTCTTCATAGATAGGAATAATAAGCTTGTAAACTTCAGACATAATTTCATATCTTTCTGCTTGTTCCAACATTTTTACACACTTTTCTAAGCTCCTTACTAAAGTTTCCTGGAAAATAAAAGAAATAGTAAATAATGTAAATAATGTAAATAGCCTATTGTAAAATTTAAGTGTACATGAAAAAAGAGAGTATATTTGCTAATAATTTAAATTTTGCTGATAATCAATATCCTATCTGTATTAATAGACACAAATATATCTTACCAGACATTTAGAGCCAGATAATTTCATTTTTATGCAAATACTATCAAACTTTTCTGTTCAAATTTAAATAAGCTTAGTTAACATATTTTTAAAGCAGGATTATATTAAAATAATTTATACAATTAAAATCATTCTAAAATTAAAGTGTAAGAAGTTAAACATTTAAAAAATATATAACGAACAAATGCATGTGTACGTAAGTATTTTACTACAGAAGAATTAACAGAAGACTGAAAAAAGCACTGCTAACATGATTTCAGCTATAAACATATATCTAGGTAGTAGAATTCAAAACTATGGAAGTCAGTATCAAAAGATTAGCAAATATAGTGAACAAAAATTTTGGAAATTTGCTTTTTATTTTTTTTTTCTCAATCAATGAATTAGAGATTATCAAATAATATTTGTAATTGCAATTTACACAGTATAAACTATGCATTTTTTTCTACAAAATACACGGCAAAGTGTTCATTAACATTAAGATTAATGACAAGTACTTTAACATTAGAAAAGAAAGTTACATAATTATATAATTGATTTGTTTGCAAGTGCGTTAAGCAATTTATATCCTTTTTCTCAGTATGTTACTATCAATGTATGTAGCTTCATTCTATCATTGTCATAAGCAAAAATTATGATATGAATTAAGTTTCGTATTTCTATACAAATAAATATACATGCAGGATGTGTACTTAATTGTACAGTGATTTGCATATTGTGTTTCCATCTAACTTGTTTGGGTTTGATTACAAAGTAAATTTTGTATGTATTTGTACTGTTTTCTCATAGGAGGAAATGTTGACTGCCTATATGGTGTTCCCATAATAAAGTGGTCAACAAAATTTGCAACATTGTAAAAGCCAATATTAATATAGGAAAGTGCCTTCATATTGGAAAAATATATATACAGGATGAAACATGCAGGATGAAAGAATAAAACTTACCTGTGAATACTGAATGTCATGCATGCCTGAGTCTTCCTTTAAATTTGATTCATCTTGTTCAACATTTAAAGATATAGCTTTAAACCCACTACAACCATGAGGAAACATACCTAGACAGAGAACAATATATAGATATATATTTTTAAATCTAAAATTATACTTCCATATTGGAAGATTGAGAAGAAAAAAAGGTTTGGAAAACAAATATAAAAACTTACATTTCTGTTTTAAATATTCAGCCTCCATAGCAGCAATGTGAATGTAGCAATGAGCAGCCTATATAAATCATACAATTCCTTAGCATTACAGTGAGTGTTAAAAATAACTATTTAATTTTGCACTATAGTATAAGAACTTAAAACATTGGTAAAATATTCATCATATATACAACATACAAAGAAAGAGAAACAGAAACAATATACATACTTTGACTTTTATATAGAAAAACTATTTTCTAAATAATGATTAGTAATTAAATGAAAAAACCTTACATAATACATCTAATGTTTTTATAGTAAACACAATATTTAAGAGTAAAATAAACATTAATCATAATATCTCTAACGATAAGGTAAAATATTTGCCAGAATATAGCAATAAATACAAAGCAAACATAAATAAAGCAAAGTAGAGAAGGATTGAATACAGACAGCTGTTTTATAGCTACAAATGAATTGCATTTCTAATCATGGAGAAATGGCTGAAAAAAGCAGACTGAACCAAAATGCCTAACACAAGAAGTTTTAAAATAGTAGAAATCTTTAGTTATTAAAAAGTCATAAGAAATATTACTGAACTTTCATGATAAGGTTCATTAATTGATACAAAGTTTCAAAGTTTATAACTGTAAAAAGATTATGAGACAGTCACCATTTGATTGCAATAATAAACAAACTGAAAGCATGGAATCTATAAAAATAATTCTTTAGAGTTCATTTTTAAAATCCAAATTTACTAAATAAATAAATAAACAAATGATTCATTTATATGTTATTTAGTTATGTGCATTCAGTTATACATGCCCATATTATAAAAGTATTTGTGTTATTTCCTTATGGAGTAAAGTTACTTGTATGGTACTTCTATGGTGCTCCCATAATAAAATTGTCAACATATCCACAGTATTATATAGACAAATGTCTCAACAGTAAAAGAAAAACAAAAGCTATACATTACTTATTTTAAAATAAGTGTTATTTAATACAAAAATTTGCTAAAAACTAGTTTTAGCCCTTACACAATCATTTTTAACTAGATCAGAATATAAATTTCATAAAAATATTAAACTAGTCACTAAACATTGAGAGATTAATATTCTTCAAAAATTATCTTACATATCATTAGTTAATTTTACATGACAGAAGTTCATAAAGTTTTGTTATAAAAATTATATTACTTCAGAGTTGTCTCCATTTTTTAAATGATTTCTGGCCATGCTTTCAAGCCATGTTTTCCGTAAAGCTGGTGTAGAAGCATAACTTGTGGCAAGCTGATATTGTAAATCTACCAACATTTCTGGATCATTTTCATGTTCCTTCATTTGCATAGTAGCCATCAACACAGTACGAATCCTTTTAGTTAAATCTTTTACTTCTGATGGGAAAACTTGTTGGAAAAAATTTAAAATTAAGAATATATAAAGTATTTGCTTTTAAATATAACAGAATAAACACTACAGCTATTTAAATTACTATATTAGAATAATTACAGTTAAACAGTGGAAAATCCCCATGAACAAAAAGCTTTTTATGCATAAATACCATTAATTAAAACTATGCTTGATAGAGTAGTTTACAAATAAGCAAACATATTTTTAAATATCTTTGAGATATTTTCAAGTACTTAAATTTTTCAATGCAGTTTAAAAAAAATATTTTTCTTAACTGGTGTTTCCATTAAAACTTGATTAGTTTACATAATGTATTTTTATTTTTAAAACCATATGTATTAATAGGAGTATATAAGCACTGAGTTCAAATGGAAAGAAACATGTGAAAAGGCAGTTAAATAGATTAAATTATACATAAACTTTTCCATGTGTTAAAACAAAATAATTCAAAATAATTTTTTAAAGTATTTAAATGCGTATCTCCATACAATAAAATTTTGGCTTTGCTTAAAGTTTTGTTCTTCAACATGTATTTTTAAGTAAACTTTGACTTTTAATTTTAATCCTTTGGAAATTAGAAAGTCAAGTGTGATCCCACCATACAAAATGTTACAAAAATGTCCAGTTTTATATTTTGTACTGTAAATTTGACAAAACAGTTTACAGAAAACAAGCCCTTTGTACTTACTGAATATGCCTTCTGATAAAGTCAAGAAGATTAGAGTAGATTAATAATAAAAACATACAGAGATACAGAGGAAAATAAAGTAAACCCCCCTAGTCCCTACTTTCCCATGGTCTTTGCAAATGATGGAATCAAGGTTTAATTTTGTAGGAGAGGAAGCTGACAATCATACTATATTTAAATATTTTTACAAATTAAAATTTGCTGCTAGAAATTTTCTAACCATTGGACTTCTAACAGCAGGATAACAAAAACTCATCAATGAGTAACAAATCTTATTACAGCTGGGCGATCATTTTAGTAAATAGGGTTTATACCAGCTTTTGAAAGTGAAAATTAAGGAGTTTTAGACTTTTTAAGGAGTAATTTAACCTTTTTCAGGTTAAATTTTTAAAGACCTCTCTGAGAAAGAAAATTCTTGTTGAAAAAAAACTCAATTTTAATTACCTCCCTTTTAACTACAAAATATTACAGAGAGTGGTTTCTTTTTCTAAAAATTACTGTAAAATTGTTAGACAATGCAGATAAATCTTTAAATAGCCAATTCAATTTAAGAAACTGAAAACTGACTGAAGCAATATTCAAATCAGTAAGTAATACCCTTTTTGCAATAGCATTATTATTAAAAATATAGAAACCACAACTAACAATGCATGCACATTGAAAACTCCTTTTCTAAATCATTTTGTAAAGATTCATAAAGGATTTAACTAAATATCTTAAAAAGGCAGAATCAAAATATCTTCTTGAAAATTCCTTTTGTGATGGTTCATACAATAAAATTTCTTGGCAATGCTACTTACTTGGCTCTCACTAGTATTTATTTCAAATTGTGCTGCTTTTAAAAAATTATTTTGCTTTAAAATTAAGGACCCAATATGAAAATTAAGAGCTTTTTAAAGGAGCACCTAAAATTAAGGAGTTTTTAAGGAGTATATAATCCTTGTTGAGAATGAAATGATTTTCAAGTAAAATGAAGTGATGTTGCCCAGATGTAAAATAAAAACTGCACTGTTACCCACAGGAGGGCAGCAGTTAGAAAGACTGTAATTGTTTGTGTCAGAATAAAGAATGTTGTTACTTGGCGCAAGCATGGATGTTTCTTGGGGAATTCTTACAATTTTTTTACAATCCTATTAAAAGCTTACATCCCTGCAGTAGCCAAAATTTATTTACGAAAAGTAATCACTTTCTACAGTCCAGAGATTCCAAAACCAAAAATTCTCAGAAAGGAAAGACATCTAATCTGGTCTTATCCCTTTTCAGGTTAAGATAAGAGCTGCATGTGCCCTCACTGATAACAGATTTTTCTGATCAATCATTGCACCATCCTTTACATTTTATCTAGTTTTCAAATATCCCTAAATTTTCAAAATTGATAATTCATTATATTATTAAAAATTCAGTTATTGACTGAGAGCCATAGTTTATTTACTTCTTAAAATTCCCACTGTCAGATATCCGAATTGATATCTAAATCTATAGATATCAAGTAGGTGTGGAAACTTACAGTCAGAAGAGGGAGCAACAGTCAATGACCAATAGGTAATTGATTCCCTTTGTTGTTGCTTGGAAAAAATTCATTAACATTTTCTTGGAACTCATGCCTTTATTTTTTTGTTACAATATATTTATGTTAAAATAGCATCGCCTGCATTTTTGGTATTAGCCTTTAATTTGAGGTTATATTAGAAGTTATTTTTTTTTACCTGACAGTTGAGATCACTATCAGTGGGGTTCTAGATATCTAAAAATTATGTAGAATACCATTTTCATCCCAGTAGTCCTATTTAGTAATTCTGTCTAAATTTTTTATGACAAAATAGGTAAATTAGAACTACAGAATTTTATTCTAATCAAAGTATAACAAATCTCAGAAATCCTAATCTAAACTCTAACAGAATATATATATATATATATATATATATATATATATATATATATATATATATATATATCACTGAGTTTCTTGTTAACACACAGAAAGGAAGTCATATGGACATTCACAATGTCCAATGAATTATATGTGCTGTTAGGTTAAACATGAAACCCAATTTTCCTAAAAGTAACATTACACATTGACTTGTTTTAGGGTCCACTGTTATAAGCTCAAACAATATAATCAGTAATTATAAAGCCTGCTAGAATAGCATTGCAGAAAATAAGATTTACTTAATTGTAAATAAGGAAGAAATAGTTAAACTTACTAGTATTTTGCATAGCCTTGTCACTGTTAGCATAATTGTTGATAACAGAAAGGCTTTCTTGAAGTCTAGCATTATTCAGGCCAACTACATCCCCCAAAAGACGTGATACTGAAACAATAAGCTGTAAAATTTGGAAGATTTAAGTGAAACTAAAATGAATGTTTCTTTAATAGAATCACAAACTAAAAATGGGTAGCATCAGCAAGTTATAATTTCCACAAATAAGAAGAAATAATATACTATTTTGAAGATTTATGTATTATTCAAATACAAAATTAGATTATTTTTCTAAAGAAAAAAAAAAGGGTTCCATATAAGCTTATTTATTTTTAACAAAAATGACTGACAACAGTCAAGACAAATAAAAGATTGCTAGTAAACATGTTGATGTGGGGAACTGTGAATTATTAAAATTCCTATTGAAATCTTAATATATATATATATATATATATATATATATATATATGAAGAAAATTATTTTAAATAAAAGATTAAGTTTTATTTTAACATCCATTTTCACTATTATGCGTAATTTCTATAATCTAAATCCAATTTGACTATTTCTTAATACAGAATTTATACCTTAAGTAAAACAGTATACAGATGCATGCAATAATATATATGTATCATAAGCAAGCAATTTCACCTGCAAGTGAACACGGGTAAGCTCTTTCCGCCCAGAAAATTCAAAGTTGCTTCGCATCAAAAGGTATAGAAGAGCACATGCTTCATTTCGAACAGTTTGAAGTTTTGAATTACAACATCTAAGGAGCTACAGGATAAAATATATCATTCAGTTAATTATTTCATTAAAAAATACCCATTATAAAGCCATGAACAATTTTAAAATACACAGTAGTAATCAAAATATAAAACATAATCACAATGTTAATTTCAATAAAAGTAAAAAAATTAAATATACATACTTACTTCAAAACATAATTTTCCACATAAAATAGCATTTCCTTGAAATAAGGCAACTGGAAACTGAAAAAGTACTTTATAAAATAAATGAAAAAAGACAGAATAAATGCATAAAGGTAAAAAATAAAAATATGGAAACAATACCTTGTTTATAAAAGCTCTTAATGCAGCAAATAAATGCCTAAACATTTTTTCTGACTGTCCAACTTGTAAAAATGATAAGTATATGTCAAATATTTTTCTCATTAATGGATTATCTCCATCTCTATACAACAGTTGCTCCTTTAAATGCAAAGAATACAGACCAAGAACATCTAAAGCAATAAGTCCAACTTCAGTAGCCATATTAGCTTCTAACAAAGCTCTATAAAATGTGTCAGCTTCAGAGGAGGACAATGGAGCTACAAGAAAGAGAAAATTTTTAAGAAACTGAAAACAGGCAAAAATTGGTAGTAATATGAATAAAAAAATATCACAGATTCACAAACATTTTAGACTTAAAAATTAGAACATTAATTCTTCTTAACTTCTAAAGCTATAATAGATTCTCTTTATTAAGAAAAAAATTAAAGATTTTTATAAATGAGTACAATTATATTATACATTATATAGCTATCACTTTAAACAATAACATATATATATATATATATATATACTTAATTTAAACCAATATTGTTATAAGAGATAAATGAAATGTTAATAATCCCAATCTACTTAAATTTTCAAAGAAATAGAAGTTCTTTATATTAATAAAAACATTGTGATTTAGGTTAAAAAATTAATCCACTCATTGGTCTAGTAATCGCTCATAACTAATTAGTATTATTTTCCTGCATATTACATAAAACTGGATTATATATATATATATATATATATATATGTCAAGTCTGGTTAACACAATGAACAAAGTTCACATTTCTAAAAACTATTTATTGACTCCCATATCACCCCTATCTTTGTGCTATCAAATAGTTCCCCATTAAGATTCCAAAATAACCCTCTAAAAACTAATTTTAAAGGTCTAAAAACTTTTTCTCTCCTCTTCCTCTGAAGGCTTGCAAAGGCAGGAGGGCCCCTTTCTGACAGGCAAATCCCCAGTAAACGTAAAAACTTGGAAAAAATGACACCTAAAACCCCCAGACTGAATTGTAAATTAATAAATTTAGTCAGAGCTGATGACCCAGGATCTTATACAAAATAATAATAATATGCTATGTAATTATTCCACATTTTCTCCCTGATTTGTATGCTTACTAAGCCATTTATTACCTGCCTCATCACACTACTATCTGCATTATCAAATAATTCCTCATTAAGATCTCAAAATAACCCTTTAAATAATTGGTGTTAATGTTATACTGACAATATAATGCAATCAGGATCTTCTGGTCAAAATATACTTCTACACTAAGTTTAATACTACCCCTTTAGGAATTCATTTTGAAATATTGATCTTCATAAAAGATTTAAAATATGAACAGCATGAAATAAAATCTGACATAATGCAAAAACCATATGAAATTTATTTAATTTAGTTTACTGAGTCCCCTTTTCACTTTTCTATTCTGATTACAACAATAAATATATATTTTAGGTGTAAAACTACTGCTTTAGAGAATTACAAGGTGGCCATACAAAAAAGTGATTTTTCATATTCCCTGATACAGGGATAATTGTGCCTCTAAGTAAAAAACCTGAAGTTTCTACCATCGTAATCAAAAATCCAGAACTAAAAAAAGTTAATTACATATAACAAACAATTGCATGTTATTAGTATTAGATTTAATGTTTTATTAGTAAATTTCAAGAAATGATTTAAATGCTAGTAAATTAAAGTAGTGACTGCTATAATTTTAACAATTAAAATGAAAAACTTCTTTTGATGATTGTTAAATCTTGAATATCAAATACCTTTTATTTATGAAAATCTATTTTCTGGTACAATAGCTGTTAGATTAAATTATTACCAAACACAGAATAATTTTTTGAGAAAAAACAATAAATAAAGAAAAGGGGAAAGTAAGGAACTTTTAAAATATTTTGATTTATAATGCTAAAAGCAAGTACCTAAATATGAAATATACAAGAAAATAAATTTTTATTAATATAAGTACTCAAATCTTTTAATCATAAAATATTTCTTCATTATCCTAATATGAAATAAAGAAATAAATAACCCTAATAAATCAAAATTGCATTTCAGATAGCAATTTTTTAAGGCATTTCTGAAAACAAATTTTTAATTTGTGACTGCAGAATTTAATTTGTAAAGTTAAACTAATTTTTGTTGATTTCATTTTAATTAATGTTTAAAAAATCAAGATTTAAATAAAACATACCTTGTATAAGACTTTTTTTTTCTTAATGGAAGTTTTAAAAATATAAAATTTCTGTACAAAGATCAATAGGGTGTGCTTCCATTCAGTATCTGAGTCACTGGATTTAAATCCACTTTTGACTCAGAGGTTTGTAACTCATTTTGTTTTGGAGCATTGGGATCTATATTAATATTCCACAATTGCTAAAGACATCCAAATTAACTATTTAAAGACAATACTAAATGACATAAACAACTATGTTCATAACAGGATTCGAATGTTCGGCAGTGTCCTACTGATTCAGCTACAGACATTATTGTAGCTGTTTGATTTGGTTTGGAGCTTTACAGTACTTTTAGCTGTTCAAGGACTAATGAGACCAGGACCTACTGTTAAAGCTTATTCCGAATGCTGCTGTGAGTATGGCTGATAGCAGTGAGAGCCCATGAAATTTGATACCAAGGAGTAAAATTGGTGGGATGAATGCTATTTTTATTAGTTCTTGTCTGGCATTGGGAGAGGGGAAAAAAACAGACTGTAGTATCCTGAACTGAAGCTGAAACCCAAAATTAAAATGAGCATTGCACCACAATAATACCAATTTTTTTTAACTCTGAATTTTAAACTTACTTGCTTTTTCAACTCACTACATTTCTCCTCAAACAGAAATTAGCCAATCCTATCCCATATATTCAGAAAACTTCTCCTTCTAATTACTTATCCATTCTTTCTTCTGACCACTTAAACATATCTTCAACACATTCCCTTCCCTCCACAAACATGCATGAGAGTAGTGAGAATGCGTCTTTGCAATGCTACACTTACAAAGACCATCCAACACCTGTTCCAAAGTCAAAGCTTATAGTTCAGCAAATCACCTCATCTCTTCTACCCCTTCTGCCCTCAAATGACAGGAAATGCTGACTGTAATAGAATACTTGCTCTGCAACTGAAAAACGTAACACAACCAAGGACGAAAGTTTGATAAGAAGCCTTTTTAATTTATTATAAAAAAATTTTTTTTCTTTTGCTTCTTTGAATTAAATACTATGGTGGAAATTTTCAACCTGGATGATATGATTATTTTAAAACACGGAAGGATAATTGAAAAAATTTAGAACTCAGGGTACCTGTGCAGCACAATTAACCCCTGCTGATAATTCCAGTTTTCTAATAGAATTCCTAGTATTTCCTGACAGCATTGTCGGCATTCTTTAATGTCAATATTCTTTCACTCTTTGTCAAATCTATGACACCCAAGACAGTTCATATTTAAAAAAGCAAGCAGAATATTTTAGGCAAAAGTAAATCTTAAGCATAAAAATGAATGAAATAAAAAATTTAAATGAAAAGAAAGCATTAAAAATGAAAAGCATATGAAAGCAAAATAAAAGCATATAGAAATTAAAGCAATTAAAATGATACCATATAAAATGAGAAAATGAAAGCATATAGAAGCTGAAGAAAATAAGCCAATTCTCTGTGTGGAGTAATCTCTAAAACTGTTCATCACATCTGATTGGCTACTGACTATATTAAACTCTCTCTCAGTCTTATCGGTAGTTGCATCATCAACCCTGTGATTTTCTTCTTAAATAGTAAGTAACCTCTTAATTCTTAGTTCTCTCAGGTTCTCATTTTGAGAGACTTGTGGATCAAAGCATGATTGCGTTTGTTAAAGGAAACAAAAGGGATAATCATTCTAAAATTATCAAAATAATTCAATTGCTTATTATAGTGAAATACTAGAATCTTATAAAAGTTCCCCGATTACTAATGTCTTTTCCAAATTTTTTAATATTTTCATATTTTCCAGGTCTGTGGCCACCCTGAATTATTAGTAAACTATTATAAAAGATTTCAATACTATGTATGTAACAATTAGATTACATACTTTTAATAATAGATTACCAGCAAAAACATGCAATCCGGGAGATTTATATGAAATTTGAGAGGTACAATAAAATATAAAGAAAACTTACAGACTGTGTGAGTACCAGCTTCACTATATGTACTATTACAACGTTGTGTGAATGCTGGAGGTGGAGTTCTAGCTGGCAATGTCATTGACTTCGGCTGAAACATGGCAGGGTGTTGACTTCTATTAAAAATAAATGAATAAAATTACCAAGATAATTTCTTTTAATACAAAATAAATTTTTGTTATTGAATTTGAGGCATCAATAAATTTAGCTAACACAAAGCTTTTAAGAAGTTATACATATATATGTAAAGAAATTTCTCAGGGTTTTTCAAAACTTAAATCAAGGGCTAAAAATTCCTGCGTTATTTTGCATTCCCCTTTTTAACCCCTAACCTAAATTGACCACTGGAATTGACCACTGGGCTACAGTTTACACCCTCAGAGAAGGGGCCTGTCCAAGTATAATCCTACATGGCCCTAGCGGACAATTTAGGAAATTTCCAAATAAAAAGGAGATACATGCTGTCGGAGACAGATTTTTCTAGATATATTTTCCCACAGATGTTAACCCAGGTGTTACAGGTCTTGTACATAGAACTTCATGCTAACTGACCCTTCAGTTTGTCCTGTCCCTATGATGAAGTGGGAACCACTCTACCAACATTATCTTAATAAAGGTCTTTAACTAAAACGGTATCCTTTTTATCGCCATGACTGCAACCACCAAGAAGTACATCTCATTACATATATATGTATAAAATTAAGCTTCTCTGTTAAAAAGTTATTTCACATAAAGTAATGTATTTACACAAATATACATGCAAAATAACAGAATGAAATTTTAAAAATTCAACAAATGTTTGCTTACTTTATATTTTTCTTCCCCATGTATTTAAACTGATGAAGACATAGCCTATAGAATGAGAATTGACATGAGAGTTGAGTCAAAAAAATTTACAAGTTTTAATATAATACTTTATAACAAAAAAATGCAATATAAAATGTATGACAGAAAAAGATAAATACTTCTAAAGAAATGTAAAAATTTATAGGATAAAATATAATACTCACAACACTATTAAAAATTATTTGTTACATATTCAATGCAAAATAAGGATTTTTAGGCCTGAAATTTACTAAAAGTTTATAAAACATTAAATAAAACTTTTATAACAAATAATATATATAGAATTAAAATATTAAATAAAATATATAGAATATATAGAATAAAATATTAAATAAAACTTTTATAACAAATAATATATATAGAATTGAAATTTACATATATTTTGTTAAATATAAACAAAAGAATCTTTTAAACTGCATAAGTTAACTTAAAAATCTATAAATTAGTACTTAGATAAATTATTTATTAAACGTTTATAAGAAAAATGCTTTGTATTCATGAGACTTTGTTTCAATTTAATAAAGATTTTCTGTTGTTTCAAATCTCATTAGTTATATTTCTAAACTAGACCAAGTAAAATTCATAAAGAGAAAAACATGTCATAGTTAAGAAATAAGATCTCATTTAAAAAATAACAGCAATTCCACAAGCTAGGTTGGTTAATTGGTTTGGAGCACTATGGCCTATAGTTTTGCTATACAGAGGCTAATGAGACTAAAGCCTACTGCTTAAAGCTGATTCCGAATGGTTACAAACATTCATGCCAGCAGTTGAATTCAAACCCACAACATGTAGTACTGAAGAGCAGCATTGTACTCATTTGGCAATTGTTTGGGTAACAAGTTAGGAGCATTACAATCAATGTTTTTTAAATCAAGTTTCAACTAAATTGGAAACTACTGTTCAAAGCCAGTTCATAATGGCTTTAAAATATTTGAATCAACAATGGGATTAAAGCCTAGAAACTCAATGCAGCAACATTACAGTAACATAATTAGTCACATTACTATACCTTCCATAAGTTGGTAATTAATGTAAATGGGATAACTTAACAATTATGCAATGATTTAACATAATTTTTAAGCTACTTGAGAAGGAAAATTATTACAAAACTTTTGGGGGAATAATTTTTCAACTATTTTTAAAAATGCACCTCTTATAAAACTACATATGATATAAATGATTATGACTCATTGTTGCATTTCATGAAATTCAAGACATTAATAAAATGGCAACTGGTTATTAAAATGAGGATTAGTTTTATTCTATGAATTGCATAAGTTACAGTGAGTTTTTACACAATTTTTACCCCTGTAGTCAAAAGGTTAGAAGAAATAATTTTATCTCCAATTAAAGCAAATAAAAATTGGAAGTTTTTGATAAAACTTACCTATTCACATGTACTAATCAAGAAATTCATAATTTTTATGGTTATATTAAATCATACAAAGTTTTATTTCTTAATGGAATTTCCTTTATACCAACAAAATTATATTGACAATGATTTATAATTTGTACAGAACTGAATTGTGTCTACTACAGTTACAAAATTATTAAACCAATTTTAACACTATTTTGATATAACAAATGTGTCTGAATTTATAGAGTAATTTGATAAGGTTCTTTAGGATATTTTAAAGCCTGAAATATCTAAATTACTTACAGTTGTAGAAAGAGTTATAAATCTCCTTTTTTAAGCTGAAATTTTAAACTAAAAAATCTAAAAAGAAATTTTAATAAAAAGAATCTTTCTGCATTAATTTCACAGTGGAAGTTAATGGTTAATCTTTTTTACCTTCCTCTATTACATAAATAAAAATTTGGACAACTTAACTTAGTGTACTATTATTTTACTTTCCTTTTCCAATTAACAAATACAGTTTTCCTATTTTTAACCCCCTTTTCTCTGTAACAGCACAAAATGACTGACAAGAACTGAATCTGCAATGACTTAACTAGAGTAAGAACAAATAAATTAATAATAATAACCTGATACAAGCTGTGTAAGAAAAGAAGAAAATTTACTCTGCAGAAAAATTATTATTGAAACATATAATGTTAATATTACTTCATAATTTTTACATTTCAACTTCCTTTTTTAAATAGTTTTCATCTTGATAAGCTATGTTTTCAAAATTAGTCTACAAGTATTTTAATTCTTATTCTATTAATAGATAACCCCCATTATTCTATTCAGTTGCTAAATGACATAAAAATTTTGAAAATACCCTCAATTTGAAGAGAATATAAAGAAGGCTAGAGGCAAAAAATTCCAATTAATATAGCTTTGTAAGATATCCTACTCTCCCTCAAACACAAAATCTGAAATGTTCTAGGTATTTAAATGACACAGAATTAAAATTTGTAGTACTGTGATCATCATCATGCAGTTGCATTATGCAGTGACCATTGTGCAAGTCAAGTAAATAATAAGTAAATGTTGAAAGATCATTTGATGGAATAGCTAAGTTGAGAAAACACCAAATGATTAAAATATAGCAAACAGAGATATTTTAAAGTTATCTACAGAAAATAAAAGACAAGCTACTAAGTCAACAGTTTCGATTCCTTTTAAGTTTTTATAATCACACATATCCAAAATGTATACAAGAACTTTAAATACATAAGCATTTTTCATTCATAATCATTAAATAATTCCAGTCTGAAAATACTCACTCTAATATCTGAAAAAAGTCAAGAATATCATATTCACTGCAATGTTGCCACCAACCAATAAGAAGTTCTGCAATTAAAAAAGCAAATGCAACTAAAAATCAACAATGATAAAAAATGCAGGTTTATCTTATGGAGAAAAATATTCTAAAGTAGTATCTAAGGACTGATGTATAATGCATCCAAATTATCAAACATATCTTTAGCAATCACATAACATCAGGCATCAAGACTACAAGATTACTATTTCGTCACACACAAGTAAATTACTGTCGATCATTATTCTTACAAAATAAAGTGCAACATATTTCTTAAAGCACTTCTACAAAGAGGAGTTAATAATAAGTTTTATACACATTTAAAGCTTTGTGCTTTATGTGTGTGTGTGTGTGTGATGGTGGGGGAGGAACAAGTTCCCTGCACACCAACCAGGTTTTTTTCCCTTCTATAATGTGCATAGAAAAAAGGATTTTAACTTAAAACTTTATTTTAAACAGAGGAACTATCAAAAAGCTATTGGCTAAAATTTTATTACACAACTTGTAATATTAGTTTTCCTAATGAAGGTGAGCCTAAATGTCATGTTCTACTATTTTACCTTTTTTAAAACTTTTATTTTATTTTATTTATTTATTTATTTATTTGAGCGGAGTGTGTGTGGGGGGAGAGATCAGCTAGGGTCTCTATTACTATATTAGGCAATGTTAACAATTGGGGACATACTATCTGGTTGAACTTATGAATTCAGTGCCAATAAGATATAGATCCTATACATGTTTATTCTAACATTCCTTTCTAGTAAACATAGATGTAATTTTTGTTTCATAAATATAACAAATAATAAAAGTAATTGGTAAACAACTAACAAATACCTAATATTACAATAAAAAATGATTATTTAGATTGATAGAGAATGCCTGATAATACACAATATAATTAAAAAAAAGTGTTGCTATTTCTTAAATGAAAAATTTGTACATCATAGAAGAAACAATTTGTGTGTCTCCAATGAAAAAAAAAATCCTGACAGATATTCTCATTATTATGGGTATAACTCTTAAAAAGATTTAACTAATTTAAAAATCCAGATTAAATTATACAATATCCATTTATGCAATCACAATGTTTTTATCTCATGGAAATAATTTTATTTACAATGATAATATTACATTATCCCACAAATAGGAAATGCAACAGAGTTGCTGTTTCCATAACAAAGCAATGAAATATCATCCTATCCCAATAACAATAACATACTACCATTCAATTTTAAGCTATTTGACTCAATGTATAAATACTTTTACTACACTTTAAAAATGAAAAACTATATGAAATCATACCTTCATTTACATGCTTGACTATATACAAAAAGCATACTAACAAATCTTTCATTTCAGCTGAGTCCATTTTATCAAAATGTAACATGCTGGAAGAACTAGAGAAAGGAAAAGATTGTGATCTGGAAAAACAAAAACAATAATATTGAATATATATATATATGAAAATCTTCATTGCATGCCTGAAAAGAATGACAGAATACTTACTGATAAAACAATACAATGTTTAGAAAACATGGCATACCATAACTCATTCTAAGATTTTTAAAATTAAAATTTTTAGCTATTTCTTTAAAATAACATTAATTTTACCAGTTAATTTTCAAAAGAAATTCAATAACAGAGGAAATTAAAAATTGTTTTGCTGTAAGTATATAATTATCTAATGAAGAAATATCAATTATGCCAGAAAATAATTCAAGAATATATTACTATAAATAACTTTTATAGCACAATTATTTTATATTTAATCACCTTTGCTTCATATATTTTAGAAAAATACTAAAATTTTTATTTACACATTAATTACTTGACATTAATGACTAGGAGTGTTTGTGCTTCTTAGTAAAAAACCCTGAAATTTATATAATTCATAATCAAAAACCCTGAACTAAAAAAATTAATTACATATAACAAATAATAGCATATTACTAATATTACATTCAATAAACTGCTAGTAAATTTGAAGCAGTAAATTTTAATTGTTAGTAAATTAAAGCAGCGACAGTTAATTTTAACAATTTAAATGAAAAACTAGCCAAATTTTTTTTAACAAATGTCACTCTTAGATGTGAAACAAATACGTCTTCTTTGAACTTGTTTTTTAAATCTTTAATATCAAATACATTTCATTTATGATAAATCTGTCTTCTAGTACAATAAGTCCTAGACTAAACTATTACCAGACACAGAAGTAAAATATTTGAGAAAAACAAAGGAAAAAAGGAGGATGAGGGAAAGAGGGACACAAAAAGGAAAGTAAAATGTTAAAAAAATACTATCTTGATTCATAAAATGCAAAAACAAGTACATAAATATGAAATATACAAAAACAAAATTTTTATTAATACAAACAAGTACTTGTGTCTCCTAATCAAAAAAGGTTTAAAACAGATTCAAATCAGAAGTTTATTCATTATCCTAATTAAAAAAAAAACCCTAATAAGTTAAAAGTGCATTTCAGATAGCAAATTTTTAATTTAACTACAGAATTTAATTTGAAAAGTTAAAAAATATTTTAGATTTTGTTTTAATTAATGTTTAAAAAAATTAGGATTTAAATAATATACACCTTATATAAGACTGTTTTTTTCTAAGTGGACAGTTTAAGAATATTTTTGTACAATAAAATTTCTAGGTGATGATAGGTTGAGCTTATTTTCGGTACATGGATAAGTGGGTTTGAATTCACTTTTGACTTAGAAGCTTTAACAGATTTGGTTTTGGAGCACCAGGGTCTACTTTTATGTTATACAACAGCTAAAGACATTGGAATTTACTACTTAAAGTCGATTCTGAACTGCTATGAGCAACCACCTCAATAGTAGTTTTTGAACCCATGACAGTGTACTAACAATTTAATATACTACTGGAGCTGCTGCTTGATTTGGAGCTTTACAGTATACTTTTAGCTATAAGATGACTAATGAGATCGGATCCCATCCTGAATGCTGTGAACATTAATGCTAGTAGGGGGATTCAAGCCCACAAACTTTGGTATCAAAGGGAAAATCTTCAGAATGAATGTTGGTTTTATTAGCCCTTGATTGGCATTGGGAGAGAGGGGGGAAGACTGTAGTGCCCCAAACCAAAGCTGAACCCCAAATTAAAATGAGCGTCAAAGCACAATATCAATTTTTTTAACTTTCAATTTTAAACTTACTCTCTCTTTCAACTCACAATGTTTTTCTCCTGAAACAGAAATTAGTTAATCCTATCAAGTATATAAGATAATTTCCCCTTCTAATTAATTATCTCTCCTTTCTGCTGACTACTTAAATGTACCTTTAATCCTACCCTCCCCCAAACACAAACACATCATGAGAATGTGTTGTAATAAAATTACACTTGTGAAATCAATCAACATCTGTTTGAAGGTCAAAGCTCATAGTTCAGCAAATCCCCTTTTCTCTTCTACCCCCACAATGATCAGAAATGCTGACTGAAGTAGAATATTTGCTTTATGAAGCTAAAATATAAAACAATCAATAACAAATATTTGACAAGAAGCATTTTTAATTAATTAATTTAAAAAAATCTCTTTGAATTCAAACTACTATGGTGGAATATTTCAACCTGGAAGGAATGATTATTTTGAAACCCAGGAGGATAACTGAAAACAATCTGGAATTCCAGAGTATTTAAAAGTAGAGAAATTTAAAAAATTAAATTTCCCCTTCATGTCTCTTTTAATAAAGTAATATAATTTATTTTAAATACAAACCTAGTGTGGCATTTATAATCTTCTAAGCTCTCTGTTCCATCTTTTTCTTTCCCTGGAATCTCACTTTCTTTACTTTTTTCAGATAAAGTGGATGGATTAGAAACATTGCTATCAATTGAATTACATGAACCATTTGCAAAAGTAACAGACGGTTGAATTTGCACTGAAAAGAGGTATATGTTCAATTAATACTTCTTGTTCTACAGTTATCAATCAAAATATTGAAAACTACAATTAAGCAAGAAAGGAAAATTATGTAACCTCACAGCAGCACTAACAAATATTTAAAAAACCCAGATCTTTAAATATAATTTCTTACAATAACAAAGCAATAGATAATATAATAAACAATATGCATAAACAGGGATTTTATGTTAATTTCACAAAATGTCAGATGATGACATAATGCCTTCCCCTTCAAGTCAATTTGTAAACTAATTAAAAATATATCCTCTTATCCATAAATTATGTAAAACATGACAATACATGAACATTTGAGATATTCCATCTTTTTAGAAAGACTTGATCAGTAATTTTATAAAGAATGTGATTACTGATAAAATAAACATACTTTGCCAGATTAATTAATCACTGATAATTTGAAGAACTATCACTGAGAAATGTAAACTTATTTTATTTAAAATTTTACTTATATAAAATGCCTGAATTATTTTAATTAAATAGCTTTTCCATAGTAAAGCTATTAAAACTTCTAACAGAAATTATTTACTTATGTTTCAAATTCAGACTTTAATAGCATTAACCCTTTAGCAGACAGTGGCTTCGTCGGGAAACCTCCAGTTAAACATTTTTTTCTCTATTTTTTTGAGAAATATGAATGTTTTTTTTTCGGTTTTTTATGTTTTTTATGTTTAAAATTTACAATAAATGATAGTACTAGATTTAATTTATTTTTTCTTTTGAAATATATGTATTTAAACTTGATGTACCTGGAAAATTAGTAATTCGATTTTTTTCACGTATGACCCCAAACAAAAATATCTATTCAAACAACACTTATAAATTGTTAAACTATTTATTTATTATACTTTTTAAGAACACTTATTTATAGTTCTTCTAATATAATTAAAATTTTAAAAAGTATTATGTGCACGTTGTAAAAGGGGGTGGGTTTGTCAGTGAACCCCCCCCCCTCAATCCCTCCTATGGCATTCTCTAATGCAAACCTAAGGATTGTAAAGAAAAATTTTAATACATTTTGCATTTATAAGGTTCATAGGTAATATTTATAAACTAATTTCATTAAACTCCAAAGAGTTTATATAGGTGACCTTTAAAGGGTTAAAAGTGTAAAGACTGATGACTAACATCTAATGAAAAAAATCTGAAAATCTTGTCACTGAAAAAATTGGCAATACTGATTCAGATTCTTAAAAAAATATTGCAAAAAGAATAAAGACAACATTAATCATAGCTATAATCTACATAAAGTTAAGAGAAAACTATTTAAAACTTATACTAAGTTAATGTTTTAATAATACTTATGCAGAACTAATGATGGGTTATATTTACTACTTCCAATTCTCTTGAGCAAATAAACACCTGAAACGGACAGTACTGAGGAATGCAATCATACAGTTATACCTCACTTGTAGAATTATTTTTATATTACTGGTTTTCTTTGAAATGTGATTGCATAAAGAGTAATTAAACTAAATCCTGTAAGTAACCTATTAACCACTTAATTTTGGAATTCCTTTAAAAACAGTTTCTTTTATATTGCGTAATTAAATTCAACTGATGATGTGAACATGCAACAACCCCAATGCAAATGGCATCCTAATGTATGTTGAAAACAAAATCAAATTAAAGTGAATAAGATTAAATTTTCATTAGATAAAAAATTAGCAATTCACAGTTAAAAAAGATAGTGGTATTGAAAATTCAAAAATTGCGAAACATTAATAAAATTCACAAAGAGGAAAAATTAAAGAAATTTTTTGTTAATGAATTCAGTTAACAGTGTGTGTATTCAAATATTACAGAAAGAAATATGGATTTTTTAAGCCCTCTATAAACACCTTGGGAGGAAAATATAAGAACTCTTATTGATATTATTGAACTATTCCCTTTCTCCACGGAAAAATTTAAAGGCAAAGTAGAATAAAAATGAAATAACTCATTGCTTTGCTGATTTAAAACTTTATCTGACAAATAATGACAAAACTATGAAATATTGCAAGCAACTTACAACAATGTTATGAAAATGCTTATTTCAACTTCCTATAATGCTTAGTAAATAGTCCTAGCAATAACAGATAACATACAATTGGAAAAAAGGATACTATTTTAAATTAAGAGAACAATTATAAAAATTTTAAGGATAAGCAATGATTTAAACAAGAACTTAATTTTCAATTTAGAAATCCTATAATACTAGATCAAAATTGTTTTTAAGAGAATATTTCTGATAAAACCATTTCTTCCCTTTTCTGCACAATGTATTTTCTTTTCCCATTAGACTATTTAACAAATGATATACTCTTCCATCACAGTGCATAAAGAAAAATACTTTTTGAGCATAAAAAAAATTCCCCAGTGACTGTTTTAACACATATTTAGCCATATTTCCATATAAACATGCTGATAGACTTTGTACTTCAATGCAATTCTTGAACCAAGCTACCAGGAGATGGGAAAAAATAATTATCATACACAGTGTACATTAACTGTGTACAGCAAACAGTACATGTCGTCTTCAGCAGTACATAATACAGCAAACCAAAAACAGTTTGATTTTTGTAATACTTCCATTTCATTTATACAGTTCTACACACATAATGGCCCCCTTTGATTCATGAGTTTCAGACTACTAAAAAAAAAGTATGGTGGCAAAAATAATGATATTTTAAAACATTTGGACAAAAAATAAAGCAGCTGTTAAATACCTTTTATAAAAACAAAGAAGTTTTAAAAGTACTTAAACATTGAAAAGGAAAAATAGTAGCTTTTGAGGACCATACACATCCTGGTTAATTTAAGAATGGTATTTTTATACAAATAAAATATAAGGAAATCCTGCTATCTAAGTATAGGGAATATTCAATGCATCAGGGAAAATAAGTTCATTAAGCAAAAGGCAATACATTGTGCAGGAAATAATTTCTTTACCAAAGAATTAACCATTTTTTAAAAACTTATAGCAGGCTTACTGGTATTATAAAGAAAACACTACTAAATGACATTTGTATTATATCTTAACTGAGTTTTGATATTGAATGCTAATATTTTATTTTACACAACATGCATATATGTCAACTACACCAAAATAAAATTCTTGAATGACCTTTATATATATATATATATATATATATATATATATATATATATATATATATATATATATCAAACACAGTTTATAGGTTGAGACCTTTTCTGAATGTAGTTCATTACCTTGGCCAGCTATTATGGATAAGAAATTTGAATCTCTGTTTCTAGCAGAAGCAGGGAGAGACCCTGTTGGTTCTACAGTACTACGTCTAGAAAGAACTGGTGTAACAGGATTTGAGAAATTCTCGGCTAACTTGTGGCTAGATGTGGTACTGTTTTTTTCTATTTTAGCTGTGGCAGGGGGTGTGGCAGGAGGTGTTTTTAAGTGCAAAGAACTGAAGTTTTCCAGCAATATTGAGATGAATGGAAGGTATAATGATGCAATTCTTGCTTGATGTGCCTACATACAATTGAAAAAAAAAAGAAATATTACTGCTAATTTAATAAAATAAAGATTAAAACTTATTTATTAAAATAAAGATTAAAACAAGAAAAAACTTTTTGATTTCTATTATATTGGTAAAGTAAAAATTAGTAATTTAAACTTTAATTTCAACTAACATAATTTGATTCAAATGAAGTAGACAATTCAAGAAAAATAATTGGCATATAACATTAAGAAAATATTCACCAATAAGGTTATATTCAAATGCACAAAAGTAAAATTCAAATTCTAAAGTATACTAACTGAAAATAATTAGGCCAACATACAAGTCAATATAATTTTCAAATTTATTTGGTTATAAAATTTTTATTGATTGAATTATGTCATATGCATTTGAATTTCAAGTATTTATAATTGATTATTATTAATCTTAAGGAAAGATTTATCATTTTCACTTTTCTGTTAGATATTTGAAGTACTCAGAACAAACTATTCTCGCATAAGGATGGGTTATTTTGGGCTATATCCAGGATTCAGTTTGGGGGATAAAGGGGCTCAAACTGGACTGAGCCTCTCCCCCCTGATATTTTATAACTAAAAACACATAACATTTAGTAATCTATATAAATAAAATTGTAAATGTTTGTTCACAACCAAAAATCTCTGAAAATATTGCACCAATTGGCTTGAAATTTTGGCATGACATTGTACTAGAGTCCAGGTATGTTTTTATCCACAATGTTTGTCTTATAAATAAGTCATTGCATGTATTTATGTATATATGTATGTATGTATATATGTTCCACATCTCCTCCTAAACTATCGGCCCAATTCTAAAATAAATTGGTATAGATATTCTTTATATCACTGAGAAAAATACTGTCAACTTTAAAACATTCGAAATCCATCCCTTCACCCTTTTCAAGCATTTTATGCCATTATTTCAAATACTATTTTCCCATGTTAAGAGCAGGTGATTAAATTTATCAATTCATCACATAATAAGTAGATGAAAATAACATTTTTTCTATCATTATGACATCATTCCTTTAACCATCTTATTTATACATTTCTTATTTTATATTATTTAAGTATCGTCTGCATGATTTTCATCTGTTTCATCTCTGAATTGATATATTATTTAATTAACTTTCTTTTATGTTTGGCTTAAATAATAGATTAGGTACATATGTGCTAATTTTAAACTTAATCATTGATTACTTTTTCTTACAGTGATAATTTTATCCCCGGTATTAACAACAATTTCTTTCCTTAACCTCTAAAATCCAGTGGGTCTATTTCACTGTCAATAAATATCTAGCATTTAAATTATATATCTTTATAAATTAAAACATTTGTTCGAGTTTGCATTTAAAGAAATTAACTGTTTAATTTGTTATTTTTATACAATGGTCATCCATAGTGTAAATAAAATTTGGAGAGTCAGTCTTGATATGGAAAAAAGAAAAAAAATACACAGACATGGCTAATAATAATTTAGACTACCTCTGAATTGCTCATTGGCGTCAAAGGAAAGAGTTGTTTTCACCAGTTCATGTTTCTACCCAAATCAAATAAATATTTATATAAACTCATAATATGGAAATGATCAATCGTTGCAGCCAACTGTTGTTGTACTGTATATTTTACCATATTACAAATGACGTATTTAGAAGTTAATTTTAAAACTTTAAAAATATTTTTCTTTTCCACAAAATTAGTAGAAACACAAGGACATTAATAGATGGGACAATGGATAGAAGAGTTACATGGTATAGGAGCACTGAGTAATAATTGTGCCACGGAGGGATGGTGAAGAAGGAGTAGCAAGAAAAGAACCTATGCAAAAACCTAAGCAACCTATGTAAAATCGACTAGATGAACTGGCTTTAATGGTCTTTAAGAAAGTTCTATATTTTGATCACACATTTTGGAATTCATATTTATAGCCAAAAATAAAAGATACTTTAGCAAAATCCCTGATAGGGAAATGATTTTCTTGACATTTTTTTTACTAGCCAAATGAAAATACACAAAAGAGCTGATTACCCGGAATTTTTTGGAACGAAATTCTCATGCTAGTGAAAAATATGAATGACTAGACTACTTTAAAATACAGTTATGATAACAATTTTAAGTAATTTTTCTTCAAACTTTTCCCAGGGCAGTTCCACTTTAGTTTTCCACTTGCAGTTATAATAGTTCATATTTATCATATTACAAAGGAGATGCTTTAGAAATAAGACTATAAATTTTTTAAACTTTTTTTTTCTTTAAAAAACAAAAACAACAGATGGTGAGTATACAGGAGAGTTATGTGGTATATAACGGCAAGGTACAAGAAACTGATGAGCAGGAAAGGGGAGGAAATTGAACCCCTGCAAGGTTTATGTAAAATGGAATTATATAGTCATTTCTATATCTCAATATCCTCAATGGTATATTAGAAAGTTCCTTATTCTGATTTCTATATGTTTGTATTTTTGTTATTATATTTGTATTTGTGTTCAAATGTAGAATATTATTAAAATAAGAGATAGCTGTAGAAATACATTTATCAGTTTTTTTTTTCTTTTTTTGAACATAACACAGCTGGACCACAAACAGTTCATACTGTTGGGGATCCACATGGCTTATGTTCACAAAACAAAATACAGGTTCTTTGATAGATCTGCTAAACTGAACCATACAGTTAATTAAGTTCTACTCTATTAGAGAGAATGTTGCCAATCAAAAATCGATACAAGTACATAAGTGTTATTTTTATATTAAACGGCTTGCAAAATGTATATGCCAGTTATTTCTTGATCTTACAAGTAAAAGTTATCAGAAGAATAAACTGTTGTATGCTTTTAACTATGTTTAACCATAAGCCAAAAAAATGTTTGAAAAATATATCACACTAAATACATTATAGGTAGATTAACAAAGCTGCAACAAACTACTTATATGGGAGTTTAGTGGACATGACAAGTGTTTGGTAACTGAAATAAAATTTTCGTACTTTTAATTGGGGAAACACTTTTATATCTTATTGAAGCTGACACAGAATTGATGCAAATTAATGTATCATGAGAACTGAATATGACTATATTGTACATATAATAGTTTCTTTATTCGCCAATGACTTGAACTGCACTGTGTAGAATTTACAGATTAATAATCGAAAAAAAATGGATTTGAATAAAAGTAACATAAAAAGTTTCCCACAGTGAAGCATGGGCATATTTACTAGTATATATATAAAGTTTAAAATCTCTGTGTGTCTCCCAGCAATTTGATTGGCTGCTGTGTGTTTAATTCGGTGGTAAAGTTCCTAGCACCAAGGATTAAAAGAAATCCTACCAGGTGCAGTAAAAGATTAATGCTGAATATGTAGACAAGATTTAATAGATTACCCATCAATATCAAGTAAAATAAAGGGAGGAAAGTTAAATTTTAACAGTTTAAATAGAAAAAAATTTAGCCTAGGTCAGCCAAAAATCTAATTAGTCTGAAAAATTAAATAAGAAAACAGGAAAAGAACTATATTTTATGCTGTGGTGTATTCATTTTTACTAGATTCTACAAAGTGAGAAGTAAATTTCATGATCTGACATTAAAACAAAGTGATCATACAGTAAGACTAGAGAAAGAAAGAAAATATTACTTTTGTGATTTTAATAATTACTTACTTTTCCTTGATAACGATCATCAAAAGCATGCTTTGCAAGGAGATTCCTGAAAACAGAGATGGCTGTTTGGCGTATTTCATGAACTTCACCGAGAGAGGCTCTTATTTCTTGTAACAAAGTTCCCAAGAGGAAATGATGACGACAAAACTCTTCTGATAATCGATATTCATGCTCAAAATCTGAAACAATGAAACTGAAATCCTAAAATCTTTCACTAAATATTACATTTAAAACCATTTTAATGAGAACTTAATCAAATGTAGCATATATAAGCCAGAGCAATAACAAATAAGAGTTAATGGTTATGACACTAAGCACAGATATAAATGACATAAAATAATGTTCTAGATATTTAATATTAACAAAATTTTTAAAAATTAAAATTTTAATAAATAAATTAACACTAAAAAATATTATAACATGGATAGGAGTGAATGAATAAGGACACTTGAATAGCAGGAATGTAAAGTACTTAATTTAGTGCTCAACACTTGATTGACAGAACTGGCTAACAAAAATAGCTAGTTGCTCTTTTATACTTGGTAGATTATTCTGGAATATCATACCAGTATGCTGAAGAATATTCTAGTAACTTCTAGAATTAATTGAAGAAGAATTAGAAATAAATTAAATGCATGGCTTGTGCAGGGATTTGAACTGGGAACTTTTCAATTTGAAGTCTGCCGTGATAACAAATGTGCCCTGGAGTACTCCACAGGAAAAAAACTTTAAGCAGCAATATCAGTTTCAAAATAACTTAAAAAATGAGTACTTATTAATAAAATGGAATAACCAAAGTACACAAAGATAATTATTTTAATTTTAAAAAATCCTATAATGACTACAAACAATTTTCTATTAAAGTTCAACATTTTCTTACTGTGTTTTAGCAATTATTTTTTATTCTGCAGGGGAAGGGGGTATAAAGATACAATTTTATAAGCACTATTCTATAGGTATATATATATCCCTGACAACTTGTTCCACTGGACATCTTGTGTCCACCCAGAATGTCATTGGGATGTTGACTAACATCATAAACATCAAATGTCCACATAAAGTTCTCCATACTTTGAATATGCTAATCACTACTGGTAAAACCTGGAGGGCCTCACAGTCATATGGGCACAGTTTAGAGCATGAATGTCTAATGGAATATGCCTACTGTTAGAGAACTTTATTAATAAGGAGAAAAGAAAATATTTGTATTATTTCACAATAATAGTTATTTCCTGAAGTGTGTAGATAATAATTTAACAAGAGAGAAGTTATACATTTGTAGATCTTATGAACTAATTTCATTTTCTATCTCAGACTTATGAAAGAAGTGGACACATCTCAACATGAATATGTTCTTCTTTAAAAGGCTAATAAATATCTCTGATTATAGTTTATCCATTTTTGTCTTCTACACATTCTATACTCGATATATTAATTAAAATTATATTATAACTATTAAAAATCATTTCATAAATAAAAATAAGGTTATCTTACCTTAGAGGAACACAAATCAAAACAATCCCACATATATTTTAAAAATCATATAATTGTAAAATTAAATAGTTCAGTAAATTAAATATTACCACAGGACAGAGCTAAATTTAATAAAATAGTCTGGGCACAACAGTGTTTTATTCACTTATACTGTTAAAAAATTAATATATAAAGAATAAAAAAATTAACTAATTAAAAGGCTCAATATGGAAAAAAACTTTTTGTGTTATAAAATCTAAGGATAGAAGAATGTTAGGATGAACTTGAGCAAGAAAAAAAAAATTAAATAGAATTAAAAAATTTTTTATACAAATATTTGGTACTAATCCTATATCACAAACAAGAACAAAACTGTATTTATCAAAATTGCTTAAGTATGAATATATACTTTGCTGGAACTGTTGAAACAGTACAATATGAATTAAATGAAACTTAAATATATAAGAGACAAAATTCTTAAAATTTCACAAAAATTTTATAAAATAGATATTTTAATAAGTTCTCAAAAGCAAGTCACATATCACTAAAAATTTATCCCTATGAAATCATCTCCAATTATGAACATATTTAGTATGTCTAATAAAATAAGTATGAGTTATCACAGCCTATTTAGTAGTCACAATCCATTGTTTTGTAACCGATTAGTTCGATATAATAAAATGAATGTTATTTTTTAATATTCAGTTTAGTTTATATTTGGAAAAAAGAGGGGGGGGGGAATCAAGTAATTTAAGATAAATTTTAATTCATAATTCAAGAGCAACAATATATTACAAGAAACAATAAAGATGCACAGAACACTTAACAGTATATTTTACATGGAAGACAAATGTATGTTCCTCAAAAATTTTATTTAGAAATTGAAAATGAATTTATAATTGCAAATACGCAGTTCTCTTTTATGCTAAAATCACTGTTAATGAATTTTCATAATAATCTGAGTTTCCAGTATATTTTAAAATCTCAGTTTCAACTGATACAATGATCTTTTAAATGAAAAAAACTGGATTGCAATTTCATTTCAAATGTACTGATGTCATGTTTATAAGCTAAAAAGTAATTAGCTGTTGACAAAGCAATAAAGCTGTTGGTAATTTTAATTAAAAAGACTAAATTAAATAACTGTTTCTAATCACATAACAGGGATTTTTCCTAATTCAGTCCATTCTTCTCACCCAAAATATTATAAACACTGTCTTTCAGTTATCAAAATCTACTGAAAAACCTGCTTACAAAAATTATATATGTGTATATATATATATATGTGTATATATATATATATATATATATATATATATATATATATATATATATATATATATATTGAGAAGAGTGGAGTTTTCATGAACATTTAATATGCTTAAATTAAGTGTTAATGAAAACAGAGATGTTATTTTGAAACCCCCCAAAAATATAAGTTTGAAAACACAGAATTCATTTATTATATTAAATATTATACCTTGAGAGTTAGAAGAAAACTGACTAAGGAACTAATCTGCATGTGATCATTTGTCAGTGCCTATTGATATAGTGTAAATAAGAGTGCACTCAAAAACTCAGTAGTGGATTAAACAAATGTGTGTATGCATATACACACATATACTGCTTCTACACAGTTTATAATCATGCAACGAACCACATTTGGTACAGCTGATCATAGGTACCCTTCTTAGGATAGATTACAATATATGCACTCTCAAAAGATCACATTCTCAGTAAGTTGTCCAGAAAATTTGCGAACCTTTCTAAACTGCCTATTTCAACATTAAAACATGAATAATACTTTCCTACATTAGATAACATAACTAAGTTCATTCTAATCACTTAAATTAATTTTTCCACACCCCCTGTTATAGCATAATTCAGTGAATGCTGACAAAGAGAGCTGCCGAACGGAGATATTTAAGCTCGATCGAGAGAGAAGTCTATAGAGACAATGAGTGAGCATGCACGCCGCACATACTTGATTTAGTGTTTAATATCTGTAATGTGTCATGTAGTTAATGTTAATAATTCATGTGTTAATTAAAAATGTTTTTGTCTTACATCTAAGGATACGTCATTTTTTTTTCTTCACAACAACTGACTATGAATATCCGAAAGGTTAAAGAAACAAAGGTCACAGGTGATCCCAAACGAATCTTTTGATGTAAAGAGGTAAGTGAATCTTTTTTACTTAACTCCTCGCTAATAACGAAGAATTATTTTGCTGTGTGTAACATAATACTCCCAACCCTAAATTATCTAAGGAATAACTGGATAAGTTCACACATTAAAACAATTAATAATAATCTAACAATTTTTTAATTTTTTACTGCCAGTATCATTCTGGACTATCATATCAAGAGTTAAAGCACAAATCCAATCTTTGATCCATGGGCTAGGGATGGTCAACTCAGCCTTTTGTGCTTTCACTGGGTAGATAAACTGAGGACCAAGCATGCTTGAGACCACTGAGCTGAAACAAGCAAGTGCTTAGCATCCCAGGACCCTGGTCTCAAAAATGGATATTGGCACCATGGGCCATGGTCACCAAGTTGGGCTGCTGTTTTGAGGACTTTAGTTTAAGACACAAATATTAACACCCCTTTCTCAAGTTAGACACAAAAAAGTTCATTATTACACTCAAAACATAACTTAGAATGCTATTAAAAGAGAATGTGTCAAAATTCTACGAAGTAGAAATGTAATCTAAATAAAGTAATATCTGAGGAAAACATTTTGTAATGTCACAACCGCTTGAAATTATTAAATTCAAGCAAATATATTCATCACCAAGTTCCTTGCAACTAAAGCTGAAAATGTAGAAGGCTTTGGAAATAAATCAAGCAGGTCTCTATAAGGCAATACATACAAAATTCATGCAATGAATTCACCACATTCATTAAAAAGACTAATAACTATGAGCATTAGGCATTTCTGAGTTAATATGAGCTAACAGCATTGTGCCAGCATACCAAGCAAACTAATCGATTTGTTCCATGCAAAAGCAAAAAGCTTAAAAAGCTGGGAACAGTCACTTACCAATGGATTCATCATTGGCTTCTGAAGTAAATATAAAAGTTAATCAGATTATATTACATTCATTCACTGTCACATATTTTAGTTAATCTAAGATAGGTTTAGAAAATAAAAAGAAAATTAAAATAATTAGAACATTGATAAAGAGCTAAGTGCTGAAGTACACACAAATCAAGTAAATTATGCCAACATGAAACAAAATACATTTACAGATCTACACATTTGATAACATATTGAAAAATGCAAGAAACATAAGCTATTTAAAAGTACAATCAAAGACGAAGCACTAAATCACAAATTATAACAGGGACTTAGTTTTAGGGTTATAATGTTTAATTGCTAGAATTTTTATTCAATATCAGGGACAAACTCTTAATTTGTCTACACACAATATTCATCTAGCATTTTCTAACATTTCTGATTTCTACATCATGATGAAATATATTATACAAATATAAGAAGATAGGAAAAAAAAAAAAATCAGTGCCTTTTATGTTCTATTCACATTCTTTTAAAAAAACAAGATAACTGAATTTAAAAAAATATAATTTTACACACATACTTTTCCTATTACACAATTATAAACTTGAAAATACAAGAAAACATCTTTAGTATACTTTCACTGATTATTTAAGGAAAATTTTGAAGAGGTTTCCTGTGTGATATTTATGGCCTAAATGAAAATTCTTCAATAAAATGATTATCATATCTACAGTTTTCAAATCTTAAATTCAATAAATAACTATAAGTTGAAGTTCATTAGAATGTTAATAAAATAATTTTTAATATTATTAAAAAATAATTTTAAAACTATTATAACAGAATCCAAATTTCTTTAGCAGTGTATTACCTGTTTAATAAAATTATAAAAATAATTTGTTACAAGATTTAAATTTTAATTAAATAAAACTACATATAAATAAACTATGATATGTCAGTATATTAACTTTAGGTTACAAATATGGAATTTAATGCTTTATGATGATAATAATAATGATAAAGGAATCTTATCATGGAATAAACTTTCATATTCAATTTTACAACATTTTTATAAATTATTACATTTCTTATAAAAGATATACAGCAATTTTAAAAAAATAATCTGACAATAAAAGTTTACCTTTCATATTTTTAGTATGTCCATAAATACCAATACCTCGCATTATTGGTAGATTCAAAGCAATGAAATGTTCATGAAAACAGATAATTTCTAAAAACTCAAATTTGTACTCATGTAGAACCTATAAAACATTATTAAAGGATTATTTATACATTAAAAAACTTTAAATCTTTTAAAAAAAGCTTATTGCACATAACAACAATGAAAATGATACATTACTTTATAGATATTAGCATGAGCTTGATAATTATAGCTACAAATAATTTATAAATTATATTTAATATAATATTTAAAAGATAAAAGGTGAAACTAAATAATAACAAATTAGAACACACTGTAGCAATCCTAAATTAGTTTTAATTATAATTATTTTAAGAACATTTTCCATGGTATCCACAAAATACAGGGGAAAAAAGTACCCGGATATTTCCTTGATAATTTCCCAAAATTTCCTGACATAGCACAGTCACATGGCATATCCAAGAAAGGTGCTAAATTTTGATCCAGCAGTGATTACATCCTTATAGTGGTGAGGATAATCCTTATTTTTATTTATTTATTTATTTATTTATTTTTTTGTATTTATGTAAGTAAAAATTATAATTTTAGGTATATCTGGCACAATTTTTCCATTTGGATGCACCTAATGATTTCACCACGCATTCAATTAGAGTAATTTAAATCCTAAAATATGTGCATCTTTTCCGTACATAATGGGCATATTACAATTGCAATTTTTAACCCAAAAAGTCTAAATTAATGCATGTATGAATAATGCAATTAAAAGTGATGAAATATTCCTTTAAACTTTAATTGGGATAAAAAAAATCTAAACTATTTAATATACACAATGCTTAAAAAAAAAAAAAAAAAAAAAAAAAAAAAACTACATTACCTTAAAATAAAACCAGAAAATGACCTTAATATTTTACAGAATCATATAAAACATTCCAACAATTCTCTGATGTGTATCCTCCCTAATTCTTATGTAGATTACAATATATGCATAAAATTTAACATGAAAATTACCATAAGATAAAATGAAATACATTATATAAAACATTGTCCATTAAAATAACTTTAACTGATTTGAAAGCAGAAAGTGTTATACATATGTCCTTTCAAAAGCAAAGCTCATTTATCATATTTGATATTAAAAAAAGTTTTTAGAGTTAAAAAATTTTTTTTTAACTTTATCAAACATTACATATGACAAAGGAAAAGACTGCATACGTTTTTTTTTTAAATTATTCAAAAACTACTTTTAATTTTAGTTTAATATTTCAAAAAACCATGAGCTTGATTAAAAATAACAAGCAATAAATTACTCTTAAAAATCACCATTATAAAATTTTACTACAATTAATGACACATACTTGTAATACATATTACGAAGAATGCTTCACAGTCAATTCTTGAAGTGCAGAATTTTGATAAACATCAACAAATTAAACTTCTATGAGACAAATTATCATTGATATATATTTCTGTATCTAAAATTAAACATAGATAACAGAAAAACTTTTTCATATTCATCATTTTTTTTTAGATTGCAATTTACCTGCAGATATTTAAACATGGGGAGTTAATTCACAACAAAATTCATAATCCACTTCAATATATTTTTTCCAAAACTTAAAAATTTTTAATGCTTTATAATTACTTCTCCAAAGATATTAGCTATCACATGTAATTAAAGTTAAAGTAAAAAATAATATACAAGTAATCAGTAGTTAAAGTATGAAAGATTCTTCATTATTAATTATAAAATACTGCAAAACTTCTGTCAAAATATACACTGCAAATAAGTATATTCTGTTAAACTTAAAGTGCATAAAATGTTACAAACCTTCACATCATTTGGCACAAATTTTTCCAGATAGCATTTTATTAATTTGAAGACAAAACCTCGATCCATCAATGACAAACATTTCTAAAGAAATACATAAAATTTTAGAAGAGAATTTAAAGACTCGTTGAAGAAAATAGTACACATGAATATATTAAATTACAGCTACAAATTCTTACAAAATGATCAAAATCATACTAGATCTATAAATATTTTAAGAATAATGACAATTGAAAGATATTTTAGTCTTTAACGAAACCTTTTATTTTTAAATAATGTATGCATGGGTGGATTAGACTTAAACATAAATCTTTCTTTTAATTATCAGTTAATTTGAAGTAACTGCAAATGTAAGTTGAATTTGTGCTAATTTATAAATATATTATAAATACTTTCCATTTTAATTATTCAACTTAATATTCAAAGATATAAACATACAACATTTACACATATGAAGCTACATGTATTCAATGCTTCACAATATGAAAATACATAAATTTATATACACAGACACACACACATATATATATATATATATATTACAATAAGGTAAAATAATATCCAGATTTATACTAAATCACATGGATAGAGCAAAAATTCTTTTTTCAGATCATTTTATTAAAATGAAGATTTTATAATATTCAAACATACTTTCAAAAAAAAGGCCAGGCTTAAATTGGCCTTTTTTGTTTCAATAGGTAATTCTTTATGTTTTGCAAGAATATGAGGGACTAGTCCTTCAACAAGACTTCTAATGCACAACTGGTAATCGGCAGGAAACCTTTCTTGGCGAAGCATCTGTTAATTTAATAAAAAAAGATAACTAGTACAGTAGAACAGTAGAAATAAAATAATCATTGTAAAAGAGTTAAACAATAATATCTGGAATAGTAATCTAAGATATAGTGAGAGCTTAAATTATATTTTTCATCATGAATATTTACACAGTACATTATTTCAAATTTTTGATTATTTAACTCATCTTAACAACCCGAAATTGAAAATATTTGTTTAACACTTCGAATACCAATCATGTAAAAAGTAATCAAAATAATTTAAAACATAAAAATAAAAATTTACTGGTAAAAACAAGTGTATTTTTAACAAACAAAAATTATTTTCTACAAGTATATTATTTTACATAAAATTTATTTTAACAAAGAATTTGATTTACCTTTTTGAAAAATTCATTCATGTTGCATCCAGTTTTTTTAATTTGATAAATCAAAAGTTTATTTTAGTTATAACTGAGTGCAGCTGGTCCAAAGGTAAAATAAAACTTTAAAAAAAATACTTAGTATCACTATTTGATGGGTATTCTATGAATTATGTTAATTGCTGTATTGCAGGATAGCAATAAGCATCAAAACAATTTTTACAAACTCACTGTGGTAATGATATTTTTTGCGCATGTTAAGATATATGCAACATCAAGACACAAAGGGCTAATAAGAAAATGTACTTTGACCCTTGCAGAAAATAGATAAATTTTAAAAATGAATTCATAATTGAAGAAAATTAAGTGTAAGGTTAATATTTTACAGATAATGAAAAATTATATTCTGAAGACATGTTACCTTTATTCTCTCAGTGGATATTAAATGTTGAGCCATTGACTTGCTAATTATTTGGAAAAAAAACCAGGAATGTCTTAAAAACTTGTTGATCATTAAGAAATCTGTATTGGCTGGCTTTAAAGTAGTATTTAGGGACTTAACTAATTCTTCATGAACTACTCTCTTCTTAGTAGTTAATTCTTGGGTTCTAAAGACAAACTAAAAATAAAACAATACTTGTTATGATACATTTTTAACATTTGTTTTAATATGCAATAATCAACTGAGATTTTGGTTTAATTAGCATTAGCAGTATAATGTACTCTTTAATTCATTTTCAGAGTAGATGTTGATTGATACATTTACAGCACTTTCTCTGAAAATGTATGGATGAAATATCATACAGAAAGGGAATACAGATTTCTCCAAAAACTTTACCCTAAATTCAAAACCTGTATAAAAAAAAAAAAAAAAAAAAAAAAAAACTATACAGACAGATATTTTTATGCCAAACATGGCTATGTAGCTGCTACTCATTTAACACCACCTGGGAATTCCATGTAACTTAAGGATTGCTAAGTATATAAGTAAAATTGTCTCTACTGGGGTTTTGCAATTTGAAAGCAGAGGCCAAGCACAAAAAAAAAAAAAAAAAAATTTGGCCTGCCACCTCCAGAGGTATTGTTTGAATTTGGAGGACATTGTGACCAAAAATTTTCTGTGCCTCGGTTGCCATTCATTGAATATTTCGCTGGCTTAAGCCTTGAACTCACAACCCTCTTGTTATGAGATCCAAAGTCCAAGTCTTTTCTGAATGAGTTACTGCAATTCATATCGGGAAAAAAAAAAAAAAAAAAAAAAAAAAGAAGAAGAAGTATCTTCCAAAAAAATTGCTATAAATTAAAATCTTAGGTCATATAACCAAACTTTCTAAACTCCAGAGGAAGAGAATACTATCATCATTTTTGCCTAATACACCAACAATGATAGTTTTAACTCTTGGAACCCTATCTGAACCTGTGACATTTTTATAAATCTAATTAATATAAACTATAAAGAACATTATTTTTGGCATTTTATTTTATTTCTTGAATAGAGGTTAAGGAAAAGTATGCATTTTATGAGATAGCCAATCTGGTACAGAAGTAGTCCTCGACACATTTTTTAAAATTTTGATGTATTTCTGCTACTGAGATTATTACCAAAGTAAGACTCATTATAAATTTATTTGTTGATTTTTGTGTTCTTTTCTTAATTCAAAATTTTTTGTAAACTTTTTTTTTTTTTTTTTTTTTTTTTTTTGTGTGTGTGTGTGTGTGTGTGTGTTATCTTTCTGCTTTTAACCCTTAAATGACTGAGTTAAAAAAAAAAAAAGTATGTATAGCACACAAATAAATAAATAATTCTACATTTTTAAAATCAGTAGAGGCGCCATCTACATGTTGAAAATTGTTTAATAATCAGAATGTATTTTATTAAGTATTAAAGCTTCAAATTAATCTAATAATATTTTAGAAGGCTAAATTGGGTATGTTGCCAAAAGGTATCCAGGGCATTTAAAGGTTTTAAACTTCTTAATTTTTTCTAATTTAGCGAATTTTTGGTAGCCAACGGCTACAAACAGAATCAAAGACTTACTGGCTACTCCTCCCCAATTAAGTTTTAGAAAAAGTTCCAAAAATTCTTGGCTTACACACTAGTTATATGATAAATTAAACTTTAAACAGAACAAAAAATTTTTAATGTTAATAATTACAAAACAGCCTTTTTAAATAAATAAATCAGTTAAAAAGTAAGTTGCAGTGAAATCAGTTTTTAAATATTAAAAAATAAGAAAAGCGAGAAAAATATAATCTCACAAGTCATAAATTATCTCTTTATCATAAGCTAATTTCTTAAGAATTATAATTAACTTAGTTAAAAATAGATATGATATTTCTGATAGACAAATCAAGATAATTTTGGTTATTAAAAAACTGCAATACCTGTACATAGGAATGAAGAATATCATTTTTACCAGCTTCATGGACACCATGAACTATGTGTATAAGAACTCGCACTGTGTTTAGTGCAACATCTTCATTACTTGTGATGACCATAAGATGGAATAACTCATTCAGAAGGGTTGGTAAAAAATATATTATAGTGCTCATATCTACAATATGGAGAGTCTGAAAAAATATTTGATATAATGATAAATAATTAGAAAAACTTTAAAATGTGAAAGGATAATCATTAAAATAGAATAATGAAATTATGCAAATTAATTTATTACAGCAATAAAGCAAAATATTACAAATTAGGATAGACTTGTTCCTAGTTGCTACAGAGTTATTGATACTACAAGCATGCAAATATTTAAAATTATCTATCATCTAATCTAAGTTTTAAAATTAAATAGAATAAATTATGTTAGAATAAATCAATAGGGATTAAAAATTACAGATGACACCAACCAAATAGAATTTTAAGAAGTGTGAAATTTGTTTATGCTAAAAGGTTAAAATAGAAAAATAAAGAATGTTGTCTAAATATTTGAAAATTTCCTACTATATACATTGCAGCAGGTAAAAACTACTTGTAGCTGACTATGACAGGATAATCGTATTGAATGTCATACAGAATAGTCTACTAACACACATATTATATAGATTATTACAGACATTATATATTATAATGTTACAATAAACATCTTAAATATATAACATATCTATAATTAAACAATCAAATCTTTGTTCATTGCATCTTTAAAACACACATTTTTATAAATATTCATTAATTTTCACAACTAAAATTGGTGCTTTTGACAGCAAAATTGTTTTAATATGTCTGAATCAATATAGCTGAATTGTATCTGTATAATGAAACAAATCATATCAATTGTCACCATGTTTTAAAGCAACAGAGGTAAAATTTCTTCCACTAATTTTTTTTCCTTACGAAACCTTTACTTATAATACTCATTAATATATTATAGGAAATAAAATCTAATTGCATTGAACCCTTTAGATAATTTTCTGATGTTACAGAGCAGATTAAAATCACGACTCAGTAACAATAGTTAAAAGAAAAAAGTTACAAAGAGAGAGAGAGAGAGAGAGACACTCCTTAAGACATGCACAGTTAATGAAACAGCAATGCTTAAGGAACTAAAAGGCAAACACAGATGAAGAAGTTAAGAAATGAATGTGGAGAATCATAAAAAAAAATGTTAATATATCTCTATATTAAAAGACATGTGTCAAAGACAAACAGTTTAGAAGAAAATGAAAAACTAATTGAATTAAAATTAAATAAAACTACAACAAAAATATGAAAATTAACAATAGAAATGAAAATATTTATATAAATAGAAAAGTAATTGAAGAAACCAAGACCGTTGTATACTTTGGAGCTGATATATCAACTGAAGGAGGGATTTATATTGATGAAAGAATTAAAGAAGCTCAATATGCCTATAAAATGCTACATAAAATATGGAGCTATGGTAGTATGCAAATAAGATTTCAGATTCTTAGGGCTACAGTTAGAAAAGTCCTACTGTAAAGATATGCAACCTGGAAACTAGCTGAACAGCAAGAAAATAAACTTGATACTTTTCAGACTAGATGCCTTTGAAAAATTTTTAAAGTCTACTGGTCTAATAAAACATTAAAAATTGAAAACAATTTAATTATAACCCACGACAACAAAAACAACTTTTAAAAAATGCAGATGCAGTGGGTAGGTCATATATTATGAATGACACCATCAGATCCAACACTTATAGCCTTAATTTTTTAAAGGAAAGGAGGTGAACCTATATACCCCTAGTGGCACATGATTATCAAAGAATGGAATTCTCTTGGGTGGCTGGGCTGGGCTGGGGAAAGCCAAAACTGTTGTACTGGACTAGCAGGGATGGAGGGATATGCTAGAAGCCTTATGTGCCACATGGTATAAAGAGATGGATGGTTTGGTTTGGAGTGCTATGGTCTACTTTTTCCATAACGAGGGTTAATGAGACCAGAACTTACTGCTTAACGCTGATTCCGAATGGCTATGAACATCCATGCCACTGTGGGATTTGAACCCAAGAACTCCAGTTCTATTCGGCCATTGTTTGGCTGGCATAAAGATAATTAAGAATTTCTCTATATGCTAACACTCAAGTTAGATTGCTCTAATTATAGGTAAGAATTTGAACATTAATTTGTAGTAATGTATAAAATTAAAAAAAATCTTTATGTAGATAATCATTGCCGGATATCATTTATATCAATGATGAATATAAGAATGAATTCTAACTATTTTGGATACTAATTGAATATGCAAACAGTTTTAAATAAGGAATGCTATAATTCAAATAGAAATTAAAAACTGAAGTGTCAAACTGCACATTTTGTTCAGCTTTATGGATCATTGGCAATAACAGTTAAAATTTAAAAAAAATCAGCAAAAGCCATTCTACTATATCAGAACTTAATATAAGCAGCATACAGCCAAATAAAATGTGATAAGCAAGCTTTAAGATTAAATCTCCTAAACATTTTATAATACATGCATAAAATGACATGAACCTTTAAAGTCTTGGCCATTCCATGTTGTACCTACAGACCAAATAAAAGAAAAATGTAATTAAATCTTTTTAAATGATTTTAAAATCCTTATTCCCATATAATTAAAAGATGCACACAGTATATACATCTTAAAACACAAAAAAGCCTTATTAAATAGTCATTTTAAGCAACAATTAACTAAAAATGAACAGAATATAAGATAGCTCAGTATCTTCTTGAGATCATGCAAATAACAAAAATTAAGGCTTAATAAATATCAGTCATTTCCTGTATATAACAGCAAACTCAGCAGATTCACAAGTTACTGAAAATATCTGTTTAATTAAAGAACACAAATAGCATAATACTTTTATTTAAAAATAAAAGTAAAATTCCAAGCAAATTGTTTAAAAAATGTCATACAAAAATATGATGCAAAGTATATGCTTTATTACTTGCTAAAGCTCCACAAAATCTTTTCTGCAGCTTACAAATAAAAAAAAAAAAACATTAAAATGATGGTTTGCAGGTGTTGATTTTGACCCAATAAAATATAGATAAAACCTTTCTAGTTTTACTTGCATTTTTTATGGAATACAAAGTCTTATAGTGTATATCAGTTTGAACTGCCGCCACCTACTGTCAAAACAGCTAAGGTTTTTTTTAGGAAAATACTTTTCCCCTTTTAAGAAAACTTTTTGATATTAAATTAAGCAAAGTTACAAATTCCTTCTTATCAATACAGAAGGTCTTTATAAATCTCATAATATGTAACTACAGATGAATAAGAGATAATTTAAAGGCATTTAATTTACATAAATTACAAACCAAATAAGAAAAACAATTTTATATTTCAAAGTTCATGATAATGTAGTTTATGATAATGTCATAAATATGCCAATAATAAACATACAAGAAATGTCTACATAAAAAATAACTTTTAGAAACAGCCATTCAATTAAAAGTATGCAATTCCTATCAATGATAAATAATAACACAGAATTTCAAAATTATTCATTTTAGGTAAGTTGATATTATGAACTCTGGTTATTATGAATGTCCATAAACAAAGACAAGGCACATTAAAAACAATCATTATTATGAAATATATACATTTTCCCCTTTTCCAAAAATTACTGTATGAAGGAAATAATCTCTTTTCAAGGTTTATTTCTCCCAATTAAATTTTGCTTCAAAATCAACAGAATGCTATGATGAAATCAGACTTACTTTTACATACTTTGACAACTCACGGCCAGTTTCACTACAAGGCGAAATATTTGTTTCTTCCTATGATAAGAACATTAAAATAGATTTAGAAAAATTAAAAAAAACTTCTCATCTCATAAAATTACATCAAATAAGAATAAGAACAATTAATACTTGTGTTAACTTCCATGGCTATTTTAATGGTATAGTGTTTACTTTATGCACACAGACAAAACTTTCAGTTTTTAGATTAGGAAAAATAAAGAATTAGCATAGACTAGAAATAATAAATTCACAAGATGAACTAAAAGATGAACTAACTCTTTATAAAACTTTTTTTAGACAAAAAACATTTCAGACTGTTCATTTACATATGTTTCACAACAATGCAGCACTAATTTTACTGCTGCACTATGAGATTCCTCCTCTGCCATCCATACATTCATACCTTCAGCTGCTATATATTTGTACTTGCTTGTAATAGTAAAAACTGCTGATTCCTTTAAACCAGGTATTTGTTTTACTCTCTGATTACACAACAAAGTGTTTGTTATCAAACTGGCATACTATTCAGTTTACAAAGTGAACATTACACTAAAAAATAATTAACAACTCAGCATAGCACATAATGAAAATATTAAAATTAATTGAATTTTCAACCACAAGAATTACACAATCTTACCTCTGCTTATCCCAGAAAAAATGCTCTTGGTTTAGGAGGAATAGAGGAAAATAAGATCAATTGATCTAAGTTTTTAATATTTGCTTGGTATTACTGGTTCAACGAAAAAATTAAATATTAAGTATAGACATTTTATCATGGGTTTTGACTAACTAAGGAGAGAAGAGGCATGGCAGTATTCTGTAACCACTTTTCTGAAAGAAACTGTGGAACTGGCCCCTGATTATGTTCCACAAATTAAACTTGATATCTTGTCTAACTTTGTGATAATGCAGTTAAATGCCTAGGTTTATTATAAAAGTAAAAACTTGAACAGAGGCCCAACTGCAAGCAAGTAAAATGTAAACAAACCAAAATATTATAAAGTAATACAAGAAATTCTAACTAATCTAGAAACTCAAGTAATTCATAATTAAAAAAAAAAAATAAGAAAATATACCAGAATGAGTATTTAAGTGTAAAATGTAATGGAAAAAAACTGGTGTTTCGACAAATTTTAATAGTGTATATGGTTTCTCTAACAGTTGTATTTACAACAGAAAAAATATTAAAAACATTGTCAAGATGTTTTAGATAAAACATTTCAAAGAGGATCAGTTCTAATTAATAAGTCTTTACTGGGTATATATAAATTACAGGCCTCTTCAGATCAAGTCAAAAACTATATATAAAATAATTAAGATATGCAAAGGAGGATTTTTTATAAACACAAATTGTTTTTCTAGAAGAAAAATACTGTTAAAGCGGGGCATTGAACATGCAGTTAATTTTTAAACAATACTCACAGGTGATGATGTTACAGGAACAATCATAGGCATACTCTGAGGACGAGGACGTTGACAAAGAGATGGTACAGGACAGGAACCCAAGTCCCACCACCCAAAACCCCACAACTAAAATAGTTGTAGGATTGAAATAGTTAAGTGTTAAAAATACACATAATGAGGAAGAAGAAAAGGTTAATAGTTAAGGAAGCACAAACAGACACATAGATTTTTTAGAGTCCATATTCAACTGGTATAGTTGCTTTTTCTAAATCTCATGCACAAAGCAAGAAATTAGTAGCCTAAAATTTTACAAAGTAAAGTAATTGATAAAACTTGATTTTAGGGGCTGTAAATGTACTGTTTATGAAGAAAATTCAACAGCCCAGAAAAACAAGATCTCATGTAAGTACCCCACAAAAATATTTGAAGTTCTCAGCAAAAATATATAATCACAATGCTGTATGACTCAATTCTAATTTGAAATTTTTATATGCTTTTATTTCAATATAATAGGTATTTTGTTTGTTCCAATACATCTATAAACCTAACTACTCCCCTATAAAATCTGATTAAGTAAAGGATAAAAATAATTACACACAAAAGAAATCCAAGTGATTTAAAACAGCTTTACAGCTGAAAAAAAAAAAAAAGTCAATTTTATTTTAAAAGGTGGCTATTTTTAGTATTTTTAAGAAAAATATAACATTAAAGCTTCAAAATTTTACTGATAGCTAGTTGAGTGTGCTTTTCATAATGTACCAAAATTTACAACAATTGAACCAGAAATTTAATTTAAGCAATTATTTTTTCTAAAGTTAGACTAATCAGTACAAATTTTTGTCACTAGAAAGCACTGTACTCTGTTAGAGCACCATCCCTAAGGAGCAATTTTGTGACAAACATACCCACCCTAAAAGGACTACACTGATCTTAAAATAAAAGTTAAGATTTTAGGCCATAATTATGAATAATTTCATACAAGGTACTTTCCATTCCTGCAAATTTTCACAATCTATATTTTAATTGATAAAAAAGATAAGGTAACTTCTTAAATTACTAAATTTAAATTAAGCAAAGTTCAAAAATAGATTAAAAATGGCATGGATAGGAAAACAGCTAAATATATAACTATTTTAAAATACAAATATTTTAGCTAATCAATTTTCTTGAATACATTGATTCTGGTACATTTCAATAAAGTTTTAATTCTTCGACACCTGGCAAATTCATAAAAACATTTTCAGCAGCTGTACAAGTCTTTATATAGTATACAATAATCCTACACAAAAAAGTACAAATAATACGTAATATAAAATAGTACATGCACACATATGCATAAATATACACAGGCAAGTAAAGGTTATGCATACACACATTTTATACATATTCCTAAAAGTCACTGGATACTGATTTTTATTAATCTAGAATACCAGTAACTGATGGTGACAGAATGCAGAAATTCCTTTAAGTTTTATTACTATTACAGCATTTGCTTATCATTAAGCTCCCTTCTAATGTTCAGAGCTGGTCTTGTTTAGAAATCCACAGTTAATATTTTGTACACATGAAGGCTTAATTAGGTCAAGGCCTAACTATTAAAGCCCATTTCCATGTTGGCATGTATGCTGGATCAGACATACATACCAGCAGCAATTCTCAAACTCATTTCAGTAATGAAAGTTAGCATCCTAGTTCTGCAACTAGCTCTCAAACTAGGTACTGCAAATGTATGCTAGGCATGATATGGCAATAATCAAAGTTAAGTTATTTCAGGGTAAAATTAACTTTCTAGTAACTGTAAAGGCAATAACAGAAATTTTACTCAAACATTTTTAATCATTGCATTAAATTTACATAGTTTTTTTCTTATTTTTTCACTTACTTTTTCTTATTTTTTAACTTTAAATTTGAAATGACTCTTATCTGTGTTACAATTGCTCTAAAACAACAGTACAATAATAGTAGCACATCAGCTAATCTTTTAATAAACAAAATTCTATGTAACCCAAAAGCAAACAATAAATTACCAAACATTGAAACTAAATCAACTTTTTCTTTTTTTTTTTTTTTTTTTCTAAGCTAATACTGTTGAAATGTAAGGAAAAGTTATATTTATATAAGGTTGACAGAATTGAAACGTATCATTAGCGTCCAAGTAAAAATACCATTGGTTGCACAGTCTAGCACCACAATTATCAAACTGTGCTCCATGGCAGTAATCTAGGTAAATTAGTATAAATTGTGAAATTAACTAAGATACATGAAGTTAATTAAAATTTAAAATGTAAATAGCTTTTCTTTTTAATTTTCAAAACATTCTAAGATATGTTTTTGTATTTATCTTGAGGTGCCTCCATAGTATTTAAATTGAATGCTGTCTCAAAAAAGGTTTGAAAAGTGTTGATCTAGCATTTTAAATTAAAGCAACTTGATTGGAAAATATTTTCCCCATTTTACCTGCTTGGTGACATTTTTGGCTTCTTGGTGGCATAGTTGAACATTCTAGAAATTGTTTTTTTCACTTCAGCTTATATACAGGTTTTGAACTGTGGGTAAATTTTTGAAGGAAAATCATACCCTCAGCTTATATTCAGAAATATACGGTAACTAATTTTAAAAGCCTGACATACATATAAAAGGTGTACACACATTGCTTTAAAGAGAAATACTAAGTTATAAAACAGAAATTTCACCAATTATTAAAATCCTCCTTTAAAGCACAATTACCTTAATTACACTGTTTGATTCCATATCAAGAACCTTTGATTCAATCAAACGCTGACATTGTGAGAAGAAATTGTGAAGATGCTGATCCTAAAAAATTAATTTTTTAAAGTGAATGAAAGGATTTTACTAACATATTATTAGAATATTTTAATGTTAACTACATAAAAAGCAATTTCAGTTATTTACAGAAGATAAATAAAACTTGATAGAGTCAGTTTTTAGCTCTATTCCCTAGTTAAAAATAAAAAAAATTTAGGAAAAAATAAGCTTTAATAATAGCAGCTACATGTGTTCTAACTGAAAAATTTTTCTACAATTATTTGCTTACTAAAATAAAAATCAAAAATTATTTAAATTCCAAAATTTCAAAAAACCTATGAAATCATCTTAAGAGGTACAACTAAGCTACAAGCACACTAGACATCTTAGGCACCCAGAATTACCCAGGTTTCTTTCCAGGTTCCAGTTTTAGCTTTACATTTCATAGCAGAAACCTCTCACTCAAATTATAACCAATGATTTTAAAGGCAAAAATTTTATATAAAAATCTACTTTAAAAAAGAGAGAACTGTCTGTAGAATAGCATTTAATCATTAAAAATGTTGCAAGATTTAAAAGTTAACTTTGCACACTTTTTAAAAGAAAATGTTAAATAAACTTGCCCTTCCCTCCCTGAAAAGGGCAGGGGAGAGAGGGGAGAAATTGGTCTACAATAAAGCTAAAATTTAACAATGAATTTAAATTCTCAGAATTTCAAAGCATAAAACATACTACTAAGATTTTTAAGTGGCACAAAGCAATACATTTTCTTAAACACATCAATTTATCTAATATTAGAAAATAAGATTAAAAAAATCTGAATTAATGGTAAAGTGAGTTTAATAATTTTTTCAGAATTCTTAAGTCAAAAAAGTGGTATCAAAATTGATAGAAATATACTCATCCAAATTGAGGGTAATTCTATTGTTTCTTCAAAATGTATAATATGAGAATATATACTATAGAGCTATACATGTATGAAAGTTTTTGTTTTGTGCCCCTGTATCATTTTCATCAAAAACATACCTTAGAATTCACTGTTGATACAAGTATAAAAGTGACTTTGAAAAGTTCTTTGCCAGAATCAACCCAGCGAATTTCAGGTCCACTATACTGAAATACACAATTAATATTACTTACATTTACATTAAACTAGTAACAGAACAAAATATATAATTGTCAAATAGAATGAAATTAGTACAATGTATTTTAGTTCATATAAAATATAGGAAAGTATTTAAACTTTAAAAGAAACTTAAATTATGAAGTAGTACAGACAAATGCACTTGTCGGAAACTATGCAAGTTTGTAGCAATGTTTAACATATTCACTGCTGATCTTACACCAGTGCATTATCAATATATAACAACATATTTGTCAGGGATGTTGTTAAGGAAGCCCTCATTTGGCCTTATTTCCAAAAACCTGAACTCAATACATTTGAATTAAAGATTATTGCAATAAAAACTAATTTGCATTGAAATACATCATACTCTCCATAACATTAATTAGTAAACTTCAAATACACTAAGTTACATGCTTGAGGTTAACAAGTTTTGGGAAGGAAAATCTTAAAATTTCACGTGCCTTAATCTGACAAAAATACTAAGTTAGCAATAATTCCTTTATGAACTCCAGTTATCTAATACTTTTATAACTGTACTGATTGAGGGGAATTATTTCTTGACTGACTTCTGTAGTAATCTTGATCAGTTATACTAATGTATCTTTTTTCTTTTTCAGAACTTTTCTGTGAATTTACCAAAATGTTCATTAATTGCTACTTGGTGATATATATTCTTTTAATTCCAATAACAAACCTACAGATTAAAAATGGAAACTAACTAGAAAGAAATTCATTTTCTATTAATGGCGAAAATTTTGTATAAAAATGGTAGCAGATATAAAAATAAAAAATGGGATTTTGAGTAAATGAAATGCTATCTTGTTTGTTTATTTGTTAGAAGAGAGAGAGAGTGAAAAGCCTGTTATACATGATTCTCTCTACACATTTGAACTAGAAATTGTTTATTGAACAATAAATTTAAATAATTCTACTAGATTGTTTCAAAGGCATAAAGGTATCAAATGCTATTGTATATAAATTACTGGATTAGAATATCATTTATTGTCATAGAGAAAAATAAAATAAACACTGCTAAAATTAAACTGCAAATAAAATACATATAAAAGTATTTAAAAAAAAGAAAAAATAGCTTTATTTAACAAGGTAAGAGTGGTAAAACCCTGCCCTGGCCTTAGCCATCCAGCTCAATATTTAACAAGGTAAAAATGCACTAAAAACAGAAAATAATTTTAAAACAGCACATGAAAGAGAAACTGTGTGAAAAAGCTCCTATATGAAAATAGTAATGTGCAATATAATAACTGTGTGATATAAAGAAATTGCTTGAGAAGCTTCTGTAAAAAGACCAGTTATTATAATGGGTAATATGACTAAAAATAAATGCATGAGGTGTGCTTAGCATAAAACACATTAGCACATTAGTATTTTAATATAAATTTTCCCTTATACAATTATATCTATATCGAAAATGTTACTTTGACACTAATTCCAAATGTGCCCCATGTTTTTATTTTTAGTTGCATAAGCTATCATAACAACTGGTCCTTATCTTACAGAAACTCCTCATGCAATTTCCCTATATCAGCACATTACAATTTTCATATAGGAGCTTTTCACAAAATTTCTTCTATGAACTATTTAAATTTTTTTAAAAACATTTTTGTGCATTTTTAATTGCTTTACTTGTTAAATGAAAGTTCTTTTTTACAAAATATATTACATTTATTTTTAACTATTAGTCAATTTCGTAATCAGTTTTCATCTGTAATTTTTTTAAAGCTACATTAAATCAATTATCAAACATTTAAAATTTTGCACTTTTGAAAAAAAAAAATTTAAGTAAACTTTACATTTTTCTAAAGACAGACTATAAAATGCTTTAATTAGTAAAGCTCTACTATACAAAATTATTCATTATTGCACGGTAAGACAAGAAAAATGACCAATTTAGTGCTGTTTAATAAAAAAAAAATCTATATAGAAAATCACAAATAATCCAAAGAAGGTTCATATATTCTTAAAAATATAACAGAAACTTTGAAATTTTACAAGAGCATAAAAATTATATTTCTGAACCAGGAGCCATTATTTAAATTTTTTAAATGTAGTTTGAGTTTTAAGTTGTGGTATTTGCAAATATATAGCAATACTAACTTAAAATCTCTGCAATTGGGATTTGAAAGACACAGAACAGCTTTTAGCATTTACCAGTGCTTTTTGTTTAATCGAATTTTTTATGATTGGATATTGTATTGTCAACAGAGCTGAACATATGTGCAAAATTTCAGACCTCTAGCTAGTCTGAAAGGCAGTTAAAAATTGATTACAAAGGGTTGACTCATGAGTAAAGTTAAATAAAAGAGATTAAAAATGGACAGGATCAGGAAATAAGCATATTTATGAAACTGAAAGCTTTTTTAAATACATGGTAAATATGGTTCTAAATAGCTTCGGAGGGAAAAACAAATTTTCCACTTATATTTACAATCTTAGTATATTGTTATTAGGGAAGTGAATTTAGAAAATTAAAGTAAGACTAATTTTATTACTATCAACATAAGTTACATATTTCTCATGAAATAAATAGCTATAAATAGATATTTCGGAATATAATAAACATCTAATAAAAATATAACTGAATTACAAAACTTAAAGTTATCTCACAATCAAATTTCAGACATTTTGATAAAAACTTTAAAAATAGAAAAAAAAACTTACACCTTTCCCTAATCCCAAGGGTTTGCATGACAAATATCCAGATGGTAAATTAATTGAAACAGGCAGAGTTTGATCCTCCACAGTCAATCTATTTAAAAACAATCATAAAAAAACTGTTCTAAACTTAAGAAATAAAAACTATATTTTGAAAACTAATGCTTACAGTTATTTTTTCCAATTAAAATATCAGAATAATATATTTAAAGGTTGAGGAAAGAATGAGATGTCTACATTTTATTTACTTTAAACAGAATATATATATATATATATATATATATATATATATATATACATACATACATACACACACATAATCAATATCTCAAATTTCCACTAATTTCTAAATTTTTCTACCTTAAAATTCCTTTACTCATGTTGATGCTTCAGTATTGTATAATAACTTTTTGTATAGTGTTTATTTGACCATCAAAGTTACAAACTGAAGAAAATTTACATTTAATTAAGGACACTGAAAAAAATCGAAACTTAAATATGGATTACTGGAAAACACATTTTTACAATAGTATCTAACGATGGCAAAGATCTTTGAACCTAATCAATGGCAGTTCTAATTTGCAGTGTAAATTTAAAAAAATCAAAATTTCCCCTGATCCAGATGTCTGAAAGTAATGAAATTCCCAATTCTCCCTCAGTTTATAAATTATCAGCTGTTTTTACTATTGATTAAATTGATTTTATAAATGCATTTCTCAAAAAATCTTAAAGTACAATGAGCAGTTCTCCAAATTTAAGCAAGAAATAGTTATGTATCTTTATTGGATCTCTGACAGCGAAAGATCTGAAAAATGATTTATTATTAGTATAGATAAATTGAAAAACCCATGTTGTTTTAGAAATGCTAAGATACTGAATGAATGAAATCCCCTTTAAGGCAGCTCCTGGGGAAGGGGAGGTGAGGTGAGGTTCAAGATATGGACAGAGCAACCAGAAGTCTATTGTACCCAAACCCAAGAAAACACAACTCAAAAAGCACACAAGAAAAATGCTAAACTATTACCAGTATATGTTTGACGCTATGTATCTGACATGTCATTTTTTTTCCCAATAAAGAGTTTTTGTAGTCCACCACTTGTGTCAGCTAATATTCAACACAATTAGAAACATAACAGACACAACTTCACAAGGTTCAGACTTTGTCACATATAAATAATTCTGTGCATGTATAAGACATTATTTCAGAATATATATATATATATATATATATATATATATATATAGCACCTTGAACCTTGCTATATATATATTTATATATCACCTTGAACCACCAAATATCAATTGATGATATTTTCTGGTATTAAAAAGACAATTCACTGACCATTTTACACCTACCTGATGTAAAATTGAAATATCAAACTCTAAGTAGAGATATCCAATAAGAATACTTCAAATTAACATCCCAAAATTCTGTATTTTTTTCATAACACATTTTTATGATAAAAGTAAATAGCAATCTGACTAATAATTTTATAACCATAACCATTTATAACAGTCTTATATCTCCAAACTAGTGGCAGACCCCTTTATGGAAATTACTATAAAAAATCTCAACACACATATATAACTAACATTCATTCATTTAAAATCAATTAAGCTATTTAAGCTAAAATGATTTGAGGCAAAAACCTTAAAGAAAAATCAAAATATGCCAGAGAAACATATATTAAGTAAAACATATGCTATTTTTGATTTAAGAAAAAGAGATTTAACTGATTTGTGGATTAAAAAAAAAAAGCTTTAAAAAATTCACTATATAAGTCTCACAGTTTAAGTATGCTTACAAGAATTTTAAGATCTGAAATTACCCACCCAAGATGATTGTTGACATCTTAAAATTTATCCACATGCACTAGAGATTTTACCTGTGAGCCCTATTTTACGTCATTTTCTTATCTTTTATTTAGGATCATTCTTTACTCTACTACAGTAAAGAATAAAATCTTAAAAATTTATTCTTTGGAGGCCCCACTGATCAGAGATCTGTAGTAGTTTACAAACCACTACCCCACTCTTAGTACACCAGTGCCTCAAACAAAACTCCCATAGAATTTAATTTATAACATATAATTTTAAAATTCTGATGTTATCTGTAAATTTGTACATTTATCAGAAAAGAAACTGAAAACACTTGCCTTCCTTTGTTTAACAATGGCAACCAAGCATATCCAACAATGTTAGCAACTGGTCCATCACGCCTTTTTGAGCTTTTAGGTTGTTCACAACTAATATGGTGAAATGTAAAAAGGATATGGTGTTTATCATGAAGCTGGGTAGGAAGTAATAGCTTTACCTATAATTATAAGCAAAATGTTTATATGATTTCAAACTTGAATGAAATTATAATATACATTCTCCCCCCCCCCTAAAAAAACAAGCAAAAACTAAATAACTTAAAATTAAAATATTTAATGGATTATTTTCTTTAAAAAATATAGAATTAATTATATCACTGATTTAGAAGATACCAATAAAAGTGGAAGTATGTCTACTAAAACTGATATTTAATAGATCAAAATACTTTCAAATATTTTCATACTTAAATAGCATTATAAAAACCCAGTAAAAAATGTTAATGTTAATTCAGAATGCAAATTATTTGAAATACATAATAGATAATTTTCTTAAAATAATAAAGCATTAATTGTGTCATTAGTTTTGATGTACCCATGAAAAATTCAATCATATCTATTAAAACTGGAATTAAATACTGTAAATATAGATCACAAATTAAGATTTCTTAAATATAGGAACTGGCACATATCTATCCCTCTCAATTTTTCCTGGTTATTTAAATAAAATATTCCTTATAGAGGCATAACTGAACAAGAATCACATCGAAATCTTCAAATTTAACAAATCTTTCTAGAAAACAAAAACTTTCATTAAAATTTAAAGTCATCAAATAATTAAAATTTGACACTTTTTACTAAATTTCAAACCATGAAGACAGTCATAAGGAGATGACGATATCATTATTGTAAACTATATTTTCTAATTAATATTCTAATAACTAAAACATACTTCTTTATAAAAATCAGGACTAATATTATGATGAGTTATAGATGTTGAGGCCTCAGAACAATATAGTGCTTCTCCAGGACATCCATATATCACCTTAAGTAAAAGAAAATGTCTTGTACATATATAACTAATATTTCACAATTTCAAGATGATTTGAAAATTTGTAAAGCATATATATATATATATATATATATATATATATATATATATATATAATTTAGGGGTTAAAATATTGATATATTACACACACACACACACACACACACAAATTTATGTGTGTAATATATCAAAATTTTAACCCCTAAATTAGCTATCCAAAATTCTCCTTTTTACCCATCTCATTTTTTAGTATCTAATTTTCCAGCCATAAAATGTCAGGTTTAAAAAAAAAAAAAAAAAAAAAAAAAAAAAAAAAAAAGTTTTCCAATTTAATTTTTCTTTACCCATCTCTCAAAACTAATGCCAGAATAAACACTAATTTTCTGTCCACTAGCCACATTTTTCAGTGTAGATGTTCAGCCATCTCAGGGAGATGATATTTCTTCTGCAATAATTAAATTGCTGCTTAGGTGCTTTTTGAGCTGTCTCAAATGATCAAGTTGCATTCTTGTCTTAAAAAATTGCTGATCTATATTAATTCTTATAAGAAAAAAAAAATCACATGACTTGCTCACTATAGGACAGACATCAGCCATAAATGTGTATATTTTTTTCCATTATATGCAGAGTTGCTGCACTGTCAGTAGACCAATGTGTTTAATATTCTAGGTAAATGTGAAGTTCAACAACTCTTTGGACTTAGTTTCTCTGATATCACTACTAGAATTTTACTAAGAATTTTCTTTGCCCTGCAAGCCTGGGCAAATTAAATAAGTAGAACCCATTTCAAAGTTAAAATTACATCTATGCAGGATAGCACAGTCATTAGGGCATAAAAAAAAGATCAAAATTAGAAAATAAAAATGCTGAGTTAATTCAAGCAATCCATCTTTGGCAAAGATTATAATTTTAGGGATAAAACTGCCAGAAATTTATTTTAGAATACAACTATAATAAAGTTGAATAGTTGTAGTTAAAATATCATTATATACATACATATGTAATTACATTATTTTATAAAACTCATAAAATTGTGTTAAAACTATATTCATTTAAATTACCTCATACTTCAAACATAAGTGTAAATTTAGGGCATTAAAACTTAAGGTTATAATTTTTCTAATGAATTAAGAATTTAATTTCTCTAAACTTACATGTTTTTACATTATTCAATAAGATAAACAACCATGAATACCAAAATTTTAAAAAATGTTTAAAAGAAAAATAGATTACATGGCCATGATCAAAAGTATGTTTCCCTAAAGTTATTGATACCTAACAGATAATGTGCAAAAGTAAAAAACTTTATTTGGAAAAAGTAAATATATTTTCAAAGTTTTTTTCTTATTATTTAAGAAGCTCAATTAATACAGAATTTTCTTAAATTACTGAATAGTTGTGATTTATCGTTTTTTTATATTGTAAAATAATTTCTATAATGTTGAAAATAAATCATCAAAAAAGGATAATTTAAAACATTTAATAATCTTGAAATTATATTTTTTTCCCATTAAAATGTAGAGATTAAGAATTTGATATTAAGCAATGTTTTAACATGAGCAAGGATGTTTGTTCTCATTAAAATTGTTAAAATGCTGAAATATTTATGTTTTGGTATGCAATATACTTTGGAATATTATAGGAATGCTATTTAATATGGAACTAAGAAAAAATCAGGATGATAAAATATAAATTTGAGAAAAAAGTGTTCAAAAGTGTTTAGCAGTGGCAGGGGGCATTTTGACTAAAAATTCTTAAAAAAAAAAATCTTGTTCAAATTGTTTAATTATCCAAAAAATATCCCTACTTACAGTTAGAGCAATAACAGTTTTTCTGACATTTTTCTGTTATTATTCTAACTTTGAGTATGATTTCCAAACTTTTACCCCCAGAATTCATTTTTAATTTTTGATATGAAAATCAGCTTTTTCAAAGAAAAATTTTAAAAAATATATATTAGTGTGAATGAGATATTAAAAAACACCAAAACATATCTCATAAAATATAAAATATGATGTAATACTCAAAATAATAGTAATTATTTTATGAAAATCTTACTTTCAGTGGATCAACATTAACATCATCAGAGTCTTTAAATTCAATGGTGCAAACAATATTTCTAGCCTAAGTATCAAAGGAAAAAAAAAAAGATATTAAAAAAATATTCTGCTTTTACAAAAAAATCAAATTTACAATGATCTTTAAAAAAAAATACTGAACTTTTTACAATAATTATGATTCCCCAATCTCATTTAGAGGTGCTAGAAATAGCTAAGTAAAATAATGATATAAGACTTTTAAAGCAAATAAATAGTGATAAAAATAATAACTCAAAATGCTCAAAAATCTCAATTTGCATTGTTCTTTACTAATGAGCTGAAATGATCTGCTTCCCATTCATGTAATGAAAAAAATAATACATCATATAATTTCCTCAGCCAAATTTTAGTTATAAATGCATGCTAAGTTTATAATTATGATATTCAAAGCATACCTTATACTAGCGTTACACAGAGGAAAAGTCAAGATTTTAAGGTAAACATAGTAAGAGCAATGAAATTAACTTTCTTGTATGGATTTTTAAACAATCAATTTTAACTAATAAAATTAAAATAAGCAGAAACAAACCCCATTACTGTTTTTTTAATTTTGTTGTTTTAAATAATAAAAAAAAAATACTTCACAGTTATTTTACTGCATATTTGTTTTGATTAAACAAAGGTTTTACTATTCATTTTGAGTCATGAAAAACCAAGAACTTTAATAATATTTAGTAAGAGGAATAAGAAATATTAAACAATGAAAAAAATTTTGAAGTGGTATACCTTAGTAAATGTCTTTTGATTCTCATATTTTAGACTTTTGGGGAACACATATAAATGATTCACATAGGTAGTATATGGATTGCAATTACTAGCTATGCCAGTTGGGAACTGCTCAATTTCCAATGTGGGTTCACTTTTGGGTGGAATCGGGAATGGAATTAATGGTACCAGTGATGATGTTAATGCATCTAAAATAAAATAATAAATTTATATGGCATCATAAAACAAAAAATTTTTAAATACTGTTTATAAATTAAATTGTTCTACTTATTTAATTATAGACACTGACAAATACTTCAATTTTGAACATCATGCTTATTAAAGTTTTTGAATCTGGGATATAAGAATTTTAAAGCTTTACACACATGGTTAAAAAGTTCTTACAACAATTCTATTCAGATAACACTGTTTTGTTCTTGACAAGTTAATCATCATCTGAGTAATACAAGATAGATTTCAGTTATCTTTCTTCTTATAAAACTTACTTCTTCTATTAGCTTCTTCTTTACTTCTTACTACTTCTTATAAAATGTTTCAAATCAATGGAGCTACATTATATATTAATGGAGCTACAAGTTACAGTTCACCTACAGTTTATAAACATTTGATCATAACGATGCATGGGTGAAAAAGAGAGCCATTGGGAAAATAAGAAAATTTATTCATACTGATTGAGTTTTTCTTTTTTTCCTTAATTACCTACTCATTTAGTCATTAAACGCTCACAAAATACTTTCATTTTATTAAAAACTCATGTTGAACAAGTCATGATTGGAGGGCATATCGAGTTTAACAGTGAAATGTGTTTAAAATTGTCATAAATTAAAACAGTCAGGTAGGTTTTGTTTTTTTTTAATTTATAGTAAGTCTTCTGTTTTCTGCTCCTTACAATAATAATAGAACACTCTCTGCAGTTCAGGGAAAAAAGTGGTTAAACAGGTGTACCTGATGTAAGTTTCAAATTTTTCTTATTAACCAATCAACTATCAATAGCTGTAAGAATTTACAGTAGATACCAGCTATAAGAATATTAAGAATAACTGTAACAGCTGTAGCAATAAGATAATGCTTAGCCAGTTCTTTGCATAAAAAGGGGAATACAATTTTATACATGTAAATCTCACATTCTTTTTATGTGTTTAAGTGTTAAAGTGCTGCTAAAGAAATTGCTTAGTGTTTTGTTCTTAGAAAATCTTTCACACAGAATGTAATAACTTATGGTAAAATGATGACTCAACCTATTCAGCATAAGTTAGAAAAAAAATTGTATTGTTATGATCTGCATTATAAGTTACTACTATCAACTCAAAAATTTGTATTACTATAAATCTAGGCAATAAATACTTCTGCAAATTCTGAAATCAGTAGGAAGCGATAAAAACAATGAATATTGCTCACTGTTCTTTTCCTTCCCCCAATACATCTCAAACTACATTAGAAATTCACAAAAAAAAGAAGTACTGATGTATAGATTATAATAAAGCCTATTTGATTCTTTAGTCTAACCTCAGTTTATTTACCGTTTCTCTTTGGCAATTTTAATTTCATGTCTAATTATAAAAAAATTAACTATAATTTTTTTTTTAAACTACTTGAAAGCAAGATAGTTTAATCTCCAAAGAAATTTTCAGAAAAGTGTTAATTGATAAAGAAAAGAAAAAAAAAATTTAAAAATCAAGACACATTTTAAAGAACAAACAGAAAAATTATACATAATATTTTTAAAAAAAACTCAAAATAATATTTAACAGTACTTACTGTTAGGAAGATCTTGCAACAACTGAATTGAAATTCTAACTTGACCAGGTATTATTGTCAAGTGTTTTAACTTCTCAGGTCTAAAACATATAAAATATGACTTGAATAAAATAATGTAATTCACAAAAACATCTTACTATCATTAGCTATATCACTACACTATCAAGTACAAACAGATCAAATTTACACACCTGTATTTAAATTTATACCAACCTATTATTTTATTGAAAAAACATTCAGGTTATTTTCTATATTAAAAATTATGCCTTTCTTAAATATTGTAGGTAACTTACACAAAAACTGATTTTACATAAAGAATTTTAAACTATGAGAGAATATATCTTAGTGTGAAATTTTCCTGTAACTATGTTTTTTATAAATTTAATAAATTCAAAGTTTATTTCAGCAGTAATTGCATGCATCCAATCAAATAATAAATGAAACTTTGATATAAAAATGAAATATAGTACCACTATTTGATATAGATTCTAGGAGCAAATTGTGTAAATTGCAGTTCTGTGGGATAGCAATAATCAAAAAGACAATCTTTTAAAGCTCACTCTAAAAATGACAATTTTTGTACATGTTAGAGATCTGCAACAATGTGATACATTACAAAAATTACAAAATACATTACAAAGATTTTTATAACATTTAAAATAGTGCACAGTTGATTTTTAATAACAATTACTTATAATTCAGTCCCAAATTAAAATTCTGATTTGGTTATTACTAAATGGATTTAAGTAAAGCTATAGAATTTCTAAAAGCTATAAACTGCACCTATATGAAATTAACTAAAGCAACTCAAAATGCTAAATATTTAATCCTACAAATAACATTAGCTTAAAATAGAACAAAGTACTTAAAGTAAAATTCAGAAAATGAAAAAATAGTAGAGAACGAAATACTAACTATTAAAACTTAAAAATATTAGTATCCTAACGGACAAAATTAAAAAAAATTTATATACATAAGCTATATACTTTACAAAATTAGCAAAAGAAATTAACAAAAAATTTTAATAGACATGTTAAACCTGATAACTTTCAGCATTTTTAACATTTTTTTTTCTAACGTCAACATAAGCAGACATATATATTCAGTTATTAGATTTAGGATGGAGCGGCTCATAAGAGCACCAGCATTGCGAACCATGGCCTATTGTACTGAACCCCCCCATTACCTGGAACAAAAGAGTCCCAGCTAAGTTAAAAAATTTAACAATTAAGTCTCAAAGAGACCAATAGCTGAAATAAATCTAAGCAGATATTTAGCCAGGAAGTTGGTTAATTCCCACGGTTTAATGAAGTGATATCCTAGAAATTCAAAACGTTTAGCAGAGTGTATTCACAATCACACACAATGTGTAAAGAACTCTCCTCTGCCACATGACACCCCCTACATATTGAGCTATCCATGATGCCATGGATGTTTAGATGCCTCATGAGACAGCAGTGACCTGTCAAAAGACCAATGGCCGCCCTTAGCTCATTCCTGCTGAGCTTAAGTAGCTCCTTAGTCCTCAACCAGGGAACCCCTGGTTAAGCTCCTTAGCCTGCTTAGATTATTAAAATTAAGCCAAGCCCTATCAGTCTCTTCCATTAAGTGATCCTTAACAGTCTTTCTGACTACATTGTGAGGAAGACCAAGTACTGGTTCCGGCTCAATAAAGGGAAGCTCAGAACCATGCTTTGTCAGATTATAAGCAATTTCATTACCAAAAATACTGCAGTGACCAGGAACCCAAACTAGGATTACGTTAACCATAGCCAATTGGTTGATGCTCTTAAAGCATTCCCCAAATAATTTAGATGAGAAGCAATAAGTGCAAAGCCATAAGTGCAACCTGACTATCAGAGAAGATATTTAACCTCTTATTACCAACCCCCCTTGCTAGGCAATTATTTGCACAAGCTAGAATGTCTGTAACCTCAGCCTGGAAAACAGAAGCTAGTCTACCCAGAGAGAAAGAGAGTCTGATGTCTCTGGTAATACAGAAAGCACCAGAACCAGTACCAGATGACGCTTTAGAACCAACCATCCGTAAACCAAACCTCATCAGCACGAATAAAAAGCTTTTTAGGTTCTTCCCACTTACGCCTGGAGGGAAAGACAACATTAAGGTTATCAGTAAAATCAAACCTCTTAAATATCCAATCACAATTCATCATAAGAAAAGGATGTTCAGTAATCCAAATATTGAATTTATACAAGGACTTTTCAAAACTTTTCCACAGCCTAAGAAATTTCAAACTTCGAGAGCAAAGTATTGTCTCCATCTCAACCTTCTTGTGTAGTGTATTCAGTTATTAAAATGATTAAGAACTTAAAAATACAAAATATTTGTGTATTTACTTTTTAAATTCTGAGAGAAAACGCAGTAAATCTTCATCTGAAAGTTTAGTGCCATCTTGCCGATACATTGGTCCAAAATCAGTAGTCGTGTCTAGTTCACCAGATACAGACTTAAAAATTGGCCTAAAAATAATAAATATTTGTTAAAAAGGTACTTTAAACTTATACAATTAAATAATTTTTTAATGAAAGAATCATACCTAGCAGCCCATGCAAAGGGCATTCTATAATGTCCTAATCTTTGACAACAACTTCTTGCAATTTTCTGAACTTTTGCACCTAAACGACTTTGATTAGAGTTTGACTGTGCCCGGAGGTAAGGATCAGCAGCTTGAGATATACCACCTTGAAGAACTTTTTCAATTCTTAAAACAAAATATAACTCGGGTTCTGGATGTTGAACAGTAAATATTGCCTATAACAAGCAAACAAAAAATATCTATTATTGACAAAGTAAAATATTCTAAAGAGAATAAATTTGAGTAGCTAAATTTTCAAACACTTCATTATAATAAATATCCATACCTGCCAACAAGTGAGTTTTGAAAATATTACAATTCCATGGAAGAAAGTATTTAAAAATAGTTTAACTAAAACTTCTGTAGACATGTATGAAGCTTAATATATAATTCTTTGATTTGAAATTCAAGTTTAGTTGCAGAAAATCCCCAATACTCTGATTTATTGTTTACTTTAATAGTTTTTGTTCTTCTGTGAAAATTTGTGTAAATATACAGTTTATATAAAGCAGAAAAGTATTCAATTTTAGACAGATAAATGCATAAACAGAGTATCCAAAAAAACTTTTTTGGAGACACAAAAATACTATAAAATATCTTAATTACACATTCAAGTTTCCCTTTTTTCCAGTTTTGTAAAAGATTTATTATGTATATTTTTAATTAAATAATCAATTTGATATGAGAAACAAACATACTATATTACAATTAAAACCTGTACATGGTGAACCAAAATTTACTATTTGTCAGGTACAAACATTAAAGAATGTAATACTTTAAATTAATTACCTGTTTAGGTGAAGATAACCATTCTTCACCTATATCTTTTAAATATAAATTTGTCAAATTTGCAGATACGTTTTCTCCATTGCAGTTGCTTCCATTTGCAACACTTTGGGGAACACTCCCTTTTCTTCCCTTTTTAGGCAGCATATTTCGAATATAAGGATGATTGATATCAAACCTAAAATCTTCACTAACTTTTCGATTTCTCTTTGCATCATATATTGAAAGAGTTGTAATGTAAGGTTCCACCTAACAAAGAGATAATGGTACACATTTTACTGTTTACTATTGCATAAATTTTTTATTAAACAATAGTTAAAATAGACAGTATCACCGAAATTTTTGCTTTAAAGAAAGCACAGAAGATGATTCAATAAGGAAGATTTTATAATTCTATTTTTAATCTAACACAAATTTTTTTTCTGTAAAACCCTACCCAGCTTTGATTTTTTATGAAAATCCCATGCTTTCATCAAAAACCTAAGATTTGTTTTTGAAGAAAAACATTCCCCTCAGGAGTTTAAACCTTTATTTCTATGTACTATTCACAAATTATTTTTCAATAAAATCGCAGAATTATACATATTATCCCTTTGCACTCGAGGGCTCTCGAGCAGAGCCATTTAAAATTTTCTTTAAACTTGAGTGCTCTGCTAAGGAGTCAATGCAAAATAATTAGTTTCTACGATTTGTTTTGTTCTTATGTTAAAAACTGAAAATTATTTAATGGAGCCCTTAAGTTTTAAGCAAAGGGGTAAATTATACACATTTTCTTATTTTGATTGTATAATACATCATGAGAATTATCATTCGGATCTTTTGCAAATTTATAGAAATTGAAGAGTGACAGAGAATGCACATAAAATGAATTTATCATTTGCAATAAATAAAATAATTAATATTAAAGCAAGAATTCCAACACTCACTTGACATAATGGTCCTTTTTCAGTTTCAAGAGGTGCCTGAAGACGAAAATTTATTTCTTCACATTTCACAAATATTCTTGTTCCAAATTCTTCTTTGAAAGGCTTTACATCTTTCTCTAACTCATAAATATGTGATGAATGGGATAGCCTCTAATTAATTAAAATATAATAAATTATAAAAATACTATAATAATTTAAAGTAAAATATACTCTAGAAAAATTGCATGAAACTTTACCTGCATATCAGGATATATTGCAAAAAGATTTTGTCTATTTTCTTTTCGAGCCAAAGCAATTGAAAAATCAGTCTCCCTGGCATACTAAATAAATAAAAATAGTGATTATGAGATTTAAAAGATTATTACAAAGTTTATTTTTAATTGACCACTTTTCATTATCTCCTTTATATAATTTCGATATCTTTATCAACTGTAAAGTTAATGATACATATTTTCTTACAAGATAACCTTTCTGATAGAAATCATTAAAGTTCCAATTGTAAAACATAGTTTTACAGTATTGATAAATAGTTTCACATTTTCTGGGGGTTTTTTTTTCCCCCTAAAGAAATTTAAAATGCTTACTCTGGCTAATTCAGGATTCTTACTGTGTTCTAAACCTTTTAGAGTGCCATAACCATACGGAGATGCAAGACAATTTGAAACATCACCTATGTAAAAATAAATAAATAATTGAAACAATTTATGAAGTATACTAAATAATTAATCAAAGAAAATATCATTGATAAATATCAGTTTATATTTTATGCTTGCAGGCATTAAAGTAAATTGTAATAACAAATATAAAATGTAATGTACACTTAATATTACTTTTAATAAAATAAATGTCACAATATTGAATACACAGCAATTAAGTAGTGTTACAATAAAAAAAATGTAAGTTTTTATTTTTTCTCTCTTTTTACCCCATGGCTCCTATGATTAGTACCTATTAATCTTCAGAAACAAATACCAGATCAATAAGGGCTTAATATAACTGAAGAGAAACTTTCATCAGAATTAAATAAACTTTCTTTATTTTATAAAATTATAAAATATATTAAGATATGTTTATTGCTAGTATTTATGGTACCATGCTACAAATATGTTCTTTCTATGTTAAATTAGTCACATTTTCTTTACTGTTCACATAAATTTGAGTAGAGTACAAAAGGATTAAATCACAGTAACCAGGCATGCAAGTAATCAGATGGCTTAAAAAAATTTGGAAAAGTGTCAAATAAAATGGAGAAAAGTGACAAAAAGATTAAATTTTTTTGCAAAAATTTTAAAATTATGTTAATTTATTAATAATAATAATAATAATAATAAAGGATTGTCTAGATTTTTTAAACAGGGTCCTGTTTGTGTAAAATTATGAAAAATCTACTCATCTAATTTTCTGAAACTGAAGTTAGCATTAAATTTGGTTCTTGTTTTGGGCAAGGGCCCTGTTTTGAGAAATTGTTGAAAAAGGGTCCTATTTTTATAAAAATATATGAATTTACAAAACCAAAATTAATATTAAAGTTTCTTTTAAAAGAAAAAAAATTATGAATATTTATGTGTATATATATAAATTACATTTATAAACAAATATTTATTTATTCACTTGTGAAAAATTAATTTTTCATGGGAAGAAATCTGTGAAACATCTTAGTAAAATAAAAATATTATGAAGGGTATATTTTAAAATAAGTTATTTTATGATGGGGTTCTACATTACAAAAAACTTATGTGCAGGGTTAGTTAATAAACCCAACTCTCACTTAAACAGACCCCTGAAATGGTAATCTTGCAAATAATTCCTCAAATCTTCAAGTATTTCTATATAATTTTGTCATTTAAATTCACAGTTTATGGTTTTTTGAGACCTACAGATGAGTTTACTTTTTTACTAGATACACAGACCAAAATAATGACAAATACACTGCTAAAAAAAAATTAGGAGAGCACATTTGACCTCACTCAACTAATTTGACTTAAAATGACCAAAACAGGAGTAGCACATTCAAAAATTCCACAGAAAATTGAAGAAACCAACTTCATATGCAAAATAATGTTTACGACATTAAAAAGGGATATATGTACAGTTATGATTTTGTAGAAGTTTCTTGTTTGCATGTTTTCCTTTGAGAAATGCTATTGTTCAAACTTTTGTTTATAGAGGGCAATTGGAACATGGCACAACCATGTGATTCACCAGAATTATGACTTGACAAATTCTCAAGAGATTGGAATCTGGTCAAATACAAAGAAGTGTAGCAAACATGTGTTAAAGGAGTAAAAACTGCTATTGCAAGGCTTTAAAATCAATTTCAAGAAACTGGAAACATTAGGTTACCACAGCAACTAATGCTACTGGTTTCTCATTTTTAACAGCTTGTCAAAACAAGACACACAATGAAACAGCTGTAAAGGTGTTTTTTTTTTTTCTGTTAAGCAAAAATGGCTGCCATAAGCTTCAACAAGGTGGCCTGTATGCACATATACCAATGGTGTGTATTCCTTTGACTTGAAGACACTGTGGAGTTTGAAGATGTTAAGCTGTTGAACATTAAGGTTGAATGTAAAGTGTCTGAAATCTGGTAATGTTCACTGACAAATCCCAACTTAGCTTGGGGCATGACATCTGACTAGTTCTGTTCTTCAAGGAAAGGAAAACCTGAAATATCCACATTTGTGTCAAAAAGATTGCATTACAGATGAGTTGAATTTATCGTATAAACAGATATCAACATAGTTTGAACCTTGTTTGGAACGGCACTTTGATGGACCAAATGCACCTAGACAATATGACAAGATCTTACACTGTACCATATAACCATTTGTGATTTATTTTTTTAATGCAAGATAATGCCTTACTACACAACTTGATTTGTGGAGAACATGCTTGAATCAAACATATGGAATGGCCACAATGCTCGCCTGACTTAAATACCATCCAACATGACTAAGGCATGTGCAGATGATGCATTGCAATAAGACCAATGCTCTGTGGATGCCTGGGTGTTGAAGAGTGCACTTATCAGAGAGGGTTGTCAATGAAGATTTGAGTCATTCCGACTCAAATCTTCATTGACAACCCCATCAAATTGGTGGAAAGCAGTTTCTCAGCAATGTTAAACAGGAGACTACATTTTCCTTTAAAAATCTTACACCACCTACAACACTGTACTTTGTTAATCAAAGACCTACATATTTTCCTCTTGGAGCATCTATTTTTAATCTTGACATTTTCAAGCATTAACAATGTCATATATGATCTTAGTTTATCATAATTGATAACATGTTTTCATATATGAGTGCATCCCATTTCCTGCCCATCCATGTCAATTCCTATAGTTTTTCTGCAATTTCATGCTTTTAATCTCTTTTAAGTAGTATCACTACATCTACTAAAAATCTTCATTTTACAGTATTGCATTTATGTATAAAAACAAATCTTATCACAGTTTTATTCTCCTTTTTAAATAGATAATGCCATATGAGGTAAAAAAAAACCAATCTCTCATCCATAATGAAGACAGGTTGTAATAGTCACAGATGTTACAATTCATATTTTTTTTTTTACGCTCAAGGGTCCATGACAGCTTTACAAAAAGTCCAGAAACTGGAAAAAAATAACAACGTACTTTGATATAAATTACATAACAGAGATTACATAAAGAGAACAATATATTTTATGCCTGCTTTATGTTTAAATGGATTTCATTCAGAAATTATAGTTATTGTATGTTTTAAAGACACTAAAGTTCATCATACATGAGGCAAGGGAGAACTTTATTACATTGATAACTAATATTATAAAATCACATTTTTGGTTTATTATTAAAAAATGTGCATACAAATGATGACTTCCTTTCTTCTTAAAGTCTGACACACACACAAAAATAAATAAATAAAAGAGGAGAGACTTTTAGGAATAATTTTCCTAGTAGTTAAGTTTTAAAAAAAATAAAACAGAGTGATTAATTATAAAAAAGGGACTCACTAGCACACCTGAAATACCTTTAATTAAAAAATAAGACTACAAAGCCAGAGGAAAAAGAAGAGCCAATTTAAAAGAAAGTTAATCACTAATTTTTTTACTTTATAAACAAGATAGAAAAACAACTATACAAACTTTATATTAAAAAATTTGCCTTACGTATCAATAAGGGTAAAAAAAAAGGGATATAAACAGTTAATGTTATACTCAGTAAAATATAATTTGAATATATGGGTATTTATTCAGAATACTCTATAAAGTTATGAAGTAAAAAAATTAATGTTTAACTTTAAAACCAATTGAAAAAATTTACCAGAACTTTCAGGTGACATAGCTTGTTTTTTATTATTTTCAGAAGTATTTTTTGAATTCACAAGAACAGTATTCAAAGTTGAAATCCAACAATCTAATTCTTTTTCACTTTCTGCAGCTAAAATACATGACTTGTGACCATCAGACATCTGTAATTCCAATCCCAACTTGCTCCGTTTTGAACTCTAAATAAACATCAAATGCAAAATGAAGTAAGAATTAATAATTTATATTAATACTTAATTTTTAGCAGAATAGTTTATTTTAAGGTAACTATGTTTTACAACTAAAAAGCATTCTGAGAGATAAAGTATCTATCCATTTCATATAAAATAGTTGCAAACTGTACAAAAGTAATATAGTGGTTAAAAATAAGTATTACCTCCTTTTTTATTATTTTTTGTTACAGTCGGTTAAGAAAGAAAAACATAATGGGAACATTTCAGGTTTCCAAATATATTATACTGTATAATATAATGAAGCATTGTTATAAAAGGTGTGGTGTTGTAAATCAGAGATAATACAACTTTGTTTAAGGGGGGAGAGCTATCAACTCAGTATATTTAATTGCCAGCTTTATAAATAAACTTAATGTCACCTTAAAATGCTGAAACTAAAGGATAAAATAACAATTATCTTACATACAGAGTACATCTACAAATGATTAAAGTGATAAAATCATGCCTCTAATACACCTAAAAAAAATTTTTAGGGTCCATGAGTTTATATAGCAGTATTAGGTTATGAAGCTATATCTATCAAAGATATATATAATTTGAATATCTGTAGAATATCATGAGTATCTATGCTTAGTTTTATGGCTTAACTAGGTCAATCCCATTTGATAGATTGTATGTAAAGGTGTCTTATTCTAATTATCACTGGTTCAGTCAAAAGATGGGGGCAAGTCATTAAAAATAATAAGTAACGAAAGCACTGGTTTCAGTATCTAAAAGCTCATCACATTGGACTCAAGAGTTTATTTTCTAGAAAGAAACATCAAATATGGTTGGTATTTTGAGAAGATGTCATTTTATTTCTTTTCACTAAATCTTTTTTTATGTACAATTTTTACCTTTATACATTTTCAAACAAAGTTGGGTTGCATTTAATATTCAATAATGACTCATTTGGATCCAAGAATCAGTTACAAAATAGTTGTTAAACGTTTATTTTTTTAAAGAAACGTGCTGCCAATAACAATATTTAATTGGTAATACAAGTTCACCATTAACTATTTAGATTGCTCACTTCCATATTCTGTATAAATTTTAAGTTTTAATCGACTGATTTCTTAGTTTTCTTTGCTTAAACATGCTTATAAATTCTGAATGTTTAATATCTAAGAAAACAGCTTTCTGCATGTATATAGAATACTGAAAGACTGATTAAAATGACATGTAAAGCATTCTGATATTAAAGTTAATACTTTAGGGGCCATATATTCATGGGCACACAAATACAGGAAAGTTCTGTGACCTCATTCCCAGGTTCAAAACCGATACCTCTTTCAGTAGCTAATATACAAGTTAAGTCACTTATCCCTTTGTATAAATGTAACATTATAAATAGCGTGAGGGTCAGCAAATTTAGTTCCAATTTGAACAAGTTTAAGTTTTAAAAGAAATTAACTGAATGTTACATTTTCTTTGTGACAACTGAATACTACAGTGCAGACAAAATATAATTCTTCAAGATGTAATATATAAATTAGAGTAAACAGATTTTTACTCACAAATTTTGGCAAAATCTTTAATGATAACAAGCATGATGATAGTTGTAAAAAATGGTGTTAAAAAATAATTTAAGAGGAAAAAATATCAAACTAGTATTTTAACATCTTCTTACCAAAATAATAATAATAATAATTTAAAATTCTATATGTGTTCTATGAATGTATAGACTAATATATATTTTTACACTAATATATATTTTTTAACCTGTCTGAAAACTAGAAAGCAAATAAATATTAAAATTCAATTATATCAAGACCTATGATCATGGTTCAATATACTGGCAAACTTGTTATAGCACCATATGATTTGACAAATGAATAATGATTCTAAATTAGGGTTTTAATGTATATTAATCAATAACATATGCTCATTTAAATTTACAGCTTTTAATAATGTTATGCTTGAATATGGCCTTTTAGAAACATTGTGAACCATTATCAGTTTCAATTACAAATTTTTTGTCTTTGAAATTTTAAAGGTAGGCTTTATATAGTTAATACAGTGAAAATGAAATATTATTACATACTCTAACAACTTTATTACAAAAATCCATGCATAAAGCTCCTTTTGAATCAGTCTTGCGATCATCTTTATGAAATTCTAGGATATGAGTTCCATCAACTTCTTGTCGTAAACAAACAAATCTTCTTTTGAATGACTGAAAAGGCACAATTTAGAATGAAAATATGCAAAATATATACATTATCTGTATAAATAATCCTCAAGATTACTTATACTCTGGCATGCTGAATGATTATCTCAGTATTGCATAACCTTCCAAATTATTTAATAAAAGCAAAATTTATATAAAAATTAATACCTTAGTTGCAAGGCTAATGAAACTATCTGTGCCTGCTTCAGGACCTTTCAATAAGAAACCTTCCTTTATGACACCACTTTCATTACCAAGAGTATTTACCTAATTAAGAAGTGTAATTAAAATTACTTTAGAAAATAATAACCATAGGACAAAATATTTCAAATGCCTAAAAAAATATTTTGTGATGCAAAACACAGGCAATTTAAGCAATACTTACAACATCTTTACCAATTTCAATTTCGGTATCTACTTCATACACTTGATCCTCAAGTTCACCCTGACGTGGCAATCTATTAAAATAATTGAAATATAATAAGTTATATAAAAATTTTCAAAGCTGGAGAAAAAATACTCAAATTTAAAATTTATTTTAAACAGCAAAATTCAAAAGCACTTGTTTATAAGTCATAAAATAAATGTCTACAATTATATTATAAACCAGTGAATATAAAATAATCTGTAAATCCATCTAACTGAAGGTAATTACACTATTATAAATTATGACAGAAAACACATGGCATAGAAACAGAATTAAGTAGTAAAATACAACATGTGCTATATATAACTCATGTTTAAAAAAAGATTCTGATAAAAATGTTTTATACCACAAATCTGAATAGCTAACAAATAAATCTACAAAATGCTAAAATAATATCACTGCATTATAAATCCTCCACAAAACTGTCCCATATTAAGTAACTGTCAGAAAGAAATTTTCCAGTTAAAAAAAAAGCATTTATATTTAGAAATATGATAATTCTTTATCTTTTATTAAAATAAAGAAAATAATTCTAACTTAAATTTGTATAAAAACATTAATAAATATTGTTAAAAAATTATCAAAAAATAGTTTTAATTACTTCTTAAAAAATTAACAATATAAGAATCTTAAGTACAAGTTACGTAATAACTTCTTTGATGTCTATGGGAGGAGAAAAGAAATATAAAAATACACAAAAGAAATAAGATTGAAGTATTCTTGAATTAAAATTTATATTTTAAGGTCTCTTTCCTTCTCTCTCTCTCTCTCTTATAGGGGAATTAAGAGATCACTATCAACTCTATATATATATCTGAATCACAGCTGAAGAGTACAAACACGAGTTTTAATTACAATAAGGCTTAATACAGGTTTTAATTAGGCAAATTTTATTAAGAGGATTTCAATTAAAATACAAATAGAAAATTGGAAAAATACATTTAGCATGTATAATATTAATTTTACTAATTCTACAATTGTTATTAACTTATCATTCCAGATTATGATTTTAGCTAATATGCACTATTTAAGATAAAACTAAACATCCTGGATCTTACTTTGGTAGCTGAAGATATGAACCTGAGTATGACTTGTACTTGTAGTGAATAACATGCCAATCTTTTATATAAGTTTTAATACACTGCCGGGTGAATAAAGAGGATACTTCATTTTCAGATGGAAGAGGAACAACAGGTGCAATAGTACGATAATTTCTTGGGATAATTTCCTCCTGCAGTAAAAATTATAGTTCATTAAAGATATAACAAAAATAAATGTTAGCAACTTTTATACTGAAATTTGAAAAAACTGACATTGAAGTTGCTAATAGCCTCTCACAAATTTTTATTTAATTTATATCTTTTAATCCATATCACTGGGTATGAAAGGAAAAATCTGTGTTAGATAACTGCACTATTCCCTTATTTTCTAGAGTACAAATAAATTTGAAGAAGAAACTTATTGAAGCTTTAACAGTCTTCCATGTCTACTTTTTAACAATACTAACAATCATTCTAATTTGTTTATAAACAATTCATAATAAAGAGTATGAATTCTATAAAAATATTTATTTTTCAACTACTACGAAATTATAAATCTAAATAAGATACAGAAAAACTCCATCATAACTTTAAAAGTAAAATTAAATCTCTACAAATCCCTAAAAAATCAGTCATTTTACATAACTCTGAAACATGGAGGTGAACAACAAACCAGGCCAATAAGCTAAATGCCTCTAAAAACAATTACCTTAGACCACTAATGAAGATTTTTTGGCCTAATACAGTAACCAACGACAAGCTATTGAAAGAAACCAAGATGGAACCAGTATATGGCATTGCACAGGCCATGTCTAGAGAATGAGTAGAAATGAGATCTTTGCTGTTGCCCTCGAGTGGACATTGGAGGGAAAACGTAGAAGAGACTGCCCAAATGAACCAGGTGCAGGCAAACAGAAAAAGAATAAGAGATTTGAAAAAAAAAATTTCAATTTTACAACTCCTCTTCAACCTCCACTCAAAATACAGTTTCTTTTAAGTCAAAGAGTTTTTTGCTGGATGAGATCCCGCCTACCCTCCCTCATCCCTTTGGACTAACTTTCTCTTGGTATTTTCCAATTTTTTTTAAATTTATTTCTATTAACAATTAAATTTCGTTATTATCGATGTTATTTTCATTTCTCATTCGTTCCATTTCCTCTTTCGCTGCAAGATTACATGGTTGTAATCTCAAATGTTGTTTTTGTTTATGTATCAATTTGTTGAGTTACGATCCCCTCGCCAGATTTCAAACGCCACGCTGCAAGCACGCCACGCACGCAAGCTGCAAGCACGCCAATTTCGCCAAATGTGGTTGAAGCACCAACAAGATCCATGATTAGTTTGGTTTGGAGCGCTACGGTCTACTGTTTTGCACACGAGGGCTAATGAGACCGGGACCTACTGCTTAAAGACGATTCCGAACGGCTACGAACATCCATGCCAAAGCGGGATTCCAGAAACAGAGTGGGTATATTTGAATTTTTAATTTGTCAATGATCCTAATCTAAGTGTTATTAATTACTGTTTGGGTTGACAGCCATTTTCTGGATAACTTGTGAAAGAAAAATGCGTTAAGTTTGATAAAAATAGCAGCTGTTAAAAGCAACATGAAAATCACAAGGGTGAAACAATTAAAATTCAATTACATTTACACACAAAGATTAATAAAATTTTGGAAAATGGAAGGGAACATCTGAATTAATTCCTTTGCAGTTTACAGATTAAAAGGTTAGGTTTGGAGAGCTACAGTCTTCTGTTTTGCTCACAAGTGCTAATGAGATGAGGACTTACTGCTTAAAACCACTTCCGAACAGCTACAAACATTGATACTAGCAGCAGGATTCAAACCTGCAAACTCCAATACTAAAGAGCAGCACTTTATTATTTGGCCATTATTCAGCAACAGATTAAAAGAAATTGAAGAAACATTATTAAGAAACTAAAAAATGTTTTACTGACATAGCTCACCAACAGTTATTTAAAGAAGAACCTTCAACTTTTACACAGTCCAGTCATATTAATGTGACTGCCTACTTTTGACATCAACGTTAAATAACCAATCACATAAGGCACATTTCATCAGCATATTTGATAGATTTATAAAGCATGTTGTAGGCATTCATAGTTGTAGGATTGAGCAAATGACCACCAAGATGAACCAAGGTGCTACACACATTGACTCCACAATGATGGTTCAGTGAGCATTGCTGCATAGGGCCTCTACAGCAGACATCTGGTTAACATACCTATGCCGACTGCTGTGCATTGGCAATGAAAGTTGGAAATAGCATGCCAGTACCGTAACTGGACTTCCAGAGTGAAGACAGGTAGCTTTTTCTGATGAATCATGTTTTATGCTCCAAAAGACAGATGAACGTTGGCATATACAGCATGAAATGTATGAAAGCAAACACCCTGCAACCGTTCCTGGAAGGGTCCTACCTAGAGGAGGGTGCATTATGGTTTGGGGAATGTATCTGTGGTATTCTCTGGGTTCACTCATCATTGTACAAGGCATGATGGATTAACATAAGCCTGCATCTATCCTTGCAGACCATGTTCACCAATACATGTGAATTGTTTTTCCTCAGGAGGATGGCATTAACCAGCAGCACAATGTGATGCATCATCAGGGTGTACATGCATGGTTTGAAGATCAGGATGAGTTTACTGTACACCCTTGTACAGCAAATTCCCTGGACTTGAACCCAATCAAGAATCTGTGGAACCACCTCGATTGGGTTGTTCACACCATGGATCCTCACCCCCGTAACCTAACACAGCTGACCACAGCACTGAAGTTGGCATGGCTCAAGATCCTAGTGAACACTTGAACACCTTCAGAAACCTAATTGACTCTTCCTACATGTTTAGCAGCAGTCCACTCTGCAAAAAAGTGGTTGTTCTGGATTTTGACAGGTGGTCACTTTAATGTGACTGGACTGAGTAGAATGTATTCTGTAAAGAAATATTTACACTGTAAATTGTTCAAAATTGGATAATATCACTAAGTTAATGGGGTAAAAAGGTGTAATGGAAAAGCCAAGGATAATTTTGACCTGCATTGGGTAAGATCAAAAAGTTATCTGATTATCTAAAAAATTGAGAAATAAACAATGTTTGAAATAAGATTTGTACCCACAAAACAATCATCTTTAAGGAAAAAGATAATATAGAAATACAATACAAAATATGGTGAATGATTTCTATAAATATTTTTATTATAAATAAAATTTTTTTTAAATTCTAATTTTCAAACTTTCCCAAATGTTAAACCTAATTAATTCTGAAATTCAAGAAAAATATTTTATTTTGCATATTATGTTATATTAAAAAATACTAAAGTATATTGTGTACACTTAAAACAGAATTTATTTTATCAAATTTCTAGTTTAGTTAGATTTGATAACATATAAAATACCTAAATCAAAAGAAAAAATATTTTCCAGACATTTGTCATGTATACTTAAAAATTTAGATATGGAAACAATTAACAAATATTAATAAAAATAAAGAATCATTTTTTGCTGCAATTGTAAATTTAATAAAAAAAAGTTTTTCAACTACATACTACTAATAATATAAATTAATGAAATAAAATTACAGATAAGTCATCCTGGGGAAATAACAACATTTCCCGTAGGGGATCATTCTGTAGGAGTGTTTTATTCTTCTGAAAAAATGTTTCAAAATCTACTGGTTCAATAAGTTGAGGCTTGATCTGAAAGAAAAAATAAAAATAAAATAAAAAAGATTTAAACAAAACAACAAGGACATTTAGCATATATACCAGCAATTTTAAAAGCAACTAAACACATGAACAAATTTTAACGACTTTTTGATTAAATGAAATGGGAATCTTTATCATTATCTTTAATTATGCAACTAAATTTATAAAATACCATATGTTGCAAAAAAGTTTTGGGTATCAAACATTGAAAATTAATGCAATTTTGTTCAAATAAAACTTCAACTAGCTTAAATTCATTTTTGGAATTAAATAAACCAATAAATTTTCAATTTCAAAGCTGTATGATATGTTCATCCAAAATTTAAAAGTAGCAGACAAAATTCACACATGACTAGTTGTCCATTAACCAAACATAAAATAATTTTTCTCAACTTCTAACATAAGATATTTAAGAGGATCAGTAAAAAACTTTACAAAACCCACTGGAGTTACGAAATAAATGGTATCTTTTTGTTAGAACTTATTTCCTCATTATTTCTATTCTAACAAAAATCACCTACAAATTTGTAACCAAAGCTTCTATTTTAAAAAAGAAATATAAACGCCAATTTGATACCTTGCAATAAACCATCTATTCTGACAGGTGTAAAGCATTCTTTATGTCATGCTACAGAATCCCCTCAAATTTGATCATCCTCTCCTGATTCTGATCCCCTCTCCACCAACTAACTTCCCTGCAAGAGGACATCCAGACCCACAGATTTAACTAACACATTCTCTGGATATACAAAGAGATGTTTAGTGCAATACTCAAACCTGGTATTCCAGCCATGCATGTTGACTAGAAGGCAATCTCAGGCCCAAAGATGCAAATTTAGAATAATACATCCATGACAGGAAAAAATTAAAATTTAAATACCACAAGCAAAATACTTAAAAAATGAAATTTTTTCAGACAAAATTTTTTTTTAATTACATTATAGTCCATTCATGACTTTTTCTGTAGAAGCAAAATTACTTTTGTATTACAAAGGATTGAATTTTGGTGACTTTTTTTAAATACATTTTGAACTTTTATATTAGCAGTCAAAGATATTTTTAGAATAAACTTTTAATATATTAAAAAGGTATTTTCAAAATTATGTCTCATACATATGTATATCAGTATATTGTAATTTAGTCGATCTAAATTATTATCCTTTAAGATGAAAATATCCAATCCTCCCAGTGGTCCTGATTGAATTAAGTTTTCATTGCATAATATTCTTTTAGTGTTATTGTTCCATCTAAAGCACTGTTTTTATTCAGTGGATATTTGTAACATTTTAATTACATTTTTTATATAACAAAATTTTTTAAATATCAAACAAGAATGGTGTATATATTGATTATTTATAACGGATAATAGGTATGATAAAAAGAAATATTTTTTAAGCAACACGAAAGAAACATATCCACAGCTGCATAGTGAATGCAATAATATTAGTGATGAATACCTATTGACAAAATCTATTAGCATCTTACAGTAGATTTGATATGTCTGTCATTTACTTGAAAAATGATAAATATCGAATGAAATATTTACATAAATATCAAGATTTAAAAGTTTCTTGAGACAAACTCAGCTTTTCATCAAAACCCCAACAAAACCCAGGTAAACTCTGCATTTTCAAAAGAAACTGGTTTTTAAAAACCCTGACAAATTACCTTCTTAACAACACAGATAAGTAATTTTAATAAAAGTTTTGTTTTAAATATATATATATATATATATATATATATATATAAATAACTGTATATCGTAGCAAAAAGTTTTGGGACATTGTATCATATGCCATAGACACACACACACACACAAAAAAAAAAGGCAATAAACTCTTTAAAAAAAAAATACTACAAATAATTTCTTAGGTACAAATATATCACAGTAGCTAATATTCTATTTTTATTAACCTATCAAAGTACACTTAGACAAACTTTACAACAAATCTGATGTTTATGATTTCCCAGACAGTTTTTAAAAGTATTTGAAAATTATTACTATTCTTTATCTACTCTTTTTTGGTGGAAAGAAATGAGTTTGCCCAATTTTTAACTTTAATTAAAAAATCCTGACTATGAACTCTTTTAAGAAGGTATGTCAATGTCCTATTTTAAAGTTTAATTTCATTGCAAGATTGCTTTTAATTTTTTATTTTTAAAGTCATTTAGAAGATAGTGATGCAACCTATCTGTATTTCCACCCCACCCACCTACATTTTAAATAATTTTTTTGGGCTTTCTTCTGTAAAAGTAAAATAAAGTTCCAATTTCAGGTATCCAAATTTTATTTCACTACTTTACTGATACCCGATAGGTGAATAAATACCTATTATTATTAGTCAAATAAATTTCTATTTGACGACCTACAAAACTTTTCGGAAAAACCTTTTATTACCATTCAGTTTACATATTGTTGATAATCATAATCAAGCCTTAATAATTCACTGATTACATAGTAATTCCATTCATCGTCGTTATCACCTACCAAAATTTAATTACCACTCGCTAAACTGTAATCATTCTAATGATTCATTAACCCAAAATTTAAAGATATTGTACCGAAACATATTTAAAAATAAGCAAAAACTATAAATAACTAGACTTCCCATAAAGGAAGCTGTTTTATTATACAACTGATAATTAAAGTTGCTGAGAAAGTTTTTAAAGTTTTACTACTGAATTTTAATAGTTTCACAACTACAGCAATAAGAAAAAAAATGTGATAATGTTTTGCCCATGGCTATCACGAAAATCTATATCTGTAATTACAAAATTTATTTGAAGGTGGTGCTTTGCACAGCTTATATCTAAAATTATAAATAGTAAACACTCTAAACAACATACAATTATTGTGCTTTCTCGTACAGCCTGAGATACAGACTCTCGTACTTGAGCCGCTGAACCAGGTTTATGTAAACTTCGAGTAAATTTTCTTTCAGCCATGACCAAAGCTTATTTTGTTCATTTTATATAATAGCAATAAGAAGATTCTAAATTTCAGACGCATACTCGAACCATTACAGATTACAGATGACACTTCCAACAGTAATATAAGTGATAACCTTATGTGATGATGCCAAAAGCATGAATTATAATTCTCAAAGTATCTTGAAATTTTTTTCGCAAAAATATTCCTATTTTCTCATTACTTTATAAATTCACCCAAAACATTATTTTGTATTGATTTTATAATTTTCAAAAACATCAGAGCGTTTATGGTAAATAGAAACTAAGAATATCGTTCTCCCATACATAATTTCTATGCTAATACAACACAGTTTCATCAAAAGACGCAGTGACAACATATGTTATTGTTGTCCTAATAATTGAATAAAGCATTTAACTATTACAGTAGTAGTATGAGCGTTGACAATTTATTAGGTATTTTATCGCCATGAGTTAAAGGGCTGCTTTCAGTTCTGTGTAGTATGTTTAGATGGAATAGTTAGATAAAGATTGAATTATCGAAATTTTTATTCAGTATGATAAATAAAAATCCTCAGGTTTCACACGAAAATATAGTGTGTATGAGTATTTAAATTAAAATTCTTTAATTGCAAAAAGCACAGCTCATTGAGGTTTGAGCATGCGTACTTTGATAACGCACGCTGCAAACAAACAGCAAGTGCTCATGTTTTGTCTCGCCGAATCGTGGTAAACATCGTTAGAGCAGTCGATTTGTTTATTAAGTATGCTCCTGCATAAAGTACGAAGATTCTTTCTGAACTTTAATGTTCTTCACCCGTCAAATAGAAACTATTTTAGTTTGGCTCACTTGTATAACTGTAATATTGACTCTTCAGATAAGAAAATAATTCAGTTTGTTAGTAGTCGAACTGTAGTTAACTACGAAAGAAATACTACCGACCGAAGCAAGAATCTTACTAAAATTTCTAAAAACTTAATTTGCATGAAATATCTACGACTAATAAAGAGAATTATTCGAGGTAAATGTATGCTATTCAACAGTGATTCTTTGCGTTTCTATGTTTGTGGTTTGGTACATCATTAAACCTTTTACCATCTGTAGAACTTAATTTTTAAACTGTTTTTTAAAAATCAGTAACTGAGGAATTCAATATTATGCTTCATATTATTTTTGTAAATTTATCTAAATGATGTGTTTTAAATATTTCAGTTTAATAGTTAGATGGTTTTCAAACTATTAAGATTTTTAATTCTACTCTTGAAAGGAAGGAAAAATATTCTTTTGAATTAGTAAAATTTTTCTGGAAGAATTACGCTTTCATAAACTGATTTATAAGATAATGCAAATCATTATGTTATAAATATCTTATATTTTAAGTCTATATTTTGTTCTGCCATTGAAACTAATTACATACACATAAAAGTGGTGACAAAGTAAAAAATTACTTTTTTTGATAGAAGGAAAAAGATTTTACTGAATAAAGTCTTTTTTTATTAACTTAAGTAAGAAATTTGTTCTAGGTTCCTAATTTAGTGGAAGATTTGCAATTTGGGATCATTTAAACTTTCATTTCAAATCTAATTTTTTCATTATAATTTTAAATTATACAATTATGGCTAAAGATTATAAGTAAGGAATTGAAATGCTTAAAATAATAATGATTTAAAAGTAGCTTTTTTTTTTTTAGAATATTGATGTATATTTAAACTTTTAAAATAATTTATTCAAGATAACTCCTTTTCAGTTCCGATTAATGAATTACATTCTTTTCTTTAAAACTTCTCTTCAGCATGACTTTTTTCAGTGAAATAAAAGTGTTCATGCTTATTATAATTTAAATCAAAAGCAACATTCTGCATCAAAATTCTTAAAAGTTTAATAGATTGAAAAAAAGTATTGTTTAATATTATACAGTGTACCATCCAGTACTGTTGTTCTCATGTGAACTTTTTATTATTTTTTGATTGTTATATTCCTCATTTGAATTTGAGTATTCACCCACTCCATATTACAAAGATGTTAATTATTTTATTTTGACCTTTTATTATCATTTCAGCAACTGACATTACCTCATAAGACAATATTATATAAATGTGAATCCAAGAAATCATTCATTTTTATATTCAAACATGTTTGGTTTATTAACCAGCTTTCCTGCTATAATAAGCTTATTAACAAATCAATTATTTGTTTGTATTTTGATTTATTAAACAGCATTTATTAACTTTCACTGTATGATTAGCAAAACACATAGCATCAATAAAATAGCACAGGTTTGTTGTGGCTGAACTTATGCAGATATTTTAAATAAAAGTTAATATTACACTTTCTTATGTTAAGAAATGGCAACAAAAAGATTTTTTTTCAGTTGTTGATGTTCAAAAGATCCCGTTGCTGGCATGGATATTTGTAGCCATTCAGAATCAGCTTTAAACTGTAGGTCCCAGTCTCATTAGCCCTTGTGTGCAAAACAGTAGACCGTAGCGCTCCCAACCAACCAAAAGATACAAATTGTGTATGGTTATTAATGAGCGATTTTCCTGAAGTAAAATATGGATTAAAGTTAACAATAGAGTTATAATTATTAAGATTAATTTGGAGTCAAGCCTAAATAAATGGTAAAGATGCTACACATGAACCATGTTAAGTGGTAAAATTGCTCATCTTATAGATGCATCTACCAGAAATTTGAAATTTTGGTTTTTTTCAAGTCAAAATGCAAGTGATAATTATGATAAGTGGAATTGTTTCAGAGAAATCCAAATTTAATTACCTAGTATCCCAATTAGAACCCAAATATGTTGTAAACATTTGGGATAGCTGAATGATGACGGTTATGGTGCTACTCTTCAGTACCAGAGTCTGTGAGTTCAAATCTCACTGAGGTATGAATGTTTGTAGGCATTCAGAATCGGCTATAAGCAGTATGTCCTGGTCTCATTATCCCTTTTGTTGCAAAAAGTAGACAATAGTGCTCCAAAACCAAACCAAATATCTGGGATATCGTAACAAGTAATTCTCCTCCAAAGTATTCAGAATCAAAAATAAGACTTCTAGATTTATTCAAAGAAAGTGAAAATGTTTGAATTATAAAATTTATTACTGGAATTGATTTAGGTAATTTGAAACGAAGTCAATTGTTATAAAAATTAAAATCTGTTGCAACATTATGCATGTCCGAAAATTTAATCAAAACCACATGGTTAAAAAATTTCCAGAATCTATGTGTAATATTGTGATGAAGAACTACTCAAGTTGGTAATCATGGCTGATAATATTTCAGATATGATACTCTTTAATGAGATTTGAGACATATCAACTGGTAATTGTGTGAATAAAGAACTGGTAATGAAAATTCAATCCTTTAAACAGCCAATTGCCCAAGTCACTATTCATGAAAAAGTTAAATTAATTACCAAACTAAATCAAGTTTTGGTGATTTTCAACTTCCTTTAGAAAGATTTAGTGATGTGCATAGTGAGCTGATTGGATTTCTACCACCATCAAATAGAAATATTTATCATTGTATTTCCATTTTCTGGTACTCTGACTGGATGAAAGTGATTCCACTTAATAACATTTTAGCTGATACAGTTGCAAAAGCATTTTATTCTATCTGGATTTCAAGATTTTGGTATGCCTGGTCACAGATTGCAGAGCACAGTTTAGTTCAGAGTTGCTCAGTAACCTATCAAAAATATGTGAAATATAATACATACAACTGCTTAACATCCCCAAGCTAATGGGAATGTCAAGCATTTCCATAGAATTATTTAAGACCACACTAATGTGACTCACACTAATAGACTGGCCTAGAGTGAATCACTTCCAACTGATTTTCTTGTCTTACTTACAGCTATGCAAGAAAACTCTGTATATATAATTGGTCAAATTGTTTAGGGACAAAATATACACACACCTGTAGAATTTTTTCCTTATACTCCTACACCACCTAGATATATATATTTTTTTTCAAGCTGCCCCAAAAAAATTTGGAAGAAATTGGACTAAGAACAGTATCCGATAAATATGTCCGAAAAATATTCATCCCTAATTACTTGAAAACATCCCATGTGCCTATTTGCAAATATAAAGTTAAAAAACAGTTAGAAACTGCTTATTATGGTCCTTTTCAAGTAGTTGACAGAAAGCGAAAATATTTTACTATAAAAATCAAAGACAAATATGTTACAGTGTCTATTGACAGATTAAAGCCTGCATATTTCTTGCAAACTTAACTATACTGCATATTTTTTGCAGACATACTATAAAGACATCACCAAATTCAATAAGACAACTTGTCAAACCTCCAACAAACTTACCTCCTAAAATTAAGACTCTTCCTGAAAAACAATCATTTATAGGATGGACAATTAAACAACCATTGTAATTTTGGGATTAGTACTTACACATATCTATCATTTTTTAGTAAATAGTTTTTTTTTTTTTTTTAAGTAATATCCTGTACTGTAAATTAGTTACTGGAAAGGAAGTACTGTTGTGGCTGAACTTATGCAGAAATTTAAAATACTGTATGATTCCATGTTACAGCCGAGATTTTTTGGGACTTTTTAAAGACCTAAAGTATGTGTGTGTGTGTGTGGGGGGGGGGTTATACACAGGTCCATGGAACAGAGGTAATATATTTGCCGATTTGGCAACAAGATGTTGCCAAAAAAGCTAACATTAACAAGACAGTAGAAAAAAAAGTAAAGTAAATGAAGCTTATAAAAATAATGAAATGAGGGAACATTGGAAATAAATTTAAAATGACTTATCCGTATTATAATCACACCGAAACAACAGTACTATAATGGAAGCGGATCGGCTAATCTTCTGATAAACACAATTCTACGTAACCCAGAGACAATTGATGAATTGCCCAACATAGCATCTTTTCTTTTCTATACTGCTTAAAAATAAGGAAAAGTTATATATAGAGAGAGTTGCCAGAATTGAAACTTGTCGTTAGCGTCCAAGTAAAAATATCATTGGTCGCATGGACTAGTGCCACATTTATCAAACTGTACTCCACAGCAGTAATCTAGATAACTTAGTGTAAATTGTAAAATTAACTAAGATGCATAAAATGAATTAAAATTTAAAATGTAAGTTGTTTTTCCTCTCTACTTTCAAAACGCACTGACATATGTCTTTGTATTTATCTCAAGGTGCGAACAATCCTCTATCTCCATTGTATTAAAATTAGATTTTGTGGCAAAAAAAATTGAGAAGCATTGGTCTAGTGTTTTAATTTAAAGCAACTTCATTGGAAAATATTTCCTGTTTTACTTGCTCGACAACATACTTGAAGTTCTAGAAATTGTTCTTTCACTTTGGCTTATATACGGGTGTTGAATCTTAAGTAAATTTTTGAAGGGAAATTATACCCTCAGCTTATATTTGGAAATATATGGTAGTTAATATTTTCTTTTCTTTTGCTATTAGGAAATGGTAACAAAAAGTTGTTAAAGTTCGAAAGATACAAATTGTATATGGTTGTTAAGAGCAGTAATAATAAAAGAATTTGCTGAAGTAAAATGTGAATTAAAGTTATTTATAGCAACAGTTCTAATTATATATTGATTAATATACAGTCAGGCCCACCTGGTGTGTCAAATCCTGAAAATAACTGGCCTTTATTTAAATTCAAGATTTTCATTTACTTTTTGCTCCCCATTTTTAGTGAGATCATTGGGCACATAATAGAGCTCCTAAAATAAAATGACTATTACCTGTGATGCAGAACACAGATAATGAAGGGTAGACTGCTTGCTGCATTAGAAACAGTAACAATTATATTTGCTAATTATCTGGTTACTTTTAAGTTGAGTTTAAAAAATAAATACACATTCTTAACAGTAAGTTTCGTTTTTTCAGTCAGTATAAAGTCATTCTAATTTTAATACCAATTAATCTATCAATATTTAAAAAGGTCTTTATCTGAAATAACATTTTTAATCTTATAGTTGTATTTAATATAGATATCTTCTCATTTCAGAATTGGGACCTAATCCTAAAGTAAACACAAAACTGTTATCTGTTCTTGAAAATGCTCAAAAAAATCATCTATCTCCTGATTTTATAAATTTTGCAATAAGAATGAGTAATGTAAGTATTGCATTTTAAATTAATTTCAATTTAAGAATTATTTAAAATCAAGACCTTATCTTGAATATGAGTAAACATAACTATTTTCTGAGAATAATGATAAACTAACACCATTCATGTTCACAAATTATGGCTCTTAGACTGAAAATAATTTTTTTTTTTTTTATTTTATAAAAGGAATAATGTTAGTCTATCAAAAAATATACTTATATACTACTGAAATTAATATTAAAAGTTACATTTTGATTTAATATTAATAATCATTGAATGTATTTATTCTTTAAAAAATTTTTAGAAAGTTTTCTTGTGGTGTTTTTTGTATTAAAATGGGCTAACAGATTTTGCATAAGAATATATTTTATAAATCTGCATCTGCTTCGTAGGGCTGTTCATTAGTCGAAAACACTTTGTTTTGTCTTTTAAGTAATTATATAGAAATATTTGTACTCTTACAAAGCAGCCATGACAATATTATAAACAAACTTCAGTGAAAACTTCCTCATTGTTGTCAAATAGTACACCAATGCGTGATCTTGATAAAACGTATGCATATAAATAGAAATTGTAAATTGTAATTTAAGTTTTTATGATTAAACTAGTCATTACATACTGAAATATATTAAGCATCTTTAGAGATTTTTATTAAAGCTGAGTTCTGCAGTATAATATGAAAATTACATAAAGTGTTTGCTGAAAATTTAACTTTAGACTTTTTGCTTAGAAATTTTTCACCATCCTGGTTTTTGTACCCTGGTGACAATATATGTTTTATTAGCATACTTGTCAGTAATAACTGGAGTATATATATATATATATATATATATATATATATATATATATATATATATATATATATATATATATATATTATAAAACTTGTGGAATTTACTTAGAAGAAAGCTTTTTTTTACTCATGATCATATTTGAAGGGCTTAGACTTCTTCAATAACATAAATTAGCAACAAAAATTTGAGCTAAAAAGTTATAGACTATATATAGAGAAAAAGACTAGACTACACACACATGATGTATTTATATATAGAGAGAAAGAAATGTTTTATTCATATTTTACTGTGACAAAATTTTTACTTTGAAATTTACAAGAGAAAAAGAGAGTTAATTTTACATTTTTATTGATTCTGCATTTCAAGAATTTAGATTGAAATAATTATACTTCATATTTTACTTTTCTCTTTTAATACTGATTTTAAGCTTTGAAAATAACCCAAGAAATATTTCATCAAAATTTCAGTGGATATTTTTTATTTCATCAGTTAAAAATTAAAAATTATTTATTACTTTAACATTACTTTTTCTCCATTTTATATAGGATACCAGAGCAAAGGTTGGATTTTATGATTTGCTTCTTTCGAATGGGTGTCATTTCCTTATTCAATACGAAGATATTGATGGATCAACAACAAAGCATCATTTATTAGAGCTGAGTGAAAGATATGAGTAATGAAATCACTTGTTTAATTTTCTATACTTTATAACTTATTAAAAATTATTATGAATAATTAAAATGAAATGGAATGCAAAAATTAATTAAATTGTTTTGAACTTTATGAATCTACTTGATTTTTTAATTTTATAATGTGTTTAAGAGTGATAGCATATTCCCAAAACTATATTATTGTCTTTCTAATTATCAAATCTTGATCTTAAGGTTGAGTGTAAAAGAAGTAAAAACAAAATAATTGTAGTAATAAACATAAAAATATACACTTCTCCCATACTCTGAATCTTAGCAGAAAAAAGTAACTATGTTAAATGAATTTGTGCAAAAGCAATATTTAAAAAAATCATTTACTTAAAAATAGAATAGCATGAAATGAAATTTAATAAAATTTGGTTTTATGCTATGCAAAAAATGACTTTCTTATATATCTACAGAAAGTTATTGATTAAACATTTTAGTATAAATTATTAAAATTAATAAAAGATAATTTACTTTGAAATTCAAACATTTAGGTTTTATATCAAGTTTAAATCTTGTAATTTCTGAGGGGTATAGTTACATTTTCTGTCATAGCTTGTTGTTGAATAAGATTTCAACTGTTAATAGTGAAAGGAAACAATTTTTGGTTTGAACTTTGTAATATTGCCTTACAAAATGTTAAAGGCATTTATTTTCTTTCTTTTCTAGTGGCAGTTTAATTCAAGGTGAAACATATTGGCCAAAAAGTTTTAAGCAAAAAGGAATAATCTTTGTAAGGTGCAGTAATTCTGATCCATTTATTGGTATGCCTAAAGAACAATTGATTTCAAAACTTGGAATTGAATCATTTCATAAAGAATCAGATGCTGAAGGTGTTGAATATTGGAAGGTAATTTTTCAGTTTAGTTAATAAAATTGTACTATTAAATTTTCCAAAAAAGTCATCTTTTTACATTTTTCTCAATACAGTTTTTTTTTTTTGGGGGGGGGGGGGAGTATGTGCATATTGTGTCTTTTACAGTCTACTAGTATTTTAATCTTGACTGTACACTGGCTTGACAATTTTGTGAAATAATAAAAATGTTTGCTTAAGTTTACTGACAGATTTTTTATGAAATTATTAGAGTAAATGACAGTAAATATTTTTTTTGTTTTATTATTACTCAAATGTTTTTAATGACATTGCTATTTTATGATAGTAAGTGAATTATTTGAAAGGTTTTAAACCGTTTGAAAAGATTAAATTAACAGATTGCAATTAAAGTTTAACTCTAAAATCTAAGGCATTTCCCATTTTTACTGAAGAATGCATCATATTCCTTAGTCATTTTATTTTCATTAAGACTAAACTTTTTTAATGATATAAGTACATGTTTTACACCCAAAAGTAAATTTTTAAGTTATTTTATCATTGCTGTTATAACATATGTAAAAAAATTGACTAACTTTCTATTTTATAAAATTTTACAATAAGTATAACTGCAGTTAATAATTTTTAGAAGTACAATTTATGAAAGATAAATTTAAAAGAAATGTGTATATTTCCATTATAATTATATGCAATTTCTTCATAGTAGTTAATTATTTATTTATTTTTGCAGTTCTTTTGTGATCCTTGGAAACTTCCTGATGTTAAAAATAAGTGTGACGCCATTATTAATGTTGAAGAAGCTTATGTTGGATATATACCTAAGAAGATAATCATTCCTTCACCACATGCAAGAAATTCTATTTATAACGTACTATTAAAATTATGTGAAGTACCCACTATTGATAACTTATACTGTAATATAAATCTGGCTCATTACAGTTCGTAAATCAAATTGTAGTCTTTGTTTTTAATGTTGAAGTTATTGAACACTTGGAATCTTTCTTTACTTGTATTAAAGTTGTTACTTTACCAACAGAATAAAAAAATTATCCCTTGAAAAATAAAAGCCACATCTAAAATGTATGTATTTGTATAAAAGCATTAAGAGAAAAATGTATTTTATTAAGTCTTTGCAGTTATAAAAATACCTATTTTCCTGAAAACTTGTAAGAAAATTTTTAATTGTAAAAATGGATGTCAATATAATCTTAATATTTAAAATGTAATCATATATTTAAGCTAAATAAAAATGTTTTCATTTTATTCAAGTTTAGCCAGTATGAATAATTATAACTGAAATTAAAAAATGTTATGTTACATCAATTGTTAGTACTTTTTTAATTACACACTGCAAGTTTTTTACTTCAGTTATAAATTCAGTAATGCGTGAAATTAACAGATGATACAGGTAAGCAGTGAGTGAATCATAACATTCATGCCATCATCAATAATTAAAACTAGCGTTTTTTAATAAATATTAATATATGAAGATGAAAGTTATGAAGTTATCAATTCAATAACTGCTACAAAATTAAGTTTTTACACAATCACATTAAAATTCACTCTAAATGAGTTACAAATAAATAGTGTTTTACATATTTATTCATTTAGTATCAAAAATAAACATATGGAGTAAAAAATATCACATTTTTATTTTACAATACAGATGGATACAATTAAATATCACTAAACCTTTAACTACAATATAGCAAGTAGAACCTTATATATCCCTTGTATTATAGACCCTGAAAAATATTCACCAAATATGCTTGCTGCCAAATATATGGTGGCTTTAAAATATAATGCAAACAGGAAAAATTGCAGTATCAAAATACTCATGCATATTAAAAAATCAAAATAATATAGTTTCACTCTTCTCTATTTGCTTTCAAAGAATATACATGGACTTTCATAAAAATGAAATTTGAACAAATAATATAGAACCTTAAAATAGCTACCATTTCTCTTAAGCATCATAATATTTGGTTGTAAAAGGATAATAGGATTTTTAAAGTGTAACTAGGGAGGGCCAATGCATCTTTCTCATACTTTCAAGTTCTAGGAAATAATTAAATAAGTTCTCTAACATGTTCTGTAGAAACAAAAAATAACGTTTTGCTGAATGATTTATGAATCAATACCTAAGAGATTTTTTTAAATCACATTTGTCTTCAATATCTGTAAACCATTTGATAAATATCTTAAATAATCTTTCTGTAAGCCAAATCTGTCTAATTCCAGAAGATACTTTACTGAAGTAAATGGCAAACTTTCTAAATGTTTACACTGGAAATAAATTATCTATGCTGCATCATAGTAAAATATTTCCACGGACATTTTATTACCATCAATTTGTATTAAATATAGTATTCTGATATGATAATGACTTCCATTTTTTAAAAGCTGTAAACATATGATTTTTTTTATCTTTTGAATCACGATTAATTATACAACTAAGTAATATTTTTGTTCACCTCTTCCCACCTATGACTTATCTTTCCTTTAAAAGAGAGTATATACTTCTGAATAATGCCCCAAATGAACCTCAATTGAAATTTTAAAACAAAATCATCACTTTTATTTGCATTATTCATAGATATGCTGAATTAGATTACTTGTGTGAAAAATTACAACCACAATATAACCACTGCACATAAAAAAAAGAAACCTTGGACTACTCTAATTCAAATAGTGGTAAAATAATTTAGATCACTAAAAAATTGTGATAGCAAATACCTAAAATTTTATTTTTTACTTATATAAAGACATTAAAAAATTATGAACCTCATCACTGTGGGGACACAAGCTTTCCTATAACAAAATTTAGCATATTTCCAAGAAATGTTGGGGAATTGCAGATATATTGTCAGGGAAATATCAGGCAATTTTATGTATTTTTTCAAGAATAGCATATAGCTTTGTATTCTAATAAAATTTATTTTAAGTAATCATTTATATAGCATTACAGCAATTTACTGTCATTTATATCTCCATTTTAAACATCTATTTTCATACTTATACCTTGGACTGTGCGAGTATATATATTTAAACTTAAATGTATTATATACACATATAATACAAGGAATATAAATTATAAAGATTTATAATGAACTTATGCCCTCATAAATGTAAAATTTTAGTATTAAAGATAAAATTACTTTAAAAAAGGGAAGGAACTTAGAAAAAAATATTGAGAGCATATTTCATTATAGAAGTACCTATTTTAACAATTTTACCCCTTATAGAATAATGAGTTAACAATGTTGCAATTATACTGAAATTATAAAAGATTAGAAAATATATGATGATCTAGATTTAATTGGTAACTGCTTATTATATTTAAAGTTTTAATATCAACTTCCAAATATTTCTTCCCATATATTTTCAACAATAGTTTTCTCAGACTTTTTATGTATTGATTTTTTGGGTTTTGACCAGTCTTTATTAAGTAGTTGTATGAAAGGCTCACCAACTTGGTACTTATCATCAATTTCATTGCTCTGATATTTTTCTGTTGGTGGTGGTGGATTATTTCCTAAACCTTTAAAACTATGTTTAAACACAGCTAAATGATGCAAAATATACTCCATTAAATGCATTTTAGAAGGTAGAAGACCATGAAATGTTATGGCATGATCACTGCAACAATTCATTCCCTATAAAGGAAACAGAACATCAATTTAAAAGTATGTAAAATATGAATTGTGACAAAATGTAGAATTTATACATTTTATGTTTTTATACCATTAATTAAAACTTAGAAAAAAGAATAATGAATAATGCAAAGTGAGTGCTAAATATAAGGATTTTATAATCCTCTTTGAATCAGAAATAGATTTAAAATCCAAGAGAGTTTATAAAATCCTTTACACCATTTTCATAGTTCAAAAAAATATGGGGTTTCTTGTATTCACGAAAGTATTATGTTATTTCTTTCGATTTTGATGATTTTGGTACTTTAGACACTAAGGAGAAAAGAATTTTTTTTTTAAACTTCTTTGTACAAAGTAAAAGATAATAATAATAAAGTTCAGATTTTGATAGACATACTCATTTTGACTATTCCTGAATCAATTTTGACAAGTTTCAGTGTTATTGTCTATGTTTAAAATAACACCTTGCACATATCTCTAGCTGAATTAGGTGAGTAGCAAGTGTAATTCAAAGGTATGCTGATAGTGTATTTTTTAGACAAATCTGGCAACTTTAAAGCCTTATAACTCCCAAACCAGTTATTATTCGAACATAAGATTTGGGGATTTTCTTTATAACCATAAAGTCACTTACTAAACCAAATTTAATCAAAATTGGAGGTGGTCAGGTAGAAACCGTGTGTTGATTTGGTATGGAATTACCCCTATTATACATTTATATGGAACTTTTAATCAACAATAATCTTTTAATATGATCAATAACAATGCAAAACATTCAACCGAAATATTGGCATATAAACAGTTATAAACATCAAGAGTCTATTTAGGCAAAATTTACATTCATAACAGATCCTTCACAAAATTCTTTCTAAGAAAAATTGTTGTCTTGCAAATCTATATCATGAAAATTAACCTTTGAATACAGAAATGAATATTTAAATAAATGTAATGTATATTTATAAATCTGTATATTTCGAATATACATTGTTTTAAACAAGACTTTCCCTAAAATGGAACTTTATTTTACTACTAATTTCAGATTTGTTAGTTCGCATATTTTACAAAAGCAGGACCTTTGCTGAAAAAAACTTATTCAATTTCACAAAATTATGAGGAAGTTTACAAAATTTCACACAAACATAACCCTGTCTGAAAAATCTGGACAGATTCTTAAGAATGATTTTTAATCAAGAGTTTAAAAGCACAACTTTTATATTTATGTCTAAAATATCCTAGAATTGCTCTATAAAATTAGCATGAAAATTTTCTAACTGTTAAATAAATTTTTAATGATTATTTTACATGAAACAATAAGGGAAAAATTTAGATAGGTGATGAAGTAATTGCTCTTAACAGTAAGTATTTCTAAAGTATTTTATTAATAACCTAGGTAAGAAGATACTTCATGGTCATACACTTGATTGCCTTAACTTTCCCCATTTGCATATAAACCCACTACCACTCTCGTGGAAGGCTATACTGCCCAATGGGGTGGTGGTAGCACCTTTACTGGGAATCAATGTTCTAAAGGAGTATATGCATAAATAATTTATATTTTTTTCATTTGATCTAGTAGAAATAAATTAAATTTTTTCTTAACTTCCAAATTTTAGATAAAATGTGTGTAATCATATAATATATAGATAAATATGTCAGAAAAGTAAAGTTTTAAAGTAAAATCACTAAATTATTACCTCTTCAACTAAAAATGCACTAGATCTCCAATATGAACTAAAAACGGATATAGAACCTGGTATCAGCATAGTTTCAACAGAGAATGGATTAAAACGACCTCGCAGATAGGCATCTCGTGTATCTACAGGATGAACATTGAATTTCTGCAAAATTTTTCCAAGAGACTGATCAAAATACCATGAAGGAGGATGTTTAGAAGCACAGTCATCAGCATTATTATAAACAGAACGAAGCAATGATACAGTTCCAGAGCTCAACAAAATGCCAGCCGATCCAACGTTATATAAATTTGAATAATCCTTGACAGGATGGCCAAGATAATAAGGTAAACTGTCATTTAAAGGTGCAACGTAATATCTCAAATTTTCTATGGAAGCATATGTATAATCATCAGCAATAAGAATCCATTTGTACTGACCTGAATATTTCAGAATTACATGAATAAATGCGTAGCAAAATCCTTCGAAGGATGTAACGGGCGGTATTTTAATTACAGGAATTTTATCATCAACAAATCGGCCGAAAAATAATGCTATATTACAATGTTTGGCCCATGTTTCTTTAACTGCTTCAGCACCGTGATGAGAATTAACAAATATTAAACATAAAACTGGTGTATTATTATACAGGTATTGGCTCTCGGTGATAATTTTATCTTTACCTACATTGTACCTTAATAATTCTTCTGCTAAAACTTGTTTCGACAAATTTCGTTTCTTCAACCACTGATTATAGTTAGATTCCCGCAATGTTGAAACATAATGATTGTGAGCCAAAGAGAATTGAACTGTTTGCTCATATTTTCTCCATACCAGAGCAAACAAAATTCCAGATAAACATGCACATAAAAATAAGAACAATCGACTTTGGAAAGCTCCACGAAATTCCATAATTATTATTAATACGATTTTCTTACATTATAAATTGGAATAAAGAATAATAATTCAAAAAGGGGCCAATTACATTAATTGAGTCTTTTTGTTATCAGGAAACCAGAAATGTTATTGCGTCTGTACGTTGGATGGTTGCTATGTCCATTATTGTTGCCAAAATAAGCGTACTAATAAAAGTAGTCATTCGTGTACGTTGTTTATCCCATAGGCTTTCTTTAGTCTATGGTTTATCCTATGATTTCGGAGAACTGACGTCATAAAGTAACAGTGCCGTCATATACAAAATACACCTATAAGAGATAGTATTGTAAAATTAACTTCTTTCATTGGCCAAAAAAAGAGGTACTTTATGTTTTTCTTAATTTTAAAATTTAGTCACATGTTTGATATTGTTAGGGAGGACAGTGTGTAGGTTTGGTTGTAATAAAGTTAAGTCCTTTAAAGTTATATAGTTCAAAAATGTTATTTCTTGCAATTACATTATCGTCAGTTTTAATGGTATTTTCTCTTGAGTGTGACACAAAATCACCTTGTAGATGCGCTACATCTGAAAATAAAGTCATAGATTTATCATCGGTAGGCGAACAAGGTCCCCGGTATGTCGAAAATCATTTAATTCTTTAATTTAAAAAATAACTCTGAATTTAGTTTATGAAGTTTTTTAAAGTTTTAGTCAAATCTTACAAGTTACAAATTTCAGTTTTCTGTATGATAATTACGTATTCTGATAATGTGCTGTTAATTTTAAATTTTGTACTGGTAACTTTAAGGTGCCAGAAGGTGGAGGCGATGTATCACTGTGACTGGTGTTTTAAAAGCAATTAATGCGAAATCAATGAAATTTTATTTCATAATATATCTTCTCCCCAAAGGCTCCCCCCCCCCACCACCTCTTCTTATATTATCACTAGATGATTGGCTGTGTCAACATACTGAGTTTCCTTTTGCTGTCAAAGTTCAATTTTAAATTGCAATGAGTTCTTAAATATAGAAGTAGCAATAGTGCTTCACAAAATAATATATCCGTTGAAATTCATAGCAGAATTACTGCTGCTAATCGATGTGTTTTTGGATTAAAGAAATATTTAAAGTTTAAGTACATTAAAAGATTGACTAAAATAATATTGTATAAATGCCTAATAAGACCTGTTTTGACTTACTCAGTTGAAACCTGTAAAATGACAGAAAGAGACAAGGAAACCCTAGCAGTTTTTGAGAGAAAAATATTGAGAAGTATTTTGGGGGGAATTAATGTAAATGGTATATGGAAAAGAAGAACAGATATTGAATTATACAGAACATATAAAAACCCAGATATAATTAATTTTATTAGCTTACAAAGATTAAAATGGCCCAGACACCTAGTTCGACTTAATCCATCCACTGGCCACCCTCCCCACCTTTTTCCCTTTCAAAACAGTCACCCTTTTCGTAAATTCCAGACGAACTTACCGTACCATACTAGAGTTGCCGGTTTAAAAGTTGTCAGGCTACTTTTAAATTATTTTCCCTGTAAGGTAAAGGAATTCCGTTACTCAAAATTAGTTTTTTTTCATTTATTATCGCTTTGCAATATTTTTTTTACTCAAAAGTGTGCGAACGAGAAGGGGTCGACAGGTCCGTTTTCGAACAGGAATTCGCTGTCGAACCCCCGTCGACGCGTCCGTTCAGTGGGTTAATGATAATAGATCCACAAAAAAAATTACGGTCAAACCAATAGGAACCTGAATGAGAGGACGACCAAAACTTAGATGGTTAGACTGCATTGAGAAAGACGTAAGATCCTCGAAAATTTCAAATTGGAAATCCAGAGCCAAAGATAGGACTGCCTGGTATGGAATTCTAGAGAAGGCTAAGGCCCATCCTGGGCTGTCATGCCACTGAGGAAGGAAGGAATTGTGCTTCAGCCTCTTAATAAAATATTCCCAATCAAGCAACTTCTAAATTTAAAATCTGCCATATTAATGCTATGCAAACAGAACAAAGCTATTCGAACTGGAATCCATGTATTTAATCATATTGCTAGTCATTTGGAATTGGCTCTAAGATGCAAGACCTTAGTCTCTTTCATCCTTATGTAGTAACAAAGTAAAATATAGAACTTTAAACCAAAGCAAACATTTAATATAGTGCTTGGTTTAAACTTTAGATTTTCATTTCATACTAACCTTTAAGTGTTACTTGAGTTAGTGAAAATATATAGTTTAAAAAATTAAAAATTTGTAATATCAACAATTTTTAAAAAAAATTTATTAATTTAAGATTTACATCATCTCTTCTCATACAAAAGCAGTACCCAAATTAATTATTATTCTGTAAATATGCAACAATTATTTATTTAGAATCATAAAAATAGAATCTACATCATACAGTTGATAAGTATAATAATGCTGTGATGGCAATATAGACATTTATAGACCAAGTTAATAAAAGGAGCGTAAATTCCCAGTTCCGGGGGCCCTGCTGCCATGTTTTTGGCGCTATTTCTGTACAGGTGATCACCAAATTGTCGAGTGATGTTTACAATTTGTGTATTAAGTTTATACCCAATTTCAAAACGTATTTTGGACAAAAAAAAAAAGGTTTCAAATGTTGTTAAGATGAATACAAATTTAAATTTCAGTTTTTAATGTATTTAAAGGCACTTTTGTACTGTTTATTAAACTAAACAGAGCAGAATTTTTGCAATAAGTGCAAATTAAGCAAAATATAAGCATTAGTTGGTTATATTTAGCCAATTATGCTTATAAAATATTTAGTTATATTTATAAAATACGGTTGCTATTTAATGAAATTATTTTAAAACTATCAAATGATTAAAAAGTTATAAAGTACAGTACAAATTACTTCTAGAAATTATTAGCTTAAAATGGAAATATAAGAACGGAGTAAATGTTTTAAATAAATAATAAATTTTTAGCTTAAAATTCTGAAGATAGTAAGGGAGTGAAATAATTTTTCTTATCTAAATGAGGTAAAGCTCCCTTGATCTTCCATAACAATAACGGTAGGGGATCGTAATAAAATTACTTTTATTACTTAGCGTATGACTTTTAACAATGTAGTACACTATAAAATAATATAGTTTAAAAATATTTCTTCTTTATTTTGTATTAAATTAAGACACAATTTTGAATAAAGTTCAAAAAGTAGTAGATAAAAAAAATATAAATTATAATATCACTTGTTACTCTTTGAAAATTAAGCATAAAATATAAAATAAATAAAGCGCTAACCTAATTTAAGTATCCTGAGTTGTTGGTGGATATACACGTTTGATCTTATTTAATAAATCCTGAAAAGCATCTTGTGATTTTCTTTCATTTTCCTCCACATAAATTCACAAAGGTACGAATCAAATTGATTTTCACACTTGCAAACAGTGTGGAGTTAATTGAGCTCCACAAGCCCTCAATTGTATTGGTGTGGGCTCCAGTATTAAATTTAAAAAACGAAAAAAAATACCACAATAGCTCAGGCAAAATGGACAAACCTCCAGAGTTCAGCCGAAATGGACAAAGACTTGAAATGGACGCAAGAAAATCCAAATTCAGCTGTCTTGGAGTATTGTTAGTTACAGGAACCAGTAAGGGTCAGATATTCAAATCACGTGTCATTTCCCCCAATACCCTAAAATAAAGGTGCCGATCGACACCCCCACCTTTTTTTAGGGGGTGGTGGAAGAGCAAGATTTACCAGAAAATAGGGTTCTAGAATTTGGCGATATCTCCTACGCTTGGCGTCCCCACCGAACTGGGTTCTGGGGCCCCCCGAACTGGGAAACATCCCAATCCATTGAACCCAATGTTCCTTCTGATGTGGCAATGCTGTGTTATGATACAGAGAGGCAGCCTCATTCTGTGCTTCTACAAGAGATGACATAAGCAGCAAAATCAAATAATCAAGGGTTAACATTTTGAAGATTTGTATATCAAAAATATACCACACATTCTTGCCTTCAGATCACAATACCTGCTTTTATATTGGTAACTCATTTATAGAAAGTCAACAGGAAGGGAGAATTCTTTGTACAAGTGAATATTTCGTGCATTGCAGTCATTTCTGCCTATAAAAATACAATGGTGATGTTTTTCTGTTATTTTAAAAAAACTTAGTTGAATGGTAAAAAATATTTATATTAAGCTGTATCTATGAGATATATCTTTAAGCTATAACAATTACAAGTCTACAATAAATATACATAAATTTCTATATTCAATAAACACATATTTAAATAATACAGCAAAAAAATATGAATTATATGAACTGGATCAGAGATTAAGTAAATTTTGTTTGCTGATCCATTAGTTATGATTTATATTCGAAAAAATATTTAAGTCTTATTTTCTCACTTTTTTTTATAGTTAAAGAATTTAGGCCTTTAATGCAACAATTGTTTGGTGAAAAGTTAGTGGTTAGGTTAAAGTTTAATCATTGATATAAGCATTAAAAAAGAATATAAAAAGTAATTATAATAGTAAAAAAATATCCATTTTTCTGCAGAAAATATTTAACTGTTCTTTTGAAACCATAATTGACCAATTAAACATTTTCAAAACATTAATTTGAAGTAGCTTTTACTTTATTTGCTAATATCCACAGCTTCTGATGTGGATAGTTTAAGTTTCTAACTGAAGTTTGTATGTATTTAAAAGTTTATTTTAGTTTTAAGGTTATATTCCATTTATATAATGATTCATTTAGTAGGATGCAGAGGGTAAATAAATTTAAAGTTTATATTATGTGTGAAGTGAAATAAGTTCTGATCATCTAATCAAAGGTTTTTGAATATAACAGGTTTCTTAAATCAGTTTTCAGTAACATAAATATCTCTTGCATCAATTTGTAATAAGTAAAGCCAGACTACCACCTCCTCTATTATGACATCAAAAGATGTGATAACCCTTAACATTCAGATGAGAAATTTCCCTAAGTTTCATATCCTGTTAGGCAATTATCTATACATCATGAGAATCAACTGTGGTAGTCAACCTGTTGATATCACATTGTAGTATCATTAGAGATTTTTCCCTTGAAGATTGAGACTCTTGCATACTTATTAGACCCAGCTCTCTACTTAAACCAGAAACAAGCCTTCGATTATCCTGTGCAACAGGCGATGTAGTATAAAATCCTAAATGACCTGAACTCATGATAAAGGGGGAAATATTCCAGCTGCTGAGGTCAGAAGACCAGGAGCATTAAGTTCTTTTTTTCTCCAAGAATTCGCCTGCTAGCATTTAGCTTGGCAAAATGATATGGCTTTCATGCCTAGATGACCCTACCAGAAGCAAAGCTCCAGATGTACTTCGCCCATTCTGCCCAGAAATCTTTACTGATGTACCTGTTGCTGTTAAGATTACCCACTATTACAGCAGCTTAGATTGTCCATGTTATACTATCATACCCAAGACTCTAAAATTTTAAATATTTGCATAACATACAGTACTTAACATTTACTCAACATTTCAGCTGAATTACATTCCTTCTTAGTATTACATTTCTTACAAACAGGAGTAATAATAACATAACTACTATGTTCTGTGTTAGTAACATATTTTAATGTGCTAAAATACTCTTTAAAAAAAAAAACTTTAGGTGTTTGTGTCTGACTTTATAATATTTTTTAGAAATTAACTGAAATGACTTAAATTCATTAAATGTATATATTATTAAAATTTTGAATATTGCTGAAATTTCAAAAACCTATAAAATCTGGTTTCATATCAGAAAGACTAGAATCTTGCTGCATAAATCTTTCAATCAAAAGACACATTTTCCATTTTCTCTAACCTTTCAATTTCATACTTTGCAGCTGTTATATGACATTTTTTATTTCCTAAACTATAAATTCCTAGAAAAGAGAAGTAAGCCCTGACCTTATGCTTTTTAAGGATATGTTAAGGTCTACATCTTCCTTGCTGATCAATAGTTTGTCGTCATCAACCTCCAGACCAACCTATGAATTTTACCTAATTTTCTCTAAACTATCTTGTTTACAATTTATAATATTCTAAACATAATTTAAATAACTTTACAAAATTTAATGTTTGACTGTAAGTAATTTACTTCTTTGAATTTCTACTTTTGGATATCTGATTTAGTAGCAGATATCTAGATCTTTAACAAAGATATCGGATGGCATTCTAGATATCAAAATTCCACTCGGATATAAATTTCAACTCCTGTATATACAAAATAAATACAGAAATGCTAAAAATACAAAAATTTTTATTATATATAATAAACTATTTTCTGTTATTTGTTTGACATCATCAATATTCATTCAGTTATGATTTGGAGGAGAAAAAAAAATAGTAATATCTGTTCATGAAATTAAAAATTTCATAGATATGTACAGTATGTTCAGAGTCAAATGATTTCAAATATAAATAGAAATACACAGTTGAGACCAAAGGTCAGGGCCTGACTAAGATACTTTTGTGCCCAGGGCACAATCTAATTTTTGTGCCTTCCACCCCCATGCAAATTTATAGCGACAAGTTATCATAATTATAGTCATATAAAAATTATAACATTGAATTAGCAAACAGATTTAAGAAATTAGCATTAAAGTAATATTCAAAATCAAAAACACCAAATTTTCATTTTACATAATCATTATTATCTCTGTTTAGCCATGCTAAAAATTAAGTACTTTTAAAGACCTACACTGCTCCACTTTTTTTATTTTTACCTTGTCACACTCACAAGCTCTATGGTGCAGATAAATAATAATAGAATTTAAATAAATGAGATGATTTAATGGTTTATACTGGTACATTGCTAATAATCTGTCTTATAAATATGCAATAATTCATAGGATAAAAAGAACACCAGGTTCGTTGAGGGAATTAATTATCAGGTAAATAACAGTAAAATTAAAGTAATTAGGAAATAAGTGAGTTTATGACAAAAACAATTACCTTGTATAATAATTTATTAAAACTTAACTATGGTAGCATATGTTTGCAATTTTTCCCCACTTAATATGTGTTTCAAGCACTCGACTAAATTTTTGTGACCCCTAAAATTTTCGAATCAAGGGCATGTGCCCCAAGTGCCCATGCAATAATCAGGCCCTGCCAAAGGTTCACATTTACCTTTTGTCTGACAAAGTTAAAGAACCATATAACAAGATTTTAAGCAAAGATTTGCTTTAATTTTTTTTTTTTAATTCTATAGACAATTTAGAGTATATATTTCACCATTTTGGCATTGTTTCTTTTGACAAATTAAAAAACAAGTAAGCAGTTAACTTTTATAAAGTTTTAAAGACATTACATGTGTAGCTTTCATGCTAAATGCTGATTTTAATAAAATTTGTTTTACATCTAGATATAGATAATTTCATATTAATATTTATAGAAAAAGATTTAAAAGGTTTCATTTAATCATTAGTTACTGACTTTATATTTCTTTTTCTTAGATTTTATCAAGTTGAATTTGAAAATTATACTGGACTTTACTCTTACAATCCATGTTCTCCATTTAATTCATGTGACCAGAAGCTTATAGATGTGCCGAAAAATAAACAACCTTGTTTTGAAGCAGCTGTAAAGTATTTTTATTTTTGCTTAAGTTATTTTGTTCATTTGATAGAAAAAAATATATCTTGTAACTAACTTAGTACTTTTTTACAATAAATTTTTATTTTATATATTAAAGATAATTTAAAAAGTCAGTATATTTAAATTAAATTTCATTTAAAATGTTATGTAGAATTTCATTCTCAAAGTACTATTTTTGGTAGTTTAAATACTGCGTAATTGAAAATGTGACAAACATTTTAAACTCAAAAGTATTCATCTTTTAATAACTTTTTGAAAAGATTCAATTGCATATCAGTCATATTGTAGTATAATTGTTCTTTCTCATTTTGAAAACTGAATCCGCATTAAACATCAATAACATTTTGTTTACTGTTTTATTTATATTAGTCAATGATATAGATATTATAATATACCCATCTGATTTATTATAAATGTTAAAAATAAGTAGTAATTAGTGTTAAAAGGCAGCAAGCAAACTGTATATGAACTAAATTGATTATTATTTAACAAAAATCAATCTTAATTAAATTACTATAATTTTTGAAACGCTTATATTGTACCTTGAAATATCTTAAAAGTTCAACTTATTTCTAATCTAAATATTACCTATATAAGTAAATAAATAACCAAGTTAATTGAAATGTTTCTATTACCCCCCCCCTCCTCCCTAAGATCTGCATAAGACTTCCAGGTAATCCAAAATCATCACGTCCTGAAGAATATATGATTGGATCACAAAGTAGTGCACAATTCAAGACTGCTAAAAATGGATCAGTCTATGTAGAGTACTCTGTGCAAGAACCTAAAAGGTATCTTTTCATTGTATTCCATTACTTGATACTTAGTGAAATTAATCATAATAGATAATTGTTCTAAAAACTTTTATGGATAACAGGGACTGTTAGCAAAAATCTACAATAAGTTTCATTAAACTTAAGAAATTGTGCAATATAGCTGAAACAATAACTATAAGGGGAATATATGCTTGTGGCAAAGAGATTTAAACAATGACAAACCTTGGCTAGCTTAAATAATATATTTAAAATCAAAAACAAACATGTAGCCACAAACAAGCCACAAAACAAACAGTTAGGTAAAAACAGTTAAAACATAAACAAACTAAATAATGATGATGCTACATCTCATATTTGAAAACTGACTGACTGTTTTTGTCTATAGCTGTTAGGAGGCTATCCTTCTATTTGTTAGATGGGTGTTGATTGTTAGATTTGTTAGAATAAATTAAATATTAATGCGAAATAATTGAATCAAAACTTTTAAACAGCTATCATGTCGCTTTTCAGTACTGGAGCTGATGGAAGATATGGATATGTAGCTATCTAAAGTTTTTGATAATAACTTTTTCTTTCTTAAATTCTTTGTTTTGCTTTGAAACTAGTTTTAATTCCCTAATTTATGAGAAAGACGCATTAAATAATTAACTATTTAAAGCGCATTTAATAATTAAATAATTAATACTTTACATTGAATAATTTTACAGTGCTCATATTCTAGTATTTCATCTCTATAAGTTAGTACTGAAACAAACATCTCTAAATTCTACTAAAATTTATAATTATTTTTAGTTATATAAAAAAAATCCTTAAAAGATCATACAAGTTTTTACTAAGATTTATTTTAATGAACATTTCAACGTGGAATATAGTAATAGAGCAATCTCTTTTTCTACCTATGGCTTAAGTAAAAAGCTCACAAAAGTTTTTTTAAATACTAAATAAATAGAGAACTATTATTATACTATGACACCTCTAAAATAGACAGTCTTGAATAAAAGACACCTCTATTTAACAAACAATTTTGCAATATTAAGTTTCAGCACTCCTATTTATAATGGACAGAATGACGTAACATATAAAATGCTGCATTTCAAGACTGAAGTCATTGGGTTTAAATCCCACTCCAGGCTAGGATTTTTATAGTTGTTCAGACTTATTTTGTTACTGGTAAAGGAAGCATTTTCTCCTCTTTATATGGAATTGGAAAAATTGATACACCAAACTGTCAATATGGATGCTGGGTAACCCTCACCATTATTTGGAATGGTTCTGATAGTAAATACTATGAGTGATTCTTCTGAAAATTTAGTAGGGAATATATAAAAAGATTACCTTAGAAAACATTAAATAAGTATTGTTCCCAAATTGACAGAATCAAGAATTATATACAAATATTGTTTGATACTTATAATGGATTAAATGCAAAATATTCCTACAAGATTCTAATATTTTAAATGGAAATGTGAGTATATTGAATTAGTATTCTTAAAATAATTTGTAAAATACATTGCACTGTATTATAAAATTTCAAAAATTATATTTTGAAAGACCATAGAATCTGTAATTTGTTATTGATCTTGTTGGAGACTGTAAATATGGCATAAGGCAGTCATAAGTGTAATAATGGATATGTATGTATGTATGTGTGTGTGTGTTGATTAGTTGAAGTTTCTTTCTTCACTGACTTTTTTTACCCTTTTGGGTGTAGCCAGGAGTGTAAGTTGTTCCTGTTCAGACTTTAACCCACTCGTGACCATCTCGTGGACGCAACATAGCGATTCCACTCTTATCAGCCCAGCGTGTCCTCCATGTGAAGAGCTCCGGTTGATATTGAGAGACCAGCATCACATAATCATAATCGGAGATTGTAACTTTTATTTGAATTTTCAAATGCTAGATTTAATTACTAGATACTGTTAAACGGCGACAGTTTTCACAACATTCAACTCATATAGCATTTATGTGTTAGTCCTCAAGGAGTTAAACAATAGGTAATAGTCCCATTAATCTTATATTAGTGTAGCAGAACTGTAGGTTGTAGCCTTCTAAAACAATGCAATTTTATTTTTAACAGATTTTTCTCAGAATAAAGAACTTTTTAATATCAGACGATAAAATTTCATATGGAGAGTTGCTTTAATATATGGTCAAACCCCAATATAGAATAATCTAAAGTAACCAGCTGTGTTTAACTGCCACATGTCTGTGTAAGCAGTTTTTCTGTTTAAAACTTACTATTAAAAAGTTACCTGTTATAAAGCCAGTTCATTAAAACAGTCCTAATGAGTATTGTACTCTTTAAAAATATTTGCAATTTATCTCTAAGGGTTCTTGGGTTTGTATATTTTGTTAAGTTGTCAATGCAGAGATCTTGCTATTTATTTTAAATGGTTTATATTCATTTTCTGTTAATATGTTATGCAAAACGGTAATATATATATATATATATATATGTGTGTGTGTGTGTGTAAAAAATGTGTACTTAGTTGAATAGAGGAAAGTAAAAATCTTTTTACTGTATATTATGTATTTTACTGTACTCCAGGGCAGGCCCTGGAGTTTTTGCTGCCGAAGTCAAATTGCAAAAACCCACTAACCTATAAAAAACTTTTTTGATTAGAGGAACTACTCTTTTATTTTAAAGATGCAAGTAATTAAAATATTTTTGTGTGTGTTTTTATTTTTTGCATTCTAATTCACACAGTATTGCCTTAGCCTCGGATACATATATATATATATATATATATATATATATATATATAATTATCTTTTCCAGTACTGTGAGTGTTTGGTTGGTATGTAATGAAACAATGAAGGATCATGCATTAGAAATAGTTGAAGCTGCTGGTGATTCTACAGTAAGATTTGTTTCATATTAAATTTTATTAAGTGTGTATTGATAAACTTGGTATGTAATATATTTTAATAATTTGATATAGCTATTATAATTTCTTTGAATAATATATTATTATTCATGTATAAAATAATTATTTTCAATGAAAAAAAATTTTTTTAATAAATTTAAAATTCCTATTTTATAAAATCTAAAAATTTTAGAATGAAACAATTTGTTTGCATTACCATCATTACATTATATATTTTAGAACTAATCTTTTCTCAATTATAAATGTTTTTAACATTTAAATTTGATTGTTTTTATATATTTGTTTTTGTGCTTCTGAGATATGCAGAAATTTAATCCTTTTTTTGTATAACTAGTTTTGTTTTCATGCAAAGAATCTACAGAGACATTGGAATTAGGACATTGCTCTTTTACTTTGTCTGTATTATTTCACTATAAATGTCCTTTCATATCAATTATATTTTATTTAATTATTTATTTTTTTAACCTCCTTCACTTTTCTTTTAGTATTGATTACTTAATTTTTTTCTCTTTGTAATATCTGGAACTTTTTTAGTTCTACTGTTATTTAAGATCAAATAAATCTGACTACAATAGTGGTGCTTTACTGACTTTGAGTAATGTACCATTTTGTGCTCAAGTACTATTTGTCAATTATTCATTTTAAAAGAAGAAATTATTATTGATACTTTTTTTTTTATCCAGTTAGCATAAAGCAATCATTTCCAAATAAAATTTACTTTTATGCAGTTTTTCTTCATAATTTTTTCTCATACTAAGACATTGTCTATTAGTCATAAGGAGAAAAAATAACTTGTGTGCATTTCTGAGCATTAATAACTATTAGAATAAATATGCCTTAATTTGAAGTACTATCATTTAGAAACTGTGTTGCAGGCTTGAATTTTTACTCTTAACTATTCTGTCCTTTTTATTTAACTTTTCAAATATTTGAAATCCTCCTTTTTGGTGTAATACTTAACTTTTGGAATTCAGTTCTGGTCATCTAGAAAAACTCAATTGTATCAAATTTCTAATGATTTTTGAAACTACATTTTAGAATTTTACCTATGTAGTACAATCAGTATTAAGTAATTAGATTTATTTATTTTTCTAGTATACAATTCAATGGAAAAAATTTTAAGTAAGTAAACAAGTTATTAGTTTTACTTCAATTTCCATTCACATGAAAGGACACCATTCATTCATTTAGCCCTTATGTAGCAGAATATATCGTAGTGTCTAATGAAAACAGACCATTGTCATGAACATGATATTAAGGTCTACTACAGATCTCTCCACATTTTCTAAAATTGCTATGCATTTTTACTGTTAATAATTAATATTTAAATAAATGTATTATTTACATCCTTTACAGCCAGTAAATTATTTCCAACACTTCTAAATTCAGTAGTTTTGGAATTTTAGATTTTCTTTTGTTAGCTTCATCAAACATTTGTGTGTGTGTGTATGTGTGTGTATACTCATATATAATGCACACTTCTTTTTACAAAATGTAAGAAAAAAACTGTAGATGTGTGTTATTATACAGAATAGTTTTTACTGCATCTTATAATCACAATATGTGTACAAAGCAAAGCAGGTATTCTAGAAAGAAAGTAAAACAGTTAAACTATTATATTACTTAAGATACTTATTTCTAAATCTTTACTCTAATTATATCACATCCATTTTTAGTGAATAGTGAACAAGTTCTTTAATTTTCTTCCCCATGATCAACTCAAAGTAGCACAAACCCCCCTAATGCTTTCTGACAATCAATATCAAGCATGAAGGATTTTGTTAAAAATGAAGCTAGCTGAACAGTGGTGAAGACTGACTCATTTGGTCACAGTGCAGTTGATTCACAATCTGAAAAATCATGCACATGTCAAACTTTAGATGCATACTACATAGACGATAAAAAGTTTTGCCATTTTTTTTTTCTTGCTAAAGACACTGTGCATTATACATACATAGACATGAGTAAATATGTTGTATATTAGCCATTTCAGGCCCAATCTTCAATCTGAAAAAATTAAGTTTATTGAATGAAGGTTTTTTGTATTTCAAAATTGAAATTAGTTTTTAAACTATATTATACTAACAATAGAAGCAAACAAATCATTATATCCAAAATGCTGACAGTTTAATTCCTATTCTTCTGTAATAGTTATTGCCTTGAATATGTTGTTGAAGGCCAAAATTTCTGGGCCATTACCATGAATTTGGCTAATTGAATTTGCATTTATATAGTGCTAGTTTCATGTAATTTAAAATTGGAATAACCTTTTGACTCACTAAGGTAAAAATAGCTTTTAAGGTAGGTCCTAGAAAGATAAAAGAAATATAAATTGGGCAGAATTCAAAATATAATCAAAATTTGTGCATAATTTTTCAGTCTACAATGTTCAGATTACCTTTTCTATTCAATTATTTTTTAATTCAAATTTTACAAAATTAAGTTTCTATGTAATTTATAAAATAGCCAATCAAACATGTGGATGCCTCACTTATAAATGCACAGTGTCTCACAAAGTTAATCTTTTCAAAAAAATATCTCAGGTGTAACATGGTAAGTGAGAAGGAGCATATAAGACATTGTTTGTTATACGAGTTCGATAAAAAGAGTTTGGCAGCCACAGCATATCAAAATGTTCGTCAAGTTTATGGGGAGGATGCATTAGATGAAAGCACATATCGTGAATGCTTATAAATTATAAATTTAGTGAAAGATTATATTATAAATATTTAGTGAAAGATTATATTATAAATTTAGTGAAAGAGACAGAAACAGCTAAGATCAGGCTTAGAGTGGACAGCTATCACATGTTGGAGGAGTTGATATTGATTAAGCCATAAGGAACAACCCAAGCCCAACCATGTAAGAATTAACAGATACCTTTAATGTACCATGGACAATGGTTGAGAGACAGCTGTTTAAGTTGGGTTTTAGGAAAAAGTTGAATCATTGGGTGTCACATAATCTGATAGCTAATCCACGAGATGACTGATTCTTGACACAAATTGTGACAGGAGATTAGAAGAGGGGTATGTACCATAATGTAAAACACAGTAGTAGGACTGTGCATTGCCGTTCTGATCCACCTGTATTGACCTGACTGCTAATCAATGAGATGACTGATTCTTGACACGAATTGTGACAGGAGACTAGAAGAGGGGTATGTACTATAATGTAAAACATAGTAGTAGGACTGTGAGTTGCCCTTCTGATCCACCTGCATTGACCTTGAAAGCTGAACTGCATCCCAATAAGGTGTTTTTAAATGTGTGGTGGAATATACAGGGAATAATTCACTGAAAGATCCTATCACTCAACCAAACCATCAATGTTGCTTTCCTCTGTCTACAGTTTGACTGGCTGCATTCAAATTTGTAGCAAAGCAGCTAGGTCTCATCAATCGTCACAGTGTCATCTTTCATCATGATAATGCTAGGCTGCATGCTGCTGTCATCACTTGCCTAAAGTTAGTGGGCTTTCGTTGGGGGGGGTTTAGCCCACCCTCCCTATTCTCCTGACTTGGCACAACTGACTATCACCAATTTCATGCAGTGAGCCATTCCTTCAGTGAGAAAATCTTTGATCTTGATGCTGTGAAAACTGCCATCCAAAACATTTTTTACTCAAAACTGTAGGAATTTTACCACCATGGGATTCATTTCCTACCATAAAAATGACAAAAGGTCATAGATAGCAAAGGAGATTATGCTCAATAAAAAGTACCATTCATTTTGCTTTTATTTGCTTTTCTTTATAGGTAAGAACAACGGGTAGAACTTTTGCACTCACCCAATATAAAATGGACTATACTGAAATACGAAACACAGCAAATAAAAAATTTTAATTTTTATAGAATCAACCAATTTTATGAAAAAAAATCTTAAAATTTCTTACCATACATTTTAGCAAATGACTAAAAGAAATAGTAAAGATACTCTTAGAATTCTTCATCCACCATTTTATTTTATTTGTAATGACATTGTATTATATTTTTTATATGAAAGCAGTTTCACTCTGCCTCAATTTAAAAAAAAATATTTCAAATTATTTGAAATAACACAGTATTTTCAGTCAAATTAGTATTTCACTGGAAAAAAAAATGATTTATTAAAATATGAAGGGAGGAATTGATTAAAATATTGATCAAAGAACATTAATTGTATAGTAAAAGTTAAAGAATAAATTTAGAACTGATACAAATTATGTATTTATATAGTGTGAGAACTTGAAACAGTTGAATGATTCATAGCATGTTTAGTATATAACTAATCGTGGGATATCTTAGTTTGAACAAAAAAAAAAAAAAAAAAATGAATTTAAAAGTAACGAATAAATGAGATATATCAGTTAATGAGGTTTGAGTGTCAAAAAATGTTAAAACCATGGAGTAATGTGTATCTGTGATCTCATTTCTAATTTTTTAAAACATATTTGCTGGCTGTTTAATTTAAAAGCTAAATTACAACAAATTTATCATCTGCAGCTGATTTTGAAACTAATGTTTAAAATTAAATAAAACATCCATTAAAAATAGCTTAAAAATAAAACATAATTTCAATTAAAAAAAATAGCTTCATGAAGTTTTGAAAGACATTGCAAAGAATCCCTGTACTAAAACTTGTGCATGTAAGTCTCCCTGTTTAAGCCCTGTTATTTTTGACTGAGCTTCTGCTATCACTTAATATATTCTTAACAGCAACATTTCTTACATTTTTCATTTTTAGTTGAGTTTATTTGGTTTGTAAAGGAAAATATCAGACTAAAAGTGACCATTCTGGGTGCTTAGCAGCTAGTTTAATAAAAAAATTTATAGTGTATTTTGGTGAATTTTCATTTGCAGTTTTCTGTGAAAATGGATTAGCATTGTAGAAATGATAGAAATAGAGTGTAATTAAATCCCCTAAGAAAAGAATTTTTGTTTATTACAATTTTGAAAATAAACAAATATATAATAGTTATATTTGTAGTGATTGTTACATTGTAAATAAATAACATTTTAAAATTTTCCATTTAGGTTTTTAGACTCATTAGTAAATGTGCTTGCTTTAATGGATGCACATCTACAGTACCTGTCGAATCACCACCTGGCTTATCTGTTGGAAGTAAACTTCTTATAGCGTAAGTATTAAGTGATCTCATGGACTCATGGCACTTGTTTATATTTTGGTTTATTTTTGTCACACAGTTTTATTTATATATATATATATAGATATATATATATATATATATTGTCTATTTTTATTTATATACAAAAGTTAATTAATCCCAAAGGTAATCAATTTACACTGAGTACTATAATAACCACAGATGAAAAAGAGTTAGTAAAATCAATATTTTCCAGATCGGTGAGTATTAGTAAACTCAGTATTTGATGAAAAATTAGTCTTTTGCGTGTGATTGTTTTATTTGAATATTCTAATTTTGCTGTATTATTCTAAAATTATTTTTAATGGCGGTTAGGATTGCAATCCACTGAAAAATGTCTGGAAAACTAGTGAAATATTTTTTTCTGTATTGTGTGTATCAGAAAGATATGTAATTTTCTCAAAGATTTTTGTAGTTTGGTTTGTAGATGTATGTCGGAATATTTTCTTTAATTTGCTATTTATTAAATTTTAGCTATTTATTAGTTCTATGCATATGCAATTTTTATTGTACAATTTTGATGTAATTTATACTATATAAAATATTTAATATGGCATTTCTGAGTTTGTGTACATGAGAGAGGAGGGAAAGTTATTTGAAATGTCCTCCACCCTTCCAAATGTATTTCAGTGTCATCAGTTTTGACCACATCATATCTTAGAATTTTACTTATGATCAAACTGGTTCCAAAGTAAATTAACAACTTACATGCATTATTGCAGAACAACAGAAAAAAAGGATTATAAAGATTAACACTTTATTTATCATTTACTATATGAAAATTGATCAGTACTTTTAAATATCTGTCAGTATTTTACCAATTTTGGTCAGTAAAATCAGCATTTTCAAGCTTCTGACTGACTTTCATCTCTGTATAAGGCACATTTCATTCATGTCATGGGACAAATTACCATATTTACTTATATATGATATGTACATCTAAATTTTGATATGCAAAATACTTTCCAGGCTGTAAACCAATTAGAGATGGGTTGGATTATATATATCAATATATTGCCAAATTTTTATATACTTTAAGTATTGCTCTAACACTATTAAAATTCTGCCCTGCTGATATATCTCCTGTCAGCGATACTACTTTTCTAATATGTGTAGCAATATGGATTGCCAAAAGACATTCTGAATATTTCACATATATCAATAAAAGTAATATTTTTCAACTTATTGCATTTGATTGACGCCTGCTTTGGGTATTTACCCATGTACTTTATATAAACACAAGCAATATAGCCTGATATCTTGATAACAAAGCAATTGGATCAAGACTGGGAATTCTTATTGCATGCAAAAGGTGGAGATGATCTGCTACTAGCTTATTGGGATATATGAAGGATATTGATATTGACTGCTTGACACAATAGTCAATGTTGATATACCCAGATAGCTTGCTGCTTACTTGCTCATATCTTCTGCTAATATTGGAGGTGTATAGTGTTTTGGGTGAATATCAGGATAAAAAAATGAATACTTGAAAGTGTTGATTGCCCAAAGTTCCCACTTTGATATGTTTGTGTTATGATTTGTTCTTTTCATGGTTTCCGCACACCTGGAAAGTCAGGGAAAATCATGGATTTAGACAATGGATTAATTTTGTCATGGAAAGTCTTGATATTTCAAGTAAAATGAGTAAAAGTCATGGATCCGCTAAATTACCAATTAAAAAAAATGCATTGAATTGTTTAATTCTGTATTTATTTGTCATTTGGCTGAAGTTACTGAGTTTAGTATTTATGTATTATCCTATTGACCATATTACCAAGTAAAATTTGTTCACCAAGGAAACTCAAAGCAAGAAAGCTTAATGGGTGGGTAAATGTATATTATTCTGGTTGCTTCTTAAATTGTAGATTAAAATTTTATTAATATAATTATTTTTTAATAAAAATTAGTTAAGATTTTTGCACAAAATATAAGTTTATCTCTAGAGATATTGTATATAAACATTATAGGGTTATATTTGGCTATTATTCATGGTCACGTGCATAATACCAAAGTACCCTGAATTCAAATTGGAAACATTTGGATTGAAAAATTGCTATATGACTAAACTTAGGTATGTAGATACAACAATTTATTTTTATGTATGTGAGTTTATTAACACTTATAAAGTAAGTTTATAGTTTTTTATGATAAAACTACTGTAATTTCTCTAAAAGTATATATTTTATTTGTATGTACATCAGAAGTTTTATTCATATATACTTTAACGAAAGCTTTTTAAAGTCATGGAAAATGATCTGCTAAATCAGGGAAAGTCATGGATTTGAAAAATTTTATTTTGGCAAATACCCTGTCTTTCTCAATAGGAAGAATAATGTGTAGCACTAAAATTGCAGCATATCTAATCCCAAAGAGCAAGTTGTTTATAGTGACTTTATACTTGCTAATAAATAGTGGATTGGTTTGTATATGGTGACATCATCTCATAAAAATTTGCATGTGTTTTCCCTTTCAGGATTGAGCAGATTTCCTTCTCATTAAATATCAGTAGTAGTTTTTTCATTTAGCTTTTATTTTAACAAAATAATTCATATTGAATTAAATTTTATAATCTATTGAAAATTTAACTCTATTCAAAGTTCTTTTTTTAACTGTAAATTCCTTATGTTTTATAGTTGGCATATTTATAAAAGTTCATTTTTATATTGCATTAGCCAGTACAAAATACCATTTAATATTGTAGATGTTTTATATAAATAATGTAATGCAATCAAAATATGTGTTAATTAAAAACTTGTTATATATATTTCTTTGGTCTGTAATTGGAATTTAATACTATATTTTTTTTATCCTGGTAGTTGCTTTTAATTTTAGAATAAGATTGTGAACTGTGTCTTTTTTTTTATTCATTTCAAATTATTCAATATAAAAATCAACAAGTGTCTCATATCTTATATTTAAGCTCTTTTCCATCTTCTTGCAGATTCTTCACTATTCTCCTTGCGTACTTGTTAGTGGGTATATTTTGGAATTACTGTAATGGCTCCAAAGGTATTGAATTGATACCAAATATAGAATTTTGGAATGATGTACCAACATTGATAATGGTATGAAAGAAATTCTTTTCAATCTATGTATTTTTACAAGTTTAAAAGATATATTTTGCCAATTATGAATTTTTATTTGTTTTCTTCATTTTGTGTAGTTTTCTTAATGTTGCATGATTAGTCTGCCTAAAGATTAAGCTAACTATAATTCTCAAATTTAAAACCAATTCACAAGTATGTTTTAAATGATTTTTAGCTGTAATACTTTTGAGGTATTTTATCACTATAACAAAAACATTGACCCTTGTAACAAAATAAAGTAACTGTTTGTTATAAAGTTCAACTCAACTGCCTTATAAAAAGAAAGTTATGAGATCTTTAAGCCTTTGCATGTTCTTTACATCACATGTGATTTATACATCGATTGCTTTAATCACTTGGATATCACATGTGCTGCACAATGAACTGTGTGAAATGTATTCTATATACACACACTTTTGTATATTTTGCATTATTGTATATAAAATGTGAGATACAAGTATATAAAGCATTAGATGTGTATATTATATGAGATGCACAAGACAAAGGGTTAAAGCTAGATACCAATTTCATTCTAGACACTATTCATAAAAAATACCTATATGAGATTTTTAAAAAAATTTAAGAAGATTGAATTTAATGACTTTTTGTGATGAATATGGCCTCAAATAAAACATTTGCATTTTTTCAAATATTCTCAGAAATTTTTATTTAATTCAGTAATATCTTCATATCAAAGTAAACACCTGAAAGTAATTTAAAGTCATTTTGCTTCCTGTCACCTTTTATATCTTAGAAAGTTAATCTTATTGTTTCATGTATTTTTTGCATCCTTTATGAATTTATTGTCACACACACAATATATATAAAAAATGTATATATTATATATATATATATATATATATATATATAAGTTCAATTAACAAAGAGTTCAGTTTAAATTTAATGAATTTTCCTGTCAGTTTTAATAGTTTAATTTTAAGTTTCAGAATGTCATATTTGAAAAATTTTATCTGTAAAGGTTTAGACTTTTATAATTTCTCAACTCTAAATCTTCTTTCATAACCCTCCCCTCCTGCCTTAAAGATAGTATTAAAATGCAACAAAATATAAAAATTCTAATAAACGTATAAAATATATTAGTTTTATACCCTTAGTATTTCTTTTTTGTAGGAAGGTATTGCATTTACATGTTCCTGTTGCGGTCGACAAAGTTCATATGGTGAAGTTTGAAGTATTAAATGTTTCAAGATGAAATGCTAACATAATACATTGAAAACTAATGTTTATTTTTGATTATTTTTGAATTGTTACATATTTGTATAAATGATTACTGTTGATTTTTCTAAATAAATATATTTTTATTATATGTTTACTTCCATGAAAAGATAATTACCCATTGAATGGCAATATCCAACAGAATTTATCAATTTTATATAAAAATGAAATGAATACTAGATTTATCAGATATCCTGTGCTCTTTGCCCTATTTGATAATAAAATCTGGTATTTTTTTTTTTTTTTCATACTCTTTCCTGTCATTTGTAAATAATAAGCTACAAACATGTTTAAAATATAGTTTTTTAAATTATGAAATTAAACTTTCTTCAAATCACAGAAAATCAAGATTTAGCAGCCTTTTAGAACCGAACACAGTTTCAGGATTGTTCGGTACACATGAGGTACATGCAACTGGGATCTGCTGTTTAAAGGTGATTCCGAACAGATACAAACATTTATGCCAGTAGTGGAATTAGAACCCCCAAAACCTGGTATCAAAGAACAGTGCACTGTTCATTTGGTTACTGGCCAAATATTTAGAAATCTGCAAGAGTTTCCACAAATGCTTGCTTGTCATGCGAATGTAAAATTTATTTATAACGTCATCAAAATGTAAGTACAAACAAGATGTGGGGCTGTATTTCACAATAAACTTACTAGAGTGGGCAAAATGATAAATCCTTTCATTGTTTAAAGGCTTGATGTTGGGGCCCGTTTAACAGGAATCACTATTGCGAAGACAGCAGAAAACTTATTGAGTTCTCAAAAACTGGCATGTCCAAGGTGTTCATCATTTTGAATCAGAACTTATAGTCCTTGTCCAAAAAACATAACTGTTGTTCAAACATAATAAAACTGAAACCATGTTTGACAGCATCTGCAACAGATTGTTATGTAGAAAAGGAAGCTACTTTACTTCAACTGACAGGAACCTCTGCCCAAGATTCGTTCTAACCAATTTCTCAGTGCAAATAATGTACAGTGAATTGCAGAGGAAATGATTATGTAGCTGGATGTCTGTTAGGAAAACTCTCTTTTGATCTACCTGAGTTATTTTGCAGTTGTGTTAAGAAAGACAAAACTGGACAAACAAAGACTGTATATAAAGGTTATGTGGTCAGCTAAACCTTGGCTTACTCTGATGGAAAATGTTGATTTTGTCCAACATCTTACGAAATCATGAATCAATTTTAAATTGTTTCAATTGTGGAAGGGTCTAGTGGAAGTATCATGGTGTGAGGTGGGATCAGGCCTACCATTGGAGGAATGGAGCCTCCACTTTAGGCACCATGTTCTAGGGGTCATCTAAGTGGTAAAGAATAATAAATTTGCTATGAGTTTTCATTCTTTAAACAATATATCCCAAAGTATAACAATGCAGTGTTCATTTTGCATATGTATGGATTTGTGCATACAAAAACCTTTAAAAAAATTTTTAATGTACATTGACCAATTAATTAACTTAAGTTTAGGAATAGAGATTGAAAGTTACTGAACGTTAAAGTGGTTATGATATTTTTTACAGCAAACTAATATTTAGCATATATTGTTAATTTTCTTTTCTCTTATAAATTATAATTAAGGTATAAAAACTTTAAAATTTTACAAGAGTATAAAAAATTCTTTTCTAAACCAAGAGTCATTATTTTAACTTTCTCCAAATCACATTTGAATTTTGAGTTTTTAATTACACTACTCATTAATGAACAGCAATACTAGCTTAAAATCTCTGCAATTGGAGTTCCCAGCCCTCTGAGCAGCTTTTTACATTTACCAAATTTTTTTTTTAATAATTTAATTTTTTATGATTTGAATATTGTATTGTCTCTGGAAATGAACCTCTCAGCCATTCCATTGTTATTAATGTGACACATCGTACAACTGCTATCACTTTTTCTATAAAGTATTTATGTTTGAAATATATACTTTCATGAAGCAAATACACCACCCAAGGAATCATTTTGCAAAAATTAAAGAATTTCTGTTTTTTCTTTACATGTTTAAAAAATTATAAATATGCTGTTACAGGTGTGACAGTTATTTTAGCAGGTGTTACACATAGGTTCACAACTACCAATTTTTCTGAGAATAGGTAATATCTAAGAGTCATTAAAAAAATTTTTATGGTAAAAGAAGGTTAGATGTTTAATACTATGTATTACTTGTAAATTTTCAACAATAAATATAATTGCCAGATTTTTTTCAAAAAACATGTTACAGGTGTGGCACAGTTTAGAATCCTTTTAAAAAATCTTACATTAGAAGTGTTGTTTTCAACAGTAAATAAATAAACAGAGTCAAATATGTTTGTAATAGTTAAATTATTTTTCCAACTTTTATCAATAAAAATGAGATTGCCCTCTGTTATTTATGAGAATTGGTGGCTTTATTCTATGTATTTTTCCATGCTTTCACATGACATTTCTTTTAAGTCGAGTCAGATCCAGTACGTTTCAACTTTTTTTCAAGCAACTTAATGTTATTTCTGATCTGTCTCAGAAAATTCCAATAATCTCAGCAAAAAAATTTTAACTTTTTTTCTCTCTTTAAATTCCATCTCAGCCATTCCATAGTTACGGTTATGACACATCCAACGACTGTTATCACTTTTTCTACAGTTTTTAATGAAGCAAATATAGCACCCAAGGAATCATTTTGCAAAAATTAAAGAATTTCCGTTTCTTTTTTACATGTTTAAATATTATGCTGTTGTGAGTGTGAAAGTTATTTTACCAGTTGTTATATATAGGTTCAATATAAATAAATATTAATTTAATATAAATATTACTTTTTCAGCTAATAGGTAATGAGTGATTAAAATTTTTATGATAAAGATTTTTAATACTATGTTATTTGTAAATTTTCAAGGAAAAATATAATTACCAGATTTTTTTTTTTTTTTTTTTAAGCATGTTAGTTGTGTGACAAAATGATATGAGTATGATTCAGTTCAGAATACTTTTTTATAATCTTGCATTAAAAGTATGGTTCAACAATCAATGACAAAGTATCAACAATAAATGAATAAACCAAGCCAGACATGCTTGTAAGAGTTAATTTATTTGTTCTAACTTTTATATATAAAATAGAATTTGGTTTCTGTTGTTTGTAAGAATTGTGAGGCTTTACTTTAACAATGGATTCCATGCTTTCACATGACGTTTCTTATTCTTCTGGCAAGATCTAGTATCTTCCAATTTTTTCACGTAATTCAATGTTACTTCTGCTTTTTGTTGGAAAACTTCAGACACTTAAGGAAAAAAAAGTAGCCCTTTCCTTTTTTAAAAAAAATCTGCCAAATGTAAAAGGAGTTCCGTTCCTTGTACGAAATCATTTCAGCAACAATTGAAAATTACCTAATTCTTGTGTGGTATTCCTGTGATATTGGAATTTATATTAACTTAATGCTTTACTATAATATCTGTTTATAACAAAAACTGAATAGGCTGTTTTACGGATTTAATTTATTTTATCGACTAGAATTCTTAATTTTCTGTTTTCATCTCTTCCAACATAACACTCAATAACTTCCTTCTATTACTAGTTTATGCATTTTTTTTCTTTAATAGTGTGACAACCTATTGCAGGTCTTACCTGCCTCAATAGCCCACTTCCTGCAACTCTCTGCCAGTTATCTCTCTCCGTTTATGCATTCTCTCTCTTTTATTTGTCTTCTTTTTCTAGATATTCATGCACTTTGATCACTTCTTTGATTTTTCCTATGTTTCACTACTCTAGTTTTAGATATTTCCATGACCTGAATAACAAAATTAATGCATTTAGTAAGTATTTTAAAAGGAAATCAAAATAAATAATTTAAATCCTTCACAAATTTATACTTTCATAACAAAACCATCTTTTTAGTAGTACTTGAAAATTAAATTAATTGCTGAGAACTAAAAAACAGGTTTATGTATGCAGTGTCACAATATAAAATATTTATTTTTCAATTTAACCATCGAACCATATGTCTAAGAATAAGTTTTAACCAGTAAATCCAAAACAAGGTGCTATACAGGATTAATAAAATTGTTATCACATACACATATGCAGTATCACACCTGTAATTCTGATTAACATATTAAAAAATATCCATTTATGAAATATACTAGCTATTAGATATGCCTACGAACATGTTTTATACAGTGAATCCAGAAGATCAAGTTGCTAGGCCCAATAGCTTTTTCTAAAAATAAACTTATATTTTACGTTACTAATGTGACATCAAATTGATGAATTAAAACCATTTAATAGCAAATAATATTCTTACCTTGGTGTATATTTTCTTCATCGCTAAACAAGATTTGTATGAATATGAAATGACAATCAACAAAAGTCTGTACCTACAAATAGTAATGTAAAATCATCATCTGGAAGTGTGGATTATTAAATAGAGATGCTATTGGATTTAGTGTAAATTTTTATTTATTTTACTCATTAGAAAAAAAATTATATTTGTGACCAGTGAACTTTTAGCAACACTTTGATATATGACACATGTGACTGGAACTAGTTTTCAAATTTGATGAGTCACTATTGACATGGATTTACTGCTATGTTCAAAATTTTAGATGTCTAGCAAATTAGGAAGGTATTTAAAATTAATCACAATATTTAACCTGACACAAGTGAAGTTAATTAAAAGAAACATTCAAGTATTTTGAATAATGGAAACAAGTGCATTTTCTGTTGTTTGCTGAAATAGTTATTTCTTCACTATGCATACATTAGAAGAAATGTTAACATCATACTTAAAATTAAATTTAACTTAATTTTCTCTCACACACAGAATAAAAGGAATCAAGCAATGGCCACTGATATGAATAATCCTAAGTTTCTTGAGTATTAACCTTAAAAGATCAACTATTTTTACTGCAAAACAATATGCATTTTATAAAAAAGCATGGCTAAGAAAATTTTTTTTAGTGTATGCATTGCTCTATCATGACTGCACAAATCTGCATTTCCTGTAATCAATATTGCTAATATATAACACGATTACCTGAAAAATACATCACAGAATTTCAAAAATTTTAAAGATTCAAAAATATTTCAGGATAATTCAAAACATCTGAATTAAAATTTCACAATTTTTTTTTTTTACAACAATATAAGTATTTGAAATTAATATATCACTCAAAAGTTTTTTTAAAAAATGTGATGATAAGCATTGAAGGTATAAAACTAAACTCTTTAGAAATTTAGCTCTAAATATTTAGCAATAATATACCTATAAAATATTTTTTAAGCTTAATAAAGTTCATTTGAAGTATGATTCATGAATATTGCACCATTTGGCTACATGGAAAAAAAAAAGATTTTTACATAATTCTCTTTTTGGCTCTTTGTGAAATTGAAAGTAATACACACTAAATAAAAATTGGGAATTAAACACTGTTAATAAAATTGTTTAACAAATTTCTTGAATTATTATATATAATCCAAGTTGGAATCTTAATTTTATTCTTTTTATTTTAATAATCTTATGATTCATTTCTTCATGCTTATGGAACAGTTATACAAAACATCCTATATCCAGATTTTGCTTTAAAACAATCTGTTGAAAAGAAAATTATAAAACATCAGATTTATAAATACATGTGGTATAAACGTAAGCTTAATGTTATTATTTAAGATGCTTTTGATTTCTATTTGAAAGAATTGGAATTTGTAAGGAATAGGTTCCAGTCTCATTAGCCCTTGAGTAGCAAAAAATTAAACTGTAGTGCAACATTTCTATATTTGCTAACTGTTTTAAAAACAGATTTCCTATTACCATTCTTGCACAACTTGTAAAAAATATTGATTTTCAAATTACTCAATTTTATCCCAACTATGCCATTATAGGTTTAGTGGCTTAGTTAGAATTAAATGGGAAAGACAGGTTTAAGATAGAAAGTATTGATAATTTATGTAGGATGTCATGCATTTTAGTTTAATGTATACAGCCTTAATTATCACAGTTTAAAATATTTAATCTCTAGAGGTTTTGGCCAAATGGACTAGCAAAAATGAATTTCTGGTAAATACTGATAAATCTATGTTTGAACTCTTTACTTTGAGCATTAAGAGATATGAGGTAAATCTAGTGTGTAGAAACTTGCCATTGCAGCATATTTGGGGATCGTCTTAAACCAAAAATTAAACTGGAACAAACAAGTTTCTAGAGTCACTGACTGAGCCTCTTGAAGAGAATTGCTGGAATGAAGCTGGGATCATCGCAGGATATACTCACCACTACTTACACCTCATACATACACCCAGTCATAGATTATGGTGCAGAACTTCTTATTTCTGCTTCGGATAGCACCTTTTCAACACTGGATAAAACCCAAAATCGTGCACTAAGGCTTATTACTGGTGGAACTTTTTCAACCCCAATTGTTGCTATGGAAATGCAGACCAATCTACTCAGTCTAGCTGATAGACGGTTGATAGCTGCCCTGTCTCAGGGCGAGAGATTCCTCCGCAAGGGTTCTTTCTGACCGAATTATCTTCCTGCTAGGCCAAGATTGAGGACACAGTGCACTTTCGTTACGGCTATCAATCAACACTCAAGCAGAATGGGACTTCCTTTAAATAGAGAAACTATCTTCAAACCCAACGTTCTTCTTGGCTTTTTGAACTACGCAAAGGCCTCTTTTGGCTTGGTTGAACCTATTGCAAAGAGTTCTATTCTGGCAGAGCTCAGACCTCTTGCTTTACATACCATTTATGAGATTTATCCCATTGAGAAATGGACACATGTATACACTGATGGCTCTGCAGTTGATAGAATGGCAGGTAGTGGTGTTTGCTCGCAAATTTTTCAACTGAGAGAGGCAATTGGACATTACTGTGATAACTTTGATGCAGAATTGTGTGCAATTTATATGGCTATTAGAGCAATTGAAAATACAGATAAAGAAATATTGTTCTGTTTGTGGATTCTATGGCTGCCATTCATACAATAACTAATTATACTCGGGTACTTAATATCAATGAATTTGAGTGTAAAAAGCGAATTAGTTCCTTGATTGAATCAGGGAAGGAGGTACTCCTGCAATGGATCCCTAGCCACTGTGATGTGCCTGGGAATGAGCATGCAGATGTACTTGCTATGGAGAGCTGTTTTCTGTACCAACCGATAACTTGTGCCCCTCTAAGAAATGTTAAGTGGGCCATCTGTAAACATTCTTAAGGCTTGACTATGCCATTATTGGGATATTGCTTCCGGAAAAAAAATGGTCTTTTTTTGGATAGGCAAATGAGCAGCATCTTGCCCTATTTGTGTGGCCTGTTTCTGCCTTGAGACTGGACATGATTTTCTTCAGGCCCATCTGTAAAAAGTTGGTCTTACTGATTCACTGAACTGTGTCCTTTGTGCTTCAACCCCAATGCTTGGAGATCACCTTTCTTCTTGTGCTGCCCTACAGAATGTTATTTCTTCAGGTTCCTTTTCGACTCTCGCATCTAATGGGGCAATTTCTTGTCTGTATTGAACTGCAAGATGCTGTATGTTCGAAAGAGTTCAGACGGGAGTAATATAACAATAAAAAAAAATATTTAATGTTAATGTGTTTAGTGTAAATTTGATTTATTATACTCTCTTGCCTTTAATGCTTATATGTCAGATGTTGATTCATATCTCATGTAAATGTTCTAATGTCACAATACTTTGAAAGACATTTCAACGGAATGAAAATATAATAATTAGTTTTATTAAAAACACATTAGCAAAAATGTTTATCACATGAGTTTCGAAAAAAAAAAAGATATAATAAAACAATTACTAAAACATAAAATCCACAAGTATTATTGTGAAGTAATGATATATGAAACTTTATTATAAACTTTCTGAAATTGTAAAAGGTACATTACTATTTCTGACCTTAAGCTAAATGTAACACACAATTTATTCATACAAAACACACATTTTACTTGAAATGTAAAATTAAACAAAAACCAAATTAAGAAAATAATTAAGCCATCTATTAAGCCAAAAATTTGCAAAGATGAACAAATTTATAATTTAACACTAGTTGGTTAAAAGGAGAAAAGTACAAACCAAAGAACAATATAGGATACAATTTGTCAAGAAAGTTTTAAATATAATACTGCCATCCAATAAAAAGAATATATACACTATATATGTAACTTAGAAATTATCAATTATAGCTTTTCAAATATAACTTAAATAATAAAAAACCTAGCATGAAAGATAATGTGAACTATAATATAAATGCAAAAATTAGTAATAAATAAATTCAGACAATTTAGTAGATTGTTTTAAAATGTTTTACTAAACCATTTCTTTTAAATGCATTGCTCATTTAAAAATAATATTTTATATAAAATTATGTAATTATAAATGCAGTCTTTTGTGAAACTAAACTTCTTCAAGTGGATTTTTCCTCATATATATATACGTACATGTGTGTGATGTGTTGCTAATTCTGTGTGGGGAGGGAGGGAGGCAATCTCCCTATACTCCCAGATCTTTCTTTTCCCCCTATATTCTGCAAAGAAAAGGTTTTTATTCAACTACGTCATTTTAAACAAATTAATGTAAAAATTTATTACACAATTTTCCTACTGCAGGTGGGAATAAAAATAAGGTAGTTATCAATTTATGTATACGTGTATACATACATACATGTATATATATATATATATATATATATATATATATATATATATATATTTTCTATTTTTTTTTAAACATGAACTATAAAGGCAAAAAACAGTTATTTTAAAAAGTGATTTTTTTTTCATTTAGACTCTCAGTGATTACTAACTATGACAAATATGTTGCATTGTAGTAGAAAATTTGTTTTTATATATTTTCAGGAAACCTGATTAAAATAAATTTCTGAGATTAAAATATTAAAATTACAAGATTTTCATATTTTATATTTGATAATGTGAATTTTCACTGCCCAACTATCTCAAGTTGTTAAATTACGCTTTACTTAATAAAACTTTTTTTACTGTAAGTGGGGCTATAAACCGGTTGTGCAAAACTGTCACTGATTATTATATTGGCTGATATTTTTCTTTACATATGCCTTTTTAGAAACTACAGTTAGTCTACACAATTCATCCATGATTTTAAACCTCAAATATATCTTCAAAATATGAAAAAAAAATCTAGATGCATAAAATAAAAATAAGACCTAATAATAATTTTTTTAAAAATCTGGAATTCTGAAAATTGTATTGACAGTTTCAGTAAATCTGACCCCAAAAATATTGGAAGTAAAAGGATTAAATACTAATACAAAAATACTTCAATTTTATATTACTTTGTAATCTATGAAATAACATTTTTTGACATATATACATATAAAACAAATTATGAGCACATGGAAATCTAAATATATGAGATAGTAGAATCAGTTTTTAATTTTAAAACTAAATAAATTTTATGGTACAACAATTTTTTATTCAAAATTCAGTATTATTAAAATTTCTAAAATTTATAAGATATGCCTGGTAGTATGCCAGTAAAGTGCCTTGTCATAAATCAATTTTAAGCAACTGTGTATACATGTTTCATCAACCAGTTACAGATAGATTTGGAACAATCATCCAAATTACAGATGAGAAATCAAAAATCAGTTTGTGCTATTTCGTAATACATGTATTACAAATAATGCTCCTTTAAACTATGTATATAGATATTGATATATATTTTCATAGTTTAATAGAAACATAAAAAGAAAAATTCAGTAACATTAGTGAAAACTAATAGCAATTTATTACAGAAGGGATAAATATTAATACAGCAATTCCCACTGAGAAGTATGTCATATAAATTAACACATTAAAATATGAAGAAAATTTAATACACTAATATATAAAATTAATCCACTGCATAATTTAGGAGACAATCAATTAAAGTACAATGTGTACAAATCTGTATATCAAGACTTTGTCTTAGGTATCAGCAGATCCATATATAAACTGGCCTCTCCACTTTAGCTTTAGAAAAAGTTCTACAGTACATGGTATATACAGTATGTGATTTTTTTCTGTACCAGAGCTATGTTAACCATTTCAGTTATCATACAACATAGAAGTTTTTAAAGCTTTGATAGTTCTTAATTAACTTAACAATATCTCCTAAACCGCCCAATAATATTTTTCTGTACTTAATATGTGTGCATAAAAATACATTGCAATTCTGACAACCATATAAGATATAGTACCCCAAAGATGTTATCATTTAGTTTATATTTACTAACTTTGTATATTAAGCATTACAATTACTATACATTAAAGAAAAAATATTATCCATCTCAGTAAGAAAAAAAATTGCAAGAATTATATAAGTAAAAAAAATTAATCTATAACAATAGAAATCCTTTAAAACAGAACTTTATTAGTTTGGATTCTCTCATTATCATCATAATGAATTATTGAAACTCATAATTAAACTATACAATAATAATTAAAGTTTCAATTAAGATTGATTAAAGAACTGTATACTACTTAGTCCTGTAATTTCTTAATGAATAAAAGTATACAAAAACTGGTAAATTTTTATTATATATTTTAAAAAATTTAAAAAAAAGCATATTAAACAGAACATAAATGAAAACAATGAACATATGAGAAAGCATATTAAACAGAACGTGTAAACACCAGATCTAAGTCTATAAAATAATAAATATTCCTAAAATCCAAGTGTATAATTTTTGAACTGAGAATATTTTAGGGAGAAATGCAATATACAAAACAAAGTATAAATAAAAATTAGTCAAAATTTAAGGATTTAACACTTTAACTTTTCAGAATCAAGGCATAATATTATTTACTGCCATTGATATGTCATAAAATATGTTGGATTTCTCTTACAATTTTGTTTTACAATCATGCTGCTATTTATGATACAAATTACAAAAATAATAATTTCAGATATTTTTCCAAGCATAAACAAATTTTTAAACATATTGCTGTTTATAAAACAGATATTTATGTGGCATATTCAATTGTGCTAAAACCTAAATGGTTATTTGTTAAGAAAACAGTTTGTGCCTGGTTACACCAGGTTGAAAGAACAATATAGCTTTGCTATAGAAATGATGTTTTCAGCCATCAGTAGAAGTTACACTCTTTACAAAAACTTTAAAACTTAACAAAATTATTAAATTTTATCATAAGCAGTTTCAGGTTTGCAGCCACTAAAAACAAAGACACATCCATCCTGCAATAGAAAAAGAAGAATCAAGTATATTAAGAAAGTGCATATAAATCAGTTAATACACATTTTTTTCCTGAATATGTTGAATAATGTTATAATGCAATTTAAGACATATCAGATACTTGGGGAAAATGTTTAGAAATATACAAGACAGTTGATAAAAAATACCAAATATGAAAGTTAAAAATTATATACATATAATTTAAATAATATTCAACCACACACAGTTAATAAAAATATTGAATTGTATTTACTTAAGTTTTCACTGTAAATGAATGTATGAGTTATGTAGAGTTTCCTTGATAAGTGAGTCAAACAAATAAGAATTTCTATATTAATATGCTAAAATAATAATTACACTGTACAAGACAGAAAATGTTTAGAAAAGTTATATTGGTTTTAAATGTTGCTTTATTTCACAATTAGATAAAATTTTAAAAATTGCAGGAGCAAAATATTACTTTAGTCTTTTATTATAATATTACTACATTATCTTATTACACTATTACATGTGATATAAGTTATAAAATAACAATTTTATCATACATAATTTTTCTAATGCTTCATTTAAACAACTATATGAATGACTAACTTTTGAATTTATTGTTTGAGGTGATATTTGGCAGGCCAAAAGCAAAAATAAGAAATTTTGCGAGGTGAAAGACATAACCGTGGGACTCAGAACCATTGGTCAAAGATCATTGTGAAGGATTGTTAATCCACCTTGCAGAAACCCTGTGACCTTGCTTGTTTACAAAACACCCACCAGAACCTTGAATTAGTTTCAGGGCAGGGGTGAAAAAGAACCTAACCAAATTATAACTTAAGGACTAGCATTAATAAAAAGAAAAGAGGGGGGGGCATAAACAAAATCTAGATGTGGTCCCCTCAGGGTTTTTGGGTGCTTTAGCAAGTTACAGAGGTTAGACCCAAGGGTCTTGGCTCTTGGCTTATGAAAGACATGACTATTGCTATAAGATGGTCTTGCTATAAGATGACACCATAATGTCATCCTATAGCAAGACAAACAATCAACAAAGAACCGTTACCAATAAAAATGTTTTTGCTTGACATGTAGACCTTTGCCAAATATAATTTTGCACATGGCTTTGATCTACCTAATTTTCAGTTATTGATTATTACCTAAGTAAGCAGCATTTATCTAAGTTTGGTCAGGAAAATGTCTCTTTTTTGATATTAAGCATTATCCTCAATATTATATGTGAAGCCATAAAATTGTTAATCATTTTCATTAAAAATTTATTCTTATCCTTACATTATTTTTATAATTAAAGTTGTATATATAATATAAATATTTAAAATAACTTCTTACCCTCACAAGTAGTGGAAAATCAGCCCAGAATTCATAATGAGGAATAAGTTCCCAACCATGAGCACCCCGAGTTAAGCTTGAATGTACGATTCCCAATATAATGTACAGAGCTACAAAAATCATAAATCTGAAATAAAAAAATAAATGTTTAGTAACACATTTTAAATTTCTTTTTTATAACTTTTTTTTAAATATAAAAAAATAAAATTGCATTCCTGATTTAACTAGTATTTAAACTGATACTAATACCCTAATAGCTAAGTCTGATTTCAGAAGATATATTACTTTCATTTTTAAAAAAATATACATAAAAATTTTAAGAACAGTTTGCATTTCATCAAATAATAGTAATACAAAGTTATAACACCTGTGATAAAATCCTAACATATTTTTTTTACAAATTGTGAACTACTTAAAAGTTGAAAAATATATGTAGTAGTAACAAATTCTCCTACAACAAAAGTACAACTTAAGTTTTCTCCTTAATAAAAAAGCTATTAATATTTAAAGTGTATCTAAACCTTAGGATGTACGTTTGTAAATATGTATACTGGGTCACTTAGGGTCGTTTTGGGTTATTAGCTGCCTGCATACAAGATAATATTTAGTTGGCCCCTATCAATATTATTTCCTAAAAAATACATAACACAGCCAAGTTTACTATTATATTTGAGTGCCTCATATAATTGAGTATGAATCAAATGGTAAAAAAATATATAAATAAACATAATACATTAAGTCTATTAAAAAAATATATATGCTATCATATGAAAAAGCTACAAAATAAACCTATAAACTACATCTTTCTTTGCCAGTTCATCAATAATATATGTTAACTAAGTTTTTATAATTTTCTTTCAGTTGTTAATAATCCTATCTAAAGAAATAAGAGATAGTATAGTTTGGTATGAAAATTTTAAGACATAATTTACATTTTACCTTCTATTACTAATCTGTTAGCTGACATTTTTGAAATTTTAAGTAAATATTTCTTTTAAATGACTTAATTTACTGGAAATAAATCTATTTTTTAAACAGCAAAACATATGAAGAACTGTATGTTGAACTAAGTTTAAAACGACAGTTATTCCTACACATGAAAAGTAAGAGAGAAAAAGTAGATTTTCTCATTAAATATTTTCAAAATCCTCTTTTCTTAAAAAAGAAAAATCTTTAGTACAATTTAAGTTTATATATTTAATTGGCTTTTCTAGAAAGTTGACTACTGGCATGCATGTTCTGCACACCTACGAGCCTTAGCTCTGTATATATAATATATTGTGCAATATATCACATATTTTATTTTTCAAATACCCTGGTTATCTTTAAATAAAATGTTTTTAGTCTTTTTAAAATAATTTGTCTTATGTTTAAAATTATTTAAATTGCTAGTGCAATATAATGTGAAAAAGTGATATCAACTTAAAAATAAATATGAACTTTATGTGAGAACTTCAATTACCCAGTAGGAAGGCTGGGTGAGAAATAGCTAATTTTAAATAAAATAAATCTTAAAATCTTTTTAAGGTATCCGTCTACGTTCAGAGAACTTCTTTCTTTAAACGTAGAAACCAATTCATGTTTCTACATTTTTAGATATATTTTTTATATTATCATATAGAATTACACTTAAAAAATTATTCCTGGAGAAGTTTTTATAAAATTTCTAATAAATAAAAAAAATTCAGTAAAAAGATTTTTTTCAAAAGGTCTGATTTTTTAATAAATCAAATTATTTCAATATTTTTTTATGTAACACATTTCTTATACACTGGACTAGTGAATAACCTAAAATCTTTTCTTAATTTACATTTGGTAAAAAATGTTGGTCCTTCAAAATCATACACATAGAATTTTTCAAAAATTTTCATTACCTTTAAATCTAACTATGAGTGTAACATCATTAAAAATTATCCAAATTTAAAGCTTTTAGAGGTTATTCAATAGTAAATACAATCAAAAGCATTCATAATACTTTTCAACAAAATATTTTTAGAACTTTTTGAGAAATCACATTTCAAGTTTCAACATTTTATTAAAAATACCGTTCTGAGAAAAATGCATTTGAAGTTTATGAAAGCAACTTTAATTATTAAAAAAATTAAATACATGTTTAAAATTCCCCACACTTTCTTGCTTCAAAACTTTCCAATTGCCAAGTTGCTAATTATTAAAAATACTAGAAAAATGTTTAAACTAATCTTCATGAAAATTTAAAAAGTTTTGTCCAAAAAATGCTCTTTAAATTCACAACATCCAGTTCGGAAGTTGCTACTTCCGTTTTGTTTTGACAGCTGTCACTTATATTTAAACAGCTGTAAATTTTCTTTAAAATGCTGTAGAGACAAAACAAAAACAGATTTAGAAGCCTAAAAGTTGAAATTTTACAATAGAAAAATTTAAAAAAATTATGATTTTTAGCAAAAAATAACGTTTTTAACGTAGATGGATACCTTAACCTTATATTTTTTTTATTGATACTAACATTACTTCTAAATTATTTTTTAAGAGAAAGAATAATTTTTTCTTGAAATTTCAACATATTTTAAGGCATTTAAAATTTCAAAAGAAATTCAGGTGAAAATTACTCAAAAGATTACAATTATAAAATAATGCATAAGAGAAATAAACTTACAGAATAACTAGAACAGATCCTGTAGAAAGGTGGGATTCAGCACATAAATCAGGACAGGCACATCTTGTTTTAAGGGTCATATCCTACCAAATACAGCAAAATATTAGTATTTTTAAAATTTTCATGAATAACATTTTAAAAATCTACAAATTCAAAAACATTAGTACAATGCCCTTCTGATTTTGATATAAAAACTTTTAACAATAACATTAAACATTAAAAAAATTAATGTTATTCAGATATAATTGTTGCTATATTGAAATAGAACTATGCAAATTATTTTTACATAATTATGGAAATCCAGTAGATATACGAATAAATAAAGCAAAACTGCTGTTATTTATTCTTCTTTGAAACAAATTTAATTATACCTATTTGCTTTTTAATATACAATAACTAAACAGATGAGTAAAAAAGATACATTAATAATGATTGTTACAACATCTAAAATTTTATATAAAGTATTAGAGTAGGGCAAATTTCCTCTTTAGTGTAACATATAAAAATCACACCACAGAATAGGTTCCCGTTGCAGTCATCTGTTAGTTGTTCATCCCAATGAAGGGTAAATATTTTGTATAAATGCCTATTATGAAGATTTTATATTTAAAATAGTTTGCACAATGTTTAAATATTTTACAGCATGATTATAGCATAAATTTTTTAATGTTCACTTAATTTGTGTCTAATATTATACAAAAGATAATGGTTTTGATTACAAATACGGTAAAATAATTTTACATCAATAATCTTTTAAGCAAGATGTAAATCAGTGATTTCCAACTTGTGCATTATGACATACTACAGCACCACAACAAGAGATTTTCAAGTGTGCCATGAGAATTTTTGAAAAATAATTTAAGTCACATGATATTGTATTAATAGTATGAAATTTTCTATTAAGTGCCCTTTTTTGAGTTCAATGCTTTCCTTGTATCACTGTTTCAAGCAGGTCACTCCTTTTTGCCCCTGCTTATCAGACTCAGGCTTTCTTTCAACAGTAAGTGCTAGGTTTCAATTCTGAGAACAGCCATTCACTTTCTTAAGTTATGGTTATGTTTTTTCTTCCATATGCTGGTATGCAGTGTATTTTTTATATTTAGTCTTTTAGTTATATAAGAAATGGCATGTTTATGTTATAAAGGGGTATCAAAGTAAGACTCTTGATTTTTACTAATCTGAATAGATAAAAATTAAGAGAAGAGAAAAAAAGAAAACAAAAAATGTTCTGTAATAAAAGTTTGAGGACTCTGAGTAAAAACAAAATACACCTTCAAATGTTCAAGGGTTAAAAACAAGTGAGGTCTTGCTCTCTTTCTACATAAAGCAGATTACTAGACAAAGATTCTATATACATAAATATTACCAGCATGTTAACTTCTACACATTTGTGCTGTTATTTTGAAATAATATTTGTATTTATGCAAATGGTTTCCTTAAAAATCTTTTCAAATTTTCTTTTTTTATGTTTTACTAGATAATATATTTTCAGGTATGCCTCAAAAAGTTCAAGATTTATTTAGTATGCTATATTATATATATATATATATATATATATATATATATATATATATACATATATATAAGTTGACAAACAACACCGATATGCAGAAATTTGCTCTTTTGACAGATTTTGGAGGAAAAAGACTAATATATTATTATTGTATTCTGAGTAAGGTTTTGAACATAATATACAAGATGACAGCTTTGCATATGTAGAAAAATAAATAAATTATATAACATATAAAATAAATATGTGTGTACAGCTTTATACAGAGAAAAAAAAACAAGTAAATAATTTAAATATGATGACAAATTTAAATATTTTAACACAATTTCTGCATTATTATCAAGCACAGTATTTTTTAACTCACCTTTTCTTTTAAATTTTTGCCACTTTAATAAAATTAATAGATACCTTAACATTTTCTTTGTACAAATGCTACAGGTAAATCAGTAGAGTGTGAACTACTGAAAGGACACCTCACTGAAGTTTATTAGATCCTTTTATTAATAATTTCAGAGAATTTTATAAAATGAAACTGAAGCCAACTGATTTATTAGCACTATCATATAAGAGGAAAATGGGTTAAGTTATAAATTGTTGGAAATGCATTTATAATAAGCGGATGTCATAGCTCATTTATGACATATGTGGTAACGTGCAGGTAGAAATGACATTGGTAGCTGAAGATGAATTTAACAATCTTTTAATACTACTAAAAAAATTAAAAGAAAAAGGATATTATAAAAAATACATAAAAGACATCTATCATGCTACTAAAGAAAGGCCTTATGCATTTCCAAATGCTTTTATTTCTTTGTGATTTTTTGCAATTGACTTATCTAACATACCAGGAATAAGACTGTTTTCTGTTTTAGAGCATGCAAAAATCTGTTTTAAGTGTACTATAACATAAGAAATCACTTAAATAACTGGTCCTCTGTATACAGAGCATGAAATTTTGAGCCAAATTTATATTGCAAACACAATTGATGAACTCACAATAAAACAATACAAAACTCTACATAAAACAAAAAATTTTAATAAAATCAATGTGTTTACTATAATATTTTTACTTACTTTTTTGTCAATACCTTAATGAGACATTTAAAAAAAAAAAAAAAAAAAATTCTAACTTGAGTTCTAGGGAATTTTTATTGCTTGAGGTCCAGTCCATTTGGCTTCATCAATTTCAACTATGGACAAGTTTTTGTAACATGAAATTGAACTGGACCAGAACGTACTGCTTAAAGCTCATTCAAAACAGTTATACACATCTATGCCAGCAATGGGATTCAAACCTATGAACTCTAGTACTGAAAGATAACATCTTACCTGTTTGGCCTATCATTCAGTATGTATATATATATGTTACTAAAACTAGTATGTATAAGTTTTTCACCTCAAGATTATTTATAACTCTTTGAAGTCCAAAATCAAATATGACTCAAAGCCATATTATTTGCAGTAAATCGAACACTGACTGTAGATCAACACAGTCTTTAAATTTTAGAATTAATGTTGACACTTCTTTAACTTAGATAACTAGGTCAATAACAAATTGATATTAGTGAAATAAATAATTTGAATCAAACTACTGGGAATGAGGAAACCTGATTTGGATCACAAAAGGTTAATGGTCAAATAATAAATTACAAATATTAATATAATACCCAACTAATTAGCAGACTAAATTAAGCATTATCTTTGTAATATTTTTTCTTAAATTTCTTAACAAGCACTGAATTTACAAAGCAAAAAACTTGAAATTAAAGTAATAAAATTTAAAAATGAACTTGACTTACATATAAATTAGATGTTGTTTCTCCTTTTACTTTAAGTTCTGGTGTAAAAGCATCTTCAGAACAAACCAGAGTAACATTAGTTGTTCTAAAAATTTTAGAAGAAATAAAATGCAAGTATATATACAGATTTATATGAAAAGAAAATGAATAAAGTTTAAAGTATTTTGGTGTTACTCAATAGTTCAATACACATCTTGTAAATCATGTAAAAAGAGATATCACAATTGAAAGATCGAATTTTTTTCTGGGCATTATGATAAAATTATTTAGCCTCATATCAAATAAATGAAATATCATGATCTCAAATTAAATCTAGTCAGACTAAATAGTATACCTAATAGCTTGTGTAGTACTTGCAAAATCTGCTAAACATGTTAGATTAAGAGTTTAATACAAAATTATCTATGATAAAAGTATAAGACAATTTTTGGTCCATAAATAACATATATTTGCACTTTAGAAATATTTAAAATTTCAAAGTTTTTAATTTTTTCAGTACACATGCAACATAAAAGAATACAGTTCTAATGAAGAAAAAAAAATTTTTTTAATAAAATATATAAAAGTTAAATTTTGCGTGCATTGTAAGACATTTTACATGATAACTTCTGTTTTAAGAGGAATTTTGTGAAAATTCATTTTACAGTGAATTTATAGTACATTAATGTGTTCATGGTAATTTATTTCATTTGATTTTTTTTAACATGATTTTTTCATCATCTTTGATACAAGATTTTTTTTCAAATCTTGGATAAAATTTAAATATAATCTAAACTAATTACAAGCAGTTACATATTACTTTTTTCTAGCCTGTAACATAATTTTAACTGTCTGGGTAATATTTGAATTAAAAACTGATATTTTACTTTATTTTAACGTTATATACTAGTTAACTTAAACATATGTGTTTCTTCTTTACTATTTTACTATATTAATACAATTTGATTGTTTCAGTTTCCTCTTTTGAGAAAACTCATGTCTAAATTATATCAAAAATTTTTGTATTTGTGCATTTTCCCTTAATGTTTTAAAATGTAGATCAAACAAAAATTTCATTTGCCAAAATCTACAAGCAAAATTTTAAAATTCATATTATAAGATATTTATAATTTTTTTCATTGCTGTAATCATTTGAATTAAGACTGCTAGTTTCTCATCCCAAAATTATATATGCTACAATCTGACTGTGTATTTATAACAATTAGAGATATAACAAATTTTAAAAAGTCCTTCAAACATTTGATTAAGTATATTTAAAGTTTATTATAACAAATGTCTTAAGACCTCTTACCCATCATTTTAAGACATCTTAAAAAGAAACTATTATTATTATAAAGATATTAAAATGTTTCACAAGAATTAACAGAGAAGAGATTTGCAGGTCAGCATACTTTCTTTGAGTGCATTTTCTGTTGCTTTTAGTAGCTAGCAAAAGACAATAAATATTAAAATACATACTTACCTTCCCAGTTCTTGAGACATGTACATTAAATGTAAACTGTTGTTTGTATCCACAACAAATCTTGCAGTATCCGCATCCCCACAGTCATAGTACTGATTTTCAGATTTATTAACTTGACAAACCTAAGATTAAAAGTAAAATGTTAACAGAAACATAATCATTTAATACAATACTGACTTATGCTTAAAAATTAAGAGAAATTTCAGATTTGGTCAATAATTTCCAGAACTACAGGACCGATTTTAATGAAATTTGATGTGTACATACATTGATGCAATACAAAACAAATAACCATACAACAGTTACAAAATATATGTAGATTGTGCATAATGCACATTTGTATTGTATGTCCCCTCTTGCACAGGGCTTGCAGCATAATTTCATATTTGAAAGCTGCAATTGTCCTCCACAGAGTGTCACGAAATCTAGAGTTTTGTTTGACCATGTTATTGTCATTAAAAGAAACTCAAGACTTACAGCACTCTTGAAAAGGTGAACATAGAGCTCCAAGATTTCATCCCTGTGCCTCACAACAATTACAGCACCTCTTCCAAAGACATAAAGGAGTTTACAACTATCCAACATGATGCCTGCCCAAAACATTAAACCTCTGGCACCATAATGGTCAACTTTGCAGACATTGCAGACAAGCAGGTAACAGGTTCCTAATTCTCTTCATGTGAATATACAGTGATAATCAAGGGTTAGGCTGAACTGGGACTCATCCACAAAGAGAATAGTCACCTATTGATCCACATTTCAATCTTTATTATCTCTGTTTGTAGAAGTGAGTGGGACACAAAGAGCAGGTCTTCTTGCAAACAACCCTCTCCCAAGTTTTCTGGATAGAATCACTTTTAAAAGTCTTCTCCAACCTTGTTCGGGCTTTCTTTTGATGAGTCCAGTAACCTGGAACTGTTTTTATAAGTTACACACACTGGGCATTAAATTGAACTCTCTATATATCTGAATTTGAGACTTGCCTGCTTCTAGTCTCACCACAATTCAATAACTTATCATCTAAACGTTTAAGAGTAAAAATTAGCTACTAATTTTTACTCTTAAAGGTTTAATTTAACTGATTGCTGCAAAATAACACCAAGAAATTCAGCAGGCTCTGCTGGGCTGTGTTTTGTTATGTATGCTCATAAAGCCTGTTCCTCTACTGGCTCTGCCCACAAGTGCATGCTTACATATTTGACTTACAAAATTTGCACTTAGGTCTCAAAGAAATGGTTTTACATTTGGCTGAGTTCTTTTGGTAAAATTTGACAAAATATGCAAATTCTTTTAATTTTGAACATGAGTGTACATCAGCAAACAAGTTATTAAAAAATATTTTTTGCTCTCTAACTGCTTAATTTTGAAATCAAATATACTATTACAGAGACACAGCGAGAAATTTTTTATGGATGTGACAGGGTTGGTTTGGTTGGGGCCAATATGTTTTTTCTAAACTCCTATTAATAAAATATGTAATACCATGAAGGAAACATCAGTATTAAATAAAATTTAAAACCCAAATGACTTGTACTGATATAAATAGATGGTTACATTTTCAATAAATAAATAAATATAAATAAAATATAAAACAATATTAAGTGCTTGAAATTAGTATTTGGTTAACTACAATATGTTGCTATATGACATGGTATAGAGTCAAACAACTTTTGAAGGCCTGTTTCAGGAAGAGCATTCCATACTGTTTATATCATGCCCAGAGTTGACAAGGATCAAGAGCAAGATGTCTACTCACACATATTTATAATTATAATTTTGTAATAACATGGATAAAATTTAATAATATTATATTTTACTTAAGATTTATAAACTGTTCCATCTGTAACTATAATTAATACCAAGTCATTTCCCATTTTAATAATAAAAGGCTTCTGTCACAGAGAATGATTCACTCTTCCTTCTGGTTGTCTAACAAATCAATGGGTAAGAGTTTATAGGAGGTGGAGAATGCAGTGTAGTTCTACCTCCTTGTGGTGCATCCCAGACAATGTTTTTGAGGGTAAAGTGAACTACATTTTCAACATGCATTATTCTGCTTCTTGAGGTTCACCGAATAAAAATCTTCAGATTTTAGAGTCCTATAATTGTCTCAGGCAGGTTATACAGACTATCAAGACTAAATATCCTGAAAATAAGTGGCTACAAATTTATATAGATTACAGCTTTCAAAACATCAGAATATTGAAGCTGGTGTTTATTCAAAACTCTTAAACAACTTGTCACCTATGCAAATTTTAAAATGTAGTACCCCTATCAGATTCACAGGTTGTCATTCAATCAATTAGTTTTTTAAAGTTCCTATATCAAATAAAATCTCTTAAAGCCAACAGCTTCTAATTTTGTAGAAGTACAATCAAAAACATGTTTTACAGTGGATACCCAGCCATTAAAATTTATATGGAAACGATCAGGCACATTTTCAACAAGAAGGGTGCTGCTACACTGATTTACAGTGCTAAACGAGATACCTCTTATTTTACTGCTAATGTATGTATTAAACAAATTATGAAGTCAATGCACCAGGATGAACTCTTTTCTAAAACTGAAACTAAATACAGTAGAATTAATTTTTTTTTAGAAATTATATGGAAAAAACCTAGGTGGGAGGCAGTGGCTGCTTTCTGTCTATTTATCGAGCATGATTGCCTTGTTGCCCATCTATATAGTTTTGACATTCTCTCTGAAGCTACCTGCCCCTTGTGTGATAATAAAAACAAACCAATAGACAAATACCACTTGCATACCTGTGGAACTCTCCATGGAGATACAGTCATCAAGGTCATCAGAAGCAAGAGAACTTATGGGGCTATAAACCTTCGGTTATTTGAACTGTTTTGATGCTACTTTTTTACTGTTATGATGTTATTATAGTTTTCGCTTATTGTTCTTGCTTTTATTTTTGTTCATGGCCCCAGCCCTTGGAAATTATAGTAATAAAAATAATAATAGTTTATAGTGTATGTCCCATTTCTCTTTCTCTCTCTATATATATATATTATTGATAGTTATTAAGAATTAGTTTAACCCTTTCGCAACGGGAAGCTCAAATACATGCTTTTCTCTGAGGCCGGCAGTCACTTTCGCGAGAAAGTATTCTGGGCATAAGGATCTTTTGCTATTAAGCCTAAATTCATGAAATTAACAAAATAGCAACACGCTATTTAATAATTCTGCGTAAAGTATTTAAACGGAATGTGATTTATATTATGTGTTTATAAATACTTTACTTAAGCTATTTCTTATTTAAATATATATTTTACACCTTTTTTTCATTATTTACTTACTATTTAATAACTTTTAACATTACAAAATTGAATACTATGTTATTTAAAATTATTTTTTCATATGAAAAATTTTAAAAACAGGGATCTACACATAATGCCACATTACGGTTCTTGCCCTTGTAGTAACTCATTTGCCATTTTGGAGGATTTTTTTGGCAATGTGAAAAAACGAAGCATCGTCATCATCTTTGTCAGAAATGTCCTCCTCATCATTAGAATCCCTAGATCCATTATGAAAAGAACAATCAGAATAAATTATAGTGTCACTATTACTACTATCCTAATCTGTATTAGAATCAAAATCTGAAAAATTTTACGTAATTTCAGCTATTTCAAGCTCAGTTGAACACTTTTGACACTTCAAAAATCTCACAATAAAAAGAGAAATAAATCAAGTCTGTCAGATCTAATTCTCCACTAAAAAATTAGACTGCAAACCAAAATACACAACGCTGTTACAAAAATAAAACTTACCTGCTTACTATAAACAAACACCTCATGCAAATTTAAAGAGCCATCATAAAACATGTCATTCAGAAACATCCCTTTCCCCTGATGTTTATATAATCAAAAACCACGTGTATGTGTATCATACTACTCTCATATTGAATACAAGGTCAAATCTACATGTATCTAGAACCATATGGAAATACAATGCCATCTTCAGTCAAAAGTTATAGTTTTTAAAAAGTTTCAGAACACTGGCACAAATATGTGACAGTAGGGGGTGAACGAGAAAACTCTCTGGCATGCCAGCGTGTCGGATGGGAAGTGAGTGCGTTTCTTGCTGGCACGTATATGTGACAGTAGGCACGAAAGGGTTCAGCTTTATGTTTAAAACTCTAAATTATGGATCCTAAGCTTATTTCTAAAACAGTATCTTATTTTGTACTCTTATTTTTTTATTGGAAAGAGAATCTATCTAGAGTTTTGTTTGCCTTCAGTTTACTTTAAGAGCTTAATTAATCATTTTTTAGTTTAGAGATTTAAAAAATGTCACAGAAATCAGAAAATTTTCAAAATTATTCCAGAAACCTACACATATAGAATATTTAAATGAGGTATATTTTAAGTAACAGATAATGATAATAAGTGTTTGCATTGAAAGATAACTACACCTTTGAACTAACTCATTGAACAATTTCCATTTAAAAACTAGATAATACTGTAAAATAAACTGCATACATACTACAGTCAAAAAAGTAATTTAGAGATCTTTCTTAAAACATTAAGAAAATAATCAGTCATTTAAGTAGGGAGACCTTTTTTTATCTATAACTTTAAGTAGTAATACGACTTTATTACATCATCAGTAATTGTGTAAATAGGTTTTTTTTATATTTATAAAATCCTTTTAAAATTCCACACAAACTTTAATATTGTTCTTCTATTGTCAAATAAATTTTATTTGTCTTGTGTCTTTTCTAACTTAAATTTATGTCTAATAAATAAAGCTGAAAATGTAAAAATTCTGTTAAAGACAATTAATAATTTAAGAAAAGTCTGTAAAATGGTAACTTCTTTCACTCAAATTAGAAAAAATATATAGGGAATCATAAATTCCTTCAGTATTACTTTTAAATTCACTTGATTGAAATACTTTTAAATATTTCACATATAAAACTGTGAATAAAATGCATAAGTAACTTATAAATCATTTTTTAAAAATTATGCTTGAAAATATATCTTACTGCAACTCCTTTGGAGCATTCTCCAATTGTTCCAAGAGTGAAACTGAAGCACGGATTATAATAGAATTCATAACCTGCATCTTTTTCTGCTTTCACACCTGACCACCTATGTAAATATATATATTTATATATATAAAGCATAACAATATAAAAATATACAGTTATTGACATGTTTACCAGTCTTTTAATATATTTAAAATAAATTTTTTAACGCTTTGGTATCAAATTACTAAATCAATGACATAACTTTTATAGTAAAGTCATATCAGAAGAAATGTCTTTGTAGCTTCAAATTTCAAGTATATAAGCATGGAGGAACATAACTAATTCCAAAAGGAGTGCAACCAAAGACACTTTATAACTACTGCCCAATAAATTAATACTTTAGTATCTAGTGATCTTCATCAAAAACATCTAATTTCTAAATCATTAATATGTATCATTGAAGTATTTGACTTTTTCCCCTTTCTACTAATAATTTACATAAACACATTTCTTTGTTATAAGAACATACTTATTAATGACTCTTTAACATCAATAAAATTGTAAGTTTCAATATAAAAATGCTTTGGATTTTTATAATAATATGGTTTTGGAACAGAGTATTAAGACTATTTTAGTATTTCACTGCAATGAACATATTTTAATTACTATGAACATATTGTAATCTTAATATAAAATCCATAATAATTTTAGAATAAAAATAATGTGAACACTCCTTCAATAAATATAATCTATTAATCTGGTGTTTTTAATCTTTACTTATGCACACATAATACCCCCGTTTCAATCACTTATATACTCCCTATACCACAGAAATAAGAGTATTATCTAGTGATGAAATTATTTCTTTTTAATACACTAAATCTAAAAAGTAAAATGCACTACTGACAAATTGAGTGCATAAAGTTAATATATTATATTCAAGTGAGGCTGACATAGCTTCAAAATATTAAAAGTATGTGAACATATGGAGAAAAAGCTCATACTTCATTAAAATTGCACTTTCTCCTAATCAAGTTTTCCTTTAATAATATTTTTATCACTGTAAACCGGAACAAATAAAATACATTTTAAAGAATACACGCACACATATAAATATATATTAATAAATTGAAATTCTGTATAACATTCAGAAAAACCTTAGTAATCAAAATGTCATATTCTATTTAAATATCTAACCTTGCTTCATTATTTTTATTGCCTAAACTTGTGAGATCGATGATACTTCCGTTTTGAAAAACACACTGACAGGGATTTTTAGTTTCGCATTTTATTACACTATACGAGGTTTTTAAGAATGAAAATAAAATCACTAAACTAACAAACAGTTTATTCATTCTAAACAATAAGTTGTTTGGAAACAATTTCTCAGCAAAACGTATAAACTTGGCTAACTTAGAAAACCACAAATCAACATGGATACAAATGTGAAATGAACATGTGATACTTCAACATGAGTTCATTACAAAATATAAACAACCACGGAGAACGTAACAGTGAATAAAGAATGAATCAAAAAATCACAGGACAGGAAGAACCAGAGGTGAATGAAAGGATCATTGAGTATTGGCTATTACTCCTTGGACGGATTTCAGAGGAAAATAACAAGAGTTTGAGGTTCTGTAGACACTGAACTACGTTCGTTTACATTAGCAACGAGTCTATTAAAGAGCAACCTACCTATGTGAAATAGAATGCGTGGTTCCGCCACGTGAGATATATTTACCGGTTTTTGAAACACCTGGTTTCTAGTGTTTGAAATTTCAAAAAATGTATATATGCGTTAGACTTTATTTACGCGTATTTTGTTTAAAATGATTACTTTTAGACAAATACGAAGAAGAAGGATTTCATTATTGAAATTGCTTCTAGTTTGTTGTGTTGTAGTAATCGCTCTATTTTGGATCTATTGGTTGAAAACTGGAAATAATGAGGAATCTTTAGAAAGCAATAAAAAGTCATTGGTAATCCCAAGATCTAAAGAAAATCGTGATCATAAACTAGCGTTTAAAGAATATTATAAAAGTAGTGAAAGATTTGTTCCTTTATTTGAAAAATATCCAAAAAATGGTAGCGCATTCCGCAACCCAGCATTACTACATAAACTTCAAGCTGAAGCTTCAAAGAAAAAAAAAGTTATTCTTGAAGGTAATGAAAAGATCGAAAAATTGTCCGAGCCCAGAGGTGATTTACCTGTTATGAAAGTAACTCCTGGATTGGGAGAAGGAGGTTTACCAGTGCATTTATCACCAGAGGAACAAATATTGGCTGACGAACTTTTTAATACTGCTGCCTTTAATGTTTATTTAAGTGACAGAATTTCCCTAAATCGTAGTGTACCAGATCCCAGAAATCCAAAGTAAATTTTTAATGTTATTTTAAATCTTATTTTTAGATTTGGCTTGAAATAATAATGTTTTTTAACTTTTACTGTATGCCTTAAAATCACATTTAAAATCAAAGTAATTGAAATTGTTAAAGGATTATTATTTTTTTTTATCCATTTAGAGGTATTGTGGAAATAAGTATGTGAATAATTTTGATGGCCATATAGCATTTATATAGTACTCAGTATTTTAGTATTTGTTAAACTTTTTCATAAACCTTTGAAGAATAGTAGTAACGGGTTTGTATTGTTTAGTTTAATATTATATGATTTATCTTTTCTTATATTAAATTTTTAACATATATTTCTTACTTTCCAGTTTGCTCTAAAGATTTTATTAGTTTAGTTTAAGTTTTTATCTTTTTAAACATATGTTACATTTGATATAATATAACTTATTTTATTATTACAACTATATTTAACTCAGTAAAAAAGAAAAGCATGCATAATTTTATAAAATTACATAATTTAATTTTTAAACACTAATTAGAATTTCAAATATTTGTTTCATTGGTTAATGCTGTTTGTAAAAATATACTTATATTTCATTTACAGATGCAAGTATGTGACATATGATCAGAATTTACCATCTGCAAGTGTAATTATAATTTTCACTAATGAAATCTGGTCTGCCCTTTTAAGAACCATTCATAGTGTAGTCAACAGGTCACCTCCTCATCTTTTGAAAGAAATAATTTTAGTGGATGATTTTAGTGACAGAAGTAAGGATTTAAGTATTCAGAATATTTTTAATTATTTTATGCAGTATATTATAAAAACAAAAAAGTTAAGATGTTTCAGTAGACCTAAATTTGTTAGAGCTTAATTATTTATTTACATAAAGTGTTATTATTTATTTGGTTAATCACCTTAAAGCATATTTTACTCTCAGGTATCTAATAAATGTATTGAAAATGGGAATTAGAAAAACAATTAGAATTATCTTTTTCTCAAAATGAAAACATATTCAAATCTATGTTCGCCTTCCTTGGCTCAGAACTAGGGCATGGCAAAGAAGGCATTTACCACAGGCACCACAATGCAGGGTTGTAAAAAAATCATGATTTTTTTTTTAAATCAGATTTATTTGATTTAAATTAGATTTCTTTGATTTTTTTTCTGAATACTAATTTTAATTGTTGTTTTTATGTTTTTTGCAATATACATAGAATAGTTTGTTATAAGAAGTAACATCTTATCTATCTAGTATATTCTACACACTGATTGCTTAAAATTAAATATATAAATTTATATCTAAATACATTCCATTATTTTGTAATTGGATAGTGCAAACTAAATAAGATGTAACTTTAAAGAACAAATTAAATATTCTTTTAATGCAAACTATTTATTTAAAAAAACAAATCACAATTATTTCAATATTTTTTTAACACCAAATTATGGATTTGTTTCAATAAAAACACTAACTTTGATACTTTATCCACTCCTAATTGGTTATAAAGTCTAGAATGAACAATACCAAAAGAAGAAAACTTATTCCATTCCAGCAGATGAAGCAACGGCTGTTGTTATTTGGTAGACAAACTGGGTTTCAAGTTCTGTAATACTTTCTTTACCTCCCATTACATAAAATGAATTCTACCAGTCATAAGCAATCATTGTACTACCCCTACTACATACTTTCTGATAACAACATCTAAATTCTTGGAAAGAACATGCTATTTACACTTATTTACTTATTGGTATTACTCTGCTGACTGATTCCCAATTCTCCTGTCTTTGGAATAGAGATTTTAAAAAAGATTTAAATCAATGGTTTTTTTTTAAAAAAAATCAGATTTAAACCATTGTGGTAGGGTTGGCATGATTTAAATCATGCCAACCCTGCCACAATGTGCATAAAATTCTTACTAAAAGCGTACCATGATGGAAACAGGGTCCAAACAAGAACAACATCACTCCTATTATAAGAATAATGAAAAGCTGAAAAGTAATTTTTAAAATCCTATCATTCTAGTGACCTGTTTGGGTTAAAAGATGATACCGTAGAATTATTTTTAAAAGTAGTATAAATTTACATTTATGCATTTCGTAATAACTCTGAACTATCTCAAGACTTGGAAATTCAATAAAAAGTTTTAAAAGGAATTCATCAGCTAGAAGTTGAGTATATATATCCAAATTCAGTAATTGTATCAAGAATTTTTCCATGTCTGCTTCTAACAATAGTTTTGTGTGAACGTTTTTTCAGCAAGTTGAAAATGATAAAATTGTATTTACACTCCTGGATGAGATAAGAACAACTTAAAATTGCTTGAAAATATATTTTGGAAAAACATTATTAAATACTTTTTTGAAAAGAGTAAACTTAAAAACTATAAGTTCAAGTTTTTATTTAAGAATTAACTATTAAGATTATAATTTATGCATAGTTTTTATTTTATTCAATATATCTTCATATTATTGTTTATAATTTTGATGGTGATGTAATAGATATGGAAGTATTGTACAGTTTTTAATATTTTCTTTTTTAGGTGATATTAAATATCATTTAGCAACATACTTGCGCAAGCATTTTAGGCCTGACTTGGTGAAATTAGTACGCTTGAATCAAAGACAGGGCCTAATTAGGGCTCGCTTAACTGGAGCAAAGCTTTCTTCAGCTGATGTATTGATTTTCTTAGATTCTCATTGTGAAGCGAATACTTTCTGGTAAATAAAAAAATTACTATTATTTATTCATTAATAATTACTATTATTTTATATCAAGGATTTTTCGTAAGTGTAAATTTGAGTAATAGTCCATATTTTGCCTTCGTACATTAAAATATTACCAAAGGTATTTTTGCTCTGAGAAAACCCCAGAAATCCAGAGATTTCACACTATCCATTTCTGTACTACTGGAGATATGAAATTACAAATCCGTTTCTCTTAATTCTTTCTGTTTATTTTTAAAACCAAGAAAGCTATTTTTTCTATTACTCTCAAGTATTCCCCCAACTATGATGGTCGATCGACTGTGAATCTTAAAAAGATAAGTTGAAACTAGGTAAATTACTTTGACAGCAAAGTATAGAAAGGTACTGTAAAAGAAGGGTCATTTATGATCTTAAGAGGAAGAACAGCAGCTTAAGGTATCCGTCTACGTTCGGAGAACTTTTTTCTTTAAACATAGAAACTAGTTCATGTTTTTACATTTTTAGAATTATTTTTTATATTATCATAGAGAATTGCACTTAAAAAATTTATTCTTGAAGAAGTTTTTATAAAATTTCTAATAAATGAAGAAAATTTATTAAAAAAATCCGGTTTTTTCAAAAGGTCTAATTTTTTAATAAATTAAATTATTTCAATATTTTTTGATGCAACACATTTCTTATACACTGGACTAGTGAATCACTTAAAATCTTTACTTAATTTACATTTGGTAAAAAATTTTAGTCCTTCAAAATCATACACATTGAATTTTTATTGAATTTTCATTACCTTTATATCAAACTATGAGAATTACATCATTAAAAATTATCCAAATTTAAAGTTTTTGGGTCATTCACTAGTAAACACTATCAAAAGCATTCATAATAATTTTCAACACAATATTTTAAGAATTTTTTGAGAAATCACATTTCAAGTTTCAACATTTTATTAAAAATACCGTTCTAAGAAAAACGCATTTGAAGTTTATAAAAGCAACTTTAACTATTAAAAAATTAAAAAACATGTTTAAAATTCCCCACACTTTCTTGGTTCAAAACTTTCTAATTGCTGAGTTGCTAATTATTAAAATACTAGAAAAATGTTTAAACTAATCTTCATGAAAATTTTAGAAGTTTTCTCCAAAAAATGCTTTTTAAAAGGCTTTAAATTCACAACTTCAGGTTCCGAAGTCGCTATTTCGTTTTGTTTTGATAGCTATCACTGATGTTTAAACAGCTATAACTTATCTTTAAAATGCTGTAGAGACAAAACAGAAACAGATTTAGAAGCCTAAAAGTTGAAATTTTACAATAGAAAAATTTTTAAAAATTATGATTTTTGGCAAAAAATGACGTTTTTAATGTAGACTTATACCTCAAATGAAAGAAGTCAAAAGAGAAGTTGTTTTCATTGAATGTAAAAGTATAGCGATTTCTCAAGAGATTGCTTGTCATATTAGTTTAAAAAATTAATTGAATTCTTGTCTTTTTAAAAAAGAATTTTTGTAATTTAAGAAAATCTGCTTTTATTTAATTTTATTTCAGAGAAAAATTTAATCCTTTTAAATGTGTTTAACATACTTTTATATCTTAAATAGATTTATTTTTATAAAAGTCATTTAATTCATCACCCCTCCCACCTTCACTAATACTTGTTTTTGCATATCTTTCTTGCTACATAAGTATGTATTATTTTCTAGAGAATTTTTGTATTTCTACAAATATCCTTGTAAACATCACACTGTGTTCTAAAGTTGTAACAT
>CM063498.1:173396296-173598796 GCA_032207245.1 Pardosa pseudoannulata
TAAATATTTTTTTTAATTTGCATTTTATGTTTTATTAGAACACCTACAATGGCTGGTGGTTTATTTGCCATCGATAGAGAATATTTTTGGAAAATTGGAAGTTATGATTCTGGAATGGATATTTGGGGTGGTGAAAATTTAGAAATGTCTTTTAGGGTAGGTCATAGCTCATCCATAATTTTTTCCCTTCATTCCTAAATTTTTGAATAACATTAGAAAATATAATATGTATATTTTGCAGAGTATGTTATGTTAATTACATAAATGATACTGTTATTTTTGAAATTTTTTATTTTATTTCAAGTTACATTGCTATGTAAGAATAGTTTTCAAAGGTGATTCTATTTTATTCTAATATCTATACATGAGTTGTAAGGATATTGCTTCAATTTTTACTAGAAGAGATTTTTTATAGGAATAAAAAATGTACTAAAAAGTTAATTGTTTAACTGTTCAGAATTTATTTTTTAGAATATACTAACAAACATTAAATTTTTAGAGGTAACAGGATTAGCCAAATAATTTAAAGTTTTATGTTTAGTTTTTTAATTAAATGTAGATCAAATAAAAGTTATTAATGTGTTCAATGCTGATTTGTATGTTTATTTTATAATTGGTCATATATTATGGTGTCAGAATAGGTAGGGCACTACCTTTTGGTATTGGGGTCCATGGGCTTAAATCCTATTGCTGGCAGGTATATTGTAGCTTTTCAAAATTATTTTAAAAAATAGGTTTGGCCCAATTAGCTTGTGTGTAGCAAAAACAGCTGATTATATTGCTCCAAACCAAACCAAACTGGTTCATTAACCCTTGTGTAACTAAAAGGTATATGATAGTGTTCCTAACTGAACCTCTTGATCATTTTCTATTTTGAGTTGTTGTGGTATGTAACACTTAACTTGATGCATTCTTCTTAAATATTATATACCTAATGATGTTAAAATTGCTAAAACCTGGGAATTTAGCCTTTTAATGATTTATTAGTGTAATTACTGTTATACTAATTACACTAAATATACTAATTAGTGTAAAAATTTAAAGGTTTTCACTATAATGTGATTTATACCCATTCTTCAATTATCTATTCATTATTTCCATAAAGCACCATTACATGGAGCCTTTATTCCTCTATTTGCTGGAGTATGTTGGGATTTTTTTTTTCTTAAGCGTGAATGGTCTTGTTTAATTGTTTATGAACAATGGCTATGTCTTTAGGATAGAGACTGAAATCATGTAATTATTAAGTTTTATATAAATCATAGTCAATACATGTTTTTGATTAGCCAGTATATATTTTTAAGAATTTTTAAACTTCATACTTTGTAAAATATTTTCCTTTAAAGGTATTGTATTGCTCTTTTTAGACTCTTTTGTACACTCTTTATTAAAAATAAATTTTAAAGAGAAATATTAATTTTTTTTTATTTTACTAATTTTTAATCTTATTACTTTTGTTTTAAACCACTTCATATTTTAATTAAGTTTTAAGAACATTTTTTGGACATATCTATCTGTATATTTGATAAGCTGATGTTTTTATAGGTTTGGCAATGTGGTGGAACTTTGGAAATAGTTCCTTGCTCTCATGTTGGCCATATATTTCGTAGTTTTCATCCTTATACTTTTCCAGGCAACAAAGACACGCATGGAATAAATACTGTACGTACTGTAGAAGTTTGGATGGATGAATACAAAAAATACTTTTATTATCATCGCCCTGATCTTAAAGTGAGTTGTTTATGGTTTTTTTATATAAGTTCTTGTCTTGTTATAGATATCTTTTTAATGCCTATATGGAAATAAATTTTGTATTGATATCATTTTAATGCCTATGTAGAAACAATACTTTTTTTACTATAGATGAAAAAGAGAATTTCTTAAGGGATTTTAATGTTCTTTTTCTCATTAAAATGCACACAGCAATTGCATACTCTAATGTTCATGTCTAGTGAAAGTTACAGATCATTCACATCTTTTTTTAATATATTGTAAAACAATTTTTACTTTTTTTTAACTTTGGTTGATACATTAAATTAATTGATGATGCATTTATATGAATTTAGGAAGAAATGCATTCACTACTCATGGTTAAAATTTCTAAACATTTCATTGAACAATTCTTTAATAAATCAAAGAAACATTAAAAATAAGAAGTGGTTATATTAATGTTAGTGGACTCTGTACATATATATACACATATTTGTATATATATAATTTCTTGGGAAAATCAGTAGTCAAATATTGTGTTTGAACATCATTGGTAAGTAAATGATTGTTATATCCATATCATTTTATATGTATGTCGCCATAGGATAAAGTTAATATTTATAGCTTAAGTTTGAGTGTTTATAAAATGAAGTAGAAAATTATATGTGTCAATTTCTAAAATATTTTTTTAATATTTATGTTATTTTTTTTTTATAGGGCATAGATCATGGAGATGTAACAGAAAGGTTACAATTGAAAAAACAACTTAAATGTAAATCTTTTAAATGGTATTTAGAAAATATTTATCCTCAGAAATTTATTTTTCATAAAGGAGTAACAGCTTATGGAACTGTAAGTGTATTTTTATATAATTAAGTGTATTTTCAGTGTTTAAACTTCCATGTGTCACGTAACTTTATAACATTTTATCCAGACAATAAAAACAGTTGCATGCAAAGCTATAAGAAGTAATTACTAATTATTTACACATTGTAAATCTTATCTAAAATAGTGTGTATTGAAAGGAGTATCACTTTAAGATTTGTATAAACTTATTTTGAGACACATGCTTAATTAAGTTAAACTATTTTAAACCTTTCAACATGCACATTTAGCAATTTTACTTAAGCCCAAACCTTGTATTTCTTGTGACAGCTTTTATTTTATTTTTGGCTTATGTCTCATTCAAATGAAAGTAAGTTATTTTTAAATATTTATATTAGTGAGTTAGAAAGGCAGTAATGTATTTCATTATAGAAAATTTAAAATTTATAAAATATTAAAGGTTTTATCAGGGTTTTATACTTGTTGATTTTTGTGGTATACTTAATGGGACTTGTTTTGAGTAAATTTTTTAAACCACAAAAACACCTATTCGCCATCATGGTATGATTATTAATTTCAGTATTTATTTCATTTTTGTCAGTAATTAGTGTTCCTAAGTATTTAAACTCAGTAACTCTTTTAAAGCAGTATCTGTTTATTTCAAGAAACTGCAGGTTAGTATTTCTCCCAGTTATTACCCTATACTTAGTTCTTGTTTCATTAATAGTCAGGTCAATGTCTCAAGCGCAATAAATGCTTCAATAACAGCCTGCCTAGTTCTTCCAATAATGTCCCAAGTCATCAGTCAGCATAAGCCAAAATTTGACTAGATATCTGAAAGATATTTCCTGTGACAGTGATCCCCATATCTCTAATAACCTTTTCAAAAGTAATGTTAAACAATAGGCATGACAAAGTATCTCTCTGTCTCAGTCCTCTATCAATGTATAATACCTCTGATAAAATATTCTGCAGTTTAATCCTGCATTTGACTTGTCTAAGTATTCCCTTAACTAGTCTTGATTCCAAATTCCTCCATTGTATCAAATAATTTATCCCTTCTTATACTGTCATGCAACCTTAAAATCAACAAAAAAGGTAAAAGGTGTTATTATTAAATTTGCTATTATTTTTATTTTATCTTTTAAACATAAAAAAGATCATATGCTTTATATTTTTTATGTTATTCCTACTATATATTATTTCAGAAAAAAATAATGTTCAGTATATCATAAAGACTATAATGAACTTCTTATGTTTATAATTGTTATTGAATTTAACTACATTAAATTTGCTTATGTGTTTATTCACAAACAATAAGGATTGTAGATGTAGATGAAGATTCATTTAGGATAAATGTAGAAGAGTTGGAACATTAAATTTTTAGTTTGATTTGAGGTTCTAGAATGATTTCTTGTAATATTTGGGCTAATTAGGCTGAAACTAAATGTCTAAAGCCAATTCCTAACAGTGAAAAGTTAGCATATAAACTATGGTTCCAAAATTTATTTCTCATCCTGTTTGGCCATCACCTAGCATAGCAGGAAATGAAACTGTTGTATTACTCTGTAGTATTAGAAGATAATTGTTTAATAAGAAATTTCAATACATCTACAGTATTAGCAGTTTAATATGTATATTTGGTTTTATTTAAATGTTATTATATAATATGAATTGATTTCCTTCTTGTTTATACAGTTAATGCCCAAATATGTAATATTACATTGATCTACTGTAATGGAGAAAAAAATCCATTATATTAAGCCATGCATTTTCAGATTATTTTTTATCTTAACACATATAAAATAATAGCATACATGCTACTGTGTCATAAAAAAATTGAGGGGGGGTAATGTGTTTACCCTTAGTCAAGAACAGAATGCATTGTAAGTATACCTTAGGGAAAAAAAGTTACTTCTGTTTGCATCATTTGTGCCAAGACAAGAGATGACAAAGGTAAAAAAAAAAGTATGATAATACCAATGCCCTGAATACAGTGCTGATTTATGTATGGTAACATGTTTTTGCATATAACACATAAAAGTAGACTGTTGATTATATATGATTTAATTTCATTATATTATTATTATAAAGGATGCTTTATAGAACCATATATTTTTTTGTTTTTTGAATAAAGTAAACTACCATAATAAGCATTTACTGTATATTTCTGAATATAAGCATATCCATATATAAGCCAAGGGTATGATTTTTCAACAAAAATTTACCCAAAGTTCAAAACCTGTATATAAGCTCAAGTAAAAAATAAATTTCTATAATGTTCAAATGTCGCCAAGCAGGTAAAGCGAGGAAATATTTTCCAATCAAGTTGTTTTAAATTAAAGCACTTTTCGAACCTTTTTCGCCACAGCTTTCAATTTAAATACCATAAAGGTATTTAAATTGAATCAGATATATACAAGGACATGTTTTACCACATTTCAAAAGTGAATATTTCAGTTCTAGTGTTACTCGAAAATGCTTAAAATTGGCCAACCACCTTATTATACAACTAACACTAATATTTTTTTTTTCTTCCTGAATGTTACATTATTTAACATTTTTCTGATTTCACAATATCTGTTAGGCTTCATTTTTATGTTTGTTTAATGATATTAATTTACTTTTTATTTACAGGTTAAAAATCCAATTACTCAATTGTGCCTTGACACACTAAACAGGGATGAAGATAAATCAGAGGCAATTGGATTTTATCCATGCAAAACACACTCAGGAATTGTAATAAATCAGGTATATTAAATTCAGTATATATGGAATCTGGTCAGCAACATTATTTGACTACTTTTATTTTTTCTATATACAAAGTTCAAAACTTAAAGTTTACTCAAAAAATAAAAGTTAGTCACATTTTAATAATATTAAGTTCTTAATTCACTAGTTGATTACGTTCTTTAATAATGGGTTAGTATGTGAGCAGTTGTATCATACTTGTTCAGTTGATGATATGTGTAGGCCTGAGAAAAAGGGATATCTGTTTAAAAAAGGGTAGGGTATTCCAAATAATGTATTTTTAGATGTTATCTTGCTGTAATGTAGTTTGTAGTAATTCAAGAAAAATGATACTTTGACTTCTGCAACCTGATGCAGCAGTTATTGTTAAGAGTAGTTTCAATTTTCAGCATCTATAATCATCTGTTATAGCCAATAATACTCATACAATATATTGTTAAGGTAGTAGTTTTAAGAATTCTAATGTGATATAGTAAAATGTTTATGAGTAATGACAGTTGCAACTAATTCTGTCTATTGAATTATCATCATAGTTCAACTCAAATAGTGACTTATTAGAAAATGCAATCTAAGACCAAACTTTTGGCTCTGACATTTGAATCTGTAGCAGTGTTATGTTGACAGGATACCTAACATCAGGAAAAACTGGGAAATCAGGGAATTGTCAGGGTGTTTATTATTTGGGAAAACACCCCATCACTTTGCAAAACTCTGTATAAATCAGAAAATTTTGTAAACTTTACCACCTGTATGGAAAAGTTGTTTTCAGTCCTCAAAAGAAGAACCACTCTAAGATTAAAGTTTCAAATTCAGAAAAGTAGTTTTATGTTGAAATAGTTTTATTAATGTTATCGCATTTTATTTAAAATAAGGTCATTTTCTATCTTCATTTTAAAGTAATGCAAGTTTTTTCTAATATTCATTCAGTATGTTCATTTATTTAGATATTTTCTTACCACAATCCAAGGGGAAAAAAATCATTACTTTTAGTTTCATCGTTCTTATATACACTTATATGGGTGAGAAATTGCAACTACATTAAACCCACTGCACATTAAAAAGCAAGATGCCTTTGATTTTTAGAAATTTGACTACTTTATTCAATAGATTAGAGAAATCATTTGGTGCATCAATATGTAAAATGTGTGGTAACATATACCTAAATTTATGCTATTTATATTTGCAATTCCAAAAAAAGAGCAGACCCCATCTTTTTTGGGGGAGATAGCCTACACTAGATTAAAATTTAGCACGTTTCTGAGAAATGTTGCTTGACTGTGATATGTTAGAAAATTTGGGGTAAATTCCTTGACACTTACTGTTTATCGGGGATTTTGTAGCCATTATGGTGTATATTCTGGATGTAACTGAACAATGAGGGAATAAGGTATGCATAATATCATGCTGTCATCATATTTTGTGATTTTATGGTTGATTTTAAATTTTCCAGGGTCTCTTTTTTTCACTGCTTCAAAACTTGCATTAGATATTATTATAGCACACTTACATGACCATAAGTATCCTACAAAAACCTTCTTCTAGACTGAAGATATATCCGTATACAAATTTTGTTATTTTTTTATATACATTCCTGCAATGTCAACACAACATAGTGACTAGGATAGAAAAGAGCATTTGAAGATAATATACTTCCTTTTTCACTTTTTCACTAATGCTTTATTTATATACCATACTTTATTTATGTGCTATTTACAGAGTACTGTTGAGTGTTAAGTATATATATCAATTTTATATTTTTATTATTTTTATATCATGTTGAGTATATCATAGATTTCATTCCAGTCTGATAACTTCATAGTGTTTCACTTTGATTAATTTAAATCTGTTTATCATAAAAAAATATGAGCAAAAATGAAGGTTTTATAGATACTGAAGTAATTTTATTTATTGCTGCGTTCATCATTTTTGTGTTTTTTGTGAGTTTAGATTTTATCAAACTTTTAGATTCAGACTAGTAGCTGAAAAACCAAAGTTTGATGTAAAAGTAAAAGTAATTTTCATTGAAATTTCTTTTGAATTTTGCCTAATTAGCATTTCTTGAAATATTTAAAATATTTTGTTCTTTCTTATTTAGCTTTTATCGCTGACTCTTGATGGTGAGCTCAGGAAAGAAGATAATTGTGCAGAAGTGAATGATGATGGTAAAAAGGATCTGATAGTTATGATGAATAAATGTCATGGAAATGGTGATAACCAAAAATGGAAGCATGATTTAGTATGTAACATATGTATATTTAACATTTTAGAACAAATGTGATAAGACACATTATCCATAAATCATTCTTGATATTAGAATGAGTCTACATGCTAATTATTATGCCTAGTAAAATATATTCAATTTCCTGCCTGATTGATGAAAATTAAAAAAATAATAATAATAATCCAGTGAGTTATTTTACTAATTTTTAACTATGTCCAACCTAGGCCAGGTTGGAGTGTCAATACATTTATAACTGTTTTAGTTATTTTCGTTTTTATTTAGTTATTTTATTTATTTTATCATTATTTAGTTATTTATTTTATCGTTATTTAGTTATTTTAGTTATTTGGTAATCTTGATGTTGTTTAGGTACACTTAATTTTAAAGTATTTTTTATAAGTTATTTATGGTAATAATCTGGTAATTTCTTTCCCTGAAATTTTTATACTTTAATTCCTATACCAGATCTTTGGTTGGTGTTTTCTGTAAATTATCAATATTGATTTGTCATTTTGTATAAAAAAAAGGGTTTATTAATTATTCTTTTATAGTTGTTTGGTGTAATTTTTGATTATACGTATGTTATAAAACTGAATTAAAATAGTGTTCAATGCAATTATCTTTCCATTAATTATAATGGATTGCAAATAAATGGAAATTAGGACTGATTAACTTTTATTGATCTGGAATTATCTTTCCAATTTTAAAATATTTTTAAAAAATCATACACTTTAAATAAGCAAACTTAATTTTGATACTGTTGTTAGAGCATTTTCAATCCTCACCAAAATAAAAGATAATGCTCTTTCAACTATTATTCTGTATGAGGTTTAGGTAAATGAAATTTCTCTCCATTTTGCTAATTTAATTTTGTTTAATTTTGTATAATAAAATCTATTTAATAAATATTTGGTTCTGCATCTAAATTAGCCAAAATTTTAATCAAATTTATAAAGTTTTTTGGCATATGCTTAAAAAATTGTTCAAAAGGAAACAACAATTTTTTTATTAATATTTTCAGTTAGAACGTAATTAAATTACCTCTATGAAAGTATTAAATTATTAGAAAATATTTATAATTCTGCAAGGGGATATATCTTCAGTATCTTTAATATTGTTATTGATTTGTGACTAAACATTTGGAACCTCTTGCTTGTATTTCTTCTTGTATTAGTCCTTCAAAATAAATTTTCCAAAATAATGAATTTACAATAGGTGAAAACTGGTAATAGGTACAGTTTAACTGATTTGCTGGCTTTATTTTAAAAATTGCCAGATTGGTTCATTTGTACAGTGACTTGGAGATACAATCACCATATACTACATTAAAAACTTTCATTTTCTTCTTTTCCTGTAAAATTTTGTAATTTAGGTAAAACAATTTAAAAAATAGGAATAAAAGAAAGATATGCATCATCATGAGACAACGAGCCATATATAGAAGTTAGGTCTAAATTTTCAAAATAAAAATCTAAATAAATTTTTATACCCTCATCTCCTATAAAGCTTAACCTTATAAGCGGCGGCATCTTAACGAAATTTTCCCTTCTAAAATGCCCAGTGTGTTAGAACTTGTTCCCTTCTGAAGCGGCCGGAATCCAAGAAGGTCACTTTTCCTCCCCCCCTGGTTTGACGGGGATGATGACAGTTGTACCTCCCCTTTCCGTCATTGTCCATCCCTCGTCGCCTTTTGTTACTCTTCCGCTTTGAGCTGTTCGATTCTTGCTGGTAGGATTTTTCTAGGAAAAGTTTGTAATAGCATTTTGACTTCTAGCATTTTCACACAAAATCAAAGAAAAAGAATTTTTTTTAAAATAATTTCTTTTCCTAATATAGCTTTAATATTTTGGATCTTTAATCTGCCTTTTACCCTACATCTTTATTTTAAAACTAAATTTAATTATATTATACAGCCTCGTGTTTTTGGTTTTATTTTACGCATTATCAGCTTTAAAATTATTAAGGTTCATGCCTTTTTTCGCAGACTTCCTGAAATTTTGTACATTGTCTTATAATGCGTTTTTCATTAATATGGGAAAGCTTTTAAAACGCAAAGAGTTTTATTGATCTACAAAGTGTTTAACCTGTCGAAAATACCAAATAATTCACCATAACCATATATAATTTAATACTTATTTTTTATATAAATTGCATTTAACGTAAATAAAAATCGATACCCAATATTTTCACTACATAGTGAAAACTTATGAAAACTTACAATTAATTGTTAATATTCAGCGTCCAAGGAAAGTTTCTATAAAATATTGTTGGAGGACTCAACTTTTATGAAAATATTTTATTTTAATCTAAAACTTATTTCTGATGGATATTAATGCCTAAAGCATCCTTTATGCTCATCTCAGGAACCCAGTTAAAAGTTGAATGCTTTGAAAACAACCATTTAAAAGTCGCTTGTTTTCCTTAAAACTTTTCTTGATTTAAGAAGGAAATTTTTTTAAATAAAATATTATGTTTTCAAACTAATATTATTTACAGTTATCTATTTGAGCGCAACATCGTCCAATTTTTTTAATACAGTTTATTAATTTAATTTAAAAATATATTTTGCGTCTTTTCAATTTTTCACCATGAAATGATTATTTGTATCCATTCAAATAAAAAAAAACACCTTTTTAAGAATATTTAAAAAATTTACTTGGTACAGTTAGATATAATTAATTTGTTTTCTCACAGAAATATCACGACAGCCGTCAATTTTAAATTTTCTTCTAAATAAGTTCAGTTTTTGAGTTGTAGAATAAGGAAAATAAAGCTAATTTTGACGACTTTTGTTGTAGCTAAATGGTACCAGACCTTTTAAATGGACTTGAAATGTTTTTTTTTTTTTTTTTTTTTTTTTTTTTTTTTTAAAGAAAAAAGCTTTGTAAAGTGTAAGAATTGTAATTAATGATTCACTTCACATTTACATATGAAGTCAGATAGATTAACGTTGCAAGGGTTTCAAAGTGCTCTGCTTTGTCTCGGTAAAACTAAGGGAGGGGGGGTCGAGGAATTCCATTAAAGTTTAAATATATTTGAAAACTTTTAAATTTCTCAAACTGGAATCATCAAAATTATTTAACAAAAATTTTGTTTTCGAAATATTTTAATTATAAACCACTTTTGTTAATTTCAACATCTGTTTTCATAGATAGTTAAAGGTTAAATTGCTGAATTGATAAGCTAGTAGTATTTTAATACCTTTAAAATTTCTAGTAGTATTTTCCATGATTAAAAATTAAATTTTTTTAAGGCTTATGGAATGTGTACGCTTTTAAAATTTCTTTTGTTGTAAATAAATTAACAAAAAATGCTTCTCCCCCTACCCCTATTTTTTTAACATTGTCACTTTTTACAATTGAGTGTAAGGAAACTCATCCTTCTTATTGAAATAAAATTACAACGAAATACATATCCTTAATAATAATAATAATAATAATAATAAATGAAAATCTTTGGTGCAGATACATACTTTGATCTATCTTTTGAATTTACTGATAATAATAATAAAACTATGAATTAAATATATTGACGTAACTTAATTTGTGAGTCGGTTATTTTGTTCTTAAGAGTATCTCATTAATTTAAAAATATTCATTTCTTTCTAATAACTTATAACTTTAAACTTTTTAGATAAATTTTTAGAAGTTAATAACAAGCTGACAAATGAATTAGTTTTACTCATTACTAAGAAACATACATAATCTAAACATTCTAAAACATTTATAAAGTTACTATTTATAGTAGTTTTTCAAAACTAAAAGACTATATTTTTGACTGGTGATACAATAGAACAGCCAGTACATGCATTTAAAAAAAATTTGGACTGAAACAATAAAATAGAAACCCCATGTAAAAAGTGTAGCTATAAACATAGATCAATTCCCTCTCATTCGGATAAATAAAAAGAAATATGAATTATGGCAAATCTAATAATACAGTATACGTGGTCAATTAGGTAGGGCGCTGCTCTCCGGTACCGGAATGTATGGGTTTTAATCCCACTACTGGCATGGATGTCAATAGCCATTCATAATTATCTTTATGACTTAGTTTCCCGTCAGAATTAGCCCTCGTGTAGCAAAAGAATGGGACCGTAGCGATCCAAAACAACGGACCATTTATGCTTTAATTTAAATATGTGATGAGAAAGATTCACTATCATTTGGTGACCTTCCTGAGATTACTAAAAATTGTTCAATTAAATCTTTATATTTTGGCATCATTAAAAATATTCCACTGATTTTTTATATAATTTGTTGTATATTGTATGCTATGTAATTATGCAAATTTAAAAATATCTTTCTATTAGTAAAAATGCTTATGCATAATCAAATATTGATTATTTCATATTCTGATTGCACGGTGTTATAATTTCTGTGGTTTGACAACTTTCATAAAAATATTAGATTGGGTAAAAAACCCTTCATGTTATATGCAAAGAGTACTGAAGAATTCTTTTGTTCTTCTCTCTTCTCCCCATAAAATGTTTAAAAGGAATTCTGTGTTGCATTAAATTTATAAGCCTTCTATCAATTGAACACTAAACTTATGATTACCAAGTAAATTACATACTTATATCCTTGTAAAAGCTAACACTTTTTTTAAACCAGTGCTAAAATATATAGATATTTTCCATAACAGTGTCATTTTTTACATAATTAAAACTTTATGTTTTGTCATTATAAAAGAAAATACAGTAAAACCTCCATATATATATATATATATATATATATATATACAATGAAAACTTTTATTGAGGGCGTTATTTTTCAAAAACTTATTTTCGGGTTTAAAAAAAAAATCTAACAAATTTCTTTTCGCGGAACATGTATTACTTGTATTGTCAATGTTCTTAAAATTCACCCTTTTACTGAAGAAAATATTCAATTGCTTCGGTATATTTGGCAATTCTTGGAATTCAATACTTTCTCTTAATGCTAACATTTTTTTCCTTTTTTTATTGTGGTTCTGCTACTTTTGTAGCTTAATAATCAAAGATATATTTAATTTGCAGTAAAATGAAATAGCAACTAAGGTGCTGCAAAAGTTATATGTCTTTCTGGACATTTAAATTTACTTTGAGTATCGGTCAGTGCAGTTTTTTCCACATCTTAAACGTTGACATAAGTATGTAATTAAAAATTTAAACACTTTCCATAATTCTTTAATTATTTTTAACTTAATATAATTTTTGAATTGCTTCCCTTGTATAATTTAACAACGTGTAAATTTTTTGTATTTACAATACAAAAACAGAAGGAAAATCATTATCTTTTCTCATTTTGATCTAATTATATTTTACTTCAAAAGAAAAAAATAGCTTTCACTATTTAATCTTTAAATGAAAAAACGAAAAAGAAATTTAGTCATTATGTTAAACACACTTTGATAGTCACAAAACCCTAATATAATTACATTGAAATTATTATTTCACTATGACTATTCTAAGCCTATCTATACAAAGAATGCATCTCAGTGTCACCATAAAAATGCACCCCAGAGTCAGGCACTTGGAATTGCACCGGATAAGTGTCTACGTGTGTCTGTATTCTTTGTTTACACACTGCACGGAAGAAGGAGGGGGGTGGGTTCTCTCAGCCCATGACCCATACACCTCCGGCACGAAGTAAAAAAAGCCTTTTCTTTAGAATAGATAAACTTTCTCCTGATGATTTCCCTGGTCTTTTGCAGGGGACCAAAGAAACCAGTTTTTAGTGTCCCGTTCATTTCCTGGAAAATGAGAGTCCCAGATGAGAGCCATGTTTAAAAGTAATGAATATATTGGGTCAAAAAGAAAACAAATGGTAATAGGCTCATGCCATGCTTTTATGCAAAGAAGTGGCTGCATTAGACGGCACTAAGGAGACCCAACACTTAAATATAAAAAAATAGGGAATTTCAAAGACTTGCATGATACTGAAATTCACCATATGGCTTTGAAAGGGAAATAGAATAGTTCGAGAACTGGTTCATAATTAGACATGATGCAAATATCTTTTTTAGTATACATAAAACAATCTTTACTGCATTTTTCCTAAATTAAAACTATATCTATATATTACAACAGAAATTGTTTGGGCATATTCATTGTCTATATAATAATAATAAAAAAAAATCTTTAGGTTTAAAATTATCTCTTTCAAAAAGCATTATATAACGTTGTGCTTTAATTATACATAGTTTCTGACAAATCCTATTTATTCAAACTATAAAAATAATTATTAACGAACAATTATACTGTATAAGTTGAAGTAACTAATAAAGTAACTTAACGTTGACGTAACTTAACTGACGTAAAGTTACAAAAGTTGACATTGTATGCAGCATAGGAAATTTTATCGTTGTGTATCGTCGAAACGAAGTTTTCAGGGTTAGAAATTTATTCAGTCACTAAACTAAATTTCTCTTTTAAATTTTATCTATTTGAAAACCATATTTTTAAACATTTGATATATATTAATATAATATATTCCTGTTATGCAAAAATCCAATACTTCCCCATTAATTTATACAATTTAAATTAAATGTAAAAACGCAAGACTAGATTAAGAATTAAACTATTTTTGGGAGATTTCATATCCCGAATGAACGAATATTTAAAATATAATTCTTAGTATGTATAAATATAATTCTATTATTTTGTCTTGGTTAAACTTATAAATATTTTATCAACTGTTTCAACTCAAATTAAGACAATTAACAACAAACCAGGCTATATGGCAGCAGTAACAGGATAACACTTATTTAGAATAATATATTTGTTACTTTTTAACTCTATTAAATAACTAATTATCACTCGCTATAGATTAAAATATATTTTTTTCCATTCTTAAATGTATATTTTCAAATTAGTATAAAAATTTCTTTGCTTTTTAATATATTTTGTCATAAAGTAATTATTCTATTTTTTTCCTAATTATTTTACACGTTGTATTAAGTCGAAATATTGGAAATCAAGGAATATAAGAAAAGCTCAAATGCCAATTATATAACATTCGTATAAATAAATAAATGTCCACCTTCGATATTTATTTTATTTTTGAAAATTTTCATAATATATTTCCAAAAATCTTTGTAGTAAAGAATTTTTTTCTTTCGTATACACTCAACAGAAAAAATAAATAAATAAAACGAGACGACTAGTTTAAAACAGAAACAGAACTGTAAACTATTTAGAAGGAAGTAATTCATCCATGTTCATAAAATAAGTTAAAGCTACGATTGATATTTTAAAAATGTTTCTCATTAATATAAAATCATAATTGTAAGCAGATATAATATAAAATGTTAGTCTAAAAAAGTCATGGAAAAAAAAAAACCTGGAAGATTTTATAATTTTGTTAGTATGGAAATTATTTTGTCAGGAGAAATTCTCGTTTTTAAAAGTTTAAATAATATTTATGATAAAAAAGCAGCTCTTAAAGCGATAACTATTTTAACATGTTAACAACATATTTTTATTAACACAAATTTTTCAAAACGTAATATTAAGTATAAATATGAACAGTTCTTTTACTATACAAAAGATGCGATCAGGGCCGGAATTTGGTCCTTTGGAGTCCTTGACAAAAAAAGTAGGATGCACTCTAGTCCAGAAATGCACCAATTGCCTTCTTCTTTACAACCGCAGCACCTCCCCCGTGTCAATCAAAGAAATTAGCAAGGGGGAAGGAAGGAAGAAAAAAAGCCGGCTCAGCCACTTTAACAGCATTTTCTTGAACGGAGAAAAACCCCGGCTCAGCCGCTTTAAGCACGGTTTTGGAGATAGGGAAAAATCCGGCTCAGACGCTTATAGGGTTAAAAAGGGGGGGATAAATTAGCCCAGATGATTTTTATTATTTATTTCTTTGTATTTATTAATTTATTTTGAGAGGGGAGATTGTTATTAGGCTTTAGGAGTTAAAATTTTTTAACTTATTTTTTTTTAAGATTACTTAACTAATTTTTATAAAATTTTTACTGGTACACTTACATAATTTGCTAACATTAAAAATCTTTTAAAAGAAAAATTGACTAACAAAATTATTATAAGTTTCATATTTCTTTTTATTTATTAGATAAGAAGTGGGTCTAAAGTAGGGAATAATAACACCTAGCCTCTGTTTGAGACCAACTTAATAGCTCTTAAAATTTGAGTTATTAAAAAGGGCACCCACTTGTCTGAAAATCTAGGAAAATAGCAAATGCATCAATAATTTAGTTGTGTACAGTGATTTTTTTTTTAATCCTCATGACAATTCTGTCATTTTTTTTATAAAGGCTGAAAAATAAATTAAATTCCATTTAATAATTAAAATGAAAAAAATACTTTAAATGTGAATTTAAGTGTAGATAAGTTACTGATCTAATTCACATATGTCAAATGATCTGTAGTGTTTTAATCTAGGAGGTTTCTAAGTTTTTGAAAAAATAAAAAACATCTCTGGAAATTCTCTGTTTCAAAAGGGAAAAGGTCAGGAAATGTACTTTTAGCAGTTAAGTAAACATCCTGTCAAAATAAAATTTTAATTTTCAAAGATATGCATTATAACAACATTGCTTTAGTTAGTATATAGTCCCAGCCTTTTTTAACATTTTAAAATGATGCAGCTTTCTTATAATTAAATGCAATCCTTTAGATATAGGCCTTATAGCTTGATAATAATTGTTTAAAAGTAATCATTTCAAATGATCCCCTCCCAATAATTTATTTAAAGATCAAGTGTCAAATTAAAATTTATTTAAGGGTAACTGTACTTTAAGGAACAGTTCTTTATTTACTTGGATTAGTAACTTGAATATTTTCTAAAAGATTAAGATGTTTCAGAAGAAAATGTTTCCAAGTCATTTCCTCTTTTAAATTTCATTTGTGACCAATAATATAGTAATTCAAAGTGACCTGAGCTGTTATTCATAATTCTATATTTTATGTATTTACTGAATTTTCAAAAATGTAATTGGCAGTTTTTATCGTTAAATAGCATTTTGTTATATTATTCTACCCAATTTCACATTCTTAGGAGAAAGAAAAAAAATAGTATAATGAAGTATGTAAACATGAAGGAAAAAATCCAAAAATATTTACAAATATATTAAAACTGGGTAAATTTTTCACTTTCATTTTTCTATTTTTAAAAAGATCTAATTTAAAACAGGGTTTTGAAAGAGTTTTTTATAAAACCTGTCCGGATTTTGGGGGTGTTGGAATCCCTGCCTTTCCATCACTCATCATTCTAAAGCCTGCTCTGTAATTTGTAACTAGCTTAATTATAAATGAAATGTAAAGTTGTGTTTGATTGTCAGTCTTTAATTGTTTATAGGTTCTTAGAAAGAGAGGGGGATAGATTATGTTTAGGAGTTACAATGTGTTTGTCCTAAATTGCAAATAAATAAGGTAAAATGCATTGTACACTTTGTATTACATTCTTATATTATTGCTAATATTTGTTGTTTTCTTTGGGGTGAGTTGAAGTGGAACGCATCACAGAGCTGTCAAGATATTTTACGATTCTGGAAAATATTAGTGTGCTTTTCAAAATTCTAGTATAATTGGGAAATTTTCCAAAATTTCACCAACTGTGGAACTTTTTTTTTATTTAAAGAAAAAATGATTTATAATTCTAGATACAACTAAAACTTTAGAAAAAAACCATCTTTGAAATTTGCTTAAAATGGTAAAAAAAGCAGTTTTACATTTTATTAAACAGCTTTAATGAATGTTATCATTTTTCTCTTAAGGTAAAAGTCATTTTTTATTTTCATTAAAAGGTTATATATATGTATATATTTAATTGATCATTATGTATGTTATATTTTTATATTTTGCACACTAAGTTTCAGTAAATCATTTAAGTTGCATCATTCATATAAATTTGAGTGAGAAATTTCAACTGTAATATACCCTCTGTGCATGAAGAAAAAGAGACATGTCTTACTGTTATGAGATTTTGACTAGTCTAATTAAAGGATTGGGGAAATCATTAGGTGCATCCAGGGGGGGAAATTGTGCTTACCTAAAATTATACTTTTTGCTTATATAAATGTAAAAAATAACATCACATCCCAAATAGGGAAACATTATATTCTTGAACAAAATTTAACACATTTCTAAGAAATGCTGAGCACTTATGACATGTCATGAAATATTAACCCTTTCGTGGGCCATTTATTTCTCACTCCATGTTTCCAAACTTTCAAAACAGAGCTGCTAATTTTATTCAATCGATCGAACAATTAAGGACAGCGCAAAACCGAAGCGGGAATCACTTTTACCCGTCATTTCAATAACAAGACCAATATATTATAATGGGTTTTGTGCTTCTCACATGTGTATTTTGCAAGATCATGTAGGTGGGAAGTAATCTTCCCAGTAAATCGTTAAGAGAAAATCACCATGGAACTTTTTTCTTCTTTTTTCCCCTGGATTTTGTGGCTATGATGTTCTTGTGTGTAAAAGCAACTGTTTGTGTGATAAGCAGAATGTAAGATTGAAATATTTTTAATATTCTGGATTCAAATAATTTGTCAAAACTTTTATAGAATTTTTTTTAATTAAAAAAAAAAAATTGTGCATTATTTTGCTTTATGGAATTTTGCTTTTATCTTTCATGGTAATAATTGTCATTAAATTAATGAAATTTATAAAGAAAAAATATATCCTTAAATTTATTTAATTTCTATATGCTTTCTTAAAAATCTTACTTTTGGGAAAATATATAATTTTTTGGCAGTTTCTGTCTTGAAAGTGTCTTATGGAAAATTTTAGCTCATATTCTGAGAAATTGAATTTAATTCTTAAATGATTTTAGGTGTAAAATTTTATGTTTAAGTGTAAATTTTTTAAATTGTATTAAAACTTTTATCAGAAAGGAGGGGGAATCTTGCTATTTATATTGAAATTCATTATGAAATAATGTCTAAATACATGTAGCCCTCTCTTTGTAATTTTATTAAAATAATTATTTTATTTTATTTTATTTTTTTTATTTTTTTGTAATTTATCATAAATTTATTAATTTAATTTGTGTTTTTGTAATCATTACCTAAATAATGACTTATATACTTCATAATATCCTGAAATTTAATTATATTTAAAAGGAAAACAACTTTTAATTCTTTAATATATTTTCTTTTTTTTTTATTTTTTTATTTTTATATTTAAATTTTTTTTATTTGGAAAGTGTTAATCTGATTATGATTTTCTTTTAATTTATATTGAATCCTTTTAATATTTTTTGTAGGAGTATTGATGTATGGATGTATCTGGGGCATTTGAATGCCATAAGGGGCATTTTTGTGGTTTGATTAGATGAATTTTTAGGAAATTAATGATTGTTTTGTTCATTTGAATCGGCAGTCTTTCATGTTTAATACATTCACATCATCCTTTATAAATGAAATTGTGCTAAAACAGCATATTTGATTAACTATTTTTTAGAGTATTATATTTATGCAGAGTTAAAATTTGTCACATGTGCCTTATGTGTGCCTAATTTATGTAATTGAAATAAAAAATATCAGATATCTAGGATGTGACTGTCCCTATGTCACATTTTACATGTCTTTGTTTCAGGTGTATGAAAAAATGATTTAGGGTAGTAATTTTATTTTTTTTGTATTTATTATTTAATTAATATTTAAAATTTTAAATGTAATTTTTTTGTTTTATTATGTATATTTTTTATATGTTATTTTAATTTGGTGTTTTTTTTAAATTTTATTAAAAAATTTAAAATTTGTAGATGGAAATTTTTTTAAATTTTAAAATTTTTATTTATTATGTACTTTTATTTGTTAAATTCAATGCAAAAGCATGAAATTTATGTAAATTTTTTGTTTGATTAGATATTTAGTGAGATACTGTGTAAGTGTTTTTTATACTTTTTATTTATTTAATGTAACATGTTTTTCAGAAAAAATGTTAAATTTTCTCTCTTCTTTTTTTAAAGTGTGTGTGTGTGTGTGTGCATTTATAATTTTATAATAGCCTGAAATCAAAATGAATTTCCATAGTTACACAATATGTTCATTACTAATATTGTTTTACTACACTTAAAGTTATTTCTCATAAAACATGAGGCATGTAATCTAATGCCATTTTTATACTGTACTCATTTTCACTGCTTGTATTACATCTATTTCACTAAATTATATTTTGAATACTTTTATATTTACAGAATTAATTTTTCACCTGTGTCATAATAAATGTCAGTTAAAAAAATACAATTTCTATTGATTATATAGCATTAGTTTTTAAATTTCATAAGAGAGCTCCTCATTTATGCTTTAGTAACAAATCAGTTTAAAAATAATTTATAGTAAAAGGTTTTAATTTGGATCATTTTTAATATTTTAAAATTATCATGGAGATTTCATGAGATATGTGTGTTTGTGTGTGTGTGTGTGTGTGTGTGAGAGAGAGAGTGTGTGTGTAATAGCATGACAGTTAGGGAAGGACATAGCAAAGTGTTATGAATGAAGCATGGAGAAAACCAGTGGCTAGTGTGATACTTTGTTAGTGATGATAAGAGTCTTTAAATGGCCTTTATCTTTGCTTTATTGTTATAAAAATCTTTCTAATGTACATTGGGAAGGATAGAACCACCCTGTCAACATCTGGATAGAACAGCGATTCTCGACCAGTGTGCCATGAGAGATTTTCAAGTGGGCCATTTGGATTTTCAGTAAATAATTAAAATCACTGAGTAATGTACTGTTAGCATGAATTTTTTTATTTATTAGGTGCTACTTTTCTTATTCACTCCTTTCCTCATATCAGTGTTTCAAGCATATTATTTCTTCTTTATACCTGCCAATAGGAGTCATGGTTTCTTTTCACAGAGTATTGCTTTCAAATCAACAAGCAGGCATTTAGCTTCAAAATCATTGTATTTTTTATCTGCAAGCATGCTGTGTAGTTTTCCTGCTCAATGTTTTAGATTGAGAAGTGGTTGCATGTCACCATGATAAGGGAGTGTCAAAGTAAGACTCAATTTTTATTTTTCTGTATAATTAAAAATTCAAGAAATAGTCATAAAGGAAAACAAAATATTGCCACAGTTTGTGATTTATATGTATAATGAAAGTTAAAAGAATTTAAGTATAAAGCGAGTAGCCTAATGTTCTTAAGTTGATTATATAATGAGGTTATACATAAATACTATTAGCATACATGTACTTCACATTAGTTTTGTTTCTTTGAAATGGCCATTGTAATATCCTCAATGGTTTCTGTAAAAAATCTAAGTTTACTTTTCCTGCATTTTTATTTATTTTATGTGTGACACAAGTAATTTTAGATTTTTAAGTATGCTATCTTTTAAAAGAGAAACATTGCAAGAAAAATTCTTGAATATGAGGGTTGTCTAAACGGAAACACACTGTGAGGACAGAGCCCCATTCAAAAGGAAAAAAATACAAAAAGCCAGTGTGGTGTAAAGGGAGTGAGTGAAGGGGGGAAAAAAGCAGAATTTGTAATCATAACAGGCCTATAACAATATATTGTTGCTGTTGTTAATGCGACTTAAGTGAGCCAGAGGCTACACAAATTGAAGTGAAGGTATGTACCTTTTATTTAAAAGAGCACCACTAAGGGGAAAGAATGACTGCTCACATTGGTCCTTGTAATTTAAAAGCAGGGATCAAGAAGACCTCCAGGCTTTGCTTGCCGCCTCCAGAGATATTATTTGGAAACTTGGACATTGTGACCACAAACTTATTTTGTGGCCACAATGTCCTAGCCATTAGCCAGCTGCCATTAATGAACACAATACATCTTTTGCTGGCATGTTATCTTTATATGTGTTATCTGGAACTGTTCACTCCCTTTCTGTTCTATAATTCTTTGAATTTGATCATTAAGCCATCACAAAAGTTAATTGGTCAGGCCACCAGCCTGAAAGTATAGCCTCAAACACTAGTATTTACTTTATACATATGCTTACAAGTTTTGATAACCCTTTGAATAATTCAGGGTGGGTAGTGAGAGTTTAAGTTATGCAGCTTCAACAGGACAATAGGCCATATTAGAAATTAGAAATTCAGACTGAAGTTCTTCATTCATACATATGAAAATATAAGGAAAGTAACGAATCTTAGGCTGATTTACCTATTTTTTTCATATGAAACACAAAATAAAATATTTTTAAATTAAAAAAACTTTTCAATTTGAGGATCATGACTTCATGATGGAAGCAAGATGGTATTACTCGCAAATGACAACAGTTACAGGCATACAATAGTACAGAATGTTAGAACATTATAAACTAACCCCCAGGGGCACTAGTCACAAGATTGAAAGTAACCACGCATAAAAGTGTCACCATAAAAGACAATAAATATACAAACACACAAAGGGTTAATGGATCAGATATAAAGACATATAGAAAGTTAGAAAAAGGCTGTAAAAAATCAGGACTTATGTTGCATGTTTTACATGACAGGTTTAAGCCATAAATCCATGACAGCAACTTAAATGTTTTTACAGGATGCCACTGACATTATGCACCATTAGGGATTATCTTGGGGACTTTCCTGATGTTATTTACATTACTTTTTAGACTTCTTATCAATCCTGTATTTTTTTTTAACTTTATAGTAAAAGTATATTCTTCTGCATTCATGATATGAATGTTATAATGATGAAAATAAATCATGTTATATTATAACTTATATTCTTTAATGCCTATAGCCTAGATATAAATGTACTTTTTCCCTCAATTAGTTTCACCATTAGTTAAAAAAATAGTATTTTTTCTAATTTTCAGGATCATTCCATTAAATGCTGTAGTACTTAAGTGAAAAATGTGTTATAATTTTTCTTTTTCTAAATGTTATTTAATGTGCATGTATTAACAGAATGTAGAAAATCTGTCAAGATTGTAACTAAATCTATCCCCCAACTAAACACTACATTCCTCAACTTGAATTTTTCAGTTAGTTAGCTCTATATCTTTATCAACTGTTGCTATGTCATTTTCTAACTTTATTTTATTGCTTGTTATTATTACTTTTGCTGTACAAAGTATACAAATGTGATGTGTATTGGCACACTTGACAATACTTTAATTACAGAGAGAAGGTTAGATTCTAATTCTTAATTCTATAAAAGAAATTGAAGAAAAACACAATAAATGTATTTTCATGCATAATTTGTACCTGGCTTTTAAGGCATACCTGTGGGTTATTGACATATTTATGTATTACTAAAACCAGATGTTATAATAAAGCATAATATAATTTTTTTAAAAGATTTAAAAATAAAAACTCTCAGAAATAGAATAAATATTTAGAAATAAATTCTGAAAATTTATTTTTTGTAAAATATGGTATTCTTGCATATGTAAAATCCTGTTTTTGTTATATTCTAAAAATGGCTGATATGTATATTTAATGGTTTGGTGTTATTACATTTAAGAGCATTTTCCTCAGTTTTTTTTAAATTTGGAAATATAAATAAAAATTATAAAAACTGTAATATCATCACTGATTGAATAAATATAAAATAAGCTAAAGCAATAGCTCACTGAGCTTTTTTATTTGTGCAAGAAAGTGAGAGCTTACTGGTACATGAAAACTGTATAATCAGATGAAAGTAGGAGTGAAATTGTGTACTTATATTAAGTGTAATTTCTATAAGTTCAATATATTACAAATTATTTTTTTGTTGTGGCAGGTAAAAATAATGAACACATTTGTATACAAGGGACAAAAAATGTAAAGTATTGTTTTTAATGCAAACATTTATTTTTCATTAATGGTTAACATTTATAAAATTAGCATTATGAAAGCAATATTATTATTATTTTTTTTGTATAAGTACATGTGTTTACAAGTATATTTGTTTATTTTATGCTTCTTTGTTTTTATTAGCCATATTATATTTATAATGGTGCTATGCTTGGATATATGATTGGTTTGTCAAAGTTACCAATTTCTTGCTTTGGTGCCATAACTAAGGAAACTTGAGATAAAATTTAAAAAAGAGTATTTGATTATAAATTTCAATGTAATAAATATAATTTAAATTTTCAAGTTCCAGTAAATTTCTTTTGTTTCATGGTTTTTCAATTTTTATCCTGTTATTTGTAAACTTTTGTTTAATATGGAAATAAATTTTAAAAAATACTTTGGATATTTTTTTTATTGAAAAGCTCATGAGAAATTTTTTTTTTTATTTTTTTAAATTAGGCATTCTGTAATATTCTTCCTGTCAATCATTAACTTGCAAATTGTGTAATCTCTAGCAATCTATGTAAGGTTTTATAAAACACTGGTTAAAGTATTTAAAATTGCTAAAACACACACACATACATATATTAATCTATATATATACTCAGTGCTGCATACCTTAGTGGAGGACAAACCTCCTCAGACATGCCAACTACTCCAGAGTTGCTCCGGAAAAATGAGAGAATTTGATAACTCCGGAAACTTCTCAGATTGCTCCGGAAAATAACAAAACTTTTGAACAGCTAAAAAATTACAATTCAGCAATTAAATACAAAGTTTTGAAAAAAAATAATGATGAATATTGCTCTTTTCATAGAGTAATGCTGTGTGTTAAAAGTTTTCAGTACTGTGCTGAAAAACTACACTATATTGAGATCAAATTTAAGTAGACAAACTCTAGAATCCCTGATGATAGAAAAATTGAAATATTTTAATCAGTGTCAATGTTGCTACAAGAAACACTGTTCTGAAAAATAAGTTGTTAAAGTTTTAAAAGCTACTTATAAATTTTAATTTACCTTTTACAATTTACTAGTGTAAATATTTTAAATTTAATTTTAATTTAGAAACCAATAAGATATGTACTTATGTATAAACTGTAATTAGCATGTTAAAATTTCAAACCACGCTGCTGCTCCTGACTTAAGTGCCTTAATGTTCACATGTCTGCCTCCTGCAACTCCAATTTTTTTTTTTTTTTTCCCTGCTCTTTGCATAGAAAGGAAAAGTTTTAATCAACTATGTCATATTAAACAAAGTGAACTAAGATTATAGAAAAAGACATCTGTATACAATTATGTATTTTTAATGTAATACCTTTATTTACATTGCATTTATATCGCCTAAATTGGGAACATTTCCACTTATTTCAGGTCATATGACATCAATTCTGCTGAACCATAGCTTCTTAGAACCTTTAATTTTGCACTTAACATTTTTTTTCCTGTTTACTTGTTACTTGTAATTTGAGTATTCTAGAATTTTAAGAACTGTTGTAGAGTGTTAAGAATTATATATATATATATACAAGGCCGTAGGTAGGGGGAGGGATTTGGGGGACTAGTTTCCCCCCCCCCCCGAAATTTTGAAAGATCATTTTGTAGATAGATAACGACCCACGTTTGTATATGCTATCTGTATAGCTGTTCAATATCATGGATATTTATTCTCTTAGAAAAAAAACCCTCTCAGACAGTCTTGCTGGGCTGCTTGCAGGAAATAACAGTGCTTTCCCTTTCATCAATTGAAGAATCATTCACAAATAAAGATGTCTTTCTACCTTGGTCTCCCTCCGAAAATAATTTCTGGCTACGGCTCTGTATATATATGTGTGTGTATATATATATATATAATGTAGTTTACTGATTATGGAGTGTGATAACTAAATATCAGAATATGTAGCATAGAACAATATTAAACAGCAATGAACAATAATTTTTTCTTTGAAATAATTAACTTTTGCTCACTTTATTAGTGTGTATATATCAGTACTTCCATTATTTCTGTATTAATTTCATAGCAGAATATTAACCTTTAAATTGGTACTGTAGTTCATAAGCTACATGTGTTTTTACTGGCTCTCATGGGAAATTTTTCACATTTTGTCAAATAAAGGATTAAAAGGTATGTATGATTATGTTCTATATCTTAATTAAACCACTTTAGGTTTAAAGAGAGGTTTTGTTAAGTTTTAAATTTATAACATTTTTGTACATATTGTAGGTAGCTCAGAGATGGGTCCAAATAAAGATAGGATCCCAAAAAGTAAGTAAATCAAATACACTAGCTCATTTAAAACTTAACAAAAAATAGTTTAATGGACTGTATTGTAAGGAGAAGAAGACGCAAGACACTTCTTACTACTATTGCCAAGGTCGCAATTCTCCCCAACACTTGGGCAAAGACATAGAGGATCCTGTCCTCACATTAAGTTCGGGGAGTGCCCTCGACAGATTCTGGTTCCAAAGCTAACTTAATTTGAATTGCACTGGATTAGCAGAGTGAAAAACGCTTGGAAATCCGTAACAGATTGAAAAACAGTTTGTCGTATGATTTTAGAAGCTAAACAGGTTTAGAGTGACAACATTTATTAATCCAAAACATAAACATCTTCTAATACCAGTTAAAAATTCTGGAAAAGCAAATCTGAATTATTTAAACAAACATAAAAAAAAAAAAAAAATTAGGTGTTGGTTTAATGCTCTAGGCAAAAAAAAAAAAAAATTACTTAAACTTAAGGTTCTTCTTACTTGGGGGAAAAATGCGCTTCTTTACTGTTGGATTTGTGAAATATGTTACATAGAATAACTCAGACTCAAACTGACGCTAGCTTGACGAGAAGCAAACATGCAGAGCGATAAACATTGAAAGAAATAATTATGCACAGAAACAAGCATGCCGAGAAATATCCTCAGCGAGCAAGCTGCATAGAACCCCACCATGTACAGGAAGAGACTTACCGTAATTTCTCACGTATGGTCCGCAGGCACGATTTTTTATTTAAAAAATTTCATAAAATATCATATAGTCCGCACCACTAGATAATCCGCGGACTATACGTGCAAAATAAAGTTTTTGCTGTAATTTAAAGTAAATATACATAAATGTAAGTTTTGTAATAAATATTAATAAAAATAATACACAAAATAATAAAAAATAGTAGAAACTATAACGAAATGGAAAAGCGCGGAAATAAATAAAATAACATATAAAATCCTTACCTTTCTATCGATAATACTAAACGAAAGATAAACCAAATAAAATGCGGACTAAAAGCAACGATTCTAAGACATTTATATTTAATTATTTTGTATTGATTAATCATATTAAATTAATCACAAATCCATAAATTAATTACACTGATGAAGAGCCTGCGAAGTTTTCACTATCGGAATTAATATATTTTCCGGAGGAGTGTTTGAAAGTTCACTTTCACTGTCAGTGGTTTCCTCGCTTTCATGTTCTTCCGATATGCTAACAATCCCAGCTTTTATAAATCCGGATTGGATTGTTGAAACAGTTACACTTTTCCAGGCTTTATCGACCCATTCTGCGACTTCAGTGTAAGACGCACTTCTCATATTTCCTCTCTTTGTAAGTGTGTTCAAGCCTTCTGACATCCAATTTTCCCAGCACGCACGTACATAGATAGGACTTGAAGCTCTAATTAACGCTAATATCCAGAGATTGCAGGATTTTCGTCAACCCCCGAGAATAATACAAAGTTTAGCACCGATACATTTTTTTTTCGCCGCCGTTTTTACGTTTTCTTTTAAATGTGCTTTCATAGTATCCATAATAAGAATACCTTTGGAATTGAAAAAAACACCTTCTCGCTTCTTCCAAACTTCTTGGAACCAATCAAGCATAATATTTTCATTTACCCAGCCTTTTTCATTGCAACGTATGACAACATTTCGAGGGAAATTACCTTTAGGCATAGTTTTTCTTTCAAATATTAGAAGGCGTTTTTAACTTCGTGCCGTCGCTACTGCAGGCAAGCATTACTGTAAAATGGGTCTTTACCTGTTGTTGAAGCGATACAGTTTTTACTCCGCAAGTATCAACGGTGCGATTTGGTGGGCAATAAAAAGTTAAAGGAACTTCATCCATATTTATGATATTTTTCAGGGAATACTTCCCATCTTCGATAGCCTTCCTTGTAAATTGAAGGAATGAAGTTTTCTTTGCCTCATAATCATCTGGAACCACTTCATTCATAGTAGTTCTAGTACGGATTCGCAAGTTTTTCCGGCGCATGAAACGATAGACCCAATTAGGGGCGTACGCAAGGGGGTTTAGGGGTTTAAATACCCCCTTGAGCTCAGACAAAATGACAAAAATAAAAAGTTTAGTAGAAATTATGCGGGCTAATATTTTTTTAAAATTATGACCCCCCCTATGAAAAAATTCTCCGTACGCCACTGGGCCCAATTAATTCTACCTTTAAAATTTGAAATCTTCATTTCTTCTGCCATAGATTTTGCTCGGAGACGAATTTTAACAGTAGAAACAGGGCGGCCTAGATTTCTCTGTTCGAGAACCCAGCCATGTAAATTATCTTCTAATGCAGACTACTGTTTTTCCATGACGATTGGACCGCTTTCTTCCCATGTTTTTTAATATTTGCTTTTGCTTGCGCCAATTTCTCACTGCTTTCTAGTCGACATCAAAATAACGGCCCGCTTCTCTATTTCCATCCGATTCTGCTTTCTGAATTACTTGCTGTTTGAAATCAGCAGTAAAACTACGACGATGTTTTAAAGATGTAACGAATGAATAATATTATAAGAAAGTGAAGAGGCCTTATGTTGTAGGAAGTAGGCACTACAAGTAAGAAGTTAGAACCAACAGTAAAGGGAATAACCTCAGATAGATAAAAACCAGACTCAGATTTGGTGGAGACACTGCCCTTTTTTTTATTAATTTTATAAGGTCGAGATGAGCTTGAACGGAAAATTTGTCCCCAGAAAAAAACGTATCTGCGAGGTTCTTAAAAATTTTCTTCTCTCTTTCTAAAATTTAGAAAAACTTTGCTTGAAAGCATTCAAAAACAGCCAGCAATGGTGTTGCCAGACGCCAAGGAAACCCTTAGCTCTCAACGAGACGCAGGGCTCCCTCGGCTCTGATCAATGATAAACCGAAACAAAGAACTCGAACGAAAAGGACAATTGTATGAAAGCGCATTCAACGCTGTGAAAATTCGCCAAGGATAATGCAGAGCGGAATTTGTCACCCTACCACAACGCGGCACTTTTCAGAAAGAGCGGCTGTCACGGAAAATCGAAACATATTGCCGTCCCGAGTGTCAGAATACGAGTCGATGGGCGCAAATTATGACCGTAAGGTTTAAGATCTACGGCTGCAGGTGGCTAGAATTGGAAATTTGGTCTGAAATATAATCCCAGATCGAGGGTAGCTCTGTTTGAAGAGAAGGGCTGCTATCGTGAGAAAACAGTTAGAGCTGCACCTGCAAGGGACAATATGAGAAAAAAAGGGACGCAAAATGTAGGTCCAAATATACAACAAGGGAAATATTTTGTTATCGTGCTTTTGTTTATATTTGATCGTCAGCCGTCCGCGCGACGTGCTTCCCCACCTCCCCTTCTTCCGATTTGGATGGTTTGAGCAATGAACAACTAGCAGATAGTTCGCGGCTGAAGAAATTTGCTTTCTAAACACAGATAGACCGCGGACTATGCGTGCGAAATTACGATATATATATATATATATATATATATATATATATATATATATATATATACATATATACATATACATATTGCTGCAACCGGTCATCGATGCAAAATAACAATGTCCGGCAAACACTGGTTGGGCGAACATCATTCCTTATTAAATAATTTTGTAAACAGTTTAATTAATTTTTATATTAAAAAAGGTGTTAAAAAGAAATAAAAGTATGTAAAAACCTATTAATTTATGCAGTCAATGAGACATACTAGTAATTTTTATTTGTATCTTTGCTTTAAACAGAGGTCAACTTTAAACTAAAGTTAGCAAAGAACCTCTTTTATCAGACAAATTAATAAACGAGCTTAATTTTAAAAACTTTAAAAGGAAAGTAGATATATAAGTGATGGAATTAACACTTGTGTTCAAGCCTATATAGACAAAGCGCCATCTTGTGTTGTGCTGGCGATATGCAGTTCACTGGAAAGAACATTTTGGGGCGCCTAGGGCCGAGGGCCCTTTATCCCCAGTATTGGACATATGTATGTAATCAACATTACAACTTATCCTTTGGCTGATATTTGGATAATATATATAGAAAAGGTAAGAGGAGAGGGGAAGGAAAAGAGAAAAGAACATAGACAACACAGCGCAGAATAAAAGTAAACAAGATATACAATTATATAAGGATATAAACATTGCCCATATTTTTTTTTCTTCCACTCTGAATATTCTCTTTACAAAGGGTGAGTACAATACAAAATCAGTTAAATAACATAGTATAAGACAAGATTAGAAACAAGAGATTGGTTGATATACAATAAATTACATAAATCAAATAAGAGAGTTTCAGATGGGTTTTTTTTTTTTGGGGGGGGGGGGGCATGAATATATTTACAACATTAGAATTGACATTTTAAACCTGAGGGCGAATGCCCGATAATAAAGTGGTGGCTCTCAGCCTGGGCCGATTTTCTGCAGGATCATAATCGGGGAGGTTGAAAATTTCTTCATTATTTATATTGTTCAGATTATTAAAGAAGTTATTGGATAGCTTTGCTATGATGTCTCGAATGGGTTCGATATTAAGAGTGTTATGAATAATGTCATTTCTGACATACTTGTGAGCTTTGATTATCATTCTAAGGGTTTTATTTTGAATAGTTTGCAGTCTCTGGATCTGAGTGATGGAAGCCGAACCCCAGACCGAGGCTGCGTAGAAGAGAATGGGTCTAAGCACCATCTTATATAATAACACTTTATTTCCCATTCCCATTTGATTGTGGTACAGAAGGTGGGCAATATATTTCCTAGCTTTATAAAATTTTGCAATCGTGTAGTTAGTATTACTTTTCCAAGTTAACCTACTGTCTAAAAATATTCCTAAATATTTAACTTCCCTCTCATTAACACAATTATCATTATCAGTATTAGTATTAGGAATTCTTATAACAGGTTGAGAAATAATTTTATCATTATTACTGGTCACCTGGGCATAAGATCTAATGGTATTAAAATTTTCGTTAGCATTTACACTATTAATATTAGAATTATCATTTAAACATGTGCAGTTCTTCTGGGCGTGGCGTGGGGCCTCCCCAGGGGAGAAAAGGTTAGTGTGAGCGTTGTGGAATCTGAGGCCGCGCGTGCTTTGTGATTGTGGCTCTCGGAACAAATAAATAATGTTTTTGTTATACAGTCTATTTAGTCTTGTTTTTGTGTATCATTTAAATTAAGCTATCGTGGACACCGGAGTGACCTGTGTCAGTGCTTTTTAATCCAGTGTGCATCGAAATCCTACCAACTTGGTTTCCAACAATTCTCACGGATGATTTAACTTTCCCCGTCGAGTGAAATTACATAATTTCAATAAATTGACACAAATTATCAACACGTGAAAAATACAAAATAAATGAAGAAAAGTAGGAGCACAATAATTGCAAAATAAACTGATATGCCAAGAAAAATTACAAATTCATTACTGTTCAATAAGGAGAACAGCCACATTTCATGCATTTTTTAAATTTCTGCTGAAAACTCACCTTTGTGGACAGATATTAACCCTACCTCTGCAGCTTCTATATCTCTGGTATCGAATTACTTTTTCTTTTCTCACTAGGTTATCTCATGATGTGCACCAAACTGGAAACATAACTAGGAGTGCTACCATGTTGCGATCGACTTATGTCACAGGTGACTTTTGCGTCATATTGACGTCAAAAGTTACCTAGATAGGAATTTGGTACCATAAATTTTCTTTTCTGTAATTTTCCTTTGCGTCATAATGACGACTTCTGACATCATTATGATGCGTATGTCACCTGTGACATATCTGGACTGTAATATGGTAGAACTCTGAAAATACGAAGTAATGCACTATAATTGTTATTGATATTTAGAATTTTAAGCAGAAAGGCATTTATACCAGATGTTTGGGCTATTAAGAAAACATCAGAACAGTTTTTTCTGAGTTCGCGACAGTTGTCCTTTTCTGGAACTGTCTTGGGTGTTTCATATCTCAGCAAGATCATTTTGGTTAAAAATGTCGCTCTAGCCCACCGTAAGGATGTCGGCTGGATTGTCTCTGCTTGCGCAATAGAACCAGAATCTGGTAAGGTTTTCGATTGAATTTCATTGACACAGTTCACCACAAAGGGTTTCTATCTTCTACTAGAACATTTAATCCAGTAGAGAATCCGGGAATCAGTCCAGAAGAAAGTGGATAATACCTTTTTCCTGTCAATTACTTTTTTGACTTCGCTGATCAATCGAGCAACAAACAAGGCGCCTAGCAGTTCTAGTCTCGGAAAATTTTCTTTAGCGGTGCAACTCGGCTCTTAGAAGAAACAAGATGAACTCTCACCCTTCACTCATCCTTTAGATAAACAGCTGCTCCATTGGCCTTCTGACTAGCATCGGAGAAACTGTGGATTTCAACTTCACTATTTATTGATAAGTCAAAAATAAATCTTTGAACGCACAATTCTAATAATTTTGGTAGTTCTGAACACCACTCAGTCGCGCCACAGATCTTTATTGTACATTCTTACTTTAATCTGGCGCAAATTACGATCCCTTGTGATGACGTATGATGATATGCACAAGTACTATATCGCCGGAAGGAGATACCGAGATTACCCGCATCTCATTAACGGAGTTGGTTTTCCTTTTTCTTGCATTGGCAACGTGTATGCTCGTTTATTTACAGCAGTCTTGCTATTTAAACTGGAGCTCGGCGATGAGCACATTCACTAATTTACGGCCCTCATCTCTCCATTAAAAATAAAATACTTTTATACAATGCAGTCATATTGCTGATTGCCACTTATTATGACTGCCACTTCGAATATCGATGTATTAAAAAGAGTTCAAAATAAAACTCCCAGGAAAATAGCTCAGGCCCCCAGATATCTTACCAATAAGATTATTAGGAGGAACTTAAATATTGACGCTCCTAAAATACATTCATTAAACTCTCTTCAAATTTTTAACGACGTCTACAGCTTGCCGAATCCGAATGTAGTTGAATTACCGGACTATGATCTTCGGAAAGTCAAGCAACCCGGCTGCGATGCTTGCGAAGTCGATCTTTTTCCTCACTAACTTCAAGGCTCTCTAATTTAAACTCTCTTCATACTTCCAGTGTCGTGCAGCCACCCAATAGCCACGGAACTCGATCTGAGCCGTTCTCCCATCGATCGCGTTTAGCTTCCAGTAGTCATTTTTCTTAACTTTATTTTTTTGATAGCTTAGAGTTTCAATTCTTGTAACTCTTCTCTCCATCTTGTACTTAATTTTTTACTTAACTTCTTATCTCTCTCTTCTTCTTTATACATACATACATACATATATATATATATGTAATGAGACGGACTTCTCGATGGGTGGTTGCAGTCATGGCCATAAAAATGATACAATTTTAGCCTTTATCAAGATAACGTTGGTGGACGGGTTCTCACTTCATCATAGGGACAGGACAAACTGAAGGGTCAGCTAGCATGAAGTTCTATGTACAAGACCCGTAACACCTGATCAACATGTTTGAGAAAATATATCTAGAAAAATCTGTCTCCGACAGCGTGTATCTCCTTTTTATTTGGAAATTTCCTAAATTGTCTGCTAGGGCCATGTAGGTTTATAATTGGTCAGGCCCCTTCTCTGAGAGCGTAAACTGTAGCTCTAGTGATCAATTTAGGTTAGAGGTAAAAAGGGGAATGTAAAAGGACGCGGGAATTTTTAGCCCTTGATTTAAGTTTTGAAAACCCCTGAGAATTTTCCTTACGCACACACATATATATATATACACGTATGTATATATATATATATATATACGTATATGTATATATATATATGTGTATATGTATATATATATATATATATATATATATATATATATATATATATATATATATGTATGTAATATAGAAAAACAGATCGAGGAATAGGATCACCGAAAAAAAAAGTAATGAGAGAAACCCCCTAAGTTTAAGAAGTAAACAACTTCAGCAAACAAGATTTGAAACACACATGTGAGCCACCTGTGGGCCATGAAGACAAAATTTTAGTCCCTCTTTGACGTTACAGAAGTCGTCATTTAAACCAGTTAATCCCATTTTGACACTAGATAGTCACATAACTTTTAGTCCCCCAACATCTGTGGTTTGACTTACACTTAACGCGAAGCACCTGCAGCCACAAAACGGCTTATCCCACGCTATCTGTTCGGCCACACTAAAAACAAAAAAGTGCAACGGCCAATGAAGAGATTCAAGAACCCCAAAACACGCCCTCAAAGAGTGTAAATGGTCAGGCACCCCCCCCCCCAAAAAAAAAAAAAAAAAAAAAAATCCTTAGGTAAGATTTTATATTTTTAAGTAAGGAGTTCACACTCTCTATTCTGGCACCAGTTAGATCAGACTTTTCTCTATTCCACCGTCATGTGACGGTGGAATAACTCTCCTATTAGTATCTTGCACATTAAATTTTTTCTCAATTTACTTAACTTTTTCTTCTTTTTAAAAAATAAATAAACTACTGATTTTATTCTTAATTTCTTAAATTTATGCAAATTGTAATACTCTCAACCGTTAATCCTTCAATTTCTCTTTTTACTTTTTATATCAATTTATATTATAACTGTCTAGGGTGTCAATCTTAAGTGACTTGCATTTAAAAATTTATTGTGTTGCAATTCAAGGATACTCAATAAGTAATTGATACCTTCATAAAAGGGGATTTGGCCTTTGGTACCCCAAAGAATCTCTATATTATATTAGAATGTATTGGGAAGTCAGTTGAAGTAATGCATTCTTTCACAATTAGGTACTCCGTAAAAACCAATTACCTTGACCTTGTATTGGGGAGTCGTGTTTGTAGCTCAAGAGAATCAAGCTTTAGGTTTGATAGGTAAAAGTTGAAGGACACTGACTTGTGGAATGTTATTACGTATTATACTTTAATTCCAATGGTAGTTATTATTTCATTGCCTATGTATTGATTCTCGTTGTTCAGTTTTAGTCATGTTATGACTTAGTGCTTTATTAAGAACTACGTAATTATGTAAAGGGACTTTATTTTTGTATATCCTTTTGTGGTTCTTTTTTTTTAAAAACTGTAAATAGTTTAGTTAAATACTAATTGTAAACTGTTGCTTGAACCATTGAAATAAATGCATATTTAGTTTTAATCGGGCTCACACCATATTTCACAGTAAGTGGGTACTCTATAGTCGGATGTTAACCCCTCCCCTCAACAATAGTTTTATCACGTAATTATCTTCCTGCTACACTAAAATTATCCTTTAATTCTTTCAGTCTCTTTTCCAGGGTAATGACATCTTGTCCTTCATTTATTGAAACACAGTCTTGTTAAATATCACTAAGGCTTGATATTCATTATTTTTAAAATCATCTATTATACCAATGAATTCTAATTCCCAGAAATCCCTCAAATTAGTATCTATTTTTTCTGTAACAAAATTACACAACTGATTTTTAGATTTTGAATCCGTAAGATCCAACTGAACATAGTGTCATGTAATATTAAACGGTCTTCCTTTAATTTTATAACATTTTAAAAGTTTATAAAATATTTCCTTTCCCAATAGTGCATCTATCTTACCACATTCACTAAACTTATTGTCTGCATATCTTATGACTGGGGAAGTCAAAACTCTCAATTTTCATGGGTTGTGAGGGCATTAAACCAGTAATTTTGGGGTACTATCAACATATAAAGGTGTCTCTTATATCCTCCACATATGTTTGAAATCATAGCGAAAGTTTTCTTTTTCTAAAAAGTAATAAACTCTTCTAAGTCTGGTAACTTTGTAGTTTTTAACATTTCATACTGTTTATGGGATTCGCGATCTAATTTTGAAGTAATAACGGTAATGAGAATTAGCTTTGTTCATTAATTTCTAATTTTAATAGTTTTAATCCCTGTAAATGTTTTAAAACAGTGTCAACTAAGTTATGAAGTTGTTTTTCCAGATTCTACAATATTTTTTTTTAAATTCCATTTATAAGATTATCAGCTATTAAGAGTTTGTTTTTATAGCATTTTGTCTTTGTTATGTACAGCTCAAACACAATAATTAAGTCCTCTTGAGTTCTATTGATATCATCAAGCAAGGTTTTCAAATTATAAACACCACAAGTGCAATTTAGACTAACTAAATCCCTCATATTAAAAATAATAATTATCCTTTTGGTCTACTGGACCAAAAAATGATAGGATCCCCAAAAGTAAGTAAATAAATCAAATACACTAGTTCATTTTAAAAGTAACAAATAATAGTATACTGGACTGTATTATAAGGAGGAGAAGATGCAAGGCAAGTCTTACTCCTACTGTCAAGGCAGTAATTCTTGCCAACACTCGGGCAAAAACATAGGGGTTCTCTCCCCACATTGGGTTTGAAAAATGCTATCTACAAACTCGAGGGAGATTTAACACATTTTGAAATTATTGTGTGCAACAATCACACTGGATTTTTCACATTTTAAATGCACTAAATGTCCTAGTTCTACTTAAACCTAGGTAAAATATTCATTGTTTTCCATAGTAAAAACACCATATGTCACATTTAATGAAGACCATTAGTTTAAATTCATTCTGCAATCTTAAATCAACATAATCATTATAAAAAGATGAAGCTGTTTATAGAGTGAAGAAACGAAAGGCAATTTTAAGGAAATAAAATTCTTCCAAATAGCTGAAAGCTTAATATTATGTTCAACATAGAATACTAAATTAATTGCATACCTATTTTGTGGAATTTTTTTTAAACATCTTAATTTTAAATATTAAAATAAGTTTATAAAAATTCATCTCAAGTTTTATTTTTAAAAAATAAAACTTTTATTTTTTTTATAATGGGTTATTTTAATCTTTTATTAAAGACTTCTTCAGTTAAATTTTTGATAATACACTGGTGTCCAAAATTAAAGTTGTGAAGTCTCACAGAATTTTGTTTATTAATGATTTTCTGTAGGAAGAGACTGCCATGCAGTGTAGCTAGCATAGTCACAGGCTATAAGTAATATACATCATGTCTGAGAGCAGGAAAAATTATGTAACATAAACCCTTCTTGGTCTCTCTTTATAAAATAACGTCCTGTTTATGAAAAAAATTTGTTTCTACAAACTAATCAAATACTTCCTGTACAATATAAAGATTTATTGTGCAATTTGTAGCACAGTGTACAGCATGTCTAAATTTTAATTAAAAAAGAAGTTTTAGGATATATAAATATATATATGTGGTGCTTTTAGAAATGAATTTTAATAACTTATTTTTAAAAATAAATGTCTTGCTAGTTTTTTTTTTCTAGTTTTGTATTATGTATGTTTAACAATCTTGTGTAGAAAACCATAATCAAACAATAATTTGATTCCAACAACTTTAAAAATGTACATCATAATTTATGTTTATAATTATTCTAGATTTTCATATAGTCTTGCAACATCAGGCATGTCTCCTAATTCATTTAAAAAATTCAAGGCATGTGTTCTATCAGGTTCCGGCACTGACACTGTAGAAATTGGAAAGTAGCCCACAAAGGCCTCTTCTACAACAAATTTTTGCTCTATCTCCCTCTTCACTACATGAATATCTTCTGGAGCAGAAAAAAACTGAAATATATAAAAAGAAAGAAAATTAGTTTAAAGATGAAAAAACACAGTAAGTTACTTTTTAAAATTAGCAACCTTATACTACAGAATTATCACTATTTCATTCTAGATAGTCAATTTCTAGAGAAGATATACAAGAAATATAATAAAGTTTGTCCAGTGTTGACCTAATTTGTTTTCTGAGGTCAATTTACATGAAAATCAAATTAATAAGAACCCTTTCCCTTTAAATTAATATATAGCATTAAAATGAAATTAAGGTTAAATTAAATGTAAAGATTTATAACTATTCTGAGTTTATTCAGAAATGTTTTAAGTTATATAGAAAAAAATTTCAGATGAAAAGTGATACTATAAAATTTTCAGCAATGGGTATAGAAAGTGAGAAAAGAACATATATTTTTAAAGAGTTTTAAGAATTGTGACAATTTTAATTAATACAATATTACATACATAACACTATATATATATATATATATATATATATATATATATATATATATATATATATATAAACTGACAAAATGTTTCTTTCAGATATACTAGAAGACTATAGTCCTTTTTTTTTTTTTTTTTGTTCCCAGGGCTTATTTGCCTTTTGTTCATCAATGTAGAAAGGAACTCATTTAGAACTTGAGATTAGGCAATAACTTATGAGTTGCTGTGAGAATGCCCTCCCTCAGGAGTGATTAATTAGACTTTTCTTCTTGGTGGGAGGAGAGTCCAAGACATTAATTTTGCTATGGCTGTTTAAACATTGTGGCTACAAGAATACATACAATTACAGGTAAATTCACAAAAGTCTTCAATTTTTCTTAGGAGAATTGGCATCTGGTTTAAAAAAAGTGTAAGAAATGCCACATGTAGCATTTATTAATACAAGCTTTGGTTTTGATCCAATTTAAATGAATCACATCCTTAATTTAATTTGAATGAATGGGAAAGTAAAGATTAAAAAATAGAATATGAATTGGCAATTTTTCAGAAACTATTGGAGCTACTATTTTTTATATTCTTACATACACACACATTATAAATTAGAGGATTATGCCTACATTTCCCTCAGTTGTGACTGAAAATATTCTGTTGTGAAATTCTATCAAAAATACATAAATAAATAAATAAATAAATAAAGCCTAATTAGTTTTAAATGTTTATTTTATTAAATTTCCATGGTATTTAAAATTTAGGTAATTCATGAATAATATATCATACGAAATATTTTGAATATAAACTATAAAGTTTGAAATATATTTAAGATGCAGTTAAAAACTGTTAATTTGTGAGGGGGGGAGGAGACCCAAAGAAAAGTTGTTATACATTAATTTTAAAAAGTGGCATTGTTTTAAAAGGAACAAAATTTTAGAAAATAACTTTGAATAAATATTTATTTGTGTAAAAATGAATATAATGATTATAGCATTTAAAATGTGAACTAAATAAATATGCTTTAACACCAATGCAAGACAAACTTTACAAGGTACTTAGTTCAACTTATCCCAAAGGCCTGTTATTTTGTAAACCTTAAAATGCATTAGGTAGAGATATGCTGCAGAAATAATTTCCAATATAACATTACTTCATAAATATTCTCCTCTTCGCCTTTTATTAATTCAAAAAATAATTTATCTGAGTATATTGTTGGTATGAATTTGAAATTTTTTAGTGATACTAACATCAAGTCGCTTTGTATTTAACTGTCAGCCTTCTGGCTTATATGATGAATGGTTGACATTTAAATCCCAATTTGTTGTACTAAATGATGGCAATAAGCAATTACTTTATTCTCAGAAGCTTTAATATTTATACTATTCTCTTGATAGGAAATGATACACAATTATAAATTGTTAATAATTCACATATCTTGTTTTAAGTATTGATGAAAAGATATAAAATAAGCCTTTAAATGCATTTAAATAAAATTAAGAAATCTGGAAGTAGTTCTTTCCAGATTAAAACCAACAAATTGTAACATACACAAAAAGATGTAACAGGAAAAAAAATATATTTTTTTTTGGTATTGGAATTTATGAAAGACAAAAGAAATTAATAAATACAAATTAGAAATTTAAAATTCTATTGGCAACAAACATTTGGTTTTTACTTCTATTAAAAATATAATTTTACATTAAAATAAATAATATGCACACATGTATAATCAAGTATGAGATAGAGCAGATATGAATAGGCATGTGAGATTATACTGTACCTATACTTTCTACAAATGATTTTAACCATGCGTCTCATATCACCAATGTTATCAGTTTCATATTCAAAGATAACGATGACACCTCCAGGGCCTAACAATTCTATAGTTCCAGATTGAAGTTTCTTACTCTAAAAAAAAAAAAATAAAAATAAAAAAAAAAAAATCAGATTTATTTGATTTAAATTGGATTTTGATTTTTTTCTGAATACTAATTTTAATTGTTGTTTTTATGTTTTTTGCAATATATATAGAATAGTTTGTTATAAAAAGTAACATCTTATCTATCTAGTATATTCTACTTACTGATTACCAAAAATTAAATATATAAATTTTAATCTAAATACATTCTTTTATTTTGTAATTGGATAGTGCAGACTATTTATTTAAAAAAAAAAAAAAAAAAAAAAAAAAAAAAAAATCACAATTATTTCAATATTTTTAAGCACTGAATTGTGGATTTAATTGTTTCAATAAAAACACTAGCTTTGATACTTTATCCGCTCCTAATTGGTTAAGAAGGCTAGAATGAACGATATCAAAAGAAGAAAACTGCTTTTCCATTCCAGCAGATGAAGTCACGGCTGTTGTTATTTGGTAGACAAATTGGATTTCAAGCTCTGTAATACTCTCTTTACCCCCCCCCCCCATTACATCAAATGAATTCTACCAGTCCTAATCAATCATTGTACTATCCCCTACTACATATTTTCTAATAACAAACCCTAAATTCTTGGAAAGCACATGCTATCTATTGACACTTATTTACTTATTGGTATTACTGTGCTGACTGATTCCCAATTCTCCTGTCTTTGGAATAGAGGTTTTAAAAGAAGTGAAAAAAATTATTATTTAGTCATTGATTTAAAAAAAAATCAACTGATTTAAATCATGCCAACCCTGGTTAAAAAATTATCATTTTACATAACTTCTGCAAACGGCTTTAACAAATTTTGTGCAAAATTCCCAATGTTTGACCAAAGGTCTTATTCATATATTTTACATTTTTCTTATATTTGAACTTTATCCAATAAATTAACAATTAATATGAGTATTTAATACTATGTAAATGTGCTGTGGTTCTTTATAAGGTACATAAGGCTGAAATGTGGCTCTCTTTAACCCCAGGCATGCCTACAAATGTACTAGGTCATAATAAAGCCAAGTTTGCCAACATGTTAGGCAGAAAATGTTATTTTAATTGATTAAATAACCATTTTATGAATTATTACTTTTTCTTTGAACAATGCACCTCCAAAATTAGATTATCCCCTTTAAATGTATTAAACTATTTAATTTTTTAACTACTCCATTCCTTCCTTTTTATAGAACTTTCTACTACAGTGGAATTATCTTTTGTGCTTTGTATATATATGACAGCTATGTGAATAAATGCTATAAAATATTAATATTAGTACCAATTTTACAAAATACTTTAAAACTTTCATAATCCTCTGGTGTATATTTCAAAGAATGATATACTAATTGCATTTATAAGTTAACTTAAAAATTAAAAATGTATTCTTACAGTGCAAATCAAACTATTATCTTATATTTGATTTACACTGATAACACATTTTTATAGCTACATGCAGCTAAAAATATTAGTTTTCAGAAAGATGATTTAAGTAAATTAATATGACTTACACTAGCCCTTTTTAAAGCATTTTCAAGGGTTGAAGATGGTACATTATTCTTCTTGGCTTCTTCTAAAATATTAGCTAATTTATTGTTTCCTTTAGGATCTGGACCTTTTTCTAATGAACAAGAAAAAAAAAATATTAAATAATACTGTACAGAACTATAAATATTTTTAGTATTTAAAAATTGTTTTTCGTCAAATGTATACAATAATTTTTTTTTTTTTTTTTTAAGAGATGGAAATGGAAGTAAAAATTCATAAAAATTTGGATAATGAATAAATTATTCATAATGCTAATTGGAAGTATTTAACATATTTAATGACAAATTAGTTATACTAATAGGTCTAGTTATAGGTCGGTTATTTTGTTCTAGTATCCCACAGAAAAATTGATAGCTCACCCACAAATTGTCCCTGACATTAAAAACAACTTCTCTGGTGGTCTAGGAAATAACCCTGATAAGCAAGAAATATTTTTGCTAACAGTATGACTTTGAAACATTCTTATCATTATAACAAAATGCATTTCCTCAGTTCTAAATTTCACAAAAGCAGTATTTCAAGAGAGAAAAAACAATACAACTGAAATGATTTCACAATGAAGAATACATTTTAAATTACTGATCTATACAGATTTAGACACCACAAAATATATATTATTATTTTGTGATGTAAATGTTTTTACTGATGATTATCTAAATTTGTTGAAGATTTTTAGTTTTACTTTATGCTTAACTTAATTAGGTTTTGAAACAAATAAGAAAAAATTGTCAAAAGGGGCAAGGGATTTTGGTAACAAGCCAGAGGACTTTAAATAGGATGATAGCGGTTGAAAGAACGAATTATTTATCAATACGCGGGATTACATTTAAGTAAATCAACATTTTCTTCACAAAAATGGAGGCTGCAGTACAAAAACAAAGAAAAATCATCTTGTTGAATAGCAAATCATTATATTTTGATTAAAAAACTATATACGATAGAAAGAACAACAAAATAACGTTAAATATATGAATCAAATAGACGTAATATATTCCAAATGGCTGGCATACCTCTAACAGCAGCCACTACTTGACGAATGTACTTGTTACACATCAGGGCTTTTTGTCTATCTTTTTCAGCTTTGATGTGTTTAATATTCTGCCATTTCGCATGCCCTGCCATATGCCTGCATATAAATACATGACTTTTGAATGGAAAAGCGAAATTATTTAGCTTTTTGAGAGCTTCTGCAGAGTAAAGTGCATTGTGTCTTATATTTGCAATACTACGCGTTTTACAATAAAAATTAAATCCAGATATACCATAAAATGTTTTAAATATAGTACAAAACTTTTCACGAGATAATAATGTTAACATTATATATTATATATAAACGAAATTAAAAATAAATAAAGTATTCTGCTAACTCAACATGGACTTTTTCGCTATTTTGATATCCAAGGGTCACAACAAATGCGTTTTGCAATGGAAAAGATAAATTGGAGATTCGTTACTTCAATGCTTCATAATAAAAGATACATAAATTTTTATAAATTAATTTATCGGATTATTTTGAAATTTTGATAGTCCGGATTTATTAAGTCTTATTAAAAATATTGTTTTTCATACTATGATCAAATGTTACATTGATAAATGAGATTGTAAGCTGCATTCACTGGAATTGAAAATCGATTCCATACTCTAAATTGAAGTGAACTGCTGAACTAAAGTATGTGATATTTGTTTATGTACTAGGATACAACGTGTTGAGAGAGGTGATGTATTTATACTGTATCATTTAAAACTTGTAACAAGTTATGTACTTTTTTGTTAAGAGTCAAAGAAAAGTATCATATTATGTGAAACCGAAAATAATTTAGATTTGAAATGTATAGTAAAAGGTGTTAAAGACTCATTTAGCCACATACAATACTAGGCAAATAATTAGTAAGAAATAGACTAGATTTTATTGTGCAATTAAAGCTTCTTATTGTATTCTTTATTTAAGAAAAAAATTGTAAAATTTTAGGCATAGTTTTATTTCGTATTTCCTATTGATATTCTGTAACTAAATATTTTATTGTCTTTATTCCTCATTTTATTATAATCTTAAATGAAATTCGTATTATAACTTATATAGTTGTTTATTAGTGAACGTTCTCTTTTATAAATTTATTTTTATGATTTCTTTTTTATAGATTTTTTTAGAAGTTATATTTTTAGATAACATTTTTAATATTTTGTGTGGCCATTCTCTTGATATTACTTTTGAGATGAGTATAGTTGTTGAGAACAAAAAGTTTTTCAAAACAATGTAAACCTTTATTCTATTTCTGTAGGTTAATTAAAATATTATAATCTTTATAAAATTAATTTTTTATGTAATTTTAATACATTTAAAATAATTTCTAGAAGTGAAGTATTGAGATTGATATTAAAACATTGTTACCAGCTGTTAATATTTGAATTCATTTTATAATATTAGAAATCAGATACAGTCATTGAGATTTGGCATGAGATTTGCTGTATTTTAAGATCTGAATGTTTAAAAGATAATTTACTTTAATATCGCAAAATTTTAATTCACTCAAAAATGTATTTGTCAGATTTAAAAAAAATTTTAATAATTTTCAACTTTAATAAGTGATTAGCATTTAAATCTATTTCAGTAATTCTATTAAATAACAACAGCAAAACTCAGAAAATTTTTTAAAATCTATAACATCTAGAAAAACCTTGAAACAATTCAAAAAACCCCACTTGGTTGGTTTTTTCTTATAAAACCCAATGGTTTGACAACAAATTTATCTTAACAGTGATCAGTAACTTCCTTAGCTATCAGTCAAAAAGGTTTATGGAATCCAACTTTTGATCCTGAGTTTGTCTTATGATAGGTGAACAGGTAGGGTGTTGCAATCTGATAAAAGTCTGTAGATTAACATCCTGCTACTGTCATATATTTGTAGCCATTCAGAATAAACTGTAGATCCAGGTTTAATTAGTCCTCATTCTAGAAAACATTGGTTGTAACACCTGCAATACATTGGTTATAATACCTACAAACTTTTTTTTTACCTTTTAAATTTTGGAAGTTTTTGATCCTTAATATTTGCAAGAAGAAATGACAGCTTCTCAAATACTGAAAAGAATCTTGTTGATCTTTCTCTCCCAGATTTTCAAGACTTAACAAAAGTTGTTATATCTTGACATTTTGTCAATCTGAAATTAGGTTAGAACTATAAATGTAAGAATTATTTGATAACTCATAATGAGCCATACTCTCTGATAAACATAAGGATTTTGTTACACTATGCTAGAATTTTTGCTTAGTTTCAATCATCCTTGTCAGGAACCGCGTTAGAGGCAGATCACCAAGTCATTTTTTCAGTATGCTGAAATTCAGCGGTATTATTTTGATTGTGAGTTTGAGAAAAATACTGATTTCTAAAATACCCAATTAATTGAAATTTATATCACCTTTCCCACCTGCCTAATATTTTAGCAAGAGAACATTCAGACCTGCAGATTTGTTTTCAGGGTTAGAAAAAATCATGATAAAAAAAAATCAGATTTATTTGTTTAAATCAGATTTTTTTTTCTGAATTCTAATTTTAATTATTGTGTTTTTATGTTTTTTTGCAATATACATAGAATAGTTTGTTATAAGAATCAACACCTTATCTATCTAGTATATTCTACACACTGATTATCTAAAATTAAATACATAAATTTTAATCTAAATATATTTTATTATTTTGTAATTGGATGGTGCAAACTAAATAAGATGTGACTTTAAAGAACAAATTAAATATTCATTTAATGCAAACTATTTATTAAAAAAACAAACAAAGAAATCACAATTATTTCAATATTTTTTATGCAACAAATTATGGATTTAACTGTTGCAATAAAAACACTAGTTTTGATGCTTTATCCACTTCTAATTTGTTATGAAGACTGGAATGAGCAATACCAAAAGAGGAAAACTGTCTTTCTATTCCAGGAGATAAAGCCACAGCTGTTGTTATTTGGTAGATAAACTGGATTTCAAGTTCTGTAATGCTCTTTTTACCCCCCCCCCCCTTACATAAAATGAATTGTACCAGTCATAATCAGTCATTGTACGTACCCCTACTACATACTTTCTGATAACAACCCCTAAACTTTTGGAAAGTACATGCTATCTATTTACACTTATTTACTTATTGGTATTTCTACACTGACTAATTCCTAATTCTCCTGTCTTTGGAATATAGGTTTTAAAAGAAGTGAAAAAAAAATGTTTTAAATCAATGATTTTTTCAAAAAAATCAACTGATATAAATCATGCCAACCCTGTTTGTTTTCCCATATTCTTTTAGTATACAAGGATATGTCTCAATCACCTGCAACTGCTTCAATTCTAGATCTTACATTCTAAACCAATTCATGGCCCTGTAGGAATAATGTGTAATATCAGTCAGGCAGATCTTACTGAAAGGCATACATCATCAGCCAAGATTTAGATTCATAAATGGCTAATTATTGTTACAACTAATTTAAAACAAACTAATTTTATGGATTATGTATAAACTGCTGGATAACAAATTTTGGCCGAACGCTGGCCGATTGGTTAGGGCACTGATCTTCGGTACCAGAGTTTGTGGGTTCGAATCCCACTATGGCATGGATGTTCATAGCTGTTCGGAATTGGCTCTAAGCAGTAGGTCCTGGTCTCATTAGCCTGTGTGTGCAAAACAGTAGACCATAGCGCTCCAAACCAAGCCAAACAAATTTTGATAAATAATGATTCTAAGAAAAAGTAATTTAATAAACTTTTGGTTTAAGTAAAATGAAGTTATGTATTAAAAATTATTAGATATTTTGTGTAGAATATTTATAGTGCAATGATTATTTTATATTTATATAAACATTGCCAATTAGTTCTTAAGGGATCCTTTACCTTGATCGAGGAAGAATATTCAATTTTTCTCTTTTCATGATATTTTAAAAAATATTTAATGCTTTTCTTATCTTATGTATGTAAAATTAATTTTATTAAAAAGGAATTTTTTTATTAGGTATTGAAATCCAAATATAAAATGGAAGCAAAGAAAATAGGTAGTAAAAACTCAGGGAAGAGTAAGGTAAATATTTATAAAAGCAAATATTACTCATTTTTAGTATTTAATAATGTCATGCATCTTCTTTTTCATATAGCATTTGAAAAAATTAAAGTAACTGTTTGTTACTTTAATTTTATCATATAAAATTGTATAAGAGGTTTTTAACAAAAACAACAACAACAACAAAAAAAAAGAAATAATACAATAATATTGCATAATATAAAACATTTGCATAAGTAACTGAAAATAGGTGTGATTGATGTAAAAAAAATTCTTTAATCCTGTATAGAAAAAATGCAATTGTTTTATTTACTGGGGGTAATCATTGTAGCGAGAACTCTGCAGTTTTAAGCAAAGGGATTCTTGAACTCTTTAAGGCCCAGACTCTGAAATTTTAAAAATCTGCTTGAGTTTTGCATGATTTAACCCTTTGCACATGAAGGCTCAGAGCAGAGCCATTTAAAATTTGTCTTCAAACTTGAGGTCTTTGCTATGGAGACAATGTAACTATTTTTCAGTGTTTAGCATAAGAACAAAAACAAATCGTAAAAACTAGTTATGGGTGTTTTGCTGTTGGTGACAAATGATGGTAGTGACTCACACATTGTTATGCTCTCAATAACAGCAAACAATCGTGGTTTGAGCAACACTTCGCATTCTGGACTTAGATGCAAGTGAGTTAAATTATTCAGCAGTAGAGTGTATCAGATTCGAGTTTATCTGTTGTTTTTATGTTTTGAATTATATTTAGAGAGGCTGTTCACACATTTTTAGATGATGTTTATAATAGTCACAAAATTAAATTACATAAAATTCTTGTGTTTGAAATGTTCTGTTTCATAGCCCTTATTCTGAACTATCTTGCGACACCGTGATTTCCAGGATAATATTGCCTTTTGAAGTGTCAGAAGAGGTATTCTATCCCATTCCTCCTGAACAGCTTTCCTGTTAGGGTTTTGGATAATGTAGATTTTAAAAGTCCGAAAGCACAAAAATTGATATACATTGGGAGATTTAGTAGGGATATTAGTGAAGGGGTATGGTTTTTCCTTAGATACTTGTTTGGAATTTTTGTCCCACTTGAAGTTCCAATTTGACTTTTTTTTTCCTTTCTTTTTGACGAAATTACCTATTGATGCTTTATATATCACAAAACCATGACTCTCCTATTGTTTTTGGATAATGGAGTATGAATACTTCTCTTCAGAAAGAGCATAAATAAAGTCTTCGAACTGCTGCTTTGTTTCTAATAAGTGGAGGAACCAAATTGAAGTAATTTTTTAAGACTGGAGCAATGTACTGAATTTACAAGACCATCTGTTCTTTAATATTTTATTTTATCCTCTATTTGTACCGCTTATTTTTTAACTAGCAGTTCTCTGTCTGTAAGTACTATTTGTACTACTTCATGACAAGTACTGTAAGTACTTGTCATAAAGTAGTGATGTTCATCTATATCTTCCCACCTTGTGAATTATTTTCCTTTGCTGTGATTATTGCGATCGAATCTATGAACATTGAAAGAGAAAGGCATCTTTATAACTACACTCTTTCTAATCTTGATATTTTTAAAAAAATCAGTTGATATATCTTTTCAAATACATATTAAGTGAAGAAGGATGACTCTCCTGTCCTAATCTTTTTTAAGTACTATTTTATATGATTTTGTAAATGAAAAATAACCATCTTACTGATATTGCTTCTAATCACGTGTGAGAACTCTTCAAGCCTCATGCTGTAGGAGATGCTTTCTTGTTAATAAATTAGTACTGAAACTGTAATAAAGAACATTAATAGTAATTTTTCAGCTGTGTTTTTACTGCTGATACTTTATAATCTGTTATGTGATTATACCAAACAATTAACAAATATATACACACATATAGTTTGCATGTACCAAACTAAAAAACCATATCAACAGTTATTGAATATTTGGCTGCTTTAAATATTACAAACTAATCATTCTAAATTAATCCTGAGTTCCTGAAAATTTTAATTTATTTTTTAGATCATTATTTTGACTGTTACAAAAACATCTTGCTCCAAATCAACATTGTGGCTGCTACAAACTCTCTTTATCCTGCTATAAATATTTAGCTTAGTTGTTCTGAAAACTGACTAGCATCTCGGTAGCACAACATCATAAATGCACCGGCCTCAAAATGCGCCAAGTATTTGCTATATTTGGCAAACTATCATCCGGTGATCACAATACCATAAGTGCACCGGCCTGAAACAGGCTGGTGCATTTATTTAAATGCACCCGTGTGTAAACAGCTATGGTAAACTCTAGCTTTTTTTCACATCACAAATGCATCCGTCTGAATAAAAGGCCAGTACATTTATGATCATGCCACCTGCTATGATTTTGTTTTAAAATGACATTTTTTGTAATGTTTTATTATTTTAATTTTTCTTGTCTTAAAATCGGTAATATCGATCACCACAATATGAATACATCAGTGTGAAAAAGCCATATAAAAATATATACAGTAAACACTAACACTTTTTTTTAATTAGAAATCCCACATAAATAAATCTGTGGCAAACATTTTTGTTTCAAAATTAAATTTTTCTTATTTTAATTTGCCATAAAATTGGTAATTTTTAAAATAATTAATTTTTACTGGAAATTTATTTTATAATTATGATTATAGAAAACTATGCAAATTATGTAACTTAGTCCAAGAAAAATATTTTAATGAAACTGTTTTATTATCAAGCATTTTATATAGAAATGACATGTTTATTGTAGCATAAATATTTGAGCATAGTATATATTGCAACAATTTTTTTCATAATCCACATACAGTCGAATAGCAAAGGGGGGATGTGATAAGCCCTAAGCATTATTTTCAGAAATTCTTGAGCCTGAAAAGGACTTTTTTTTGCTCATTAACAGAAAAAAACACATTCCATCTTAACAACACAAAGCTACTGTAAAGACGCTACTGGTAAAGATCTGTTTATACGGTAAACCTAATTTTCTTATATCTCATCTTTAAAGCTTCCAGAACAACTGCGCAAACGCTGTACAGCCGGTGCATTTATGATGTTGTGTGACCCAGACGCTAGTTGAAAACTGCTACAAAATGCTTAAAGGGGTGCAATATCCCAGGACTCTGCATGTTTTCCTTCCTCCCAGTCTTTTTGTTCACCCATCAACCTAGGATAACATTTTGTACCCTATTTCTCGTAAGAGAGTTACCCACTGCATTCTTCTTTTTGATACTCTTTCTTGAGTAGTTACACCCCTTTATATATCCAAGCTCTAAGGTACTGAATTAGGAATGGAATTAATATAAAATTTTTAAATGCTTTTCAGGAGTACTGCTAATAAATTTAAATTGTTTCCCTTACAAGCATTAAGATCTTAATATCGTATTCTATAAAATAAAAGTTTTAAATATGCAAATAAAATGTAAGAAAACTCTTCTTAGTACTTTATATTGATATTTACTTGTTTGCATCTAGCATTAAAAATGTATTTTTTAAAATTTATTAGTTTTTATTAATTTCTATTAAATTTATTAATTCTATTAATTTTATTAATTTCTTTCATTTCTAAAATATTACCATTTCATAGATTTTCAGAAATATAATATTTTTAGTTTCAGATCAGCCAGATTTACTTACCCCATGAAATGATTGTAAAGTTTTCTAAATTTTCTTCCCCTGATTCTTTACGTACTGAAAATAAGAATTCTTTATCATCTTGAGAACAAACCACAGATACATCAGTTTTGGATCAATTCATTTTCAGTTATCAGTATCAAAGAAAGATGCTGATGTCAAAATCCACTTAATTTGATTCAAATAAATTTTATCTATTCTTCTTGAAATAGGAATTTTCCCCAGAAAGTCATTTTATAAGATAAATGAAACGTATGCATTTTATTCAAAAGTGAAAATAGTAGCAATAAAATGTTTCACGTTAGACAGCAACTAGCATGTTGTAATCATCTGAAGGGAAGGGGGGTTATTTTTTCTCAGGTGTTTACAATAGAATTCTCTTTGCATTGTTATCACAGTTTCCTGCAGACATCAGCAGTCACTTCTCAATGAGAGAAGAGAACTTTCTCAGAGGGTTTTGGCTATTCTGAGATTCAGACGTCTTGGCTATTATGGGATCCGAAGTGTGAATATGGAAAAATATACATCAATTTATTAGGGTAGTTTAAATTATTCCATTTCCACTTTATTTAGTGTCTATATCTTTAAAAAGATTAATATTTTAAGGATTGTAATATTCATTTTTTTGTATAAACTCATGCTTTTTAGCTTTAGTTTGATTTTTATTATGTTTATATTAACTTTCTCTATATATACAGGTTGCTAAAATTAGAAAAAAACAGCTGTTAGAAGCAAATGAAGAAGAAGATAGAACTATTAAAAAACTAGAAAAATTATTAAAGATTAATAAAAAGAAGTCCAAAAAAAAGATACCTTCAACTTTTATGGATGATGGATTAGACTGTATCTTTTTTCTTTGTCATTTGTTTCATAAATGTGTGTTTAATTTTGAATTTTTAAAGGTTTAAATTGTCTTATTACTTTGTAGTATGATTTCAGTGAAGGCTTCTTGCATTAAATCGTATTTATAAAATAAAAATATTAAAAAAATACAAAAAAATTAAAGCATTTCTATTTTTCCAATGTTTATCCAATCTAAAAATGTAATATATCAAAATGTATCTAGTACATTCATGAATTAATTTTATTTATTATAGTTTTAAAAACTGGTAGATTTTATCATTAGTAATATATTTTAAATCTTATTATTAGAGTCTTGTCATAAAATTAAGTTCAATATACAATAATATAAAATGGTTCAGATAAAACATAGCACAATTCAATTTTATTATTATTTGTATCTTAAATGTAACAACTCTATAAGATTAGCAGTCTAAATGTGTTTTATTGATGTATAATATTTTGGCATTTATTTCTTTATTGCTAGAATTTGTGTAATTTGATTCTGTTAAGATTAATAACAAATTAAAGCAAATTTTTAATATAATATAACAAAATTCCTAAATTAGTATTCAGAATTTATTCCACCCTAGCATAATTTATTTTTTAACCTGAAACGTTTCAGAAATTTTTAAAAGTGTTAAAAAATATAAATTGTATCTGTAAGGTGATAGTTTAAATTATTATTTTACTTCATTACTGTATTTCTAACAATACTGTACACACTGTAATTTTTAGGCAGTAAGCTGCAGCTTATATGTGTTTAAAACTTCAAATTTAACATCTGCAGCATACCTACCTGCGTATCTGAAAAAATTTAATTTTCCTGTTATCAGATCAAAAATATTTTTTCATTTGCCTCTATTACGTAATTTATTCAATTTTGTTTTTTTTATTCTTGCCTAACTTACCTCAATTTGTTAGGGTACTTCCAATTGAAAGGCACCTTAATGCATGTACATTCTGCTAAATTTCAACATTTTTTTTTAAAGTTTTACAGTAGAACAGAAAGAAAATAGATTATCATTGTCAACAGTTCTGATTCACAAAATTGATTGCTAAAAAAATGGGAATTAAAATATTTCTTGCCAAAACCAATGATGCATTGAACTAATATTTTCTTTTAGGTCAATTATCAAATGTGCTGCATATATTCTGGGGCAGCTTACTTATTGAAAATTATGGTATATAATAGGTTTCACATTTAATTTGTTACTTTTCTTAAATTATAAATTTTGTTTTCAAATAATATTCTAGCTTGATGATATCTGAATTTTTTATTCTTTATTGTTATTAACTTTAATTTTAAAAGATTTACTTGGAGCTCTTGACAATAAAGATGGTGATTTAATATTATCTGATGATTCAATGGATTTGGAGAATGATGCTGCTCCAGCAGAAAAATGCTATTCTTCAAAGACAAAAAGGAAAGTAGAAATAGAATCCAATACAGCCCCTCAATCAAAGAAAAAACGAACTCTAACTGACCTTTTAAGAGAAAAAGAAGGTCATTTAGCTGAATCTGAATCTGAATCAGAAAAATCATCTGAGCCTTCTATGGAATCTGAAAATCATCTAAGTGACTCTGAAAATGATAGTGTTGATCATACTTGCAATGAAACTAAACTAGAAGAAACTGAAATGTTTGATTCCACTGATAAAGGTGAACACAAACCTAAAATATGGGAAGATATTTATGGAAGATTTAGAGATGAAAAGGGAAATGTTATTAAAAATCTAGAAGTTGAAAAGTATGTACCTCCTAGTTTAAGAAAAACAATTCCGAATGATAAAAAACAAGAAGAACTTTTAAAAATAAAAAGGAATTTAAAGGGTTTACTTAACAGGTATGTCATTAAATATAAATATTTATTTGTAATAAAATTCTTGCTTTTTTTTGACTGATTTCATAAATTCTGAATTTTTTTTTAAGACTAAGTGAATCCAATTTGCAACCAATTAGTCATCAAGTTGAAGAGATGTACATGAAACATGGAAGAAATGGTATGATACTTTTCTCATTCATTTTTTTTATGTACACTTGGAAAAGTCTGTAAACACAAGTAATAACAAGTGTTCAAGAAATTTAAAAAACATTTCATAATGATATCAATTTCATTTTTAATTTTATCTTTACACAATTCATTAGCTTCAACAATTTCAGATATATAACACATTATTGAAAAAGTGTTGCAGACATGTATGATTTCCTGTTATGTTTTCTAAATTATACACATCATTTTATTTAGATGATATGTGTCTTCAAATTATCTCAATATATGTTTCATTATATAACATATTGTAATTATAATTAATATACTTATATAGTATTGTTTTTAATTCCATGTGAGTTTGTTGATATCTTTGTTCTTATAGTTCTAGACTGGTAGCATTGTTGTGCATTGAGATTTTTTTTTGCTGTATAGTGAGGATGACAATCAACACAAGTAGATGCACACAACTAGATGTTACAACACTCTTAAATACAAAATTTCAACAGCAAATCATTTTTGAGTTATGCCCAGCAGTGTTAATATATATTATAATGAAAATGTTTGTTGTATAGATTTCAGATTACAATCTAAAGGAGGGTGCACAGCTAGATTTTATAAGTCCCAAATACACAATTTCAGCCTTCAATGGCCGATTGTTTTCATGTAAGATAAATAAAAATGTCAAGTGGAAACTAGTTAAAATGTTCTCAGTGGTCAAAATGAATATTTAAAGTTTCTTTGAATGTACATTCAGTTGTAATACAAAAACTTTTCAAAACTGATTCAGAATGACCAAAACGAGTATTTCCATTCATAATTATCAAATATTAGCACTGAAATTATTTATGATTACAATATTTCTTTTACTTCATACAAGCAAGTAAAGAAGTAATTAAAAAATATATATTGTTACCAGAAAAAGTGTACAGCTAAAATAAATCTGCAAAAAATAACTTCTAGTAGACTGTCAGTTAAATTTTAGTAGCTCATTTGATAACCTGTATGTCTGAGCATATCCATCAATCATTTGAACATAGATTGGATCAATTTGAATGTTTCCCCTGGAAAAAATGTTGTGTTATCTTTTTCTGTCATAATCACTCCTTTTAATATGTCTTTCAATGTTATGAATATTAATGAATTTTAAGTTTCAATAAGTTCCATAAATGCTCAGTGGGGTTCTGTGGTTGTAGAGAAGACTTATTTTTGATTAGATATTGTATGGAATAGAGAGCTTTGTACTATGGGCAGTGCGTTTAGGATCATTCTCCTGTTAAAACCAAAAAACATCTATGTTTGAAAGCTTTAAGTTCTGTTTCAGATTAAAAATTTGAAAAAAATTTTTTTTTTTAATATCCATGTATCATGTATAATCTAAGATTTAATATTGAGCCCATGAAAGTTAAAACAGCTTAAGCTACTAGATCCTATATACCCAAGCCGAACGCTGGCCGATTGGTTAGGGCGCTGATCGTCTGTACCGGAGTTCGTGAGTTCGAATCCCACTATGGCATGGATGTTCGTAGCCATTCGGAATCGGCTTTAAGCAGTAGGTCCCGGTCTCATTAGCCCTTGTGTGCAAAACAGTAGGCCGTAGCGCTCCAAACCAAACCAAACCAAACCAAACCTATATCCCCAAATAATTACCCCCTTTTACCTTGCAGAGAGTTGGTAAAAAAACCCAGTTTTAAAGAGGAACCTCCCCCCTTCTTTTTTTAAATCTGTTTTGTTTAAACAGCAAGAGACAAACAATTTGACTTTTAGAAGACTTTAAACACTTTAGGTAATTGAAAATAAATATCAAACATTTATTAGTAATTAGTTTCTTGGAATTTTATTGTTATAAGTATTGTTCTCTATCAGAAAAGTTTATTTTTTCATAAACTTAATTATTAATTTATTATACTACTATACTTATATAGACCTTTTGGCAAAAAATTAAAAACATTATTATGAGGATTGAGTTCTAGCAGACACATATTTTATTAAATCAACAAATAAATAAGCTTGTATTCAGTAACCTGGTTTATCAATGAGTCTAAGACTTATTCAAATAAGAAATACAGGCATAGAAATTACCATTACTGATTTTAAGATTAGGCCATTGATAAATTGTACAGTCCTTAGTAAGTTTTAACTAGTAAAAAAATCTAAATAGCAGAATTGTTTTATTTTACTTCAGATCTGCTATTTGGGCTCTTTTTGAATATAAAAATCTTTACATAAAAAGGAATAAAGAAAGTTAACTGCTTGATTGTTTAAGCTAATTTTAGAAAATCCCTTTTAATCTGGCATGTAGCATGCAGTTATAGCTTATTTGGTATGCATTTATTACGTATAAAAAAACTGATTTAAATGCACACACACAATAAAAAATGATTTACAAATTTATTGTTTATTTAAAAATATTCCTTTAATTTCTACATAAATTGAATTTTGCATTTTTTAATGTGTAATAAATGAAAAGTTTAGTTTTTTTCTTAAAAAACAAACTTGAGATTTGTGTAGCAGTCAAAATGACTGTAGTTGGCTTTTCTATGTACTGATATTAATATTGTTGAAAATAATGACTAGGAATAAATAAAAGTATAATTTTCAGTAATTTAAACTCTGCAAAAATGTTAATAATTTTTTAATTTTTTATTTTTCTCACTTTTAAATTGAGAAAGAGAAAAAAATTAGCTTTTGTATCTCTTAGCATAAATATTGTAGTTTATGATATTTACCCAAATTTCTTCCAAGATTTTGACTAAAACAAAAGTATTGTACCATATTCAGGAGTTATTCTTTTAATTATGCTTAAAATGATGCAGCAATATGTGGTTGTTATTTAACATTTAAAAATTATTTTGTTCTAATTTATGAATTGGCATACAAATTTGGACACTATATTTTTTATTTTACAATCGGATCAATTGTTTTTCCAGTTTTTCATAGACAGAGAAGCTTGTAATTTTTGCATAGTTAAATTATATATTATATACATTTTCTTTCTTTAGACATGAATCAAACTTTATTTTCACTCATATCTGATCTTGTCCTTACTTCAATACAAACTGCTCCTCGGCTGATTATGGAACAAGCTATGTTAATTGCATTATTGCATGCTAATATTGGTTCAGAAATAGGTATGTTTTATATTAACTATTATTTTATGTTGATTTGATATGTTAAATATTGGTAATAAAATATTTTTGTTATTTTTTAATCTTTCATAATATATGATTTACATGGAATTGTAATTTTATTTTCTTATTTTTCAGTCTTTATATCTTTAAGGAAAATAGCAGTTCATAATTCAGTGCTTTTTAACTTTTAAGTTTAAGTTAATTATTTACTTACTTAGGCTTTTCTTGCCTCATGGCTTATAAATAACGTGACCATTTATTTTTTTGACTCAAAATGGGACATTGTTTTATTTAGGTGAAATCATAGGTAGTCAATGAAAAAAACAACACTTTTTTAAAGTTATTTATTCAGAAAAAGTTAGTTAACTTAAAAGTTAAGAATCACAAAATATAGGTATCCAAAGTGTTTAGTTATATTTATATTTATCAGAAGAACAAATTTGTTTTAATATAGCTACGATTTCAAGTAAGAATGAAACTCTTTGCACTTTTATTTTTTATATTCACCTTAATTATCAACATCGCCTTTAGAACTGAAATTTGTAACAGGTCTTTCTCATATCCACAATTTGTTCATAATAGAAAATACTCTTTCTACTACAGCATTTGTAGCAGGCAAACTTAAAATATATTCAATTACAATAGAAAAGCAGGGTGGTGGACGACTGTCTGCTACTCAAATTTTCCTGCAATTTATGAAAATGAGACAATTTTGCGTCTCACAGTCCATTTCGGGGACACCAGGACTCGTAATTGTAAAAAGGGACAGTCCCATTCAAAATGGGACTTCTGGTCACGTTACTCATAAGGCATCCAGCCCACCCCTCCATATCCTCCAGTCCTTTGCCCGGGATCTGACCTACTATAATCCCTTAATTCCTGCTCTCTAAAAATCCTCCAGCATCTGTCTTTGCCAAGTCATTTTCAGTGTTCCTCTTTTCCTCCTACTATCAGGAGGCCAGGAGAGCAAGACATACAGCAATTTCGTTCTTGATGTTCTCAGCACATGGTCACTCTATTGCCATTTCCTTTTGTTTTTCATCTTCTATTGTTTTAATGTTTGCTTTTTCCAAAACTAAGTAATTTCTTATTTTAATTGGTCAAAAGATTTAAAAAAATTTTCTAATACAACTATCTTGGTAGACTTCTAGTTTTTGAATGTCAGATTTTCTTAAGCCCCATATAATAACAAAATTGTTCTAACTGTTGTTTTGTAGATATTTACTTTTGTTTGGTTTTGGATGTTTTGAGGATCTCCAAAAATTTGCAAGGCTTATAAAAGTTTTTCTTGCCAGGACGATTGTTTTTAATATCTTTTTCCACACCTCCATTACACTCCAGGACAGAATCAAAATATGTGAATTCATTCACATCTTCAATTTCATCCTTGTCAATTTTTAATTTTCTTTAAAATTTAGCATTTACTCTTATTCTTTGGGTTTTCTTTTTATTTATATACTACCCTACACTATTTGCATTTTTATTGAACAACTGTCTTATTTTTAAAGTCAGAGTATTTTGATGACATCAACATGATATCAGCAAAATCCAGATCTTCTAGGATGGTGTTAAATCTCTATCTAATACCTCTTTTCTGGATTGCAGTTGTATTTCTCATAATCCAATTAATTACAAGGATGAAGGCACCCTGATAAAACACATCCTTGTCTAGTTATCTACACATCCTATCTACACCAGTTTTTACTTAAATTTAGTTAAAACTGTATCCTCTTCCACACTTAATTTATTATTATGGTATAGATCTTTTATTATATTAATGAATACTTGAGGTATTTTATAATTCTTTATGTCTTACAATTTGTTTCTGCTCACTGAGTCAAATGCTTTACTGAAGTCTATGAAATTCAAACAGATGAAAGCCTTAAATTCAAGACTGTCCAATGATATTTCTTGAATAATGCTGTTCCCTTTGTGGAAGCAGGCTTGTTCCTCTCTGATGTGTTTGATAACCTAATCATTCATGCAATTCAGCAATAATCTTGAAAAAAAATTATTTTTATTTGTTGTTATTTTTGTTGTTCATGTTGTTATGTTGTTATTGTTGTTTTTTATTGTTATTTTTGTCCTTATTTGCATTAGTTGATGATCTGTTTTCACCTGTAACATGCCTGACATTTTAGTACAATTTACTAACTTTCCCTCTCTCAGCTGCAGTCTGTGCCTCTTGGGTTATTTCTTCATAAAACGTCCTCTTACTTTCCCTTGCAGCTTTCTTCACTAGTTTATTTAAATATAACTATAGACTTCTATAGATGTCTTGCAATCTCATTGATTTTGTGCTGTTTATCATATTTTTCATTTTTTTTTTCTCTCTTCAATTATTGCCAGTGTTTTTCCTGTTATCCATTCTTTGTTAGGTTTTGCTTTCCTCCTTGCTAAGGTCTCATTTGTGACATCTATTGTATGTCACAAATGACAAAATATTCCCTGAAAACATTCCATAGGTTTTCAATTTTAGGTTCAGCTTTAGATTGAATTCCATTATTATTTAAACTTTCTTCATCTTGTAGATGTTTAAATCTATCCTTCAGTATAAGAATGAAATTTTTCCTTGTGTTGTCTTCTTTCAATTTTACAGTATCATAATGTATTCTTATATTAGCTTTTTCTCCCCTGTTCTTCTGTAATTTCAGTTTAACACTAAACATACCAACACTTAATACATACCTATTTCTACCATAGCCGGTCAAATGACCCGACTTTATCTTTCTGATTATAAATGTATGAAAATTGGAAGGAAATAGACAAATCAACTTTATTATAATTAAACAAAATTGTATATTGTCAATTTTTATGTATTGCAAAGACAAAGAATAAGAATTTTTAATTCATTTCCCATCGCATTTTTTACATAAACCTTATGGGTCATTTGACCCGTTGTATGGTATGTTTAGTGTTAACAATGGATAACACTAGAGAATGATCACTCCCTATATCTGCTCCTCTCATAGCTCTACCGTCTGCTAATGAATGAATGTCTGAAACGAACTTTATGAATTTGTGATTTATAGCTATGTGGTGAATTTGGTTTTTATGATATCCATCTACAGATGTCCATGTGCAGGGCCGTAGCCAGAAACTGTTTTCCGGGGGGCGGGACCAAAGAGGAAAAACATTCTTATTTGTGAATGGTAATTGAGTATTAAGGTGAGGTATAACAATTATCCTTTTTTAACTCAAATAATTGAAAAGATTGGATGACATTGTTATCTTCCTAACAAAAACAAACGAAAAAAAAAAAAAAAAAAAAAATTTAGAAAAAACGTTAAATTTTCTAACAGTGCATCGGCAAAAAACTTTTTATAAACAAAAAGTTTATGTATATATATATATATATACATACATACATACAAATATATATATATATATATGTATATATATATATATATATATATATATATATATATATATATATATATACGGTTAAAACATGTTTTTATACAGCTAGGCAGGTGGTACTTATGCAAAAGTAGAATATTTTTTCTGTTGACAATGTGGTCTTCTAGAATTTTGTTAGGGGAATGGTCCCCCAAATCCCACCCCCTTGCCTACGGCCTTGTCCATGTGGCCTTATCATCTGAAGCATTTTATGTTTGGATAAACTTCCACCAATCACTACGTTATTCAGCTCACAAAAGTTTATGAATGGTTCTCCATTTTCACTTCACTCTTTGATAGCTTTGTTACCAACTGCTTTTTCTACCTTACAACATCTTTTCCAAACTTAAGTATTTAGATCTCCCATTAATAGCAGCATGTCATGTTTTGGTATTTTTTCTAGAATGCTCTACAATTGCTAATAGAAACTTTCCTTTTTCTCTATTTCTTTGTTATTTGTAGGAGCATATACTTGAATAACTGTTAATTTCACAAATCGAAAATAAAATCTTGCTTGTATGATTCTTTCAATTATTGGCTTCCACTCAATAATACTTTTTTCAGTATCTTCAGACAATATAGTTCCAACTTCTCTTGTGCTTGTTTTTATTCCAGAATACAGGATAGTTTATTTGTGTCCAGTTTTCAATTTACCAAATCCAGTCCAGTCAAACTTCAGATATTCCCAGAATGTCCAACCTGTATTTCCATTTCCATGTGGACTTTGCTTGTTTTTCCACACTGGTACATCATTCTAGTGTTCCATGTACAAATCTTATTATTTCTTATATTCCCTTCTAATTCTTTTGCTTGGAAGTTACCAGTGTGTTTTTCCACAACAAAGGTTTCCTAAGGCTTTCCCTCTGTTCTTTCATAAATGCGTCCCCTTCAGTAACACAAGGCACTAACTATGACATCATGACGTTGGCTGCTGGGCCTGGATTCTGGAAGCTTTCATTTTTTTAAAATTGATTGGGTTTTTATAATTTAATAATAATAAATAAAGTCCTAAGTATGAATTTTCAAAGAAAAAATGTGCACTATCTTTATTTTTATATAAATGATCCATATATTAATGGACATAGCTGTATTAGAATTAAGATATACAGTCTGTATCGGTTATATGGTCAGCTCAGTGGTCCAGAAAAATCAGACCATATAAGCGGGGTGACCATATATGCGGAACAATACAACCATTTTGAATTGTGGCAGGATTATATTCACCTATCAGGATGTAGTACTCATAAGCACATAATTATATTTTTAAGAGCATTTTAAAAAATAATTCAAAATGTAAAAACTACGGTAAAAATATGCAATATTTTTTTTAATGTGGAGGTGGAAATTTTTTAGCTTACCTTACCAATTGAACACACACATGTACAGCACATGTACATAGGTACATTCATGTTAAATGCATTTAAAAATAATCAGATGTACAAGTTTGCTTCCTTTTGTTGGATGTTAACACAACTTTTCTAAGTACCTAATAGCTTTTAAATGTTCATCTGCTTCTTCGGAATTAGTAAAATATCACCTGAGGTCATGTATAAGCATCTGACTTTAAGAGCATCTGACGTTGATACTGATTTCTTCTCACATTCACTGTCATCCTCATCATCGCCACCTTCGGCATTCAGATTTAACACATACGAAACAATACCTTATATTGAAGCTTCACTGTTAGTAGCCAGATTTTCATCTGGAATTGTACAACTGCAATTCCACAGCTTTTCTGCTTGTTCAGTTAAGGCGAGATCTTCATCAGCATCTTCCAATAATTCTTCAGACTCTGGAGAACTGTGAAATACAGCATGTTGAAAGCAATTTTCAATAGTTTTCCATGACACTATATTCCAACTTTGGCTGATATAAAAGATTGCATTTAGCACAGACACTTGAAAGCGTTCTTTTCAGTCAATAGCAGAGATCATATCTTTCAGAAAAAGTTTTCTATAGTCTTGAAATTTTGGATTATGCCTTAATCTAAAGGCTGTGATACACACATACTATTAGGAGACAAAAAAACAAGTTCGATTGATTTTAAATCAACAGTGTGTAGTACAGTTGTCTGCTATAAATGCAACTTTCCAGTTATGTTTAAGAAAAATTCCATCCCACTTCTTATGCGTTTTTTCCTAGATGTCCGCTGTCATTGATGCCTTTGAATTAGCATCAGAGAAGAGAGGTAAAGATTTGCAATTCTTCATACATCGAGGTTTCAGAAATTTTCCATTCAGTAAAGGAATCATTTTCTCAGATCCATCCATATTTGCAGCAAGCAACAAACACAATTAGGCATTCTTTACCTTTTCCCTCTACACATTTTTCACCTTTAAAACACAGGGTTCTGTCTGGCAAGTTCCAATAAAAAATCCATATTCATATGCATTGAACATGTTGGCAGGTTCATATCTTTCAAGAATATCTCGCAGTACTATATCTTTTCATTCTTTTAAGGAACTACTGTCAAAATCAGCAGCCTCTCCACACAATTTTTTATAGGATAGGTTTATGCCTTGAATTAAATCTCTGCAGCCAGCCATTGCTAGCAACAAAACTTGACTCTCCAAGTTCTTTAGCAAATTCCAAGGATTTTTCCGTCCAAACTTTTCAGGATTTGTGAGCATTTTGCAATCATGCATTTTTAGTCCATAACAGAATAGCCTTATCCACATTCTCATAAAATGACAATCGCTGACGTTTTCTTTCTTGATCACCAATTTCAATACTTGAGGAGCAAAGTTTGGCAGCTAAAATGTTCTTTAATATCGTCTAAAGAATCCAATTTATTTTGGCAAAAGCAAATTAGAAAGATTAGATTTTTAAAATTTTTAAATCAATTCTTTTTTAGTATCAAATGATAAATTCTTTTTTTTCGAAGCCATAATTAAAAATGAACGTTCTTATTTGTGATGTATGATCAAATGCAACAAAATTTTCCTTTACTTGTTTCATCTCAATTTGAACCTAAGCAGGGAGAGATAACTTCAACCAATAAACAGACAGATGTCCACCTGTTGTCAGAGGGGAAAAGAACTGAGAGAGGTGGGTCTCTGACAATGAGTCTACACAAACAAGAAAATCAGAAAAGGGGGAAATTAAAGGCTTAAATTCAGGTTCTCTCCAATTTCGCTCTGACTTCTATAAAAGAATGAAAATAAAAAAATGGAAACTCGTTGAAAACATAAAACTGACCAAATGACTGTATAAGTGGTGCACTTTTAACATATGCCCCCTATTAAGTTAGATGGGACTTAACAAAACTGACCATATAAGCATGGTCACCTTATAAGCGGGTGGCCATATAGCCAGTACTGACTGTATATTGTGTTTAAATAAGTTAATATAGGAAATAAATAATTCAGAATAAAAGTTAATACAGAACTACTGTCTGTGCATATCTGATAAAATTGAAAAGGACAGCTCTTAAGTTTTTCTAGAATGGGGACATTTGTGTAGTAGCTAATAAGGAATTCTTGGACAATAAGAAAGGTTTTATTTTGATTGATTTCTACAACAGTGATTTTCAAATCTTTTTCGTCACACACCCTGGGCATATGCTCGTGGCATCCTGGGGTACAATTAAGACCTCCTGTTTGAAAACAGAAGAGAATCCTCTTTCACCTCAAAATAAATATAAAGATAATTCTTATCACCTTTCAATAGTGGTGCAGAGAGGAAAGATTACTTTGACTTTTAAATATTTATATGTCTTTTTTATTAAGTTTTAGCCAACCTTGCTTGAGTATTGTAACAGCACCACTGTCATATGTTTTTGCCAGCCCATGGTGCTGCAGCACCCATTTAGAGAACCATTGTCATTGTAAATGTAAATTTGTATCTGTTTGCGTCACAGAATGGACAAGTTTGCAATGGAAATGGGAAATAATTGTATGTTTATTTTTTATTTTCTGCTTGATGAGTGCTCCACATTTATACTAACATTAAAGTTTTGTGTCTATATGTCAATGATAATTCTTTCACTAATTTATTTGTGCTATCCTTTTTTAGGTGCATATTTCCTTCAACATTTGGTGGAAAAGTTGGATTCTTTATTCAAAGTTGATAATTATGGGGAAGGGAAAATGTCTAACAATGTTCTTACATTTCTGTCTCATTTATATAATTTTAAGGTAATTTAAATTTTTTTTATCCATGTGTAGTTTAATTTGTTATTTTTCAAGTGTCAAAAATTGAATAAATAAAAAGTATAAGTTGTATAGAAAATTTTTAATTGTGGGGATTATATAAGGCCATTATATAAGGTACTTTTAATTTGCAGTGTCATTTAAAGACCTTACACATTCCTAGTATGTAATGTTATTTTAAATTAAATAAACAACTGGGGATCAAAATAAAACTGTCTTATTTGAAGTAAATTTTACTCTAGATATATACTTAATTATAAAAGTAAACATCAATATTTATGGGAATAAGTAAAAACTTTATTTTATATCTACTTAAATTTTATGTGTAAAATTTTCTTGAGATTAATTTTATCCATTAAAAGATTAACTAAAAGGGAAGTAGCAATTATTGTAAGTAGTAAGCAACTTAAGTAAATATAGAATGAAGTCATAACTTACATCAGCAGAATATTCTTTTACACAAAGATCACAGTAACTTTAAGCCATGGTTTACTACCAAGTTGAGTCTGTGTTGGTAGAGTAAACATTACAAAATGGGGATAGTACTTAATTAAAAAAAATTAAATTAAGACTGTGTACATTAAATAAATATATAATCTGACCTATAAGGTCTAGAAGGTCACTTCTGTAGACTTTAGAAAACTGACCTTTTGTCCATATAGCCAAAAAATGTAAAAATTAATTTAAGACAGTAAATGCTAAGTATACATCTGAAATAATATAAAAAATAAATTAATAAACTAACTATAAAGAAGAATAATTGAAATATGCAATTTCTTACTGTTTACTATTTTAAACTATCCAAGAAAATTGTGTTATCTGATATTATACTCAGATCTGTTTGGAGGAAATTTTAATGCTTTGTATCTATACATTCTGATTATCTTACAACATAATTAGAGAATGATTAGTAACTCTGATCCAAATGTCAGTGAAACAGTAGGGCACTGCTCTTTGGTTCATAGGTATGAATCCCAGTACTGGCAGGGATGTTTATAGCTTTTTGGAATCAACTTTAAGCAGTAGATCCTTATTACATTATCCCATGTGTAGCAAAAAGGTAGACTATAGCATTTGAAACCAAACCAAACAGGTCCAAATGTTGTTGTCTAGATGTATCATACCTCTAGTTAGTACATAGTAGCTGAGTGTCATATTTGAGTTGTATACGACTTTCTTAGCATAAAAAAATAATTGGTTTTCAATTAAAGTTTAATAAAATCTGGAAGTTCTCTATGGAGATGATCCAAACCATATAGTTTACTTCATATTTATGAATTTAAAAAAAAATTCTGCACTTTTCCATAAAAAAAGCATTGTGTCATTTATTTTTGGGGGAATTATCTCCCTCCCTTTTGTGTATATATGAATTACCCTAATATATGTTCCCCCAGTATGTATGAATTTTATTGTGGCTTAAACACTATAAAAATTTAAAGACATGATAAAATTGATAAAGAAAAATGTGACAAATATCTTGAGAAATTTCATAAAAATAAAATTTTCAGTAATAAAAATGGTCTTATATCAGATCTGTGAAAGAGTACATGGTTGCTGTAGAAGTTAGTTATTTAATATTACATTCAGTTGCAAGTAAGTCTAAAACTGGAGTATTCATTAATAAAACAGTAGAAGTTTTGTCAGGAAAACTGCTGAAATTCAAAACATACCCAGCTAGCAACGTTACGTCTAATGGTTGTTGTTTACAAAATGCTAATGCAGTACAACCATGGGCTAACCGAATGCCAACGTTTATTATTTTGTTATAGCGTATAATATAGAATGGGCATGTGCTATTACTTTGAAATAAGCTGATGTTTTTATAACATAAATCATTTTTAAATTCTGCAAGAGTTGAAAAATAAAAAATAGATATAAAAAAAGAATGAGGTAGGTTATTTTAGTCCACGCCACTCTGCTGCAATCCATTAATTCCTTTGAAATCTGTATTAATTTTTTTTAATGATACAAACTGTTTCTTAAATAAGAAAAATGAAAATTTCTACTTCTGATAGCTAAAAATAGATAATTGAAGAAAAGCACAACACAACAAAGGTTAAACAAAAAAAAAAAAAAAATATACACATATTTTAGTTATTTTTCTTTTATTTACAATTTTTTTTTAAAATTCAGCCACCATTTCCATCTACCTAGTTCTCTACATTTTCTCTGAATTCAATTTCATGGCATCTGAAACACAAATAAGGAACTTGAAAAGTATATATATATAAAACGTTTTAATGTTACCACAGACATTTCCTTTTATCCTTTTAGCTTTTAAAAAGGATTCAAAGATGATTTGAATACGTAAAAGACAAACATAATTACATCTAATAAATAAAATTAGGTGATAAACAAGTTTCATAACAACTATGATAAAGGGAACTCCATAATATTTACATATTATCATTATACAACTTTATTATTATTATTAAGAAAAGACACAAAAAAGTAACTTAACGATAATTTAAAACAGAATGCTTTAAAAAAAAATTAAGTCAACTATCTAAAATTGACTTAAAATTTGCTATTTTCTTAAATCTGTACTAAAGAAGTGTATTAAAAGGTATTAAAGATCAAAGTGTACTAAAAGGTATTAAAGATCAAAGTGCACTAAAAGGTATTAAACATCAAAGTGTACTAAAACGCTGTGTATATATTTTTGTAAATGGTACGTTGCTATTAAAAACACAAAAGAGAAACTACAGTTCAGAAAGCCAAATCATTTTCTTAGGAATAAATTAATAATAATGAGGGCATATATGATAGACACAAAAATATAAAGAGAACTTACCTTGCAAATTTGAAATCCTGTAGCAATGGCGTGGTAACACTAAAGATGGCGGTTGATATATAACTTTCTCTTTTGTGGAGGTTCTGCACATGCTCATAGATATAGGTGGTTACTTTTATATTTCTTAGCCAATGGTATGCCAATATTTGTGCAATAGGCGTAAACAGAAAATCTCCAACATTTGCCCAACGGTTGGCCAACGTTTCAGAATTACTGATGGCCAACCAAACATTTTGCAAACTAAATACCATCATTTCATTTCCCCTTTTCAATGTTTACCCAACCAAAGACCAACAGCCAACTTGTAGCCAAAGAAAATCCAACGTTTCCGTGCTAGCTGGGTATATAAATAAGCTGTTACTAGAAATACTGTTGTCAGCAAAATTGATAATATAGATGGCAATTTATAGGAGAAAGGAATTGTAAATAAAACAGTGTTTTATGTCTAGTTCAGTGTAATTGAGAAAAATAATGATGTACAGTATCCAGCTATGATGGTAATTTTTATAAACAGATTTTGGTTTTCATTCATGGAATAAAAAGGGTTTGGAAATTATTTCAATTCAGTATAAAAATAACTTTTTTTTTTTTAAATGTACTTATTTAAAATTTCAGGAACATAATTCATCATTAAAGTTTATAGCTTCTCTTGCAATAATCATACTTTTTTTTTGTCATGACTGAATCTACTAAAAGATTTACTAGAAAAAACTATAAAAACAATTATAAACAGGGTTATATAAATGATTATAAACAGGGAACAAGGCATTTCATTTCCACATTTTCGTTACATAATCTATCATAAAGTTTTATGTATCAGAGTTTTAACTATCTGTCCTGTGTTAGAAATTTCATAAAACTAAATTATATTCATGTACATAGGTTTAGTTATCATCAATTATTAATATTATTGAGCACTTAGAAAATGAAAATTCAAATCTTATAAGAATATCTGTGGTTTTCAAGTGATATAATTTTAAAACATTTCATGCAGTTGTAGTGTAAAAGTTAGTATTTTATTAAAAGATTGAAATTGTTGATTTTTAGGTTAAAGATTTGGTTTTTCTTTAATATATCAGAGCATAAAGATGTATTCCCTTAGTTTGAAGTGATCATCAAACTTTGATACTTATAAAATATTGATATTAATATGGCTACTTATAATATCAACTGTTTTATGATGAAATAAATGTGAAAAGAAAATTTCTCGATTATGATACTGTTAAGACCTAAAAAAATGTGAAAATTAAAATTTTTAGATTATGCTAGTCACATTTAAGTACTAGGAAGGGAATGTGCGAGAAACTTGAATTTAAAAAATAAAAATTTAATTTCATCTATTCATTTCTTTTTATGAATATATATTGAAATCATTAACACCAATTTGTAACTCCAGTCAATCAAAATTCAGTATTTATTCACAAGAAAACAAATGCATATGGTGGAATATCATTATTTTATAAATATTTACTAGCTAACTAATTTCTAGGTATATTATGTGTAATTCGCTTTATTTTTTATAGTACATATTTATATAAACATATTTATATTTATATATTTTTATAATATTTTTAAATGTGAGAAAAAAAATGGAAGGCCAAAGTTACTTATCTCAATAAAGACTAAAAGAAATAATATGCTCTGAAAATTCTTTTGCTAATGTGATTAGTAAGACTGCATTTCTGAAAGTTCTGCCACTGAACAATAGCCAAATGGTAATAGAGTTAGTTCACAGCGATCATGCTTGGCTGATTCATTAGACCTTGTGTTATAAACCAGTAAACCATAGTATTCCAAACCAAACCTAGAAGTTCTGCCATTTTTCAGTAGAACAATATGTTCTTTCTTTTTCCACATTCCTGAAAATTAGCATTATTGGAAATAGACAAACATGAGTGCCCCTGTTTGTACTTAATTTATAATCTGTAAATTTAAATTCTTCCAAGGTCTTGTTTTTAAAATTTAAATATAAAACAAAATAAGCATATTTTTATAATTTTTTTAAAAATATTTATCCTTTTTTATCTGACATTAAAAATTTTTAAACTATTTTCAATAAAAATTCTCAGTTATATTTTTATATATGCAAAAACGATTTTTTAAATTACTAAAGAAATTTTCACATGTAAAAAATGAACAAACTCTTAAATGATCTTTTTTAAGTATTAATGTTGACATTGAAAATTTGTCTACTATGATTTCAAATGCTGTTATGAGTTTCATACAACTTTTTAAGTGGGCCATTTCTTGCCTGTGAGCATAGTTTGCCCATCTCTTTTAAATTTAAAACAACAAATTATTGAATTATCTCGGTTGGCAAACTCAAATGTGTAATGAATTTTCAAAATATGCTCAAAAATATTTTTCTCCCTTGATTTTGTGGTATGATCTGTGGTACGCATTTTTTTTTTTCCCCACACAGACACACACTTGCATATACACTGAAGATATAATTAATTCAAAATAAAATTACGCTGAGTAAATATCAGCTATAACAAATCTGAAACCAAAGAAATATGTTTTATGTTACTCTATTGTTATTAGAATCAATAATTATTTTAAAAATTTAAAACCAGTTATTGAAATGGATTTACACATGCTTAGGTATTATTATATTTTGTTATCTTGATGACTTTTGTGTTGTTATTTGTTACAATTGATCAATTTATATGAACTATAATTCTTGTTGACTGTGATCTTCTTTTTTGTTCTAATTATAATATAAATGGTTTTAGGTTACTCATTGCACATTAATTTTTGATATTTTCCGAAAATTGATCGATTCTTTTCAAAGTAAAGATATTGAATTAATTCAGCTTTTCCTTAAAAGTAAGTTTTATTCTTTTTGTAAAAATAATTTAAATTTAATTTTGTGCTGGCTCTTGAAGGTAATTCCTTTTCTTTTTTATTTTAAAGATATAGGTTTTGTTCTAAGGAAAGATGATCCATTAAGTTTAAAAGAAATAATCCTGTCAATTCAAGCTAAAGCATCAACTGTAAAAAAAGAAGATAATGAGTAATTATTTCATATATTTTAAAAATTCATTTTTAATATTAGAATATATAATACTTTGTTTAGGACATTTCAGAATGCTATGCATTAAATATTTGAATGTAATTTGTGAGTACATTAGTGAGTAATTTGTGAGTACATAGTATATTCTCTTTGTTAAAAGTGATATTCCTTATTTTTGAAATCCACAGAAAATGTATACGTTTTAAAGTTTTATATTTTCCTATTTTAATTCTAATTATTCAAGAAAAGGGTGCTTTAAAATTAAATTTCTGCATTTTTAAGAGCTTTCTATCCATATATATCTTATCTAAAAGCAGTAGTTATCAGATTAATAATAAATGTATAAACTTGTTAAAGTTTTTTTTTAAATTTTGATTGTAAGTGTTATAATCTTTACTTCCTGTAAATCAATACTTTATTCCACCTATTAGAGGGTAAAGGATTCTCAGACATGCCAACTACTCTGGATTCTTTGGAGTTGTTCCGGAGAAATGAGAAAATTTGATGACTCTGCAAACTTCTCAGATTGCTCTGGAAAATAACAAAACTTTTGAACAGCTAAAAGATTACAATTCAGCAATTAAATACAAAGTTTTGCTAGAAATAATGCTGAATATTACTCTTTCCACACAGTATGCTGCATGTTAGAGTTTTCAGTACTGTGCGGAAAAACTAAACTGAATTTAGTCAAATATGAGTAGACAAACCCTGGAATCCTTGATGATAAAAAAAAATGGAAGTATTTTAATCAGGGTCAAAGTTGTTACAAGAAACACTGTTCTGAAAAATAAGTTGTTAAATCTAGAAAAGATAAAAAGATACTCAAATTTTTAAATTCATAAATTTTAATTTACCTTTTATAATTTACTACTGTGTAAATATTTTAAATTTAATTTTAATTCAGAAACTAATAATATATGTACTTATGTATAATCTGTATTTAGCATGTTCAAATTTCAAACCACGCTGTTGCTCCGGACACAAGCGTCTGAATGTTAGCATGTCTGGATTCTAAGTGAGAGTTAAACATTGTTTTCTGCTGCAAGACCAAGTATTTGTTTTCAATATAGCCTTTAACTCATTAAGAGTTCATGTGTGAAGCACCTGTTTATCTTATTAAACACCACTATTGTTCAACTCCTTGCTATTACCTGTTTCTATAAAATAGGTACCTCAAGGTCATCTAGCCTCACTTGATACATTATTACTTATTATGGTAATGACTGGAGCAAAAGTGGCCAAACAACAAGCTACTTGCTGCCTACCATATATAACATTGTGATCTGGGAAAATTTATAAAATTTATAATTGAAACAAATATTGCACTAATTATAATAAATATAATATTTTCTTTTTTTAGTATTTATTAATATTATAATTTTTTATGCAGTTATAAGCATTTAACTGTTCTATACTTTATGAACATTAGTATAAAAAACTTTTAATAATGTGCTGCTTTAAATTTTCACGTGATATATGTACACATATATATTTTATAATGTGCACATACATTACGGCCAGCCAGAACAAAAATGCATTCCTAATGTGGTCTGCTAAGGGGTTTTAGTTGGTTAGGCCTAGACTAGCAAACATGTGCAGGCACATTTATTTTCAACAGTTCAGTTAAAGATGGGATTCTTTTGCAGTTATATGATTTTTGTTACTTTGGAATTCTTGATATATTTTACTGTGTTTATTTAATATTTTTACCTACCTTGGATATTTTATTTCTTCATTTTTGTAGTTCATATTTACCTGCACAAACATGAATGTGTATATATATATATCTATGTTTGTGTCTGGTCAGCATTCTTGGTAATAGCAAGGTTCTTAACATTCGAGTGTGAAGAAAAATAACAGAGTGGGAAAAAAAAATTCCTTAACTGTTGTTAACATAATTGCATGTAATGGAGGAGAAAATTGGGGACCTTGAAATGATTATTTTAAGGAAATGGACTATAGAAGGGGCTAGCTTAGAACAAATAGAACAGCTTGCAAGGGGCAATATTTAATTACCACAAACTCAGTGTTCATTGATACTTAATACCTACAAAGATATACTGCATTATAACGACATATTTCATAATTTAGTACTACTGTATACTATCTTTCAACATAGCATTAGTATCTTTAATTTTCATTCACAATACAATGCTACCATATATCTTTTTATGTATTTAATATTACATTTCTTTAATTACATGGAAAATGGTTCATGGTAAATTAAAGATTTTAAGAGAAAGTACTTGCTCCCTAATCAAAGTGTTTTTTTTTTTTTTTAAAAACTTTATTTGAAACATGCTTTGAATGAGGAGAATTTCAAAACTAGTAACTAGTAAGATCTTGATTAATGTCCACACATAGCTTTACTTGCATGTTGTTAGTTCAGTTGTGAATGAAATGCCACATAAAGCACATTTTGCTTTAGTATTGCAATAATACAGTCACAGTGCTCCTAATGTAAAAAAATGAACACAGGTCATTATTACTGATGACCATTTGCAAGTAACATTAATGCTAGAATTACTAATTTGAAAGTTCAGTATGATGAAAGATTATCTGAGAAGAAGAAATTTCATTTTTCTCATTAGCAGAAATATTTATTGTAGGTTACTATAGAACAGAGCACTATATTTTTACTTGCCCACTTATGTGATCAAAGAAATGTCTTTGAAACCAATTTCTTTTGATAGAAGCTGACAGAGTAGCTAGTGCGAGAAAGGAAATTCTAATTACACATCTTCAGTGCATACGAGTTCACAGTGTTTGCAATCATCTCATTCAAATAATTCCTTGGTTCGCTATATTTGATTATTTGTTTTTTCCCATTCTTATTATATTTTCATTGTTATCAATTTTTGACATATAATTTTTATAAATGAGGTAAACTATTAAGGTGGTTTACAATCAATATTTTGGAACCAAATCTGTATTTTGAGACCTTTTGTCAAGGGAAACTTTTAGATGATGTACACCTGTTGAAACTACAGAGCAAAAAAATTTGTTAGATGAGTACAAAGGTTTGTTATTAAAAAGTTTATACCAAGGATTTTCAAATTCTGCTATTAAATTTATTTGTTAATATTTGTGAGCAAACCATAGTCTCACTATTTGAAAATAAATAACTTTAGGGCTGTCTTTAGATAAAAATGATTTTCTTAAAAAAATTACAGAATAATAAGTGCATTTTCTTTTCTTAGATTTAACTTTTAGTTTTAACCTCAATTTATATGTAGATATATTTATAAGAAAGTTATGCTTTTTAATAGTTTTAAATGTACTGTTGACATATAATAATTTTTATGAAAGATGTACTTAAGCATGTGTAAAATATTTTTTTTTTATATTTTATACTTATTTTATTCAGCGTTGAAAATATATTATGTTTGTTTTGTCTTTCCTTAGCTCAAGAGTATTATTTATGCTCGACACTTTAACAGCGATTCGAAACAATAATATTTACAAGATACCAGATTATGATCCATCTATCATAGAACACAGTAAAAAGGTTTTAAGAGGAATGGTTAGAAAAGGTAGTATTATTTATTAACAGTTATTTATAAAAAGTTTATAAAATGTTGAAGCAGTAAACTTTATAGCTGATGATCTACTCTGCTATTCTAAAATATCTTTGGCAGTCTTTTATTTTGTAAATGACTTCTTTAATAGACTTTCATCAGTTATGGGACCTCAGCAGTTAACTTTTGTGTGTTGTTATTCTGTAGAAGTACAATAGTTTTAATTATTATCTTTCATCAAATTCAAAATAAAATTACCTAATTTATGCTTTTTGTATTTGTGATAATACATTTAAATACTTTGTCATATATCTGAAAAATTTTTATTGTCTAATTTTCACTTAAGAGTCAGAGTTCCCACGGTCCTTAAAAGTCCTTAAGAACTCCTTAATTTTAGCTTTCATTTTTAAGGGCCCTTAAAACTACTTAATTTTTGTCAAAGGTCCTTAAAAACTCCTTAATTTTTAAATTGGAATGCAATCAATTTCTCCATCGATGAGATCCACAGTCTCATGTGATTTCCTATCAGTTTTCTTATATGACAAATATATAATCTTTTGTATATTTAAAAGGTTTAAAGTATAAAGTCAGCTGCCCTTTCCTAATAGCTAACAGTCATGCAGATTTTAATTAAACAAAGCATGGAGGATGGGGGTTTGTAGATATTTCAGTTACTTATGGAAGTTTAATTTTCTTTGCATTGAATGTAATAGAAAAGTCTAGAATTTTCTTCTTTTCCAGGCAACACAGGGTATAATTAGCTAGTGTATATATATATATACTCCTATATATATATATATATATATATACTCCTATATATATATATATATATATATATATATATATATATATATATATATGTGTGTGTGTGTGTGTGTGTGTGTGTGTGTGTCATTTTTTAGTCATTTTTTTTTACCCTCAGGAAGTACTGTTTATAATATTGTTTTTATTCACAATTTATTTTTAGTTTGATCACTCAAAAAACTTTAGATGTACATTTTTCAAAATTAGTTTTTGTCAAATAGATTTATCTTGTATTAATTTTTATACATTTTTAAAAACTTAATTCTGAAGTATTCTAGGGCATTTCTTGAACATGCCTTGTCTGGTTTGTAATCATTAAAATATGTTCCTCAGGAGATAGGGTTTATGCCGTTATGTCATGTATTTCAAGTAGGTCCTTATAAAAAGTTACTTTGGTCCTTAGAAAGCCCTTAAAAAGTTCTGTAATGGAATTTTTGTTCTGGAAAAAGAGTGGGAACCCTGTAAGTTAAATTTTTTGTTGTTATTTGCACTAAGAGGCAGAAAAAAAGCTGTACTAAAAAAATTTTTGATTTATAGTTTTTTTTTAAAGTTTTTAATTATTTAAAAATAAAACATTAAAAAAATCTTCCCATAACAATGCACTATACTCATAAGAATATTAATAGTTTTTAGTTAATTTGCAGACAAATATGAAATAAGTAAGAAAGTATACCTAGGTACAGTTGTAATTGTTATTACTACTTTTTATTAAACACTCCATAATGTGAATAAGATTTTCTTTATAAAAATTATATGAAGCATTACTAAGTATTCTATTATGGTGTAGCAAATAAAATAAAAAAAATATTCAGTATTGTGTTATTCTACTTTTTATTCTATATTACAGATTAAATGCATAATGCCTTAGTATTTATTATACATTTTATTGACATATTTTTCAGAAGTTTCATTGTGCTAGCCATTGTAAATAATTTTTTGTAGTTCTGACAAGGTTTTAAATTGGACTTACTTTATTTAGGTTGTTGTATGCAAGAATTAGCAGTATCTTATGATGACCTTATAAAAGCTGACGAAAGAGGAAGATGGTGGATTGTTGGATCTGCTTGGTCAGAAAGAGAAAATTCTACACAGTCCAGTAAGCAGTGATTTTTGTTTATTGGTTTTAAATGTGTTTGCACAATTTTATTTTATAAACTCAGGGAGTTAAGCAACTGGGAATTAGTAGGAAATTTGGAAATTCTGGAATTATTAGGAAAATCAAGATTTTTTTTTTATCAAGGAATTTTGTGGGGGGGAAAATGATTTCTACTTCCTGTAGTTAAGAGAGAAATAAATTATTTGAAGACTTTTTGTGTTTTTTTTAAATGCTTATTCACTGTTAAATGAGAATATAGAGAAATGAAAAAAGGAATCTTAAGAAAATGAAGTAGTTGAAGCTCAAAAGAAAATAAATCAAAATTCATTAAAAAGTAATTGGAACAAAAAATGTCAATAATCAAACAAGAAGCTAACAAAGAACATGGTAGCATGGAACAAATTGAATTTTCAGATTAAAATGTATAATTTTTAGTTAATATATTAGTATGCATTATTTAAGTATAAATAAGATCTGAAAAAGCAGAACTGAGATAGTTGATAGTTTTTTTTTAAAATAAATATTCTAATGAAAATGATTAATCTTCTGTTAATCATGCAAGTTATTCTGAACATCTCAAAGACATAAAAGAATATTTCTACATTTTAAGTGCATTGGGTTTTATTTGTTTATATTCATGGTTTCCACGCATCTGGAAAGTCATGGAAAATCATGGATCTGCTAAACTACCAATTAAAAAAAATGCATTGAATGGTTTAATTCTATTTTTACTTGTCATTTGGCTGAAGTTACTGAGTTTGGTACTTATGTATTATCCTATTGACCCTATTGCCAAATAAAATTTCTTCACCAAGGAAACTCAAAGCAAGAAAGCTTAATGGTTGGGTAAATGTATATTATTCTGGTTTTTTCTTAAATTGTAGATTAAAATTTTATTAATATAATAATTATTTTTTAATAAAAATTAGTTAAGATTCTTGCATAAAATATAAGTTTATCTCTAGGGATATTGTATATAAACATTATAGGGCTATATTTGGCTATTATTCATGGTCATCTGGATAATACCAAAGTACCCTGAATTCAAATTGGAAACATTTTGATTGAAAAATGGCTATATCATTAAACTTAGGTATGTAGATACAAAGATTTATTTTTATGTGTGTGAGTTTATTAACACTTATAATGTAAGTTTATAATTTTTTTATGATAAAATTCCTGTAATTTCTCTAAAAGCATATATTTTATTTGTATGTACATCAGAAGTTTTATTTATATATATTTTAACGAAAGCTTTTTAAAGTCATGGAAAATGATCTGTTAAATCAGGGAAAGTCATGAAAAGTCATGGATTTGAAAAATTTTATTTTGGCAGATACCCTGTATAATTAAATTTATAGCATTATTTAAATAATGCTAATACAAATGTATATCTAAAAATAATTTTATAAAAGAGTTGAAAGAAATCGTGTATTAAATATTGTCAATTTATTAGAGAAGAAATTGCAAATAACAGGTAAACATTAGGGAATTTCTAAATGGTTTCCCCCTGGAAGCCTCAATAAGTTTGATTTTTTTTTGAATAATTTCACATCCTTGTTCCCTTAAATAATAAGAATATTAGTAATTTGCGAAAGGAAGTGTGAATGTTAAATAACTTTTGACAAGTTTCTGTTAACAGGAATTTAACAACTCCTTTTTTTTTTACAGAGAAAAATCAGAGTTTTGTTCAACATAAAGCTGAGTACAGTGAAAAAATTCTTCAATTAGCTCAAAAGCAACATATGAATACTGATGTTCGAAAGTCTGTGTTTTGCATTATTATGACAGCTGCAGTAAGTATGACTTTTTTCTGCCTCATTCTTGCCTTATATTATCGTTTGCATAAGAAATTTCTATGGTAGCCAGGGAAAACTGGAAAGTCAGGAAATTGTCAAGATACTAAAGGATTTTAGAAAAAGTCAGGGTAACTTTAAATTTTGCAAAAATCAGGGAATTTTTCTAAAATCTGACATTTTTTGGTGAATTGTTTTTTGCTATTCCCAGAAGAGCAATCAATATACAAAGCATAAAATTTAAAATATTTCAAATTTAAAAATGTAGTTTTACATTTAGTTAAAAAGTTTTAATCATTTGTTTTATTCATTTTTCAATCAATTCATTTTAGTTTTAAAAAGTATTATCAATTTCTTTTAACCACTTAACAGTTTTGCTCTAATGTTACTTGGGCAAGGTATATTTTTATTTGTCAATTTATATGTGTAAATCAAATGACTGATTTATCAGACATTTTCTCTATTTTCAGTTTCCCAACAAATTTCTCTTATACTCCATTTAAGTTTGGATTGCAAAATATATTACACAATTGACTATGTCAGGTTTTGATTAGACAGAAATCTTTTGTCAGAAACAAAAGAAACTGGTTAAAATAAGATAATTTTTTATCCATTTTAAGTTATTGTAATTTTTTTAAATATTCATTTGTTAGGTTAAATTAAAAAAAAATATTTTTTTCCCCTTCAAGTTTAACATTAAATTTCATCACATTGAATTAATTGGTTGTTGTTGTGTTCATTTAGAAGTCATATGACTTCTTGTGGAAAGATGATTGCCATCATCTCAAGAAGTTGAGCTTCTAAGAGTGGGTCTTTGTAATTTAGAAGTGGGGACAAAACAGAAGACCCCTCTCCCTCCCTGCTTGGCTTCCTACATCACTTGCAATTGCATCATTCCTCTCTCTCTCTCTCTCTCTCTCTCTATATATATATATATATATATATATATATATATATATATATATGTAATAATGGGGCACATTGCTTAAAATATTTTGGTTTTGGTTTCAAAATTCTTTATGTCAATTCTTTTAAAATGGCATCATTTTTCTGGTTTTGGGATTTGCACACGGCACTCTGTCAGTGGAATGGGTTTTAGAATCCACAAGAACTTACTATTTGGCATGATTGGCTGTCTCTTGACATCGATTCCAGTTTTAAAATGTTTTTAAATAGGCAAGCACCAAGGTTCGAAGGGCTGTTTGAGTTGTGTGTTTTCATTGTAATCATGTGAAACAGGAATATACAAAGTTAGTTTAAGTTCTTGTCATTGCTGTTTGTGCCTCTGCATGCCACTCTCTGTCTGTTTCATATTGGACTCCCAATGGACACGACTACATTCCGTGGGATAGATGATGTGATGGTTACGGGTCGTCTCTCACACACACACACACACACACACACACACATATATATATATATATATATATATATATATATATACTAATTTAGACTAATTGGGTAAGAAATTGCGACTGTGATTTATCCAATGTGTTTGGAAAAGAGACACGCTTTTGACATCCGGAATTTGACTGCTCTTACTGAAAGTGGTAAAATCATTAGGTGCATCTAGACGGAAAAATTGTGCCAATATTATGTAAAATTATACTTTTTACTTACGCAAAAATTATCCTTCCTACCCCTATAGAGATTCAACCTCTGTTGGATCAAAAATTAGCCCATTTGCAAGAAATGTTGAGTAACTGCATTATTTCAGGGAAATATCAGGGTAATTTTTTTCCTGGATTTTTTTTGGCTACCATGTTTATATGTATTGTGTGTAGTTTTGTTTTCCATGTTATTGCCTTCCATTCTGTATGTCTGGATATGTACAATGTTGATGACAGTTTAATTTACTAATGTTTTAAAAGCAAAAAACAAATATTTTAGTTATTTCTGCCACTTTTGTTGTCCTCCTAATTTTTAAATAGTGTTTTTTAAACATATTTTTTTTCTGAAGGTAATTTGTGTTCTACTTATTTAAACCAATGCTTATGCTTTGATATGTGTCTTTCTACGTAGGATTTTATGGATGCATTTCAAAAACTCCTTAAGCTGAATTTAAAGAACCAACAAGAAAGGGAGATTATTAATGTAATCTTGCATTGTGCATTGCAAGAAAAGGAATTCAATCCATATTATACATGTTTAGCTGAAAAATTTTGCAGTTTTGCACGCAAATTTCAGGTAAAACTTGTTAAAAAAAAATTCATGTTATTTTATTATGTAAGGGCTATTAATGTGTATTTATTATTTTCATTTTAGATGACTTTACAGTTTTCTTTATGGGATAAATTTAAAGAACTAAATAATATGAAGCCTCACCAAATCAAAAATCTTGCTAACTTTTTAAGCCGTTGTTTCAAATCTGGTGCTCTCCCATTGTCTGTTTTAAAGGTAATTTTTACAGTTTATTTTACTCAATATGTTGTACTTTGAGACTTTATATTAGAAATAGTGTGTATGTAGGTCTTACCCTCTAACTGCTGCAGATTATCTGTAATTATTACAGGAAATACAAATGAATTATTGAATTATGTACTGTCACTAAGAAATATAGATTTCCCGAGTTTCACTGGATAATTTTCTAAAATAAGCATAACAGCAAAATGCAAATACATAAGTTTTTCTTTTCTAATCAGCATATATATTTTATACAATCTAACTGGATATTTTGGTAACTATTTTAGTACTATTGAGCCAGTTGTTTGTTAGATCCATGTGAATAGATATATTTGCTTACAATTGTTTGTAAAGCATTAAAGATGTTTTCTTTTTTATTTCTCAAGATATACCCTACCTCTTCATATTTTTAAGGCACAGTTTCCAGAAATTTATTTAACATTTAGAAATTTGTATAGATTATCATGGTGGTTTATATTACATAAATATTTTCGTTTATAGTTATAAATTAATATAAATTAATTCTAAATTGTGTATGCTCTATACATTGCAAGAAAATTTTGACTATGCATGGTATAACACTTCAATTAATGCTACAGATTGGTTAGTGAACAATGTTGGAGGGTATGATCTAAGATGCAAGTTAACAGATTTGCATTGTTACTAACCTAGAATATAATTTTAATTTTTTTGTTATGATGTAATGTTGATTCCCATACATCTTCTCTGCTGAGTAATTATTTAGTAGGGCATTTCTGTTCCATCTTTCCAATGATCCAAGAATTATTCATGGTGCTTAAATTTTATTATTTTCAGTAATTGTATCAAAAATACTTAGCTGCATTAGCTATATCATGGTTCCCTACAAAATGGTCAGGAAAATTCAAGGAAAATATAGAATACTTATTAAAAGTCAGGGAAAAGCCTAATATAAAATAATTTAGGTCATTTACTTTTATTTGCATTTCAAGGAAAAGATTTTCATTAAATGTTATTTAATGCAATATATAAATATGTATACTGCTTATATGTATATTAAAAGTTTCCATTTCAATTTATTAAATTTATTTATTCTAAGCTGCTTGCTGTAAGTTTTATTTGTTAATTTTATAAAAATAAATCTAAAAAGCTATTAAAATTAGTATATTTTAAGTTAATGCTTATTTAATAAATTTTGCTGATAGTGATATAAACTGATACCAATTTTAAATCTAATGACATCAGCTTAAATAGCTGATATTGTGTGTGCCATTCAATCAGTTTTATGAGTTTTGGTAAGGTCAGGGAATATAAGGCAAGTTTTTCTGGGAACTCTATATTACTTTATGGAGAAGTACATGAGCCTTCAGGAGAAAATTGAAGACCCCAGGAAATAAAACCCACATTTAATTATCCAATGGTTTATAGCTCCAATAAATGTAGATTTTATTATTTTTTTCTCTGAAAGACATTTTTAAAAACAGTATTATATACAACAAATTTTTTAACAATAAGCAAATCTCATAGAGCTCTTGGGCCGAACGCTGGCCAATTGGTTAGGGTGTTGATTGTGGGTTTGAATCCCACTATGGCATGGATGTTCGTAGCTGTTCGAAATTGGCTTTAAGCAGTAGGTTCCGGTCTCAGTAGACCATAGCACTCCAAACCAACCACAGAACTCTTATTCTCACCTCCTTTTTTTATATCTCTCTTTTTCTTCATCATAATTATACCTTCCTTTTTTTGTTTCAGCTGGTGAAGCAACATTATCATCTACCATCATTTTAATGAGTCTTTTAAACAGACTCACCATTCCCCATTTCACACACCACTTGATTGTAGCCAGTTACTGCTGAAACTATAATATCAATACACTGTATTTATAAGAATTATGCTGAAACATTTTGCGAAAGCCAAAATTTAACCCCATATAAACTTATTCTGGTTGCATGCAGCACTTAAGATTTTTGAGACTTGCTAAAAGGAATTAATAATTGTTTTTAACTTAAATAATAACACCTGGCCAGATACTAACATTTTATTTATTTAATCTCATTAAAATGATGAAATTTGAAAAAGATTCGAACACACAGTGGGATTCAAACCCAAACTCTGGTACTGAAGGTCAGCATCCTAACCAATCGCTCGGCCCAGAGAGGTTTTAATAGGGCATATTCAATGATATTGGAGAAAGTTATGACTAGCTGTACAAAATTGAAAGGCAGGCTTAATTCAGCCTGTAAGCCATACATTGTGCATGCCTGTCATAACAGTTTGTATGTATATTATCTCTGAAAATATGCTTTTTCATTGAGACTGACATTAAATATTGGTTTTGTGGTGTAGAAATTTTAAACGTTCTTTATACATTTGTGCTTGGTTCAATTTTTTTTTTTTAAATGCATAAAGTATGTAAAATAATGCTTGTATGGTATATCTCTCTTTTATATTGTTAGCTTGATTGCTATGTGGCCTTGGATGGAGGAGAAAAGAAATCAATAAATTTTATTGAGTAATGTTCCCATTTGAAAGAAAATCTAATCAAAAAAAGGTTTTCAGTTTTTCATGTTCATGCATTTTGGGATAAATTTACAAAATTGACATGTATTTGTCATTTTTTAAAATTCTATTCCTGGTTGCTACTTGCATGACATCATGCTCTGCAATTTTTGTTTATGAAGGCAGCAGTGTTATCATAAGAAAGTTGGAATATGAGATACAAGTACAATTTACTGAATTCCATTGTTGTATTTTGATATTTCAGTGCTTTCATATTGAAATTTACAACTTTTAATTTTTTGTCCTTACCCTTATTAATACAAGTGTGCTGCAAACAGCTTTGGTCTTTCCTTATTTTTGCTTGTACTTTGTATTAGAAAATCAAAGAATTTAGTAGTTGCAAATGTGTTAATATAAAGTTTTACTTGCAGGTAATACATTTTTCTGAAATGGATAAAACAATGTTGAAATTTTTTCGTCAAATTCTCCTGTCAATTTTGTTAAATGAGTCAGAGGAAACATGCGTTAAAGTTTTTAAACGTATTTCAAATGGTAAAAATTTGAACTTACTGCGAGAGAGTTTACGTCTCTTCATGCATCATTTCTTATTAAAGAATTTAGAAAAATATTCTGCAGAAGATGCTGAGAAATTAACAGAAAGAGTAAAAGTTGCTGAAAATGCACTTTTTTCCACTAAAAGTACAGTTAATTTATAATAAAAATGTTTTATATCTGTATATAATAAATTATATTTTTTTTGTTAATTCTGGCATTTTTTAATTTAATACACACTTAACACTCAGAAGTGTCGTGATGGAAGGTACATGGAAAGGTTTATAGTAACGTGGACTTTCATTGAGCAATACTTATTTGAATATTAGATTTATATCACTTTGTTAGCTTAAAAAAGTATAAAGTATTCAACTTATTTTGTATGTATTCTACACTGTCTACCAATAAGTATTTGGACACCTATGCAAATGACGATATCTGCAGACCTGAGGTATGTCACGGCCTCTGCCAGTATACATTATGTAGGAAACAGCATCAGTATTTGTCACATGCAAGATGCCGTGAAGTTTGGAGCTCTCTGATTTTGAGAAAGGTATAATTATCCAGTATCACAAATGTAGCCGATCCTCAAGGGACATATCTAGCGATCTGAAGTATCCAAAATCGACAGTGGCCTAAGGGATTAAGAAGTGTAAGGTGAGCGATGATTGTTGGAATGTGCCCCGAGTCGGCAGACTGACGAGTGATGTCCAGAGAAATTTGGAAGAACCACACCCAACCGATGGTCCTCATCTGCGACGAATTTCAACAGGCATCCAGGAGTATTGTTTCAATGAATACCATCCATAAGGAAGCACATCTGCTTGGTTTTCATGGTCGTGCTGCAGTCCAAACGCATTGCTCTGTTAATATGGTGCAAAGTACATTGAAATTGGACCATAGATCAGTGGAAATGGATTCTTTGGAGCAACGAATCAAGGTTCACCCTTTACCATTCAGTTGGCAGGGTCTGGCATCTGCCTGGAGAATGTTCCCTGCCATAATGCATTGGGATAACAGTCAAGTTCAGCGGAGGTGGAAATATGGTCTGGGAGTGTTTCTCCTGCTATGGACTGGGACCTTTGGCCCCCATTCATGGTAATCTCAACACCGATGCCTGCTGCACTATTTTGGATGACAATGTACTTCCTACATTGTGGCAGTTTTATGGGGTTGGACCCGTGTTATATTCAGGATGACAATGCCAGTTGTCATGTTTCAAGGTTAACTAAGGCTTAGTATGGTGACAATGGAGTTCATCGAATGGACTGGCCTGCTCAGAACCCAGACCTGAACCCTATTGTGAACCTCTGGGATGAGTTGGATCGCCGAATTAAGGGGTCACTACCCATCCAAAATCAGTGAAGGAACTTGATGTCTTCTCCAAGCCGAGTGGAAGACAATACTACTAGCTGTAATACAAAGGCTTGTGGAAAGTATGCCCTGGAGGGTTCACGCTGTAATTGCCTCTCGTGGAGGCTCTACCAACTATTTATTTTGAATGAAGTTAGTTTTTCTTTTCTATCACAGGTGTCCAAATAATTATTGGTAGATAGTGTATAAAGTTCTTCATTGATACTTCTTTCATCTTTCTAGAGTAAAAGAGGAATAATAAATAAAAATATTCTATTTTTATGCAGCTATATTACTTTGCATATAATGATTTGTTAAAGTATTGTATATGACATTAAAAAAATTATGTATTACGTGTAAAAATTAAGAATTTCAGCAGTTTTAGTAATTAGTGTTAATTTTTTTTTATCATGATATAAACTTGAGCAAGCATAATCTTCAAGTTTAATAAATTTCGACAAATTATATTTTATAGCACATAAAGTAAGTGTTACTTTCACATATTCCTTATACCATTGGCTTTAGAAGTATGCATGAAGTAATTATCAATAGAATGTAACGATATATTTATTTTTAAGTAATTAAAATACATTGAACATCAAATTATATAACATTTTTTATTTCAGGTTCTGAACATAACTGAAAAATTAAAATCACTCTTTTTGCAATAAAAAATTTAGTGATTTTCTATACATTTAACAAAAATGTACCTGCTTGGTATAAAATTATGCCTTTTTAAAATGAGAAGAGTGATTTATTTGAGAAATATTTACCAGATCCTTAGTAATATAGATAAACATATCAAGGTAAAGGCTCTTTGCAATTAGTTTCAAAAATATCTGGCACACTCACACATGAACAAAATAGCTTGGAACTGAAGGAATATATATATATAATAATCTTTACAACATTCTCAGAAATATCCTCAAACATAAACAGATATGACTTGCATATTTGTACATTTCATTCACACCCATCAACTGTTCCCATAATAAAGAGGCACTATAGTGATTGAAATTATTTCTCCTGAAAAAATGATTTATGCAGATAAAAAATCTACATCCAATAGCAGATATGTATCAATTCTTTTGTTTTTAATCTGCTAACACATCAGTGATTCTTTAGAAAATCAAATTCTCAGAGTTTGAGACAGTTAAGTAGGTTCGTCTCGAGAAAAAATAAAGCTTTATATATAATATATATATCTTTCTTTTGACACCAATATCCTGCTTTCTGTAATATTGTCTTTGGTGTTTGATATTGAGCTGAACTTGTGGCACTTAGACAGGCACTAACAGAAGTATCTCTACATCTGTAGAAAATCAAATATTTTTTTTTCTTTATCAATCACAACTGCATTTAATTCTCTGTACTGGCACAGAAGCTCTATCACCAAAGGATGATAAAACTATGAATATTTAATATTATTTACAAAATCACGCATGTTCTGTAATTTTCAATGACTATCAGTTGATCATAGGCACATGACCAGAAACTCCAGGATTGAAGCCCTAATTGTAGACAAGGAGAACCTAAGAATTTGCAGTAGAGGCTGTGCCATATACTTTGAGGTGCCAACCACTTTGTGTTGATGGTACCTACAATAACAAAAAGAATGCATTAAAATTTAAAGCATTACATTTTTAATTGGAAGCAATCATAATTAAAGTTCAATTTGCAAATTGCTACAGATATCAAGCAAGGAAAAAAAGATAGCAATTTGACTTATTTCTTCGGTGAAAAGCTTAAATAATATTTTGCAGTTTTAGCGATGTACTATATCAAATATTCCATTAATTATAGAATCAAAAACTTACTTTGTTCCTCAGCATATAATGCACATCATTTCTAAACTGTTTTGGAGGGAAGGAGAGGGAGAGAGGATACTTTGTAATTAATATCATTATTTGTTCGATTAGTACATAATTTTTATGCTACTAGTATACAAAACTTACTTAGGTGTGAAAATAAAGGTTTGCATTGGTTGTTATGTATATCTTAAGAACAAATTTATAAACTCACATACTGTATTAAAAAAATTTTTACAGTATGAATTTGATGATGAAAAAGTTATTAGTTTTGCAAGATTACTGTTAATCTACCTATTCATTCTATATATTGATGACTCTGGGTTATCAATTATATATTTCTCCATTATTTGACATTTGCAAAATTGGCATGTATTAGAAGTTCATAGAAACTTCAATGTTTTAAAACATTCCTTTGAAATAAAAAAAGATAAAATTAAGCAATCATTGTAAGATTAACTTTTTAAAGCATTTATATTTTTAGAAAACATAGCAAATAAAATTACACAAGATTATTTTATTAATTCTAGAGCAGCATGAACAAACTCATCTGTTTCAACTAGTTTTGAGCTTTCATTTTACCACTCTTAAAAAAAAGGTATCTTTTACAATTGGAGATCAAAAACTAGGAATAATTACAAATGCTTTCCTCCTTTTTTTAAAGGTGGGAGGGGAAGAAAAGCTATTCATACACCATACTTTACGTTGGCGAGGGATTATTTGTAGGCTTTATAAAATCAATTTTTATATAATGGCTAGTTTCAGGAAATAGAGAAAGGGGTTTCTTTGAGTGCACAGGAATATTTTAAATAAACATTTACAGAATTTTTCATACCAGCACTAAGCATATAATTTGAAGAACTAGCATTCTAAATTAAATAATAAAAAGGATGATTAATTTTCAAAATAAAACTAATAAAAATTTAAAAGCTAAACAAAATTTAAATCACTGAAAATTCATGCACTAATTTTTATTCAAATGACCTTACACAAAATTTTTTGAATGGACTTTTTCAAGCACATACATTAACTACTTTTAAGCAGGGAAAATTCAGAAGCTCTAAAGATTCACAAAACTAAACAAAGCAATACGCTTTGCATGCATTCAGAAATGTAAATTCATTTCTAGAAGCCAGCAATTAAAAGATAGGCAGACATGCTGACAGGAGAAGATTAATACTTGCATATGTCTGCTTAAAAACATAAAGTCCTGTGTTGTGAAAGTAAAGTTCCCTTCATTTTAACTTGGATGAACTGCTGGATTCTCCATGAATTGTTTTCTTCTTGGGAGATTTTTTAAGAAGGTTTAAACAAGATTTTTCATAAAGCTGATGAAAAAAGTTGTGAATTATTAAAATTTCTGCAGAAAAAAAGATCTATTAAAGGAAACATTACAACTGATTTCTAAAATAAGTTTAAAAGTTTGCCAGATAAAGATTTTATAATTTTTGATGATAATATTTTAAAATTAAAAAATAGTTTAATGAGTATTATAGGTATTTATCATTCTGTAAGTATTCATATGGCACAAGATGTTAGAATTATCTTTCTAATGTCTTATGCCAGACCAATTTTCTTGTTCTCAATATCATTTCATTCATTTGAAAAGTACATTTTGGTCACTAACTTATTTTAAATGTTCTTTTGGAAGAGCAAATAAGACTTTCAACTTTCCTTCTTATGTTAGTTATTTTTCAGTACAACAGGCCAAAGGTCACAGTACTGGTGCTCTTACGAGCCGCCCCAACCTAAATCTATATCTACTTAGTTATTTAAATATAATAAAAAGAAATCTGACAAAAAGTTTCATTGAAAAGCCAATTTCTGAATATTGATGTCAATTGCAGTTGTCTAATTCATAAATCTTGTTTATTTATCATTGTTTACTGTTCCTGAGAAATGTTTGACTAACTATGGGAATAGATGAGACTATAATATCATAATTTATTCACTATAAATACTTAAGAAAATTCCACACCTGTATAAATATATAACGTTTTCCTCAATTTATTTTTGGTGCTGTTGTCTGCAGATTTAAAATTCAGTTACACTTAATTTTAAGAGAGAATTATCAGTGTTCTAAAGTTTTTATTCTCTATAAGACACTGTAAAGGATTTTTTTAATAAAGTTTTAAAAATGAAGAATTTATATAATTGGAAATTTTTAATATTTTGCATAAAAAGCTATTTGAAAATATAAAATAGTTATAATTTAGAAGGGGAGATTAGTATATATAACCAGTTAATTTAAGAATTAATTTTTTTATTTTAGAACAGTTAACCTGTAGAGCTAGAGAAACCAAAGTGAAAAATCTTTAACAGTGATTAGAAGTTGTATAAGAACTGTCAAAAATTTCAAAGCTGACATGTGGCAATCTCCTTGGAGCTTATTAAAAGTGTTTTAATAAAATAATTTCATATGAATCGTTATCGACAGTTAGAGAGTTAAAAATTATGTTAATTTGTTAAAATCTAATTACAGTTTAGAATTTTACATTAAGCATACAATATTAAACAAATGTTCATATCATAGACAAAAAGCCACTGACATAAAATGTTAAAAACCTTTTTACCTTTCTTAGGGCTTGTTTTCCTCCGAAACCTCTGATTTCTAACATAAGCTCTTCTCTGGGATCTGTTGTCCTTGAAAATTTTGTAGGACTTTTCTTTGTTTCTTTCTTTGTAGCAGGCAATGTTGATTCTCTTGCCATCAGAAGCTGACTGGAGACTGGAATTTGTTCTGCAGGTGGAATAGCTGGCATAGCAGAGCTAGAAGATTGCACTGGGGGTGGAGGAGGTGGTGGAGCAGGAGGTTGTACAGATCCATTGACTGTTACGCTTTGTACTGTAGAAGTGACTTTACCAGTACCTACTTCTTTGTATCTTTCATGATCTTTATTTGCTTTCCTGCTAAACACTGCCATTAATTCATTATTCAGTGACTGAGATTTAGGAATGGTATTGGCCCAGCTTGCATTACTTTGTGTAGTCACAGGTGTTGTGACATTAGAAGTTACAGATTTTTTCTCAGTTTGCTTTGAATCATCACTTTTATTATTAATACTAACTTTAGTGATATGCAGTTTTGATGGTTCTACAAGTGCTTCTTTCACTTTAGTTACAGAGGTAGATTCAGTATTTGACTTGGGCTTTGTGGATTGAATATTTGCCTCTTTTACTTTAGTTGCTGCAGAAGATTCAGTTTTAGCTGATCGGGGTTTTCTCAAATCCACTTCAGCTCTTCTAATTTTGTCTGGTACAAAACCTCCAGGTTTTTTAGAACTTGCTTTTAAGTCATCCAATATGGATTGCCTACCCTCTCCCACATTTTTGTCCTCACTAATATCAGATAAAGGCCACTTTCTTAATCCAATTATTGAAGGTGGATGACTTTCATCCTTCATACTTGATAGTTTTACAAAAGGTTTAACTGATTTAAAAACTGCTGTTGGTTCCTTAGCAGCTAGTTTTATATCCATTTTTTGTTTCTCATCTTGCCGGGAAGTGGCTGTGGCTGGAGCCTTAATGGGTGCCTTTACAATAGTATTCTCAAAAGTTGATGCAGTTTGCTCATGACTTAAAATTTTTTCATTTGATTTGCCACTAGGTTTTGCATTCTCACGTATAATTTTTGATGATTTACTCTCTTTTGAAAGCTCTGTGGTTTTAGGTTTAGTAATTTGTTTATCAGGAACTGTTGCTTCAACTGGAACAGGTGGCAATTTCCTCTTTTCCATAAAAGAAGGAACAGGTTTATTAAAATTTTGTGGAATGCTTTCCAAACTTTGAAATTTTGACCTAGATGATGCAACATTTGCTGATTCAATATCAGTTATTGCTGCTTGACGCTGCTGCCAAGAACCAATGGTTACAGACACAACTTGTGACTTTGGCATAGATTTTCTATTTAATGTCATAGTTTGTGTCGACTGAAAGGCACTAACTGGTTTAGGCTTAGGCCGCGGAAGTGTCTGAGATTTACTTCCTTCATTATCAGAATGTGTTGAGTCCACTTCAGAGGGAGAAGCCAAATTTTGATTGCTTGTTTGAGCTGAAACATCTTCTTTACTTTTAACAGTCTCTGGTGATGGGACCTGAATACCAGATGTTACTTTATCTTGAGGAGAAGGTACTTGTATCACTTTATCTTGTGGAGATGGTACCTGAATTGTTTTGTCTTCTAAGTTAACCTCAGCTTGTGTATTAACAGAACAAGAGGTTAGTGTGTCAGGTCTTTTTGGTGCATTTTCTGACCCAATATCTATATCAACAATAGATGCTTCAGTTGGGCTTGAAGGAATAGGGGGAGTTTTAGGTCTAGAAGGCTCTTTTAGTGACAAAGATTTTGTTTTTGGTCTTGGCAAAGATCTTGTTTTGAACTGATCAAGAGGAACATTTTCATTTTTTGAAGTCAAGTGATTTTCACTAGCAGTTTTCTTACATGTATTTTCTAAATTTTCTAAGCCAACTAATGAAGTAAAAGGCATTTGTGGTAAAATATTTTCACTTTGCAGCAGACTCTGGTTATTCATCAATTGTTTCTGCCACGATATGAATTGTGCTTGTAACCTTTGATACTCTTCTTGAAGTCGTCTTTGCTCTTGAAGGAAGCAAGCTTTAAGATCAGAAGGCTTTAAATCATTAGAAAAATTTTGATCTGATTGTGTTCTTTTTATGCACTCATCTAGCTTTTCACATTCTTCACTTGGAGATTTTTGAATTTTTTTCTGAGGAGTAAGATTGTACAATGATGAACATCGCCCAGTTAATGGCAAAGTACTAATTTTATTTAGATGTGCACATTTTTCTATCACTCTACCACCATTGCCTCGCTCAGCACACTCAGTAACATCTATTTCAGTCTTTTCTTTTAATGAAACTATTTTAACATCAGGCTGACTCATAAGTTTTCTTTTAGGAACTTCAGTTTCATGTTTTTCATCACTATTGTTTGCAAGGCAACTATTTTCAATAGATTGTGTAACAGAGTTTTGGGGTTCACTGTATATATCTTCAATATTATCCTTTTTATAAGAACTTAACACAAAATTGTCCAATTTTCTCTGGCACTGTGGAGTCACAGTTGTGCTGTTCTGATGACTACCACCAGAAATAGAACTTGAAGAACTCCGATCACTATTTAATTTATCAGTTTTTAAGTCTTTATTCACTTGTTGATTGGTTGATACCGATTCTGTTTCAACTGCAAGCAAGTCTTTTATTAAAATCTTAGAATCAATCTCTTTACTCTCTTCATTGACATCAACTGCTAAAGAACATTGGTCATTCGATAGGTGTTCAGTTTCCCCAGAATTAAAGGAATTTGTGTCTGAAAAAGAAAAAAAAAATCTAAAAATATCCCACAATAATTACCATTTTTATATATTTAGTTTACATTTAAATTGCATTTAAAAGAACATTAAAAAGGTTGTTTTTTTTTTTAAATCAAAAGCATTGGAATGTTTTCAGGAATATTGGAAAGAACTGAAAAATAGCTGCATAAATAAATAAAAGAAAATTTATTTTATAATTTTCTGTAACTTTATATTATTAAAAATTTATTTTATAATAATCACAATAAAGTTCTGGGTAAATGTACGTTTCTTCCCTGCCTACAAAAAATGCCTTCTCAAAGTCATGAAAGTGTCCTCACAAGTGTTCACTCAAAAATATATCCAGTTCTTTATTAGTTCTTGAAAAAGAATGACCCATTGTGGTTCACAGTTAAGTCTTACTGGACATTCTCTTCCTTTTCAGCAAGTGTAATATCAAGTGTGGCTCGACATTGTTTATAAAATTTAAGAATTACTGTTGGTATTTGTTTAACTCAAAATTGCTAGGTTGGGATTAAATTAATATAACTCAAATTAATTTGGACCTAAAAGGGTTAATATTTTATAGTGAATGACTAGGCAAAAAGATATTTGGGAGAAATGCTATTTGGACATTTAAAAGTAATTTCTATATTCTATACTATATCTATTTCTATATTCTATTTATTCTATATCTTATACTATAACAATATAATGCTACTTTCTTTGTTTTTCATTTGGTTTCTTCAAAAGATAATATTTCACTGAATTCAAATTATATTAATTTATTCTGGGAAATAAGGCTTAGAATATTTTATTAGTAATATGAAGATAAATGTTTATTTAACTATCAAACCAGTTTGAAAAAAATAAAGAGATGTGCCTCATATAACTAGCAATTCACAAAAATGCATATAAAACCATGCTAAGATATAGAAGATAAGGTGATAATAATCTGAATAGGCATTTAAAAAATGGCATCAATTAGTTTTGTAACCACCGAGGATGTGTGCCGGGCCTCTGAGGTCCAAGTGTTATATAAAAACATTCCATACAACCCAGTAACAATAAACTTCCCACATTTTCAGTAGCTGCCTTGTAGGTCATCCAGAAGACCCAAACCACATGCATTTCTGCAATTTTCTCTGAATATATTTCTCAGAGATAGGTTTAATTTATTTGGGCTCAAGAGAAGCAGTGTACACACATACTTGCATTTTTATTCAGTATTTGTGTTCAGAGGAAAGATGCTGTGGAAAAAACATCTTTGATTAAAATGATAAAATATAAAGATTATAAACATTATTAGTGGAAGTATCAACTGATTAGAAATCGGTAAGTGAAAACAAAGGTGAAATAATGGATAAAGAAAATGGTAAGGACCACTAGTTGATTTCTGAATAACAGGTATGCTAAATAGATGAATCTAATAATTTGGAGCACATGCAATATTATTTGGGCCAAGATAAAGTTACTCAGTAGAGAAAGATAAAATCTAGACCTTATATATATATATATATATATATATATATATATATATATATATATATATAAGAATATGGTCTCATAATATAAAAAAATCCCTTAATAGTTGGTGATACTAAATTTGTATCTTCTCTTGTAATTTTTTCATTATTACTTATTGGCAGCATAATTATCAACTATTGTGGAGTGTAAAGAGTTTTATATTGAAGTTATTGTATATGATTTGTCACCAGAAAGGAAAGAAAGATTGCCCCTCAAGTACTTTAGAAAGAAGTTTTATCCATCTTCTCTTTCAATGACACAAAATTTCTCATGTAAATGCATAAGACTTTCTGGCTGCTGACTGTATAGGGCTTAATACATTTCATTGAATGATTTCTCTCAAAATTATGAAGACATTCCTCTAAAGATATTAAAGAAACCCAATAAAGAGAAAAGTGTTATATCTGCCCCAGCTCTAAAAAACAAATCCTGAATGTGTTGTGCTACATGTGGGGGAAATGCATGCAGTAAACAAACAAAAACAAGGTGGAAAACATGTAAGTGAAAAAAATTTAATATTTCATAATTCCAATATAAATTTTCTATAATTGTGATATAAGTTTTTAACTTGTGTCTTTCTTAAGTTTTAGAATGCTAATTAAAAAAGATCTACAGCTCAAAATACTTTTAAAAATCATTTTTAAAAAAATCTGAAATCCATTTTAAATAAAATATTTTTTGTTCATCATCAGCAGCAATTTTGTTGGTATTTGGCTAAGAAACGTTGCACCAGGCCTCCAAGGCCCAGCATGCATTCTCATGTAACTACAGGTAGTGTAATTCCTCGAAGATTAAAGGGATAATATGACATTGGATAATTAAGAAATACAAACTATCTGTGAAAAACTTATTTAAAGTCATCTATTAATTTTGATTTAAGACAATATTATTGGGAAAAATAAGAAAACCACAGTATCATACCAGATAATTTTAGCACAGCACCATCACAAACAGAGCTTTCATAATTCTTTGTATTTACAGATTCAGCACTGTTTTGGACAGGAAGTTCAATTTCAGAAGGCACTAACTTGGGGATCGAAGACTCTAAAATAAATACAAATAGAAATAGTTTATATAAAGTTTTTAATAATTTGTTAATTTTAAAATTATAGCTGTAAAAGAAAATACACAAAAATCAAGCAGGAAGAATTCTAAAAAATAATTAAGACAATCAAGCAAGAGAAAAAAATGGGCTGAAAATTAGAATGGAATTAAACTAATACTGCATGAAATACATCACAGTACAAAGAAATTCTTTTACAAAGAGTTATAAGGCATATCATTGCAATCAAGCATATATTATTTCACTTCAAAAAATTTGTACTGACTTCTATCCCATTCATTTATTTTGCTTTGTTTTTACTATATGTAATTAAATTTTAAAAACCATGCATTGTAAAATTAAATTAGTTAGATTCAAAAAATAGCATAACACCATAAAAATTTAAATGAATAACATTTACAATGAAGAAATTGTAAATGTTAGGGGGCACATGGCTCGCATGGCATGAAAGACTTTTATAGGCATGTCATCATTTATCCTAAATGTAACTGAAAAATAAACTACATGCTGTGCATGCCAAGAAATTGATCAACAGACATACATACTTACAATTATAAATCCAAAAAGTTAAAATAGAGATTAAAAAAAAGTTGCATGTGATGACAGTTTTTTTTAAAGGGATAAAACTGCTGATGATATTTCATAACATATAAAAACTGCAAATAAATGTTTAAAATAGAATTAGATATCTTATTTAACCCTAGAAAAGTGTACACATTACTTGCCTTTTATTGCTGTAAAATAAGTTTTTAAAAATTTGTCTTGCAGATATAAAAATAATAAAACATTTAGGGAAAACAAGATTTCATATGTTACTCATGCATGTCATGTGAAAGACAATCATAGTTTGTGTTGGGTAGTTTCATGAACAAAAAATGATGTTTCAGTACATATGGATTTTTTACCCCACACTATGATATCCTCTTATAACTGTGTGAGGTATGAGTATAATCTATTAAAATATGGAATAGCTTTTCAGCTCATGATAGAAGATTGTGCCTTTTATGATAAGTAATTTTACATGTCTAGACTTATTATGACAATTGGGGCATATGGACAAAGATTCACTTTGAACTCCCTAAGTTATTGTTAATAGAATGTATAAAAAAAACATTGTTAACAATAATTTGGGAAGGAACAATAATTTGACCTTTAATTACATGCAGCCACCCATGCATATACTATACAGGAAAATTTTCATTTAATATTTATCATCAGTATTTTATTTATTAAAAAAAAAAAAAAAAAAAAAAAAAAAAAAAACCAAAAAACAATTGCGTTAATATCCAATTTTTATTTGTAAAATTGTACAACTGAATGATTTTTTTTCTAATAGGATAATTTCTCTTTTAATTTAAAATTTTTTAATGTATAAATATTTTATTAATATCAGCAAATTGACTATTAATGTGGTATAATATGATTTAGAATTCAAAGTTGGTTAAAAAAATTTCTAAGATTTCTTTACGAAAAAGTGAAAGGAGGTCTGGGGCCCCTGAGCAAAATACTGAATTATGCATGTGATGATAATGTCCTGCTCATGTCTACAATACAGAAAGATAAATATGAATGAATCTGTACCTAAAAAATAATGTAATATTATTTTAGTACAGATTTATTAGGCAAACTTGAATTTATAAATTAATAGACATTAGGTTATTTGTGGTCTGATGTATAAGTTAGTGATGATTGTTTTTAGCCAGTGAATGCTAGTATAGTTGTAACTAATAAGAAAGTGCTTTACTTGTTTAGAATTAGTATTTTCTACAATCAAGAAAAAATAACTGACATTAATTTTTTTTTTCAAGTGGGAAAGGAATGGTGTAGATTAGACATTTGTTCTATATATATATATGTAATTTAGTTAATTTCTGGTGACTTCAGAAACTTCATCTTAAATCACTTTATAATTCAAGTGACACTTCAAAATTTTGATCATATTCAGGAAGGTAATGACTTCTGAAAAAACCATATTTATGACAACCTCCAAGCCAAGAACATAATGTACTTTCATAAGAAAAACTTACTTGTATATGCCGTTAGTAGCATATGAATAGCAATCTGCCATCATTCAAATTTCTTTGATGAAATATTTTCAAATTTCAAAGAAATATTATAAAGATTGAACTACAAGGTAGTATAAATATACCTTTCTCTCTGAATAGGCAACATCTTATAGCTAAATTTGTAATAACTTGGGTAAGAGCAATATTAGTTTAGAGTCAAGGTTTTTATTAAATTAAATCAGAGAAACATAAAACTTGGTATAAATAGCAATTTAGCAATAAAAAAAAAAAGAAGCATAATGCACATTGCCAGTAGAAAGAACAGAATAGTGTTAAAATTCTATAAGCACACACAGAATAACACCAAACAGAACATACATGCATATTAAAAGGAATCTCAGATCAATGAAGAAAACCTGAAAGGAAGGTCATGCTTTTGTCAGGTAGTAGGAAGAAAAGGCCACAAACCACAAGACGGATAGATGCTAGAACTCAAAGACTCCACAGATGCTATGATAGCTTTTCGTTTAAGTGATAGTCTTGGAAGAGGTGTAGGAGGTAAAATTCTGTTAGTTTCAAGTGCAGAAACAGTTCTGGTGGATGATATCACAGGAGTAGAAAAGGAAGAAGTAATAATCCCACCTGTGACATTACAATAAATGTCCTCCTGGCATCCAGAATCAGACATTGTCTTGTAATCTGAATTCAAAGAGGGCACAGAGGAATCAGCATCACTATTAAGCGACTGGGATATTCCACTGTCATCAGCAGAGGTATCTACAACTAAGAATACAACTTTTATATTCAGTTAGTTTATCAAGGGCATGAAAATGCTGCACAAACAATTAAAGCATTAAACATGTAAAGCAAAGCACTTTAAACAAAACTGGGACTATCCGTGTCATTAATTTGGGTAATCTTATTAGAAGGGTACTAGTACTAAAAGCCATTAAGTACATACATTAGAAATTTCAAAGTACAAATTAGAGTCTTTATTTAAGAAGTACTGAAATAATTTCATAAATGTACTACAGATCTTTTGTCCTGAAGACTGTTTTAATCCTAAATTAGGGTATGCATTGAAGATTAATGAAATTATAGTTAGAATAAATTAAAAACAAAGCAGATATAATCTTAATATATAAAAAGTAAATTTATGGCAAAATTTTGCATTCTACATCATATGTGCGGAACTACAATGAACAAAATGTACCAGAAAATAACATTTGAAAGCTTTTATTTTGAAAAAGTATGTATGTGAAAAGCATTTTTTTTTTCTGGCATTATAAAGGCAAGGGAAAATGTAAAATACAGTACTAAAGAATAAATTAATAAATATAACTTTAAAATAATTTTAAATTTTGTTATTTTTATTTTATATTATTCCCGTTTTTTGCTATTTACTTTTTAGAAGAGTTGCTAGCAGATGTCATTAACTTTATACATTGAAGTGAATTATATTAATGTACATTAATGTGAAAGAATGATTATATTAGACTATATATACAATATATGAACATTCACAGACAAACTGCATTTTAAGAATTATTAAGGAATTACAATAATAAGCATGAAAGAATAAAGGGTCATTTAGCAGTATAATTAGTATGTAAAACTTTTCAACATTTTAAAATAGGTAACTATAAATTAATTTAATCAAAGATTAAATAATTTGAGAATAGCTAAAATCACACTCTTTTCAAACCCCACAGAAAAAATATAACACCCTGGTTTTGAGGAAAAGAAAGTTCATTTTCCCTAACAAGCCATATCTTTAGATTAACAGACACACTAAATATTAAATGAAGATGTCATAGAACTCTTTAGGACTATTGGTTAAAATAAGGAATTAATATTATTAATAAGTACAAAAGCTTATTCAGGGAGAACATTTAATAATAAGGTTCAAATTTTAACAGCAACTCTAGATTGAAGCAAGGATTCTAGTTTAGCAATAAATTGTTGTCGAGTGAGCTCACCTTCACATCCTGCAGACTGGGAGTTAGGGTTTGACAGAGGAGCAAAACTAAATTTGTGTGATTCAGGGACAGGAGCTACTACAGTATGGGACTCAACTATACTATCTGGAGAGTCATGATCACTAGCATTAGCATGAACTTCAGCTTGACAAACTGATATCACTTCGCCTTCATCTTTCAGAGAGTCTGTATCACTATCGTCCAAGACTTTAGGACTTTGAACTTTCTCGGATTCTTGCAAAACTTCTTCAAGGTATTGCAAAGCTTCAGATTCTTGTTGCTTCGAGTCTCCATTTTGAATGGTCTCCTTGGCAGCAATTTTATTCTCACTGGCAGATCCAAAATCTTTAGATGTGGTTTTAACAGTTGCGTTCTCCGATAACCTTTCAGTCTTTTCCTTCGTATTTGCGATAGACTCGATAGGCGGCGCGTCCGGGGAGGAAGGCGATTCAATTGCTGGTAATGTTGATACAGGGGGCTGTGGTGCCTTCCTTTTGCGGGAAGTACTGATAATAGAAACATTGGAACAAGATGGCACATTCTTTAAATTGGAATCTCTGGTTGTCATGGATGATCTCTTCATTTGCACCGAACAGTCAATGTTATCTTTTTGGAGAGGGCTGTCTTGTCTCTGAACATCACTCACACATCCATGATCTCCATGAACTATTGAGGCTTCTGGAGATTTATTCTCTGAACAGTCACTGAAAACAGAAGGTTCGTGATAACCGGAAGAATCAGAGCTGTGACGGGAATGCGAGACAGAGCTCTCAATTTCATCGGCTGTCTTAGCGGATATTTCAGACTCGGGGCGCGAATTGATAGAGTTTGAGCTCTGTGTTATGAGTGGAGGTGAAGAATTTCGAGCAGGCGGAGGCGCGGGAGCTGGCTTCCTCTTTATACTCTGCTTTGGTTGGTAGCTGTTGCGATTTAAAGTCGCACCATCACTCTGCGATGAAGTCAGATGATTGATTCCATTGGCAGGAGCTTCGGTCACGAACTACAAAGGAACATATCACAAAATCATACAGAGACACTTAAAAAATATCTGCAATAAGCGATAACATAATCAGAAATATCCTGCAATAAAACAGCTTATCAGAGCCGGCGCTCGGATAAGCTTAGAAATTGACTCACCATACATTACACACTTGACGTGTAGTTTAGTTTTACGGGGTGTTGTTTCATATTTTAATAAGAAAACAGATAATTCTACTTAAACAGATTCTTTTGTCCGATAAAAATGTTTGCTGTGGAATGGAATTTAAGTTAAAAACTAGATTAACAAAATGTAAAACAAATTGATATGCGTTTGTGGAATTTATTATAATTATTAAAAAAAAAAAAAATCTCTGGCATAAAGCGGAATTGCTATGTATAATACATACACAAGGTGTGTTGAAAAAAAGGACCGAATTTTAGCTATAAAATCTATATTATTCATTTTACAACATCTTAAGTATTGTACCCGCAAAATAATCTTTTTTACTGACAATACGCTGTTCTGATGTTTCTTTCAGTCTTGGAAAGCCTGCTGGAACGCACTTTCTGTCATAGGTCTCTTGTCACATTATCCCTAATCTTCTTAATACTTTGTAAACGAGTCATTTCAAGGTACTTTTAAATTTAATAAACAGGAAGTTTCCTGGGGCTAGGTCGCTAGTATATGTGTAAATGGGGGCACAATGGGAGTTTGTGGTTTTCTCACCAATCTATCCCCCGTCCGGTGTCCGAGACCCTGCCGTTCCTTATATGAGCGGACTTTACTATTCTCCCGAAAGTAATTGCTAATAAGTTGGTTTGGTTTGGTTTGGAGCGCTACGGTCTGCTGTTTTGCACACGAGGGCTAATAAGACCGGGACCTACAGTTTAAAGCCGATTCCGAACGGCTACCAACATCCATGCCAACAGTGGGATTCGAACCCACGAACTCCGGTTCCGAAGAGCAGCGCTCTACCATTCGGCCATCGTTCGGCCTAATAAGTTGGTTCCGGTCAAAAGTCGCTGAAGTCTCCACGAGGTCAAAGCACCGTGAGCACCGTAAAAAATGTGAAAAGCTCCGAGGCCCAAAATTCTAGGCTTTTTTACACCAGGGGTTCAGTTACGGTCTCACCTACGGTTTTCTAGTCCAGTTACGATTCCAGTTATCTGAAAACTCCAGCTAAGGTTACATCTAGTTAATTAATCGAATTCTCATTAGCTGGATGTCCTTTTCTGGAATTCTCAAGGTAATACTCCGAAATCATTACCATGACCGATCAAGGCGTGTAGCCTATTCAACCGAACTGTCAATTTCCCAGACACTGCGTCGCCGCGCTATTGTAGTCTGGTCAAGCAAGTGGGACCCAGCTCGGCTGATTTTGTTCGTTAATGTTCTGAACAAGTGGGTCTTCACAATACAGACAGTACCGGCTATATGACCCCCCGCTTATATGGTCAGTTTTCTAAAGTCCCGTCCAACTTAATAGGGAACTTGTGATAAAAACATTAACCATTATTATTCATTATCATTTAAACGTTAACCGTCTGCAAAATCGTATGGCCAGTTAATTAGTTAAAAAACCAAAAGCGTTTTAGCACGTAAGTCCCCGCTCTAATACAACGCTTAATAAACCGTACCTTCGGATGATTCTGAATGCCAAGTGCAGGAAAGATAGCTGCACTTTCCCCAGTGTTATAGTATGCTGTGCTTCTCCAGTAGCCCATACATATAAAGCGTGATTTTCTATTAGTGCGCAGTGCTTACACATAAAAATTTCTTATGTTTGTTTGCTTTTGAACGTGCTACCTGGTGCATCACCTAGTACCGCACGCACTGTGAGAATACAAGCAAGCAAATCAACATATTTGAATATATTATAAATAATATTTATTATATACCATATAAAGATAGGTAGACATAGATGCAGAAAATTATTGTCTCTCATAATTTTGCTAGGGTGTGCAGTGCACACCCTGCACATATGGACCGCACGCCACTGATATATATATATCTTAAGGACGTCCATTTCAGAGAACTTCAGTTAATTTGTTATTAACTTTAAGAGATAACTTATAGAAGTCTTACACTACTGTCATTTATAACAGGACTGCAAGAAAAATTAACCCTCCGCTTACGGCTCCCGCGATTTGAGCGGGGTATCAGTTTCGGCCCCGACTAAGGGTCAAGCGCAAATCGCCGGCGAAGAATTTTTTTTTCCATTATTTCAATACTGATCCCACTATTTTCTAGTGTAAGTAAGAAAAAAAAACCTTTCTTTTATTTTCCTGTTTTATTACAAAATATCTAACATTTTTTTGGGACGAAATGTTTAAAAATTATATTAATTTAAAAATAAAAATATTGCATGAATTTTTTAACTTATAAACCGGGCGCCGTATTATATATATATATATATATATATATATATATATATATATATATATATATATATATATATATATATATATATATATTTTATATATATATATATGTATATATATTTTATATATATATATATATATATATATTATATATATATATATATATATATATATTATATATTATATATATATATATATATTTATATATATATATATGTATATATTTTATATATATATATATATATATATATAGATATAGATATTATATATATATATATATATATTATATTATTATATATATATATATATTATATATATATATATATTATACTGTATATATTTTATATATATATATATATTATATATATATATTTATTTATTTATTGTAAACGTAAAAACTATTAAAATTCTTGTATCATTTTAAAACAACTGATGAAGATGCGAATTATAACATATGTAGATAATGAAAATATGTAAAAAAATCGCCTCGTATTTCAGGACCGGAAAGTATAAGAACTGAGCCGTACGAGGAAGATTAAGTTAAAAGCAATATTATTTTGGTATACGCACCCACAAAGAGAATTTATGCTGAAAATTCTGTAACAGATAATGTTATAATTGAACAAAACAAAAAGTAAGCATTACACACAAAAACACAAGCCCATTCAGTTATTAGAGAAATGTATCTTACATCTTTCTTCTTCCTCGAAAACAATCTTAGAATTCCCCGTTTTCTCTTTTCTTCTTCGGGTCTTAACGAAGGATGAGCATAAAGAGTGGATGAACTGCGTATGCTGTCTCTAAGACCTAAATACAAAAAGAAAAATTGTTAATTGCTATTTCAAATCATATACTTATCTCAGCGCTTCCCAACCTGCGGTGCGCGAATAATAATAATGATGGACATTAGAAAAATAAGAGATTTGAAAAAAAATTTTCAATTTTACAACTCCTCTTCAACCTCCACTCAAAATACAGTTTCTTTTAAGTCAAAGAGTTTTTAAATTAATTTTACAATTTACACTAAATCACAAATTTGTGATGAAAATCACACTCAGTTTATTTAATTTGTGATTAAGTGAATGTTTCAGTCTATTTAGTATGAATGTTATGTGTTTCCTTTGTGTTTTCTTTGTTAATTCAATTAGATTTTAAATATTCAATTTTTGTAAAATTTTTCCTCAAAATGTTGTTTTTGTTTATGTATCAATTTGTTGAGTTACGATCCCCTCGCCAGATTTCAAACGCCACGCTGCAAGCACGCCACGCACGCAAGCTGCAAGCACGCCAATTTCGCCAAATGTGGTTGAAGCACCAACAAGATCCATGATTAGAAACAGGAGAGTGGGCTAAGAAGAGGAGTTGAATTAAATCAAACACAATTATCATAGAAACTTTTTTTCCTATAATTCATAAAAACTATTGTTAACTTTATATTTACTGTCTATTTTTGTTTCCACCACACACTGATTAACATTTTTGTTAATGTAGCCTTGAGTTTAGTTTCAATTTAACCAGCACTTTCTAATTGTATTTTCATCTATTCGGTGAAGAAGCCCTCACGGCATGCTGATTTGTTTTGTAAACTGTGTATTTCACAACCAGCTGAATATATAAAGGCAAGTCACCCGTTATGCTGGGTGGTGTTATTATTTTGACGATTAGAGAACTGTGTCTCGTTTCTCAATATGTCCTATGCTTAATGAAGATGCCTGTTTTTTTATTATGTTAAAATTAATGTTTTTTTACGAAGTGTTTTTCAATCCAGTGATGATATTTTATAAATAAAGTCAGTTACCATCGCATGTGGAGTGATCATCTTTTATACTGCAAGGATATTTTTATCGATGAGTCGGGATGGTTCAAAAGAAACCACGAATTATGTCAAGAAGCTTCCACGTTATAAAATGTTTACAACTATTTTAGTTAATCCCTTGCCTGTGACGCCCGAACTCAGTTCGGGCTGCACCAATTTTGGAATGCCCGACTAGAGTTCGGGCAAGAGAAAAAACGGTATTTCAATTCCGCGAAGCCCGAAAGCGGTTCGTCCAATGCATAATATTTAATTTGCCATTTTCTCAATAGAGATATTTTCACGAGAAAAGTTTGGCAGTTTCGCGCCCTTTGTCGCAATTTCTCGAATGCCGTAAAGGAATCGTGAAATTCAAAGGAATCTAAGGGACATTGATTTCATGACAGTTGATAAAGATAATGATAATGTTATATTAGTTTATTATATTTATTCAGAAAATTATGTCATGTGATTTATTTTGCTGTAATGAGCAAAAATTACTGTAATCCATTAACATTTCCCATATATGTGAAAATAGTAGTTATTCCGTTTAAATTTTTCTTTTCAAAAAGAAAAAAAAAAAATTCTAACATTTTGAAACAAAATTAAAAAGAAAAAAAATTCTATTTTTAACCCGTTTTTCTCAAATATGTTCCACATGCAAGGGGTTAATAATATTATACAGTAAAGTTGTTAATATGTACAGATGATGATCAAACTCCAGTAATCGGTATGTAGGTTTTTTTGTTTTTTTTTAAGTTCACTTTTAAACTTAGCAGTTAGCCTTCAGTAACTTGGTTTTCTATAATTTGTGTCCTTAGTAAAACCATTTATTGAACTTAAACTCCACGACACAACAGCCCCTAGGGAGCCAGGGCCTACGGTGCCAATCTCCGTTAAGAGCCCTGGGGTGCGAAGCATACGTTTCGGTTAGGTGGTCAACCTTACAACCCCCAGCATTTAGTTCTCAAACATGCTTCATCCTCAGTTAGTCTACCAACTGAAGGGATGAAAGGCTGAGTCAACCTTGCCCAGTCCGGGGATTGAACCTCGGACCGGTGTCGTGGGAGCTCGAAGCGCTAGCACAACTTCACTGGGCTTCAAAACCATTTATTAGTAAATGAAACATGACAAAATAGTAGATAAACATGTAACTTTGAACAAACACACACATAGTGAGATTATAATCCGCTATGACATTTAGGTGTGTTTCAAAGTAATTTGTCTCATGTGGTGTGAATACAGGGTTATCCTATAAAATGCATATGGCAAATAAACACACTTGCAATAACAAATTTCACGAAACTCAATCATTTTTACAAGGGGGTACAATTTAGCATGATGTACAGCAAGGTGGTACGTGATCCAAAAAAGTTTGGGAAATGCTGACTTACATGATTAAGTATTGTATTTAACATTAATGCAAGGTAACATTATTATTAAAGGAGGGATACAGTAAAACAAGTCTTTAAACGTTTCTACTAATTCGCAAGACATTCGTATTCAATAAACCTATCTCTTATTCACAGTCGTTCCATTTAGCCTCTTGACATACATTGACGTCTGGGAGACATCAGTCATTTCACGGGCCAATGTAGACATTGACGCCTCCGAGATGTCGAGAACTATCTGCGGAAGACGTCGTGCAGCATATTAAATCTTTTAATAATTTAAACTCTTGCTTCGATTCTGTTTTAAACAGAATGTGCAAGACTTCACGTGCCCTTAAAAGTAATACAAGAAGCAAAACAACATAGAAATGTAAAAAAAAAGTGTCAGTTCCACTACTTATTCAAAAATGCTTTAAAATGTTCCATACTTTAAAAATACTATTTTAAACTATTACTTAACAAGCATATAGACCTATAAATTTTTAATTTTCCAGAATTGTAAAGAATTTTTTTTCCTACGTGGACCTATATAAGTATCCCTCTCAATTGCACAAAATGCACGTTTAAATCTAAAAAACTATTTTAACACAGATTTTAAACAATTTTTAATTAGAACACATTAATTATAGGACTTAAAAACCATTAAAAACAAATGAAATTTAATTATTTTTACGAGCACGCTGCTTCAACACAATTTCTTACGACTCGCTTCAGAATAACAAATATTCCAGAAGAACTTCTGATTACTGCTGCAATTTATTGGTATCAGTCAGAAGCTTAGACATCCTCGCATGTGTACCTAAGTTGTTAACTACCATTTTTTTTTCAACAGGATTATTTTTCAGACGAAAGAGTCGAGGTCCACATATGTGGACCTCGACTGGTAGTGAAGAGGATATAGTACCATAAATTTTTAATTTTCCAGAATTGTAAAGAATCCTACGCGACAGGTAAAAAAAATGGTTTGTTTTTTGGCTGAGAATTATCTGGTACACGCTCAGTAATTTGTTTATCTTTACTGATCGCATGTTAGTTGCCAACCTTAATTTATCTTGTCCTAATAGTGTAATAGGATGAACAACAGAGGTTTTAATATTGACAGTGCTTATTTGGCTATATAAAGGAATGATATTCAAAATCTAGCGAATCGATTGCAAACTGTGTGGTTATGTATAAAAAACAAATACACAAACGAACAAAGATTCGAACAACGAAATGTTTAAAGATATATAACTTAAAGGCTAGATATTTATTAGTCCGTGAAATAGACTCTAGACTTTTAAGAAAAGAATTCGTTGTTAATACCGGTGATAAAATTTTCATTGCAACAAAAAATAATCGATGATTAAATCTAAAATTAGCACATATGTACCTAATCTATTATTTAAAATAAATATAGAAGAAAATTACTTAGTTAATATCAAAGTTCAGTGACAAAGCGTATGAAAATAATGCCGACGATATTTAAATAATTTAAAATACGAAATGATTAAATGAGATGGTTAAAGGAATGACGTCATAATGCTAGAAAAATATTATTTTTACCCATTTATTATGTGACAAATTGATAAATTTTAATCGCCTGCTCTTAACGCGGAAAAATAGGGCTTGAAATAATGGCATTAAACGATCGAAAAGGGGAGGAGGGGTGCATTTCGAACGTTTTCGAACTCTCTTTGAATTTTTCTAAACCTAACTCATCAAGAATCCAACGTGGATGCCTCTATCCATTCCAGGTCCAACCGCTTTAAAAATTCGAGGACAGACGGACAGTTAACTTAGGCTATTATTATATAGGGGATTATTGTCCATTCACATCATATATGAACTTCGTTAAATGTTACATAATGCAAATTTCAAACCAATATGTTCTAAGCTTGAATATAACTTTTGAGTTGATCCGAAATAAATAGCATTTTCTTGGTCAAATCCAGTATTATTTGTATGTCAAGGAGTTAAATTATCATTTAATTTCCGTTTACAAAGGTGAATACAAAGCGTTGTAAATTCAAAAGCCATGGATAATATTTGATAAACTCTAGAATACTATCTGTTCTTATCGAGGCACAACAATAGTAACAACGCTCTTATTGTTACACCTGCAAGACAACTTTCTAAAATATATTTTAACCCTTAACGTGCACACTCGAGTTAACTCGAGAGCGCTAACCTGGCCAAACTGTGCACACTCGAGATAATTCGAGCGGCGTTGTACTTTATGTTGCTATAATTTTTCACACTCGAATGCAATCGAGAATTGAAAATAACAATGTGAAAACAAAACAAAACAAAAACAATTGTTTTATTGATATTTATCATTTACATGGGATTGTAAGCTATATTCGACTATTTTCTGTAATGTTATCAAAATCCAAAATTGCAATGAAAATTTTGATTATTTTTGTAATTTTGTAATTTTTTTTTGGCAAAAACGTTCTAAAAAGTGTTTTTCACATTAAAAAAATTTTTTTTTTGCCCCGTCTTTACCCTGTTCACGGAAACGAAATAAATACACAAGTTTTCATCTATAAAAAATAATTATTTTACATTAAAATTATTTTTAGCCTTTAACAGTAAATTATTTTGATTACAAAATGTCTCAAAGACGTAAAGAAGTATTCTAGGGTTAAATTGAACTGTATACATCTTATTTCTAACGAGCTGGTTCTATACAGTCAAACATGCTTTCTTGCACGGCTTAGAAACCTAAATTTAAGAGGAAAATTTCTAAAAGATTTAAAATAGTAAGTTAAAGGTAGGAAATTTTCCGAAGTCTTAACGCAAATATAACGAGCTGCCAGACGCGTCGCATACAGGGAAACTCGCTGCTTACATTTTATTACATTGTAGTAACACAAAAAAAATTGAAAAAATAAAAAAGAGCACTAGTAGTTCATTTAGAATTATAAATAGATTTCGATCGATACATATTTAGAAATGGTAAGAAAAAAATTGAGGAAATTTTTCACGCAACAGTATTCGAAATGGTTCGAAATCAAAACGGAGACAGCACAAAAAATAAAACCAACCAAACAGTGACAGGAATGTGTGAACTGTATGATTAAAATTCAATGATATTCGCGATATCGATAAGGTGATTTACTGGTATATTTGACAAATAATCTTAAACATGTTCAATGGTAAATTATGTTATATTACTATATGTGTACAGGGAGATGTGTGCATACCAAGCTGAACCCGTCATACCGGGGTTCTAGCCACTATAACTACTAGGCCATCTCGGGCTTAAGAATTGTCCCTGTGTATATTTGGAGGCGCGACCTATGCTCTACGTATGCGGTTCTCAAACTGGGAGTCTCTGGACAAAAGTTTGAGAACCGCTGCACTAAATGTGTATACACCTCGTCCTGCCAATAAGTCACTCAATTCAAAATATTTTCACAGCATCAGCTTTTAAGGAGAAAGAGAAATATCCTCGTAACAAGCTATTAAACAGTTGTTATCAGCTGCCATTGACAAGGACGCAACATCCGATGTTGTATTATTTTGTCGATACAGCTTTTTTAACGCAGAAATGCATTCCAATAATTTTTGATTATTTCATGATCATCCGAGCAACGAATGTGCAACCCGAGAGAGTATTTTCAGCAGCTGGATTGCTGTACACCAAAATAAAATCCTCATTAGGTGACAAAACTTTGTTCGTAAAAGGAGTTTAACTTAAAAAAAAGTTAAATCATAAAATATACTTGTTATATCTGTATTACTCGTTATTTGATTAAAATTTAATTTTATATTTATTAATAAATTGATTATTGAATAAATTTATAGACTTTTATCGGTATTTAAGAGTTTACATTAATTATTTGGTACTTTCCTTTGAAATAAAAGCGCACAAACCCAATATGTAATCAGTTCCTATTACCTACATTTTATACTTTTCTCGGAAAACTACAGGTTAATCATATTCAAATCTTCATTTACCGAATAACCGGCAAATTAAACATTAGTTTGACTTGTCAGATTCCAAAAAGCAAATCCTGACATGAAAAGACGGACACTGAAAACTTGCAAACGACAATAGAGACGACGCTTTAGAGATGACGATAGATTATAACGACTAACCACTTTCTACCCACATAACATATTAAAGACATGTCTAGATTTCTTTTACTGGACTCCTTTCAAACCCTTTCTGACTTATTTCAATAATTATATTTAGTTTATAATTTCAATAATCATTAATAATTCAATAATCATTGAAGCGTATAGCTACTTTAAAAGACAATTCAGCCAGGTAACTTAAATAAACCCAGTACATCAAAATATCGGGTCTGTTCAGCTATTTTTAAAGTTGTTGAATATACAAAAAAAAAAAAAAATTCAAGGTGAGCAATAGGTGAATAAGTCTCAACGATGTTCCCAGAACGGCGACAGCGATTATAAAGATAGGATTCTGTAGATTACGGTCAAATTCTCAATGACTACTAAGACCTATACCCACAGAGATATTGAAATCTAGATGCTCCAATACCATGCTCAACTTTTCTACCACCATCCAACTGAAATTCTGGTATTTGCCCACTTAAAATTGATACTAGAAACAGTAAACTTTTAAATAAAGTGAGATGTTATGAATACGTTTGACCCTATGAGTAGCTTGTACACGATAAGATAGCCTTCCTACAAAGTTCTTGAGTTTGTGGCTCATGTGATTCAACATAGCGATGATTTAACAATTCTACATTAACAAAATCAAGTTGCCAAACCGAGCAACAAAGCACTGCATTTCCCCAATGTGACTGGCACTAAGGTGTATAAAATGTCTTCAGTGGACGTTCTTAATGTCCTAACACTTAGTCATGCTTGAATTAGTCATGCGATTAACCCACACACTGCAAATAGCAAGAACAGAGAATGCAGAACATTTATTTCAAAATGCATATATTAAATAAGCAAATTAGCCAAATAGCTGCGGTTCGTCTTTCAGCTTACACTTCGTGTGATAAAATGTTGACTTTAGTGCTCCTAACCAATGGGAAACAAATGTTTTTATTAAGATGTGCTTTATCTAACACAGAGGGATGTCACTTCATAGCTGCAATGATGGGTGACTCGGCAACGTGGTCAGGATAAGCCAGAAGTTATGACCTAAGGGGCTAACTTCTGTAGCCCAGCCAAAGGAGCCACGTTTCCTGAGGGGATCAAAGATCGATTTTTTATGCTGCCTTCAGCACTTACCCCCTTTTTTTACTATCATCATTACTTAAATGTATTAAGTCAGTTACTTTTTTCACCTCTGGAACTGGTGCGAGGTTCCAGTGGGTATTTCGCGCAAGTCAGGTCATGGAGGTTCCGCAGGGTGGTTCCTTCGCAATGACTCATGAGCGATGGTTCCAAGGTACCAAGTATACGACTGCTGCCTCTCAAAATTGCCTGATCTCTCTTTCGACCAACTGGATTCCGTCCCGAAGTGCAATGAACAAATTCTCACCACACCAGCAGCTCTCCATTCGGCTGGCGTAGTTCGCGCCACTCTTATAAATTCCGGTGTCACCAAGAGGTTCGCTAGAGCATCCAGTAGTTTTCCAAATTCCTCCCAAGACCGCTACTCTAATGCGTTCACTCGCCTGCGCCCCGTCGGGTGCTTTGGAGGAGATCGGCCGAGTGGGGTGGCCCAATAGTTGCGATCTAGCTACCACTGCCGGAGCAAGCCTGGAGGGACTCAGGGCCATATGGGCCCGGATCGGGGCATAAATCGGGATACTTTATAGAATTTTAAGCATGTGCTAGAAGAAATGCTATCAATATTTTAAAGCGTTTTAATATAACTGGAGGAATACGACAAAAATATGATGTTTGCGCTTCAAATTAAACGTTTACATGATTGTGATCAAAATTATAGTTATCCTAGTTAGGATAAAACTCTTAAATAATCATCTTCACCGTTTAACAAAATAGTAACAGATAAATAGCGGAATCTTCCTTACCGGAATTGGACATCAAACTAATTTCGGCGCATCCGTAGACTTCGAGCGTTGCGTTGAGGTCTAGGATGGTGTCCGGCTGTGCCGGATGCACGAGGTGATGGCTATTGAAATCAAGTTCTTTCTCCGAACAGATCTGTTTCTTTAGTTCGTCGAGTGTGATACGAGGGCTGACCCTGAGCACCATTCGTTGATTAAGAGGTAAGTTCACCTGCAACCGGAATGTTTGCTGCTGGAAAGAAACAACGAAAACATGCATTATACCGAACACACAATACAAATAACTGAAAGCACACAAGTAAGAAAAACTATGAAAATAAAGAGTTTTCTAAAGAAACTGAGTTACAAACAGTAGTGTTTCTTTCATAAATTTAAAATCTACAGCAAAATATTTTGTGTTTCCAATTTATAGAAGTTCGTTTAGTAGACAAAGTACAGAAATTTGAAAGAGACAGCGAAAATTAATGCACCTGGAGCTTTCTGTAGTCACTAATAAAATGTAAAAAATTAAACTTTATTAAAATTTAAGTTTTAAAAGGAAATTTTTTTCCAATGCAGCTGGCAAAACAGGCAAATATCTTTATCCTAAACACAACTGTGTAGCTGTTACTCATTTAGCAACACCCGGAGAGTACGTAGAGCTCAAGGAGTGCTACGGACGCGAATAACATTGTTCCCGTTGGGACCGCAATTTAGAAGCAGGAACCAAGCAGAAGACCCATAGGCTTGGCCTGCCACCCCTAGAAGTATCGTTTGAACCAGGAGCATGTTACGACCACGAACCTATTTTACGACCCCAGCCAAAGAACAAGGCAGATATTTGGCCGACTCGAGCATCGGACTTGCAACCCCTCCGGTTGGACGCCTTTGTTAACTGAGCTACGGTGGCTTTTTAAAACGAGAATGTAAGACAAGAAACACAAAAGGTTTTAAATTGAAATTAAAAAAGTTGATCTGATTAGGAAGTGTAAGTCTAGTTGGTCTTTTTCGGGGCAAAATTTCATTTCGTAGTTTTGGTCAAAAAGTGTCACTTTGAAGAGCTCTTGTAAGGTCAAGGGGCAAGAAATTTTCAAAAGGGCAGAATTCGATCAAAAATTGAAAATGATATTGTACCGAGGTACTTTCCCACGACGGTCAGCACGTGCATACACAGCTGTGGAAGAAATTTCCAAGAAGAATTTAGGTGCAGCTGTAGACTTCGAGTTTTAAGGACCCCTGTGGATGAGTTATAGATCACGGAATGGCATAAGCGTAACGGGCAAGCTCTCACAAAGATGTAACCGTGAGTTATGGGATCAGGGGCTAAAAAATACCAGCTTTAACAAAAGGAGCTATTTTAATGAGCCCAACTGCAGGCCCGAAGGGGGTGGAGATGTGGGAAAATTTCACCAATAAGCGATTGGCAAAGGGAAAAAAGGGGGCATTGAAACCGAGGTGATGAGTTGGGAAAGAGAGTGAAGAAAGAGGAGTCGAAATCGGGATTAAAGAGTAGCTGGATATCGAAATCCCGTGCCTGCACGCCAGCACCGACGTCCTGTGAGCCCGCATCGAGATCCCACACGCCCGTACCGACGTCCTGTACGCACGAACGCCCGGACCGACATACAGCATGATGCAAGCCCCTGCCTGCTTCCCTGTAATGACTGGAGGTAAACAGATTTAACATATTCATGACGGTTATTTAGGACTCAGTAATTCCACATTTTGATTAAGAAATAACGTATAACAAAAGAGAATTGTAATAATTATTGTGTATTGATGAATATAAATCCAAATAATTGCTGGTTAAGTTATATGGTAATCAAGTAATGTAGCAATTTGTAAATAGTGTACAGAATAAATGTTTTAGTCCAAATATAAGGCATTATATTTTTACTGTGGTTCCCCTTTGTAACGAACACTGGTGTTCGTGTTGTAAGAACATTACAACAGATATTTTGTTCTGAAAAAACTTAGGTTTGGTTTTAAGATCTACGGTTTACTTTTATGCAACATGAGAGCTAAAAACAAGTTAGGTATACGCTTAATTATCAAATGACTTTTTTTTAAAATAATTATTTTGTTACTCCTGACATCTGTTTTTCGTCGTACACTCTTATTTAAAATTTTAAAAGATACTTTTCAATTTCTTAACTTTTGTATTGAACTTGTAATTTTAAAATGTTTCAAGTGCGTTTCTTCAACGAATTTCTTATCCGAAATTTTGGAGATTGTCTATTAATGTATCTGTCATAAAACTGGGTATGCATTTCAAAAATTACAATGTATTTTCTCAAGCACCAAAGAATTTAATACCTCGAAACGGAACAAAGCAGTTGGTAAAACGTTATATAACTTGCAATAATTGTGTTGTATAAATCATATTTAACATAAGTGAAAATCGATACCCAATTTTGTTTCTATACAAATTCTAAAAATAAAATGAAAAAAAAAATGCAATTGGTTTTAAGTGCCAGGAGCAGTTTAAAAGAAATATTGTTGGACAACAGTCTTTATCAAATAGTCTCGCATTGTAATAAAAATTATTTTCTAACAGATTCTTATATGCTTCATGTAACAGCATTATATATTCTCATTTTAAGAATATCGAAATTTTTTTTCTAAATTTAAAAGCTGAGTGATTCAACGTCCGTTGTATCCTTAAGGGAATACAAGGGGCATAAGGGAATATAAAATAGTCCCGTTTTATACACAAAAATCCCGAAATAATTTTCAAAGTTCTATGTTTCAGAGTTTATTTGATAAGTTTGAAGTGAGCAGAAAGATCAAAATGTCGGTGATAAAAAGTGCAAAAAATTCGTTCATTTTACAAAAAGAAGCAGAAGAGGATATAATTTTTAGAAATACTAAAGTGCTAGTCACTTTTTATTTAGAACTGTCAGGAACAAATACAGCTGCTTAATATGCAGTTTTATTAATAAATGCGCTCCGATCAGATGAAAAAAAATTAACTTAAAGCTTTAATCACTGTAAAGAAATTTTAACACTAGATTTATGGACCGAGCCAATTTGACTCATTAAAAAGTTGATCACTATATATATATATATATATATATATATATATATATATATATATACACACACACACATACATAAAACTTTAGTATCACTTTCCAAAAACATACGTTGGTTTTTAGTTAAGTAGTAAAATATATGTAAACTTTCATTCCTCTTCCCCGCAGACCCCTTCATTTCGCATTATCAAATGGGGTATGCCTATTTTCACGGTTGTGAGCCAATTTGACTCATAGAATGTATGCGAAAATAAATAAATATAGTAATAAATGTAGTATAAAGTAAATATAAAGTATAAAGTATATAAAGTATAGTATAAAGTAAATATAGAGAAGAAGTCGAGAACACTTTCATTCCAGTGACAGAAATTCATGCTACTGACGCACGGAAGAATTTGCAAGTTCAAAAGAAACATGTAGAAACCATTGTGCTAAATGTAATAGAAATGTTTCCGGAAAATGCGTTTCAAAAACAGATTTTATATGTAAAAAATGTTTGCATGAATTTTTTGATGATAAACATTTCATTTAAATTAATTTAGAACTATTTTCTTTGCAAAAAACTTCAATTTTCTTGTATGAGTCAAATTGTCTCACTTCAGTAAAAATAGGTATATGATCAACATACGTAAATCTAGTGTTAAGAAGTCAAGTATCTCAGTACTATGATCAATTAAAAAAGAAATTCTTAAACAAATCCATAAATCAGCCGAATTTGTAAATTAAATTTGTGATTAATAATGTTAAATTAATATTAACGTTTGTTACTGAATTGAAAAAATTCAAAGTAATTTCTGATTTCCTTAAATTTTACACTTCCCCGTTTTTTAATTAAGTTTTATGTTTTTAAAGTACAAAATGTCCCAGTTTTATGGCAAACACAATAACAGACTGTATCCAAATATTTGAGAGACTGGGGGGGGGGAAATGCACCTGTAATGTTCGTTTTCTAGTAACTGATTCGATACTAAGAGTCAGAATATTGAAAGTTAAAAAATAATGATTTAAAAAATAATAATCATACAGTTAGAAAATGTAACTTGATTTTGATATGTATGCCTGGCTTGACTATCTCAAGACTAAAGACATTTCATATTTTTTTTAACGAATCTCATCATTTTGAAGGTCTTTTGTCTCCTTAAAGAAGGGGACAAGAGACCATAACTCGGTGACTCGGTAAAACAGAATAGTTGTACATTTACTTACTTGGGTATTCAACAATAATACAAAACAGAATTGCACACTGATCTTTCTTAGTCATTAGGTTTAATGTAATGTTTAGAACACTACCAATAATTTTGTACGCAGAGCTACTGAGATTTTACATACATTTTTACACATTTTAAAGCCTTTTCATTTTTTTTAAGAAATTAACAGAATCAACTTTTTAGTTACTATCCTTCTATTTCCTGAATTGTTTGTGGCCTGAGGACTAAGATCAGTTAGCTAGAGCTGGTTTTACAGTTTTTCAGTAAAAAATTATGGGAACCCTATAATAGCAGCGAGGAAATTCTCCAAAAGTTGGAAAAAGTGATTGAATATAGAAAAATGTGACTCACCTCAAAAGGCTGGTTGGCAAGTTTTGGCATTCTCTTCACGGGTAATTCTAGGGTGGATTTTGGAATTATATACACTGTATTAGCATCTAAGGAGCCAATAGGAGTGTTGGGTTTGTACTGTACGTTACGCTCATCTCTAGATATTAAGTTGATGGTGTGGTCACTGGGAGAGATCTTGTTGGATGTTGTAGCTTGAACCAGTAAGTCCATCATAGGAGTCCTACAAACAAAAAGAGATCCATTTTTAATAAAAAAAACTACAAATTTCACACAAAAATCAGCTATGAATTTCACAGTTAACAACAGTTTATAAGTATATGTTTACAATTTTAAAAACATTCCCGGTACTCACAGGGACATCTAGCGGCACTCTAAAGTTCCGTTAGTAACTAGTTTAAAACCCTTGCCTGTGGCATATAGTAGAGAAAAACGTGCCAAAAATGGATTTTTTTTCCTCTTTAATTTTGTTTGATATTATCATCAAAATGCTATAAATAAATTATTTTTGAAAAAAAAAAAATTTTTTTGAAACGAAATAACTACTATTTTCAATATTTTTAAATAAATGGGAAATGTTAATTGGTTACAGTAATTTTAATTACAGAAAATAAACCAAGTGACATAATTTTATAGATAAATGCAATAAACTAATCCAACAATATTATAATCTATATCAACTGTCATAAATTCCATGTCCCTCAAATTTCACAAATCCTTTAGAGTACCAGAGAAATGTATTTCACTATACTTTTCACGCTAAAGATTAAGTCTTATTTTTCTCTCAATTAATGGGAAAACATACAGCAACACGATCGCACTTCCACGCATTTTTGACAGAATATATGAGAAGAGTGATAGCGCTTCGCCGCACTCAAACGGTTAAACGAAAAAACTACTATTTTCAATATTTTCACACATGTATGGGAAATGTTAATGGATTACAGTAATTTCTTAATCTTCTACAGTATTAAGCTCATTGCAGCAAAATGAATCAAATGACATAATTTTCTAGATAAATATAATAAACTAATACAACAATAATATTATCTATATCAACTGTCATGAATTCCATGTCCCTAAGATTACTTTGCGGCATTCGAGAAATAGCGACAAAGGGTGCGAAACTGCCGAACTTTTCGCGGGAAAGTGTCTCTATTGGGAAAACGGCAAATTAAACATTATGCTTTGGACGAACCAATTTCGGGCTTCACGAAATTGAAATAGAATTGAAATGAGTTCTCTTGCCAGAACTCAGGTAGGGCATTCCAAAATTGGTGCATTTGCGTTGCCCGAACTAAGTTCGGGCGTCATGGGCAAGAGGTTAGATCTGCGATAGACGAAGTCTTGATAAATACTTAAGTTGTGTAAAAATTTGTGACAGTTTTAAGACCTATTTCAGCAAGTACAATTAACGGAGGATAACTTTGAAAAAAGAAATTTTTTATCAATGTAAGCAAGATGATTATTTAAAATATAAGTAAGAGTACAGGTAAGTTTAGAATAGGGGTTAACAAAATATTTGTGCCCACGGACGTCTTCTTATGGCAAACAACTTGCGATGAACCCACAAATAAAATAACTCTGTACGATTACAGAACATAATTAGAATTATAATTTTAGTGTATTTATTAGTAACTTAACACTTCGCGTGCGGGCAACGTATTTTTACGTTTTTTGCAGTCTGTCACTGGAGCGCGGGTCACGTAAAAATACGTATTGAGTAGATTTGTGGTTGATACCCACTAACCACCACAAATCTACTAAATACGTATAATTATATGTATGTGTGACATTATATGCGCGTTGTTTGCGTTGGTATGCAACGCTTGGCATTTTTCTTTCCACAAGTTATGATTGTCGAGTCACTCGGTCTTTTGTTGCATTATTTCGTCTTCAATCGAATTCCTAGCTCCAGAACGTACAAGTCGTGTTTTGTCAATTTGAAACTTGGTTTTTTATTGTTGAATACAAAATTGATAAAAATGAGCTGTTGTGACAAAGATAGTGATGAATAAATATGCGCTGACAGATTATCGGACTTTAATTTTAAAAATCGTTTATTTTTGTGATTTCGTAAATTTTTTTTTTTTGTTAAATAATCATACAGTACATATTAAAGTGTAAAATAAAAAAAAGTCAAACATCCATGCCTTCAGCGGGATTCAACCCGCGAACTCCGGTACCGAAGACCAGCATTCTAGCCATCAGCTTTTGTTCAATAAAAATCGGACTTCAAGTATAACACAAGCTAACGAAAAATAAATCATACTCTAAAGCTTTAAGAGGACATATTACCTTAAAGGCTGACAATATTTTATAACAGCCTTTTTCCGAAACACTATAAAAACAAAAGGATCTGCTTCTTTTAGAATGAATATTTAACATTTTTTTAAAATAATGCTCTAAGTTTAAAAAAAATCAGTTTTACCATTTCAAGCACGTTTATTTTTTTTCATAGAAAATATACATAGAATGAAAAAGACCCAATTTAAATTTTAAATATGTATACTAGAAATTTTTTTTATATCAAATTGAAGTAAAATATCAGCTTTATTCTGTATACTTAAAACGCTAAAGTATTGGAATTTTTAGATTTAAAAATTATTTAAAACTGAAGATTTTTTTTTTTTAAATTAGTCTTTACAGTGCTGTAAAATAAAATATAGTGTTCATATTAACATAAATGAAGTTCACAGAACATAAAAGATAATTAGCTTTCATTTGATATAATTTATTTTTGATTTACAAATTACAAAACTTTCTTTTGCAGTAAGTGGTTTCTTTTCTTTTACACTTAGTGTATACACATTGGGGTTTTAAAAGAATATTACTGGTTATAAAACAAAACTAAATAATTTCTTTTTTTTTTTTTAAATTAGCCTTTATCATGCTGTAAAATCAAATACACTGTTCATATTATAACTGAAATTCACAGAACATAAAAGATAATTAGCTTTTATTCGATATAATTTATTTCTGATTTACAAATTTCAAAACGTTCTTTTGCAGGTAAGTGGTTTTTTACTTTTTACACTTAGTGTATACACAGTGTGTTTTTAAAAGAATATGGCTGGTTATAAAACAAAACTAAATAATTTTTACGAAGTAATAATACCCTTATTAAATCTTTCCTAAATTAGGAAGGATTTCATTCTAGACAGAAGAGAATTTTATTTTATACTGAATCAAAACTAGACTACGATAAGTGAAGAATTTCCAGCACCAAAAGTACTATGTCTCTTTAAATACCATGAATGTATGTAAAAATGTATTATCATAATCCCCCTTGCAGTATCTTCAAATGAAATCAAAAAATATGAAAAATGATATTTAAGATCCCAAGTTCCCTTAATACCGATACAATAGAACAGGTTCTTTAGGTTAGGGCGTTATTTCTAACCAAACCCTCTAGTCAATGAGGCAGTGGAATACAGTACAGCGAATCAACACAGTTATATAAACGATAAGACTAGATAAGTTTTTGTCATGCTAAATTGTATAATAACCACAACATAAACTTAACATTTTGAGGAATAAAACCAATCATGGCGTATCGCTAATAAAAAGTATCCACGTTTAATCACGAGTAAAAAAAACAAGGGTACGAAATAGAGATGAAAAGAAAGTAAAAAGAGAAAGAAAAAATATACTTCGATGGAATCATTAATAATTTTTCTGGAAAACAATAAGTCGTACCACTAATAACAAAATAGCCGAGGTGATAAATAAAACGGAGAAAAATCGCCAAATCGTCGCCAAAAAGCAAGGAAAAGAAAAGGCCTATATAACAGAGGCGGGCGCGCGAAATCAGCGGCAATGTTGCGAATGCAACTTGGCTGTTTGCCCGCCAAAAATGGATCACAGGGGCGGGTGGGAGGTGGGACATAAGAAAAAGACAGGGACGGAGAACAGAAGAGGGAGGGAGCTTAATCTGAGAGAAAAAGCTCGGTGGGGATACTTTTTCATACAGATACAACTCGTTATCATTTCGATCGAAAGAGAAAATTCAAGGGAAGACAGTTTTTAAAGTCAAAATTGAAAATCAATGGGAAGAAAACAGCTGATAAATATATGAATGTACACGAAGCCAATAACAGAAGATAAACACACCATCGCCGAGACCGAATAATGCGTGAAATGTATTTAACCCAAATGAAATGCTCGCTACTCGATAACAGACTTGTAAAAAAGGCTGTATTGTGTTTGATAAACAACAGGAAAAGGCGGCGATTTGAAACAAGACCGATGATGAAATGAGTTGGCGCGATCGAAGCGAGGATTACAAAAACATACTTGGACATAAATCATTTCTCGTGTGAAAGGGAATTTTTTCGAGCTTGTGATTTCAACACATAATCTTGAATACATTAGACAGTTCTGCACAAACGTCTAGGAAATTTATTTCTGTCGAACGTCTTTCTCCTGGGAGCGAGCATTTCTTTCACGCGAGGGGATGGAATTCGGGAAGTCTCTACACGCCGCTACAGTTGGTTTACATTTACAGACAAGTTGTACCAAATCTTACGAACTGACAGTAGAGTCAACACAGACGTTAAGAAGGATCACAACACTGACACTGAAAATTAAAGCAGTTCGAAGAAAGACAAAAAAGTAACTATCAATGTTCATTAGATCCCATTTTCAATTTAAAAATACCGTGATAGCGTTATGTAGAAATTAATAGGATGGTGAATTTTTTCAGTTATAAATAAATCAAATATGGAGCCCCGGTTGCTCAGTCGGCACAGGCATCGATCTCATAACCGAAGTAAGTTCGAGCCTCGAACCAGTCAAAGATCTGCAGCATTCCTTAATGCCGGCTGGGGCACATAAAATAGGTTCATGGTCACAATGTCCTTCAAGTTCCCAAACGAAACCTCTAAAAGTGGCAGACCAAGCCTGGGGGGGGGGGTCTTCTAAATTACAAGGTCCAACTTCGTTTTGTTCCTAGGGAGTAATGTTGGAAACTTTTATGGTGTTCCTATAGTAAAATAGCCAACATATATCTGCTGTAATGGTGAATGCTACAAAAGCAAATGCCCCTGCATTGAAAATAATAAATCAAGTACTATATAAACTCTGTTTAAGCTAAAGATTTTGTTATTTTACTTTTCCTATTTTAATTTCGTACTTTTAACATCTACCATGGGTATGGCTACAGTCTTTCCTTTTAACTTCTTGGGGGAATAAGCATTTAAAGGGGAGGGGTAGAACCACTCTAACCCTTCCTTTATTCAGGTCCGTGCTTGTGATGCCAAGCAATGAGGATGACAATACAGATGTTCCGCTCCCTGAAACATCAGTTACCATGCCGAAGAAAATTTCCTATACAATGTTATGTTAACATTAAATAGTTAATTCATAGAAAATTTGAAATCGCTTGGTTGATTCAAATTAAAGAAATCTCAAAATTTTGACACGTCTCCTTTTTTCTTCTTTAAAATTCTTCTAAAATTCCCAAATTTATAATACAGTCACAAACTCACTTTGTCCTGATCCGTTTGCAATTGATGCTGGTACGCTAGAAGACATGCAGAAGATGAAGCATTTCCAGTCCAAGTTATTCTGATTTTCATTTGTTTCCAACATATGCAACCTGATTTGTCTTTTGTAAGGTTTTGGTTCCAAAGGGAAAAGATAAAAGTAACAGGTGAAATCAGCATAGTCGTCCGGATTGTTTAACGACAGTTGGCGAGAGTGAGGTTATAAAGTGAAAATGTACCAAAAGATGTTTCAAAGTTGTTAATTAAAGAAGGACGTCAATTTTCTGGATCGTCTTGAGAGTTTGTTCCATTTAAATGTTAAGGAATAATTGTTTAACATTTTACTGTCAGTTCTCAAGTCTAGTACTCGTTAAATTTAGAGTTATTATACTTCCGGTTTCAGTTATCGCACCAAATAGTGGATCGTACTATAAATGTATAACTTTAGACAGAAAGGTCGAAATAATTAAAGAAGAGAAAGTTGCCACGAAAGAACAAAAAGATATTGATTTATCTGAAGGAGAAGATACAGATGAAAAAAAAACATGTTGTACCAATCAGATCTGAAATAATAGCGATGCTAGCTACAAAAATAAGCAGATTTGTTGAAGCTCAATGTAATGTTAATGATATTATATTACATTCCGTGAAGGAACTTTATTTCGTATATTGCATAAAAAACGAAAAAAAGGAAATGAAAATTACAAATTTACTTTTTTATGTGGATTTAGTTAACAAATAAGGTTTTCTTACTTTTTTTTAAAGTGAAATTAAATAATACAAATTTCTATCCGACAACATACAAATTTCTATCCAAAAATCTAACCGACAGTTTTAGAATTTTTGATTACATATATCATTTGAAAAAGGTTTTCATAATGAGGTTTTTTTTCACACTGTATGAGAATGTAAAATTTAAAAAATATTTCACGTAAGATGTCACAAAACCTTTCACATTCACGACACAATTTCTCTCATCAATATCACTTCTCACACTATATCTTTATAGTATACATAAATTAAAATACTTTTGTAAAATGTTTATATGTAAATTATGATGGAAATCAGAAAAAATATCCCCCCCCCCAAAAAATAACTAATTTAAAATTAAAAATATGAAATAAACATACGACAAATTATTGATAATTCATGTGTACTTGCATCAGTACACAAAATTTTCTTGAAATTTTGGTACTTGAAGATGGAGTACACTGGAATCGAGTACTTGAAGCACTCAAAGCTATTATTAACAGTTTGTGAGATATATGCACAAAAACTAAAAAATAAGAAATCTGAGAACAGGCACAAAGGTTTATTTATGCATGAAAGGGACACATGATTCAAATTAATTCACTATATCTGCCTTCCCATTTGATATATACAAAAATAAAAACAATGATATCAAAGTAAGTAGAGATATTTACAAGTTTAATACATAAAATTGAAAAAGTTAAAAATTAAAAAAATTAAATGGTCTAAGTACCTTTTAAAATAGATTTATGATAAAGAATGTAGTAAATATGCGTCAAAAGGTTCTATAAATACTTATCTGTCTAAGTATTTAACTCATTAACCTGAAGTGAACACATTATCTCATAACGTCAGAAATGATTTATGACAGCGGAAAATGTAAAACTAGTCATCTGTAACAACTGAATTAAGTGCTCGCGCTTTTAACAACAGTTTGTTACCATTAGCCCACACCTTCGAGGGGAGACTAATTTTGAAATCAGAATTAAATATAATAAATTATGTACAAGCAGGGAATATTTTTAATATCACAAATTTATGTATATTTAAAATTTAGTTCAATATTTTATCAGTTGTAATAGTTACATAAATTAAAAACGATTATATATAAATAAAGAGGAAAAACTTCCGAAGATGTAATATAAAAAACCTGTACGAAAAAACTATCAAAAATTTTTATTAAGCAACAAATGGAAGAAAATGTTCAGTTATTTTTTCACTGTCGGCAGCTATAAAAAGTTTTATTAATATTACGTATTTCTAAGGCATTAAGCTGAGCACATAGTTAAAATATACCTTAAGAAGGGTCTGTACCTGCCATATTGCATTCCTTTCGCTCAATGATACATAATGGATACAATAAAAAAAAACTCTTCGGTCAATTTGCATATAAAGAATTCTTTAAGAAAATATCACGTGATAAAACAGGAAATTCTCTAGAATGTCATCTTTCCCTTAAAACAGTGATCGGCAAAGTGTGGCTCCAGAGCCGCATGTGGCCCTTTGGCTCCTTAAGTGCGGCTCTGGCACAAATATCCACGGAAGGCGCAATAATATTTTCATTTAAAAACAAATTTAGCAAGAAAAAAAAAATTACATCCTATTTTCATAAATTAAAATTCTTCTATAAATAGAGGACATGTATAATTTTTTGTTTAACTTAAAAGATAATTAGGTAATTAAAATTTTATATTGGTTGTAAAAATACGTAACGAACATCGAGTTTAATTTTATTAGTTTTCGTAAACGTAAACACAAACCATGTACAAGCGACCGGCTGAAATTGTTCGTATGTTTTCGGCGTTTTTCGGCGTACACCAGCAAAGCCGTCTTAAGACTGAACTGTACTGAATGTACTTGTTACTGAATGATTTTGTAAATTTATGTACAGATGACATAAAGAAAGAGAAAATAATATTTATTAATGAACAGTTGAAATTATGTCAAGGTATTCCACGATACTCTACAGACTTAATAATTTGGGCTTCTAGTATTTACTACAGTTATCCAGCAGCATATGTTACTATACGAGATAAAAACAAATTAATATTTTACTTAATAATTATTGTAAAATGACTAATGATGTATTTTCAAAATAAAAAAAAAAAGAAAATTGGCTACCTTGACACAGTAAGTTATTTTCACTTATATATGTATTCCCTTTTCATATTTTGAATATTTAATAATTTTTACTAATAGCAAATAATTTTAATTTAATTTTTTTTCTTTGGTATTTTACCTAAAATGTAAAAATAAAAACATAATAGCATTCTTAAAAACCTTATTCAAATTTCTAAAGCCACTAAGAGAGATAACAATTAAGGGAGATGTGTAACATACAAAGTTATTTTATTTTTATCAGTTTTTCTATAAGTTCATGTAATGTAGATATTGTGAAAGCATATTATGTGTATATATGAAATATAAGGCGAAAGAATTAAGGGAGATGTGTAACATATAAAGTTATTTTATTTCTATCAGTTTTTCAGTTATAAGGCGAAAGAATTTAAAAATGAGTAATTATGTATTTTTTCATTTGTTTCTAAGTACTCAGATGGATTTTATAAAGAGGAGGTTCACTCTATATGAATATAAACTATAGTTACATTTATCAATAAGATAATTAAGTTAATAGTTATATATTTTTTACTTCTGTTACCGTATCTGCACAATTGTTTTTGCAATCTTGTTTTAATTTTACCAAATTTATCTTTAAATGTAACTGATGTGTAAAATATTTCAAAGAAATAGGTTCTTGATAAAACATATGTATTTAGTACATAGTGTATGTAAATAAAGTTTTAAACTTTTATTGTCCGTTGTATTCAGTGTTTTATTTTCAATGAAATATATAGAAATATTAATGAATTTTTTCTGTTTACTAAGATTAATACACCTTTTATTTTTTATATTCAAGTTATTTTGAAGTAAATCTTATATATTGTAAATTTGATTAGGAACATTGTGATAATCTAAAACTATATATCTCCTATAAATATCACAATTTATACATATTGCTATTAAATATTATTTCCATTTAAAAGTAATATTTGTGAGTAATGTATATTCCTAACTAGTGTTTTTTTAATTCTTTAAATGGAATTTTATTTATTATTTAATATGTTTAAAATCCACCACTCTTATATTGATGGTCTGAAATATACATTTTTAACAGTATATAAAATATGTAATTCCTAGAAATTAGCATTTTGTTTAGTCATTGTTCCTATTTCAGATGTTGAGGATTTCTTTTAGTTTTCTTAATTATTTAAAATTTAAGAATGTTTTCTGAATGTTTGTTAAATAATTACAATTTCATTTTCTACTAATTATATAAATATTCATGTCATTTTCTTCTACAAACTTTTTAAAAGGTCTTTTTTAAATAATTTACCCTTTTTTAAGTTATTAATAATTATGGATCTTTTAATAATTATTTTAATCGCATCTGAAACTGTAAAAAAATTAAGAATTAAAAAGTTACTTAAAGTCTAAATATGTAATAACGCATATATAATTTTATATCTTCAATATGTTACATTAAAATATATAGCTGAGCAGAATAAACAAGAAATACGCAAAACTAATACTATTTCGCGTTCTCGTCCCAGCCTCGGCCTGTGACGTCACGGATGCGTGTGTCTGGCTTGGGGTCTTAAGACGGCTTTGACACCAGTGTGATACAAAGGTACCATAAGCATGCGCGCGCATACGTTTTCTAAAGTAGTGCGGGGGAGGGGGTACAAATTGGCATCACAGACCAGCAGTTGCAGTGTGAACAGTTTTGTCTTATCTACCATTAATAAATATCATTAATAAATATTTATTAAGTATGGAATTTAGTTTTATTTAGTGTACTAGTTAGTGTAATAAAAGTACTAAACAAGCAGATTTGGCTCCCAATTTTTTTTTTTTTTAAATTGTTGTAATGTTCATATTTGGCTCTTTGGCTAATAAGTTTGCCGACCACTGCCTTAAAAGAAAAAAGTGTGTGTGTTGGGGGGGGGGGGGAAACCGAGAAAAATATATACTTAAATTACTTGTTGGAAATTTCGGTACACTTTTTTCTTTTAAACGCAAATAACAACATTTAGCATGCATAAACTGAAAAAAAAAATTATAAGAAAGATAGCATCCTACAGAATTTGCTATTCTATCCAGTGGAATATTTTTTTTTAGAAATTTTTTAAAATGGAAACCAGTCGCAGGGAATTTTATTTTTTTTTTCCCATAGGTTAACATTAAGCTGGCGGAATTTTATATGGCATTTATAGACTTCTCTTAAGTCACATTAAAAGGAAAATAATTTAAATAGATCCCAACTTTTCCTTAGTATTACGAAGAACAAAAGTTTCTAAGAGTTACTTATAAGTTTAAAATTTAAACGACAACTGTTATTCAATAAACAGAAAACTGTAGAATCTTTATTTTTCAAATTGGAAACATGAAAGGAAATGCTGATATAATACAGACACAACTTATCGTGAAGAAGTAATCCCGAAGTAAAATCTTAAGGATTTCTACATCATGATAAGTAACATCTATATTACGTGCTCTCTTTAGTTCCTTTATCGGATATATTGTGCTTAAGTTCTGTAGCAAAATTTAAGTATCAGATAAGAGCTGAAGCTGTCAGAGCTCAATGTCAGATAATGGGAGAATTTTTCTTACAACGAGACATAATCCACCTCTTAAAAACCGCCATATATTTTGTAAGTCCGTTTATTTGTTCCATCGAACCACCTTCATTTTTTCATGAGAGCTTTATCCTTAAGGTCGAAACTCGTAAAGCAGTTCTGAATCACCAAGCCAAAATGATGCTAAGCTAATACAATTAAATATTTTTAAAATTTTAATAATTCTAATAAAGGATGAATTCGAACTTGTAGTTTTGCCCCTCCAGATTTTTAGAGTTTTATTCATATATTAAATTGTTGATTCTACATTTTAATGAATGTTGAAGTTAATCTGTTTTTATTGTGCTTAATACTTATTCCAATTACGGTTATCGTTCTTTCCTGGGGCATTTTTAAAGCAAGTATAAATATTCGAACATGTAGTTTTGCCCCTCCAAATGTTTTGCGTTTCATTCATACATTAAATTTTAGACATTTTAATAAATGTTGAACAATGCAATGCAGTACTTTATTAATACTGTATTGAAATAAACTGATTAATAAGAAAACGAATAAAAGGCTTTGTTTGTAAAGATGAAATCTTTTAAAGCACTTCTCTAGATTTCTATGTTCTTCACACATTTCAACTACAAATTAACTTATTTTACAAATGTTTATCAAGCGAAAAACAGAAAACATTTTACATTATGTTTGTACGTTTACACAAGCAATGTATATATTAAAATAGCGTATGAAGAAACAAAAATACCATCACATTTATGAAATTTATACATTAATGATACATTTTGTAAAGACAGTGAAAATGTTCAAATGATTTTAAACATTTATCAATTCCTCCTAACTATCCTTTTTTTTTCCTTAACCCCTTGGCTGTGAAGCCCGAACTCAGTTCGGGCAACTCAAATGCGCCAATTTTGGAATGCCCGATCTCACTACGGGCAAGAGAACTTCTCTTGCCCGAACTTAAGTATCCCGTTATCTTGCTTAAGTATTTCAGTTCCGTGAAGCCCGTAATAAGTTCGTCTAATGCAGGGAAGGACAAACTTTTTCTGACGCGGGCCAAAAATCGAAAGAAAATAAGTTTGGCCAAGATAAATTTTCTAAAATTTTAAAAACAATATACAAGTACCTAACGGTTTAAATACGTTAATGAGATGAATGAAATTGCGATTTCATTTTTAAAAGTTCCTTATACTGAGGTTCGAAGTGAGATGTACTGATTTTAAGGAACGATGCTAAATGCTCATCTGTCAATCTACTTCTGAAATTATTCTTTCTAAGGTTCAAAGTTGAAAACACTTGTTCACATATAACAAGCAAAAATACCGCTGATCTTCTGGGCGTGAGATAATAAATTTGGGAATAATATTTAAGCAAAATAGAAAAGGAGATGGATATATAATGTATAAATATATATTTCTTTTAATTTGCTTCGGACCGGCAACTTAAAATTATATCCGCTTGCCGGATAAAACCTTCCGGCGGGCGGGAGTTGCCCATCCCTGGTATAATGCATAATATTTAATTTTTCTTTTTCCCCAATTGATAGAGATACTTTCAAGCCAAAAGTTTCGCGCCATTTGTCGCTATTTCTCGGATAATGTAAAGGATTTGTAAAATTCAAATGAATCTGAGGAACACGAAATTCATGACATGTGATATTTGATATAGATATTGTTGTATTAGTTTATTATATTTATCCAGAAAATTATGTCATTAGATTTATTTTGCTGTAACGAGTTATTACTGAAGAAGATTAAGAAATTACTGTAATCCATTTACATTTCCCATATATGAAAAATATTGAAAATAGTAGTTATTTCGTTTAACCGTTTGAGTGTGGCGAAGCGCTATCACTCTTCTCATATATTCTGTCAAAAATGCGTGGAAGTGCGTTAGTGGTGCTGTGTGTTACTATAATTTTCCCATTAATTGAGAGAAAAATAAGACAATCTAGTGTGAAAATTATAGTAAAATACATTTCTCTGATACTGTAAAGGATGTGTAAAATTCAAATGAATCTGAGGAACACGGAATTCATGACAGTTGATATTTGATAGAGATAATATTGTAGTATTAGTTTATTATATTTATCCAGAAAATTGTTATTTGATTTATTTTATTGTAATTTGGGCAAAAATTACCATAATCCATTAACAGTTCCCATAGTTCCTTATATGTGAAAATATCTAAAACAGTAATTTCGTTTAAAATTTTTCTTTTACAAAAATAATCTATTCCTAACATTTTTATGATAACAAACAAAATTTAAGAGAAATTTTTTTCTCAAATTTTGGCACTTTTTCTCAAATATATTCCACAGGCAAGGCGTTAAAAATAAAAAATAAAAAACCTTTTGTTATTTGGCGATATTAGTAACAGTCCAGGTTTACAATACAAATGCAGTGACGAACTCAAGGGGAGGGGAGTAAAATAACCAAAGACCACCAAACAAATAAAGAAAAAAATGTCTAATTTTTCAACTTTTAACAAAATACTTTGTCTCGGATTACGGGTGTGTTAAATTTTCATATTTTTATGATAATTATTCACACGTTTGAAAAAATTTTTACATTTAGGAGAGTAACACCGTTTAAGAAATAATTATTCTTTATTTAACGGTTAAATTTTTTGAATAGAGAATTTCATACTGATAAATTGACAAAATCTACTATGAAAGAAAAGAATCAAAAGATAATAAAATAAAATGGTAGCTAAATAAATGCAATTAAGAGAAAGAAAATTAAAGATTCTTCAATTAGAAAATAAAACGGAATTCTCGATATATTAATATTTTATTAACCATTCAAGCAATTTAGACTATTTGGTAAAATGGGAAGCGATATGGAAAGTTAAATTATTTCATTAACCTTTTCATTTTCGTAAAATTAAATGGATAAATGAACTAAATATAGAGTACAATTTGAATATTATTGTGTGTGTGTGTGTGAGTGAGTGAGTGAGTGAGAGAGAGAGAGAGGGAGGGGGGGAGTTAAAAACAATCTATTTGGAGTATTTGGCGAAATAAAAGCTTAAAGTGGGATTCAGAATGAGTATTGCAGCTTACTCTGATAAATTTGCTACAGAACGATTACTGTGTGGAGTAAATTGCTGTGAAACCAGAGAAAATTTGCTGATTGCTCTCTCGCAATAATACTAGAAGGTTAACAGAAACATTCCAGCTGTGTATTTTTATTACAGGGAGAAATTTTTCTTTCTAAAGGGACAGCGGGGAAATTTTTTTAGAATTTAGATGTAAAGTGATTAACAGCTGATGCTTCTATCGAATTAATAAAATAGAAATAATTTAGATTTAAGAGATTATTTGTGAGTTGCGCGATAAACTTTCCAATATCCCCTATATAATAACAGCCTAAGTTATCTTTCCGTCTGTCCTAGAATTTATGAAGCGGTTGGGCATGGAATGAATAGGGGCATCCATATTGGATTCTTGATGACTTAGGGTTAGCAAAATTCAAAGCAAGTCTTTAAAACGTTCGAAATCCCCCTCTCCCTCCCGTTTAGAGAGTTTAATGCCATTATTTCAAACCCTATTTTTCCCGGTTAAGAGCAGGCTATTAATTTATCACATAATAAATAGGTAAAAACATTTTTTTTAGCATTATGAGGTTACTCCTTTAACTATCTCATTTAATCATTTCTTATTTTCATCGATTATTAATAATCAGCGATTATTTTTAGTTGCAATGAAAATTTTATCACTGGTATTAACAACAAATTCTTTTCATAAAAGTCTAAGAGTCTATTTCATGGACTAATAATACCTAGCGTTTACATTATATATCTTTGAAAACTAAGAAGTTTGTTCATTAGTGTGTGTGTTTATTTTTTATACATAACCCCACGGTTTGACTAAATGAATTAAACGTGATTCGAAATTGCATTCACAGTATTGGTAGACTTTAGAGGAGTTCGAAGATAAATAAATTATTGAACGTGTAGCAGATAATTCTTAGCCAAAAAACAAACTATTTTTTGAACTGCCTCATAGGGTACTTTACAATTCTGGAAAATTAAAAGATTTACTAATCCCGTCATATGAAGGGTTATATTCTAGTACTTATAGATTTATCTTAAACAGTAATTTGATAGAAATGAATCAAGGATATAAAACCTTGTATCAATTTACAAGATATTCTATGTTTAAGTTAAAAATTCTTGATAAAATACCTGAGTTCAGACAATAAAGCCTTTAGTATCGAGGTGCTGCGCTTTTTTCAGTGAATTTGTCTCAAATTAGAAGAATCTTAATCTCAAATTAGAAGAACGCCAAAATAATTAAATTTTACAATAGAAAGGGGTTAAATCATGTCTACTAAGTTCAAACGAAAGCGAAAATAGGTTACGGCGTCGATGCCATTTCATCTTTCAGATAAAAATTTTAAAAATAAAAAATACGGTCAATCATTTTTTTTAAAGCAGTAAGGTGACTATTTCGAGCTGATGCAAAATAAAAATTTAAGAGATAAAATGGCGAAATATAAACACAACTCTGTTGATATTCTATCAGTATAGTAAAATATTTTCAAAATCTACGGCTAAAAGATAAAAACACATCTGGTGAGAACTACGTCTATATTTAGCATGACAAAGGCAATAACTGGAAACGACAGAAACATTTCAAGAATTCCTCAAGGGAACATAGAAAATATTTTGAGAAAACGGAGTCGTGTTTAGCGAACACTTTGGCAAAATGGTGAAGGAAACAGATTGATTTAAGTAGAGAATACGTTAAAACAAGCTTATGTTAAAAATAGTCCCATAGGTAACTTAATCTGTTTTATATCTACCTATGTTATTGTCTTTAAAACTTTGTCGAATCACGGAACTCTTAGAACTATGAAGCATTTTCGAAGAACCCAAATTCCAACTTGAAAAATATATCCCCTATATAATAATAACCTAACTTGTCCGCCCATCTGACCGTCTGTCCGAGAATTTATGAAGCGGTTGTATCTGGAATGGATAGATATATTGTATTTTTGATGAGCTAAGGTTAGCAAAATTCAAAGTGAGTTCGAAAACGTTCGAAATCCACCTCTTCCCTCCTTTTTGAGCGTTTAATGCCATATTCCAAGCTCTGTTGTCCCCGATTAAGAGCAGAACATTAAATTTATTAATTTATCACGTAATAAATAGGTAAAAGTAATATTTTTTCTAACATTATGACGTCATTCCTTTAACCATCTCCTTTAATCATTTCTTATTTTAAATTATTTAAATATCGTCGGGATTATTTTCATACGTTTTATCACTGAACTTAGATATTACGTAAATAACTTTCTTTTATATTTGTATTAAATTACAGATTAGGTACATATGTGATAATTTTAAAATTTAATCATCGATTATTTTTTGTTGGAATGAAAATTTTATCACCGGTATTAACAACAAATTCTTTTCATAAAAGTCTAGGAGTCTATTTCACGGACTAATAAATATCTAGCGTTTAAGTTAGCTCAGCAAGGCACACTACTATGGATTACGGACCAGAATTTGTTCAAAACTAGAACTAAAAAAACTGATGATAGGTAACAATATAAGCTAATGAAATATTAGTTAATGAACAGAATGTGATTTATTTTTCTTAAATTAAGGCTAACAAGTATAATTTCGTAGAATTTTCATGATGGAAATTAACTATTAAAAGGTACTAATGATTAACATAATTCCAAGTTTAATTAATCGGAACAACAAATAGAAGAAACTTTAGAAAATATTAGCAATATCTATAATTTACATACATTCAAATACTTCAGTTTTACCGCGAATCATAACAAAGGTGCGTTATATTGTATAGAAAACGAACCACGTAAATTTCTATACCGAAGAATGCTTTTTAATAGTAGAAGAATATTTTAACACATTGTGTGCGGGTACATTTCGCAGCGGAATTGTACCGGGAGCGGGCGTTTAGCGCGTAAATTTAGTTATTCAGTTAAATTTCAATAGATCAAAAATTATTTAATTTTTTAACCAACTTTTCGTATTTTATATTGAAATATATAAGCAAATATATAAATAGAAATATATAAATAACAACCATAAGATTTTTGTAAACAAAAAATATTTTTTTAGTGGATAAATTTATAACAGTACCATAAATATGAAAAATCAAATAGAAAATCAAATGTAAAAACCAGTTTTCATTTGTCTAAATATTTCCCGAATCTATGTAGTAGACAAGAACATTCGGCTTCGTTTTCCTATATATACCGTTATTTTTGTACCCACAAACAAACCATGTTGTTACACTAACCCGTACTAGTACGTGACCCGTGCTCAAGTATCAATCGTCAGAAAACGTACTAGTACGTGTCCCGCATACAATGTGTTAAAGGAATTAATAAAAAGATTGTAGAGAATGACGAAGTTAAAATTGCCAGACAGACTTTGATTCTAGATAATAGCTTTAACCAGGAAATGAATCATTTTATTTAGGTTGAGACTAAAGTTTGGTACATGTGTTAGCATGTTATACTTCTGTGGATTAAGGAGTGCTTTATTTTTTGACACATGAAAATGCCAACGTCTGTAGTTACCTCTCTTCCTTCCTATGTTTGAATAATGTATAATTATATTTTCGTTCATACTTCATGAGATAGAATTAATTTACCTTTATTTAACCTCTCGCCTATCTCTTTTAAATTACAGAATCTGAAAATATTTCCATTCTTTCACCACAGTGATACGTCATAAAAAAACTGTTTTCATGGACCACCCCAGAGAATGGTTGAAATTACGGTTATCAAGTAGGAAAGCATTTATATATATATATATTTTTCTTGCTAAAATACTTATGAGATGTGAGATGTACAACTCTACAATTCTTTAACTTCAGTATAGTGGAAAAAATGCGGGAGTGTAATTATTTTCGAAATTCAATTATTATTTGAGCATTTATCCATTTATTTACGTGCATTTCATAATGGAAAAAAATAAAAAAAATGACATCCGAAATTTTTGACCTTTTACTGTTTGCGATGCCTAAAACTGCTCCAACAAACAATGCAGAGCGAAATAAGCACTTGGACAGCCGTTAAAAAAAGAAGAAAAAAGGACCAGCAGCTACTCATCGTCCTTTATTAATAACCAGACATTTCTCGGAGGCTAGACGAGATCCGGGTTGCTCGGAACGCGGCAGACTGACCACGGAGGGGAGCAAAAACCGAGGGAAGAAAAGGAAAGCAACCTCCGGCGCTGAGGTGAAGAAACGGCGCGAAGGAAATGGCCGCGTGCCTTTCATACCCACACGGGAGGATTTTATCGACACCATTGTTCCGCGGTCACCCAGCGTCGAAGTGTTTGTAAACCGCTTTCATTCGCTTAGTTATTTTACTTTTCACAGCCCTTCCCTTAAAAAATTAATCACAAAGCGAAAGTACAAACCCAAATCTCTTTCTTCTTCAACATTCCCAGCACACTTTCATACAGGAAAAAAACCACTGCAAAGGGATCGGCCAATGATCATGAGTAGGTAAAATTTCTCTTAAGTTTCAATGGTACGAAATTATTTGACTAGAAGATTAGGCCTTTTTTTCACAATAAAGAATAAAAAATTAGAAATGTCATTAAATAACAGTTGAATATAACACTTTATACTGTTACGCTACTTGGCACCCTGAAATGATTATAATAAAAGTAAAAATGTAGAGTCGGTAAAAATTTAAATGATTTAAAACTATTATATCTCGATTCTACTGTACAACCATAATTACATGTATTCTAAAGAACTCATAACATTAAGGCGAAACAACTTCATGCAAATATCTTTATTCTAAAACCTAACACTGTCATTACAACCGTAGACGAAGTATATATAGTCTGTAATTACAACTGTTGCCAGACCAAGCAAACGATTTACCTAAAACACATGTTGCCATACAATGTACTATATTATATACACTACATGATACTAACAAATCTGGACTACCTATAAGGTGCTCCCATTATAAAATGTACAACCATAATTACATGTATTCTAAAGAACTCATAACATTAAGGCGAAATAACTTCATGCAAATATCTTTATTCTAAAACCTAACACTGTCATTACAACCGTAGACGAAGTATATATAGTCCGTAATTACAACTGTTGCCAGACCTAGCAAACGATTTACTTAAAACACATGTTGCCATACAACGTACTATATTATATACACTACATGATACAAACGAATCTGGACTACCTATAAGCTGCTCCCATTATAAAATAAACAACAAACCCATGTTATTGTACAGGCTTAATAAGCACCCTGCGATTCGGAGAAAAAAGAGGCAAGTTTGAACAAAGATTTCTTTTATATTTTCTGAATGCACACTTGTCAGTCTCGTAAAAAAAGAATGGGTAAAATAAAATCACGAGACTGACATTCTCTCCAATTATTTACACACCCATAAAACGCATTTTCAAGAAAAATATATCTTAAAATAACATTTAAAGTACTATAAGTACTTTATGCAAAGATAAAGGAAAGTTGTATTATTTTTATTTAAAATTTTAATACAAACTTATTGTAATTTGTTCAGTAACTGGTGCTCCAAGTGTCACATACTGTCCTTTATATTTAGTGATTAGGGTGTGTTCGCCCAGATAGTTTAAATACAAGCTATTTCAGTCATGTCTAAAACTTAAACTTGTCTGCTTGAAAGGAAATGTGCTTTTGAATTTAAAAAAACGAAATAGCTATGGGAAAGAAAACGCATTAAAGAATAATAGAAATAAAGTCAAAACTCAGCAAGGCACACTACTATGGATTATGGACCAGAATCAGTTCAATACTAGAACTAAAAAACCTGATATAGGTAACCATATAAGCTAATGAAATATTTGTTAATGATCAGTATGAGATTTACTTTTCTTAACACATTGTATGCGGGACACGTACTAGTATGTTTTCTGACGATTGATACTCGAGCGCGGGTCACGTACTAGTACGGGTTAGTGTAACAACATGATTTGTTTGTGGGTACAAAAATAACGGTATATACAGGAAAACAAAGCCGAATGTTCTTGTCTACTACATAGTTCTGGAAAAATTTAGACAAAAACTAGTTTTTACATGAGTCGATGCGGAACCACAGAACGGGAAAAATTGAAACTATATACTACTATTTCTATTTGATTTTTTATATTTAAATCATTTTAAAAAGATAACATGTACAATTAACCTTTAATTATCTCTTATCACTTTTATGCTCCTCTCCCTTATTTTCTCTCCTATCCACTAATATTCAACTTTTCCTCTTGTAATGAAAAGCAATAATTCAGTAAAATATTAATAATTTCGTATGCCACAAAAACGTATATATTTATACTGTCTGCCAAGAGTGCAATTTCTATAAAGAACAAACAATATGCAATTTTTTTTAATCCAACCATAAAAAATTTAGAGACGCAAACTTGAAGACATGAATATTAATAAAATTTCACAAGTATTAATCTAGCCTTTTTAAGGTTATGCAAGTTAGGAACAGAAAACATATGAGATTAAGAAAAAAAAAACTTGTAAGATTTTTTTTACTACAAAATATCTTTAAATTATGAAATCTTCAACAGCGGAATAGTTTTTCATACATAAAGTATTTCGACGTTTTAATTAGTTTATTGTATTTGTTTTTAATTAACCCCTTCCGGTAAAATGACGAGTCTAGCCGTCATTAGTTTTTCATTCCCTACCGCACAATGACGAGTGTAGCTCGTCATGCGATTAAAGTTACTGTTAAATATGAAAATTAATTTAGTTTAAAATTTCTAGTGTACTGAATTTGGCAACACTTTTATCACTTGTGAAAATCCCAAGTCACTATTGCATATTGTTTACTTGGTACAAGTCATTGCCAAATTAATGAGTCAGAATAAAAGAAAACCTACTAAGAAATGCTGTGTGTATTACAAGAATCAAATTAAAAGTGAGACTACTTGGCGGTGTAAACAATTAAGAATTCCTTTGCACTTTGTTTTGAAAAGTACCACTAGCTTGAAGACTATTATCTGTATACCTTATTAATGTTTTGCTTTGATATTTTCTTAATTTTACTGTTTCTGATATTATTTAACACTATGTAAAAAGTGGATTTTAATTAAGAATATGTAAGAATTGTAAAATGAAACAAGTTTTTTAAATAAAAATTAAATGGTTATTTCATACACAGTTTTTCATTATTAAATCATACCGGAAGGGGTTAATCTATTGCATTGCCTTTTCCCATTTTGTCGAAGGAAGAAGTAAAATTGGGTATCTGCAACAGAATTAAAGTTGTTTTTTTTTCATTGCAGAGCACCCCTTTTTATTTAAAAGCAGAAGAAATGGTCTATTATATTTTTCAACATACATAATAAAATGAATATCAATTTCACATTTAATTATGAATTTCAGTCTATTTGAAAAACAAAATAGCGCAATAAATGAATAACTTTTTTACATAAATTATTTTTTCAATTTTTATAAGATTCCATTTAAAAAAAATCTAAGAATCTTAACCAGGCATACATCACATGATAATTCAAGCAAAAATGTAACATTATTACATAATCTACGTTAGCACTGATATTTTAGCAGTATCTATGGAGTGGATATTTTTAAATATTTCACACTTGTTATTTTAAATTGAAACAAATCTTTGAAAATGAATTTTATAATTTAACTCTTTATAGCACAATGTTGTAGAGCTGCAATACAGGTAAAGATTAATACAATTTTCACAACCAGATTTAAAAGACTTTAGTTGATTGTATTAATAATAGTGTTGAAGGATAGCAAATTTTGTTCATAGAATCTATATCAAATGGCGATAATTTTCTTATCAACATTTTTTTTATTGTTTGTGGTGGGATGTACAAGTGTTTTACTGAAATCAACTTCGATTTGCTTAATTAAAAATGAGAAGACATCAGAAGTATATTTTCTCACAAAGATAGCTTCAAATTCTTCATGCGTAGTTAATTTTTTTTTTAAATTCTGTTTATAGAAAATACAGATTTTAAAAACAAATTTTTAGTTAAAAATTTTTTGTTAATTATCATTTACATATGCAAACAATATATTCTAATATTTCAGGAAATAATTTTTAATTTGGATTTGAGACATAAAGAAATAAAATACAGACTATTTTATATAAATTTTTATCAGAAGTTTTTATATAAATTTTTATCAGAAGTTTTATTCTGCGCTGAGATCGATTTAGAGTGCCCTGGTCAATTATTTTTATGGCAACACACACACACACAAAAAAGTGGAACTTAACAGCAGCTTTCGAACGATTACAAAACATTTATATAAACAATCTGATTTGAACATGAAGACTATAATATTGAATGGCAGGGTTGGACGTGTTTGATCACCATGCATGCAGTGATATTTAGGATGAGTATGAATACAAATTAAGTTTTTTCATCAACTTTTCCAGATCTTATATATCTCTATACATCAATACTGCTAATGAGACTGGCTTGATTTTTTCAAAAGTCTATTTCATTAAAAGGTTGCTGCAATATAACATTTTATACTAGAATTTCCTTTTTGCATAATTAATATTTTTACTTTACCGTTTTTCATTAGGCTTTCTCTTACGAATTGTTATTCATTTTCTAAATAGGATAAAGTGATGGCCCATTTAATTAACAGATTGTTTTGGTCAATTTTTTTCTTGAAAGATAACTAATTAAACTGGATATTCTGTTTAAAGCCGATTCTTTTAGCGCAGCAGGTAGAACAAAGGCACGTCATAGCCACAATCAGTGTGCTAAAATACATATTTAAAACATTCCTTCAGAGGAGTATCGAAGGGGAAGGGTATAGGGATGTAACCACCATAAGAATGTTGTGTACATAAATATGTAGGGATTGATGTGCTAGTTTTGAGGCATGAGTTGAACTGGAAGAAATCTCTTCCATGGGAAACTTCTCACTACAACTCCGCATTCCAATAATTTTTTTCTAATATATACGTAAAACAAGTAAGTACTACTATTTTCAGTTTCCAAAAGGACATATTTTAGAAATAAGAATACATATAAAAATATCGAAATTATCTACAAATACAATTATAAACTGTAGAAAGCTGATATTTTCAGTGGCTGCCTGTTTACATCTACGAAAGTTAAACATGTGTAGTGCAAGTACCGAATATTTTTTATTGAGATCTGTGTTACAGGAAGACACATATGTAAGGTAATAACATATGAAAAATTAAAGGTGAATAAGAGGAAAAAAGAACAATTAGCATAAAAAGACTGGTTTGAAAGCGAACTGTTGAAAGTCAGTAACAGATGTTAAGGCAGCGACAGATTTACTAAAAAAGTTGAAGCTTGCAATCTGTCGAAACTTCATAATAAATTTTCGCTTTTATAATAATTAAATTATATCATTACGTATTTTGTAAACATTTTATTATTTAATTTTTTAATAATACATTTTCATATGAAAAAAGACGTATATTTTAACTTTTTATAAAACCAACTGATGTAATTTAAAACAGAAGGTTATCGCTGGGTTTTATATAGTTTAGGGACTCATTAAGTCTAAATCCGACCTTTTGTTAAAGAAATGAAAAAAAAAATAAATCAAATCAACTTGTACATGCTCATAAACATATCTGATAACGCAAAACTATTCAAAATAAAAAGGATAACGCTTTTAAAATTTTACCCGAAGAGGAAAATTTGGTAATAACTGTGAATTTCGTGATAGTTGAAAGCTTGGGTTACAAATGTAAGAAATTTCTCTTAACCATTAAATGAATAACTGCAGTCACGAGTTGTAAGTTATGCATTTCGAGGAAAAAACACGACATGAAACAGCACGATACAATATTTCGATATGTTTGATCCTACTTTCTTTCAGATTTAAGACACTTTCCCTAAATATGTTTATATGTTGCATATTTTTATCCTTAAATATGAAATCCACTACATTAGTTATTTTTTAAATTTTAAGGGAATAGTATTTTCTATACATAAATGTGTAATTTACAATCTTATAGTAAAAAAGGGCCATACTAAGAGTTAAAACATAAAATAAGACTAAAATAAAGAGAATAGACACATATTCTCCTTTATATAAATTCAATTGAATGTAACTATTTACTGCAGGGACGAGTCGATTTCTCCAGGTCTGTTTTATAACACTGAAAATACAACAATATTAAAAGGATTACGATAGGTTTCTTCTACTTTGTTTTGATCAGAAATGCTACTTGGATAAAATAAGACTAAAATAAAGTGAATCCAGATGCATATTCGACTTTAAATAAATTCAATTTAATGTAACAGTTTACTGCAAGGACCGGTAAATTTCTCCAGGTCTGTTTTATAACACTGAAAATACAACAATATCAAAAGGATTACGATAGGTTTCTTCTACTTTGTTTTGATCAGAAATCCTACTTGGATAAAATAAGACTAAAATAAAGTGAATCCAAACACTTATTCTACTTTATATAAATTCAATTGAATGTAACAGTTTACTGCAGGGACGGGTAAATTTCTCCAGGTCTGTTTTATAACACTGATAATACAACATCAAAAGGATTACGATAGGTTTCTTCTACTTTGTTTTGATCAGAAATGCTACTTGGATACTATATGCCCCATAATAACCTTCACTGGAGAACTAAAAAATTAATCTCGTTATCAAACTATTACGATGTTTTAAGGTTTCTGTCACCCCAATGACGAGCTAGACTCGATATACACTGTTGCGACGCAGAGTGCGCATTTACGAAATGAAGCGTTCTAAATGTCACGCAAATTCCTTATATAACAGTGTAGTGACATTGAAATAAATCCCACTTTGTAGGCTCTTTAAAAAATAAAGGGAACCTAGTATGTATCGAGGTTTAAAATCTTCATTATAACAGCTTTTTCTTCGATTCATCATAAAACAAAAAGTTTTATTCCTTTTATACTGATTTTTCATGAAGTTTTTAATAATTCCATAGGTCTATAAAATGATTATTTAATTTTGTCATTTCAAGGTGTATATTTTATAAAAAAACAGAAAATATACACCACACGAAAACAATTCTCTTACTCGCAAAATAACTTTTTAAAGTTATTTTATATCACTAATATACGTTTTTAATATATATCTCTAATATACATTTTTTGATATATACAGTTTTAAAAAATGTATACATCTCTAATATACATTTTTAATGTATATTAGAGAATAAATTTTTAAATCAAATTGAAGTAAAATATCTGTTTTATTCTGTAAACCTCAAATTTTAAAGGAATCTTGAAACTTAACATCTTTAAACACTACAGCTTTTAAAGAAATTTTCAAAAATAGGTTTTATTGTGGTATAAAATAAAATATATAACTCGTATTGATATAAAAAGGGTTCACAGAATACAAATGGTATTTTCTGTTAGACATTAAAAATTAGTTTATCTTACAAATTTCAACACTTTGTGGATAAGTGGATTTTTTTTCATTTTGTATACATATATAACAAAATATTTTGCTTCCTCTAACAAAATTAAATAGTTTTTAATAGTTTAGAATCCTATTAAGGATCTAGATATACATTTGTTCAAAACAGAGAATTCTTTTACTTTATATTTAATCAGAAATAGGCTATAAAAATGTAAAATTTTCTGCTCGAAAGGTACTATTCTTCTTAATATCACTTGAAATAATAACACAAGGAATTTTGTTCATAAAATGATAAAAAAAAAACACGTATGTCAGGATAAGATATTTAAACACAAAATACAGTAGAGAGCCCCAAATCCGGACATTTTTCAGACATTCATCTTTTCAAATCAATTTTAAATTTTATATCTTATAATTTAGAATTGAATTATCTTTATTATTTTTATCTACACATATTTATTAATGGTATAAATTTTTTATGTTATAATTTGCAATTTTTAAAACCGGAATGACAGGCAGCCCTCGTACTTTGAATGATTTTTGAAGCCAAAGCTTTTCGTACCTTATACGTTTCCAATGGCAAGTTCTTGCAGTCAAAATTGGTTGTAAAAATAGAAGAGAAAATAAAGGAGGGGACTTCAAGCGCGTGTCTTATAAGAGCCAATAGGTCGAGGAACTAATGCATTAGGGATTTCAAATAGGAACCCTTGACGTATTCTTAATTCTGTTTTTATAATATTCTAGAGCTATCAAGTATCTGCTTACAGCTACAAACGAATTTCGAACGTAACATGTGCGAGCTCACGTAGTGTGAGTGAGAAGAAGGAATATCAGACACCATATCCAACCCCACTGAAGGGTTTTTAAGTAGCCTCCACACTATGGCCGATTGTTCACCACTTCCTGATGATAACCTTGAACGATTGTTCACGGGTTGCATCCACACGTTGGTCCACTAAATGAGATAAGCGCGTGGATTCATCCATAGGGTCTCCTGCGCACTTTAGTTGCGTATATGGCTGCTTTTGATCTTTGGAGATAAACAGCCTCTGAAGCCATCGTCCGCCAAGGCTATTTTATCGTTTGTTACGATAAGTCCCTTCAGACGGTGGTAATGGCTTGCAGCGGACCATAGTGTGGAGGGGACTTTATAGATGCTAGAAGCTAAGGTGGGCACAGCATATGATCAACTATCCCCCGAAACCATCACCGGGGAAACAAACTCAGCGAGACCGTACATAGTCCATACAATTGGTTCATAATTCATAAAATATGAAAATTCCCCATAAATTTATATCCCATGTTACATAAAATATGTCATGCTTTCTACAACTTTAACAAATTATGCATAATTTTCACAAAATTTACACAAAACTATTCATTAATGCTGGTATAAAAATACTAGTAAATTACGTTACACAAAGATGTCTTACTGATTTTAAGGGAGAAAAAAAGCTCACTAGCAGTATAGCTTTAGTTAAATATGCCGTTATGAATCTAAGGATCCTCCTCAGCGTACATTGACTCTAGATCAATTTTATCACGTGCGTGATACGTACTTTGGACTTTCAACGGAGTCGTAACATTCTCTGACCACACGGAAAGTTGCGTATATCAGAGAGAAAAAAAAATCAACTATCTTTAGCTACGGATGTGATATATTGAATAAATATTTTATCTCCGTAATCCCAATCCATCATCACTGTCTCACGACTTTTGATTACTCCGTGTTTATCATCCAGCGCGAAGTCAGCTGTCTTTGAACGTTAGCTTTATTTTCTTACAGGGAGATTATCTCATTTACTTTTTCATTAATCTAATGAGGATTGCTCTTAACTTTACAAGAATCTTTGAAATTTTCTTCGGAACACAGATCAAAAGAAGTTATATAAGCACAAGCAAAGATGAGGTTAATTATCAAAGAGAAATCAAAATCAGTTTCTTTTCCCCTGAATTCGGGAATCGGGGAGTGGTTCAAACTCAACAACAATATATGATTAAAAGGGAGTACGGGATCTACTTATCACGTGATGAGTAATGGTTCAGACCGCAGCTGGAAGACAGGCCTCTGATGCCAGAAGGTCGCTCGAAAGAGGAAAAAAATTGGAAGGTTTTTTTCTCATTTTTAATTTAAAAAGCTTTCAAATTTACATTGCGAAGTTCGGTTTACACCATTGTTTACTAGACAATAAACCCATATGATGTTACATAAATACTATTTGTAATACGCTTTCTTTCGACGATTTTTTACTAGAGGCGAATTATTATGCAATTGAGGTATGCATCATGAATGAAAAAGAGTGAGATAAAATTTATGATGTTAATACTTTTTATTTATAATAAGCGTGGGTGTTATTTCCTATAATAAACACGTTTCAAATTATAATTCCGAAAACTCTGCGCGAAATATAACATATCAATCTTTATGTAACTGTTTTACTCGAACGCACAGTGAAAACTAGATCCATCGTTTTTCAAAGGGGATGAAATTTTAAAATAATTAGTAAGTTAAATGGGTAAATATATTTATTAAAATGTGTGTCTTCCTAGACATACATTTTAATAAATTTCTAACAACATTGAGTATTTTGCATTTTATGAAATATAACATATACTTTGAATTATGCTTAGTAATATAAAAAAATATAATAGGTACGTGCTTTGTGCAAGTAGAATGCTTGACTGCAAAAAATAGGTTTGGATTGGTTTGGAGCGCTACGGTCTACTTTTTACAACACGAGGGCTAATGAGACCGGGACCTACTGCTTAAAGCCGATTCCGAACGGCTACGAACATCCATGCCACTGTGGGATTCGAACCCACGAACTCCGGTTCCGAAGGCCAGCACCCTAACCATTCGGCTATCGTTCAGCCTGCAAAAAGTAGGAGTTCTATTGCCTCTACATGTGCAATTACACTACCGCAGCCCGATTGTGCTTACAAAAGTATTAAAAAAAAACACCCGAGGAGATTCTATTGTCTCTCTTAAAACAAAGTACAGAAAGTGTAGGAATAACAGACTGGTTGTATCTGTAACTAGTTTGATTGTTATTTTGTTCTAGTATTTCATCGAAGCAATGGCTGCTCCCCTTCCTCAAATCGTTATCAGCATTAATAAACTACCCCTCATGTCAAAAATTCCTGATGAATCAAATATATTTTTGCTGCCCACACAACTTTGAAACATTGTTAACACATTTAGTTATTTAGTTCTTCCAAATTTCACAAAAACTATACTTCAGGGAAGGCAAAGTGACGGAATTATACTAAAGACAAATACGAAAAACAAAGAATCAGGTAACTATAGATACGGGAAAAATAACACTGGCTGCACGGGAATAAATTCCGACTAATTAACCGAAATTAACCGACTGATCATTGGAGCAACGATAGATCGAGGTTCCACAATATCAAGTTTTATCTGACTCATTCACAAAAAAAAAAAAAAAAAAAAAGGGGGGGGGGGGGTTCCATAAAACCGACTATAAGCTACCCAGGTTTTAAAAAGCAAATAAAAGATATAAACATCGCCATATTCAACAACGTTTTTAAAAAGGTTTAAGAAATATTTCTGCACAGGTTAAATTTTCCGTTAAAAACAACTTTACAGAAATTTTCATTATGAGCGAAATTAAAATAAAAAGGTTACGACATTTGGTATAATGTCATTTGAAGCTGTGATATTTGAGATATTTGAACAATGTCGAAGCACAGATTTTATCCTCTCCCAGTAATCAAACTTTTTGCTAAACATTAGTTGCGGATTTGAGTAAAAATAAGATTGGGATTAAAATTAAACTTTCCTGATGTAATGCCATAACCATTCGAGGTTATGTGGTTCCACCCCGCCCCTTTGAACATATATTCTTATATATATAACAAATACATCAAAGATGTATGTTCTTCGTTAAAATATGCAGAAACCAAACGGGTAACTTTGTTTATGCAATCATCACATTTTCAATTATAGACAACTAAGGAAAAACCAACTGTATAGGTCACTTGCAACAATTAACGATTGATACAAAATATTTTTCCCCTGGCTTTAAATAATAAAAATAAAGTTAAGATTTGAAAATCTATTATGTGATCAGATTTTGTAGTTCATTTCTTGTGACTAAGAGCAAAGCCTTATCACACGAGATGAAGGTACGAACTGTGAACTGTTTTGTGCTGCATTTGTGTGAAAATACTCTATCACACGTAGATTTTCACCCGTCTGCAGAACAAAACAGTTGTCACGAGTATCTTCGTCTCGTGTGATAAAGCCTTTAAAAATTTAGAGAAACTCTAGCCAAAATGCAAAGAATGATATTTTTCAATATATTTGGATCACTTTACTGGGAGAGATAACTTTGGTTTAGTTTGGAGAGTTTGGATTATTATTTTCTACATGAGAGCTAAGGAGAACGGGACGTATGTGACGAATTGTACCCCGCTAACTAACAGCGAGAGCTGCATGGAATTTTCACGGTTTTCATATGTATCACAAGGGATGCCCATGATAGTGTTACCGAAATTCATAACTGAAATAAATATCGCAAAATCTCGTGAGTACTAAATATAAAATTATTTGATAGTATTATTAATTATCATTGTTATAATTATAAATGTATAATTAAAAACCATTTTAAAAAATATTATCACCAGCTTGGAATTTGTTGAAAAATGTGTAGCCCGAATAAATGAAAATTACGTAAATAGATCTATACATCAAAAACGAAAATAAAATACTAATATTATGCTTAAAATATTTATAAATAAACGTTTTAAACGAAATTTTAAGTTAGTAATATTCCAACGACACACGTGCAAAACATTTATAACAAAATATTATCAGTAAGCAGAAACTAAAAGCCTCGAAAGACACAAAGCTGCCAAACTCTTTCTCAAAATCATTTTTTAGACATTAAGAAGAATAAAAGAGTCAAAGCTAGAGAAAAAATTGGTCTTTAAATGTTGCCTGTCACACGCCTTTGTCGCGTGGATCGTATAAAATGACTGATACATCATACAAAATGATGTACGAGTCCCTATTATAATATAAAAGAATACGATAAATGCTAGAATTAAAGCGGTATAATAGAAGCAAGAATGAAAATAACACCCATGTATGGATTACATCTGATGTACAAATACATGAAAAATTGTATAGTAAAAATATAACAGAAAAATCCAGGAAATAAAAAAATCGGGAATACCACCCCCTCGACTTCCTCTAATACTCATAGAAAATAAAAGTAACTTTTTGTCATATTTTTGTTCTTACTTTTATAAAACACAAACACTATCACATAAATACTACCTTTTAGCTACATTAAGATATTATTTTACAAACGTAAATAATAACATAGATTTGGAAAGCTATAGTTTTGCTACACGATGGCTAATGAAACCTGGGTTCCTGCTTAGGACCGAATCTGAGGGCCTACGAATGTCCATACCATAGCGGGTTTCAAACCTGCGAACATAAGTACCAAAGAGCATCACCCTGCCCGTTCGGCGATATTAGCATCGGTTTGATTTGGTTCGATTTGGAGGACTACGGCCAACTTTTTTGCAACCCGAGGCAAATGAGACGGGGACCAAATGCTTAAAGCTATTTCCGAATAACTAAGGACAACCATGCCATATTGGGATTCGAACCCACGAAAAACTCAGGTAACGAAGATCAGTGCTCTAACGATTCGACCACCGTTCGGCGATATTAGCATCAGAAAGTGAATGATAAACAAAAGTATCTATTCACAGTAAGAGGAAGTAGAATGTATTTGCTACTTCCATTTACCGTAAGTAATCTAGATAGTGATAGAAAACTACAATTTTGGTATAATGCCAAAATTTGTTTTCTCCAATTCAAAACATACTCGAATCACTAAGCTTACATACAAACAGATATACACATATACATTCCAAAATATGGTCATTTTGGATACATAGAAATTTAAAACGTGGAGATCAATCAAAATATCGAGGTTGAATTTTTGAACAATTAAAATACTTTCCCAAAACTATGGTAAATCGTTTTAGGTTGCAACTGAAACTAATATTTCGCAACGTGAAAGAATTACCATCATCTGAATTTATTCACGGCAAAATAGTACTTTGAGAAAAAGCGCGGTAACAACTAGACAAAATTCGCTGCGTTTAATACCATACACGGCCATGTTTATTCATACCGGAGAATTTAATAATTCCAAAGCAGAACAAAAGGAAATATTTTTATGATTCTTCTATCCTCGAAGTCACATAAAACACGTAAGGAGAAGAGGAGGGAAGAAAGTCGAACAATGAACTTAGGGAAACTATGTTCGCAAGAGACAAATATGCGTTTCTCCTCGAACAATACTATGTCGCTAACTATAGCAGGCCGCCGGGAAATGCATAACTTAAAAGATGGTAAAAGTACGCGCCGCGATTTATGGTTCATCGTCTAGGTTCCCTTTTTAGATTTCGCTGTTAAAAATTCGGAAACTCCGTGTAAAATAACCATGCCGAGGGCGTTTTATTTCCCGTGCCATTTAAGGGGTTTCATAAACCTTCTACAGGTGCAAACCGAGAATATTAATTAAAATTATTAAATTCTCTCTTAATGATTACTATAAAAATATAGAATAAATTATATATAATGTGGCAATCCCAAAGGTTAAAGAAATTCTAATCATAAGATAAGGTGTAATTAAGTCCTATTATCTTTAGGATGATCCCTATTATCTTTTGGATAGTATTCAGATGACTAATTAGCCATAATATCATTCTACTTCTTTTTAAATTTACTCCTTTTTTAAAAATTTTTATATCCAAGAAGAGTTTTACATTATTAATTCAATTTATATAACGTAGTTGAGATCAACTTAATTTAAATGATACGCATAGATTCTAAACCAGGGATTCCCACTGGTTAGGTTTGGTTTGGTTATCCAAGTAAAACGTTCGGGAGTACGCGAATAATTGTAACCCATTTCCATTTTTATGGGAGATAAAGCATTAACCCCTTAAAGCACGAATTTCTTTCGGAAAAACTGATAAAAAATGATACATTTTATGACTGAAAAAATATATAGGTATAGAATAAATTATTTTTTGCAATTTTAGATCTGGGGGAGGGGGTGACTACAGTGGAAAAAGAGTTAAAAAAGTTATAAAAAAAATTGTTACTCAAAACAAAGTGTAAATAATGTGATTGCATGTTTATTTTGGTTTGGTTTGGTTTGGTTTGGAGTGCTACGGTCTACTTTTTGCAACACGAGGGCTAATGAGACCGGGACCTACTGCTTAACGCCGATTCCGAACGGCTACGAACAACCATGCCATAGTGGGATTCGAACCCACGAACTCCGGTTCCGAAGGCCAGCACCCTAACCATTCGGCCATCGTTTGGCCATGTTTATTTTGAATTTTGCCCATGTCAGACACGGGCAAATGCTTTACGGGGTTAAAACTGTCAACCATTTTCGACTTTTCACTGAATACGAGATGAAGATTTGCTTCCTTATTGTCAACACTCAATGGATCTACATTCGAAAGGGTAAGACATTCTTCACTTGGTTATCACCAATTTGGTGTTAGACACTTTACCATCTAAACCTACAAAATAAGCTGAATCTATGCTGTTGCAGAAACAAATTATCTAGAAATAGGGTTTGGTTTGGTTTGGAGAGCTACGGTCTACTGTTTTGCACACGGGGTCTAATGAGACTGGGACCTACAGCTTAAAGCCGATTCCGAACGGCTACCAACATCCATGTCCACAGCGGGATTCGAACCCGCGAACTGCGGTTCCGAAGAGCAACGCTCTACCGTTCGTCTATCGTTCGGCATCTAGAAATAGGGAGTAAAAACCAATGTTTGAGCAAGAATAACTCAAATTCTGATTATGAAAATGTACCGATGTACGTAATAATCTCATACCGACGCATTAGGCCTCAACATATCATTAGAAGCATTAAAAATATTTCTAAAATTTAAAACGCAGGGTATAATTTTGATAGATATTACATTTCACAGATCAAAATGTTTACTTTAATTCTTATTGCTTTCAAATACACCAAAATTAAAAATTTTAATTTTGTTGTGATGCAGTTCTACGTAGTTATGTTACTTGTTGGCTCATGGTAAGGTATTTGCCACGCGAAGGGGTCCGTGAGCATAACAATTTCGGAACCATTGTTCTAAACCTACCTATATCCTGAAATAAATACTCTTACTGAAAGCAATGTATAATTTCTTTTTTCAAAGTTTTTCTCCATTAATTTTGTTTTTCATTTAAATCAATTAAGACGTACGTTATTCGCATCAAAATCAAGTTATTTAATGAGTTTATGAGAGTTCAAACAGGTTTTAAAAGTCTCATAAACTTTTGTAACTTTTATTAAGTATTTAAAGACTTAAGGTCTCATTCGCCGGCTTTTAACCTGCTTTTCGGAGAACCCTAAACGACCACGAGATGTCCTTGTACTGCAAGTGGTATTAAAAAACTTAAAAATTATTATATATTGTAAAAGCAATGAGTAATTATCTTGACCTTTATAAAAGAAAGTTTTGTGACGGCAGTTAATATTCTGTGCTGGTAAGTTGTGTTACTAGAACAAATCTTTTTTTTTACTGTCATTTAGAACATATTTATTAGAAAATATAGTTAACATATCGGGGAAAAAACGCAATATCGGAACATGGTTAATCAGAATACAGAATAAGTCAGCAGAAAATATCTCTACAGCTATAGTTCAATCGCTCATATTGTTATAAAATTTACACATAAACACATGCATATAAACAGAGAGAGAGAGAGAGAGAGAGAGAGAGAGTATCAGTTTCGTTACTACTATTAATACCTCGATAGAAAATCATATAGTTCCAAGGATGCCGATAATTTTAAAAAGATCAAAAGAGTACTGGTCTACCGAAACAGATACATTTTCAGTACGCACCAAAAAGGTTACTGCTGACATGGTTGTTCATAGCTGTTAGGAATCGGTTTAAAGCCAGATCGCGAAATTACAAACAGTCAAGCTTAGAACAAACAGACTTTGTTTGGATTGCCACTGTCAACTGTTTTGCAACATAAGGCCTAATGAGCCCGGGACCTAACGTTTAAAGCTAATTCCGAACAGCACCAACATCTATACCGGCAACGGGTGAAGGAGAGGTACTTCCAAGTTCTTTGAAGAGTGACAGATGCTTATGCTACAGGTGCATGCAGCTCGAAAGTAGAATAATATTGCGACTCGATATCAATTTGGGGACATTCCGTTTTAAAATCATATACAAGAATATCGGAACACAATGTGCTGAAACTTGCATAATTTATAATTTTGAATTCGGTTACAAATTAATAACCAAATGCAGAACAAAACATTACATTACAGAACAATATTTTACAATATCAAGGAAACATTTGGAGTAGGCGTGTCCTGTTCTAAAAAACTTTCCTTGGTAGTCCTTATAACTCATTCTAAACGAACTAAACATATTCGTATTTATAGCTATAGTTCAGTTTTTCTAAAAGTTTAAGTCACATCAAGGCTTGCAAACTCTTTTGATGCTTGCTTCCACAAATTACGAAAACGTCATACTTCGACGGTGTTACCTCGGACTTCTTATGGTTCAACGATTTACACAATTTACTAGCGATACATAGAACGAGAAAAATCATTATTCATCTAGAAAGTCGGCTTAGTATCGTGATACTAAGAATGGAAATGGTCGATTCAGTCATTGACTCTTTCACAGTAATTATATAATTCTAAGGAAAAAATATGAGTGAAATTGGCGCCAACATGATTTTATTTTTCCTAAGCATATTATCAATACTAGAGAAATAATTGTATTACATGGAATTTAATGGTATTGCTACATATTTAAACTAAAAGGAGGAATTAAAAGTCTGAAAGTATTTGACTGTTTAAATTTTATTGAACCTAAAAGCTTACATGTTATACGAATTTATGAATAAAATATACATTGAATTAAGTTTTAGAGAAGAACTCAGTACTACGTTTAATACCAAACTAAGTTTTGAATACATGTTTGATAAAAACTGAAATATTAACACACACCGAAAGTAATTTTACGCATTAATCCTGGGATTACCTACTAATTCTAAGAGAACTATACGGAGGTTTTGCATTGATATGATCACCCACATTTTAGGAAATCAAAACACACACACCACCCCATACAATGAATGCAATTACTAGCCCTGTAACCGTAATTGAGAGATAACAATACACGCCTTACGCAATCGTGTTACTGGGTGTGTATTTTCGTGCAAATACGATCGCGTGCTAACTTCAAACATGCAAGATGATTAGACGAATAATGAATGAAGGGATTCATTTACTTTCAGTGCTTTCGTCAGTACTTGACAGGAGAAAAGCTACATCAAACACAACAAGAGTAAACTCTTAAACACTTTCTTATATAACAGCAATAAGTACATAATTCTGAATGCGAATAAGGACAATGAAACAAGCGACAGAATACTTCCTAATGTGTACGAAAAGATAAACTTTTGTCTCAGCATCGGGAGTGGCTTATAGCCCGACTAACTGGAGCTCTTGTCTGGGGCGGCACTTTCACTCGAAATTATCAAATCCTTTATAAATGAAATTTTCGTATAAAAATATTTTACGAAATATAATTATTTATAGCTTAGAAGTCAGGAACATAAATATTTGATTTAATTGCAATGCCAACCAGTGTAAGTAAAATTTGTAACATAAGGGTATAGCTTTTTAAAATAAAAATTGCCCTGAGTAGCTATTTGTTGCAAGAAGCATCCAGACGGCTGGTGGTTTGGTGCGCTACAGTCTACTTTTTTGCAACACGTGGGCTAATGAGACCGGGACCTACTGCTTAAAGCCGATTCCGAACGGCTACGAATATCCATGCCACTGTGGGATTCGAACCCACGAACTCCGATTCCGAAGGCCAGCACCCTAACTATTCGGCCATCGTTCGGCAGACGGCTGGTGGAGCTTGTTTCTAGAGAAATTTCCCTGGTGCATTATTAAAAGAAATAAGTTGATTGCATTTTTTTAATTTGTGTTATTTCTATGTTAAGGGGAATAATGGAGTACAAAAATTGAGTGTTCCTTTTACGATATTCATAGCAATAAGAATACGCAATCAGTGTTTTTAAACATTTGAGACATAAAATAACAATCAATTTTATATTTAGGCGCTGTTTTTAATTCCGCACCCTATGGAAAAAAATTATAGTTAAGTTTATAGTGGGGCGGCATTTTGTCAGTTTGTCCGTGACAGCAAAACTGCTAGAGCTGGCTCTTTCAGAATTCAGAACAGATTAAGGTAACATAATTTGCTAACAAATAACACATTTAGTTTGGAACAGTATGACCCAAGAGGGATCAGTGCCATTAAACTCCACGCATTTCAAATGAACTGCAGAGTTTTGCAATAAATGCAAAGCCAATGTAAATGAAACACAAACACAAATAGAAAGAGATTGAACGAAGACTTCATAGCTATGAACGGCCTTCATAATTTAAGCGTACTTTTTCCTCCACTGAAGTTCTCTTTCATTGATAATGTAGTTTATTTTTGTTACAAAATAACTGCTTGTGTTCAGTTTTTCTATTTGTCCTTAACATAGCATTTATTGCTATACTTCCTAATAATTAACATGGAAACTCCAGATATATTTTACCAGTATGAACTTGTAATGGGTTTTAGGTTGTTTACCCGTACGTTAGTCCCAAAAACTATGAATAATAATAAAATTTTGTTGCTAGACGTCACGAACATTTTTTTGGCAATAAAAATAGTCAAAAGCTCATTTGATCAGAACCTGCTAATAAAAGCAGATTTCGAATACCCATCAAAAAACCATATTAACAGTAGAATTCGAACCACTGAAACTAAAGGCAGCGTGATACCTGTTTAACCCTCATTAGGCATTTTAAGGAACACTATAATCGTCTACTCGATCAATTTTGTATGTACTTAAAAAATTTAGCAAAATGCCACTACCAAATATAAGATAATATTTTAGTCATAGATGCGTGTATCTATAATACTATGTTAGATTTTTCTATTCTTAAGTGAAAAGTGAATGTAGATCGTGAAAGTGTTACTTAAATTTAAGAATTAATGTTATATAGAAAATCAAGAAATATTCGCCAGCGAAATAACATGAATAATCGGTAAATTATCACTATCAATAAAATATAATACATATGAAATTTATAAATTTTCTTTCTAAAGATGCCGAAGAATGACCGAATACTTAAGGCTTTGTCGTTCTTCAGTTTTAATAAACAATTTTTACTACATTTAATAGCAGTTTTAATTAATTTCTACTTTTTATTCTTAATAGAGAGGCAAATATGTATAAAATGTAACACATTTTTAATATTTGATATAATTACTATGGAAGAGGAGTAGATTCGAATATTTGTTTTCTCTCAAAGGTGGTGATGATTCAAGAAAGGTTGGGAACCTCTGATTTATAAGGAGATTGTCTAAACGCAATATATTTACATTTTCGCAATTCTGGCGACGACTGTAGGTTGCCTACCCCTGTCTCAGACAGGTTGTTCCCGAAACATTAATCAAACCCAAAATGACAGCCGCCAAATTAAAACGCCACTAAAATATTTCAGGCGACAGTCCATCCGGATTATGTCTTAGTCCATAACAAAATTCAGGCATAACATTCCGTGAACGTCTGTTCCAAGAAACACGCGAGAGATCATGCATAGACAAGAGGTGGGAACGAACTCATTGTCGCTACAGCAATAATGAGTTCAGGCGACTGATAGACGAGATCCAAGGAGAAATGAAAAACGTTTAAGATCCCCACCTTCCGAAAACTTTTTGTTAAATGGCCTACAATCTTGCAGCGGCCCAAGAATTTGGCAAGTTCGGGTCATGCGATACGAGAAAGAGTTTTTGGTCAGATAGGCGTGTATCGGCGTTCTAAATACAGATTTAATGCATGAACTTCGATGCAGGCGCGGAGATACGCAAAGCCAGTGGTGGAAGAAATTAAGATAACAGGAAAGCGCGCATGAAAGAGATAATGCACTTGACAGCTCGTTAGTCACAAAAATCCCTATTTAGTAAGTAGTTTCTCACAATTAAATCGATGCCATTTTGACGTTTTAAGGGTTTTTAAAAAGCTATTGATTTTTAAAGTTTAATATATTGAACTGTAAACTATTCTCCGCATTTTGATAGCGTACATTTTGACGCATTTCAAATGGAATGATAGCTACAGCATCTTAGATTATATTTGCATCATGTTTCATGTTCATCCGTAGTTTAGTAACAGGAAAGCGCGCATGAAAATGAGATAATGTACTTGACAGCTCGTTAGTCATGAAAATCCCTATTTAGTAAGTAGTTTTAGCAGTAATTATATTTGCATCATGTTTCATATTCATACATAGTTTAGTATCCACACTTGAAGAAAGCTACTTGGCATCTATTTTCAATTTTTTGATGTAACTTATAGGTGTGGATCTTAGTGCTACACGATGAATTTTGTACAATAGAAATGCAATTCACAATTCCCTAATTGTATTCCTGCAGAAATATTTAAGCACCATATTTCATTTTCAGTTTGTGCTCATACTTTACAAACTATTTCTAATAGCTTCATGAAATTTAGCGTAATGATGGTAACAACATACACCGTATTTACTCGCCTACAGCACCGCTTTTTTTTCTCACAATTTGGGGCCTCACAACGTCACGGGGCGAGTTATACCAGGAATAATTTTACTGTCTCCTGTAATTCCCCGATATACGTACGGAAAAAAAATAAACAAGTACTGAAGGCAGAAAATTAAAAAGTAAATACCTTACACAATAGAAATATCCCCGAATCTCCATTTCATTCCTATAACTTATATTTCAATACAACTGTTTTATCACAAAACGCTCTTTTCTTATACAATAAAGAAAAAAAAAAAGAAAAAAGAAAAACTATCTCTCATGCAACACCCCCCTAACAAATGAGGTGACGAAAGATGTTTCTAACTTTTCTCCCATCGGTTATATTGTAGCAGCCGAAAACCCTTTCCCCAATGATTTAAAACTACCAATAATAGAACTAAAGGACTTCATTAAGAGTGGAGTCATCTTTTGATTGACATTCAAAGAGTGTCGGAGCTTATTTCATTGGGTTCGCGTAGCAATTGGTTTACAATCACTAATATACCAAAATGTTAGGCGCACGTTATACACGACATCGAAGTTCATATATTGAATCTGTATTTAGAACACCAATACAGCAATACAGGCCTACCTCATAGAAATTATATATATATATATATATATATATATATATATATATATATATATATATGTGTGTGTGTGTGTGTGTGTGTGTGTGATGAGACTAACTTCTCGATAGGGGGTTGCAGTCATCTATGTACAAGACACGTAACACCTGGGTCAACACCTGTGGGAAAATATCTCTAGAAAAAACTGTCTCCGCTAGCGTGTATCTCCTTTTTATTTGGAAATTTCCTAAATTGTCCGATAGGGCCATGTAGGTTTATAATTGGCCAGGCCCCTTCTCTGAGGGCGTAACCTGTAGCCCCAGTGGTCAATTTAGATTAGGAGTTAAAAAGGGGAATGGAAAATGACGCGGGAATTTTTACCCTTGATTTAAGTTTTGAAAACCCCTGAGAATTTTCCTTACTATATATATATATATATATATATATATATATATATATATATATATATATATATACACACACACACACACACGCTTTGAGCTTGGATGCATTAACTGTCCTGTTATGCGTATACCTTGTGTAATGTTAAATGTTGTATAAGTGTTCTGAAAGACATCCAGGAAAGTATTTAGAAACGTATTGTAGGAAGACGCCCAAAACAGTTAAAGCATTGACTGCGCAAGACGTATATATACGACCGAGGTAGTTAAGGGGTTAAAGAATATATTCGTTAGTGTCTTGCATTATAATGGATGACTGGTTGGTTATCAGCGTTACCGTATAGTGCTTTGCTACACGGAAGCTAACCATTGATGTGGAGCCCTCAAAATACGTAAAAAGGGAATTGAAAGCAAACTACTGTTCCTTTTTTTTGTATGAAAAAATTTAAATTATGAACTTCAGGCATTAAATCGTAACGAATTACTTAAACTGACAGAAAATTGTAACAATTAACAACTTTAAAATACCTTCAAAACTTTGTGTATAGAATCCTACTAAACTTCCAAATACATGAACCAAAGCATAAAATAATGGAAAACTGCAAGACACGAAGCGTGATTTCTCTTAAACTAGGCTTAAGCTTTATCTTTATTCCCAGTTCTGAAATAAGCTCATTAGTGATTTACTTGTCTTCTTGCAAAATATGATGCATAACTATGAGTGCAACCCAACTTTGGAAGATTTTTTTTCCTTCCATAAAAAAAGGGAGCGAGTACAAAATAATAAAAGAATGATAAATAACATACTTAACACATTTTCAGTACTAGTAACAAAAAAATATTTTCAAATTTATTCATGATTTTTTGGAACCATTTAAGAAATTCGAAACTCAAATCGATTAATTTTATTTTTACAACGTTATTGCAAGGGCAGGCAGATAAAAACAGATGGCTATTTTCCAATTTTTCTGAGAGTACAGTTGGATAATAAAAATGGAAAAGAGCTCACGAAAGCACCAGTTCCCAAGCTTGGCTTAAGTAGGGAAGACCCGGGGGTTAGTTGTTACACTGAGTAAACGGTTAAAATTGAATTAAAGTTTAACCACCAGTAGAAACGCACTCATATCTCGATAGATTAAGGCTCTAAACCGTATGCAGGGTTCGCACGGTGCTTGAAACTGCTTTAAAACTCCCCTTATTTTGCTATGTGGATAAAAGCCTTTAAAGCTTCTTTTTTGTGTGTGAGAGTGCTTTTTTGTATGAAACTATAATGTACCGGGTGGCCATAATTAAACTGACAAAATTTAACCCCTTCCGGTACGATTTAATAAAGAAAAACTGTGCGTGAAGTAACCATTTATTTTTTATTTAAAAAACTTGTTTCATTTTACAATTCTTACATATTCCTAATTAAAATCCACTTTTTACATAGTATTAAATAATATCAGAAACAGTAAAATTAAGAAAATATCAAAGCAAAACATTAATAAGGTATACAGATAATAGTTTTCAAGATAGTGGTACTCTTCAAAACAAAATGCAAAGGAATACTGAATTGTTTACACCGCTAGGGAGTCTCACTTCTAACTTGATTCTTGTAACACACACGGCATTTCTTAGTAGGTTTTCTTTTATTCTGACTCATCAATTTGGCAGTGACTTGTACCAAGAAATTCTAAATAAACAATATGTAATAGTGACCTGGTATTTCCACAAGTAACAAAAGTCTTGCTAAATTCAGTATACTAGAAATTTTAAACTAAATTAATTATCATATTTAACATTAACTTTAGTCGCATGACGAGTGTAGCTCGTCATTGTGCGGTATGGAATGAAAAACCAATGACGAGCTAGACTCGTCATTTTACCGGAAGGGGTTAAACAAGATGGGGGACGAAGGATTTAAAAAAAGTTCTAAAAGTCAACGCTAGGGGAATATTTGGCGCTGTGTAATAGAAAATAGAGAGTTAACAAATGCAAATCAATACGGAAATTAAATTCTTAACAGTGCAAATGGATGTAACGTGAAATTTGAATAAAGAACTTCTTCTGCTCAGCGTACGTGATATTGCAGATCACGAAACTTCATCGGTGTTTATGTAGATTTTACGCTTTTTTAAAAGTGTTGCCATATTGCGCTTGAACTGAATAAGAAAATGTGCATAATAAAAGGTAATTTTATTACGTATTAATTTGCATTTGTTAACACTATTTTCTATAACACAGCGCCAAATATTCTTTTGGAACTAATTTGTTTTTTCGCGGAATCCTTCGTCCCCCGTCTTGTTTAATCTTCCTACAAAATGTGGCGTCATTCTCGCAAATAGATCACGCTACAGAACACTGTGAGCACTGTCAATTTAATTATGGCCAACCGGTACATAAGCAGTAAAATTTCGAAATGAAATAAGTGAATTTATAAAGTTTGCTTTGGTAACGCTGCATCAGTCGATGTATTATTCAAAAATTTTTAGAATAAAACCAATACAGTATTATAATGTAATAACAACCTTTATTATTATGCTGTAGAGTCACTAGGTGTTTCTTCTTTAACACATTGTATGCGAGACACGTACTAGTACGTTTTCTGACGATTGATACTTGAGCGCGGGTCAGGTACTAGTACGGGTTAGTGTAACAACATGGTTTGTTTGTGGGTACAAAAATAACGGTATATACAGGAAAACGAAGCCGAATGTTCTTGTCTATTACATAGATTCTGGAATGTAAAAATGTTTATATATAACATAATTCGAAAAAATTAAAACTATATACTACTATTTCTATTTGATTTTTCATATTTACGATACTATTATAAATTTATCCACTAAAAAATATATTTTTTGTTTACAAAAATCTTATGATTGTTATTTATATATTTCTATTTATATATTTGTTTATATATTTCAATATAAAATACGAAAAGTTGGTTAAAAAATTAAATAATTTTCGATCTATTGAGATTTAACTGAATAACTAAATTTACGCGCAAAACGCCCGCTCCCGGTACAATTCCGATGCGAAACATACCCGCACACAATGTGTTAACATTCGAATTGTATAAACTCTGTAAATAGAATAAATGTTTCACTTTTTTTCTATATATTACTGTATGTTCATATTATAACATACATAAACAGTATACTTTAAGAATGCAATAAGAATATTTCATTAGTTTACTAAAGTAGTGTATTGCACAAAAATGCTAAAAAGAATAAAAACAATATAGATTGCTATAACTTAAATATAAACTGTTATAATGTGTCTATACGTGTTTTTCTCCCAAATATTTTAAAACTATTTTTATGTTTTTAACACATTGTATAGAGGACACGTACTAGTACGTTTTCTGACAATTGATACTTGATTGATACTTGAGTGTGGGTCACGTACTAGTACGGATTATTGTAACAACATGGTTTGTTTGTGGGTACAAAAATAACGGTATATACAGGAAAACGAAGCCGAATGTTCTTGTCTACTACATAGATTCTGGAAAAATTAGGCAAATAAAAACTAGTTTTTACATCAGCCGATGCGGAAGCACAGAAGGGGAAGGTTAACTAAAAAAATCGATTTATATTTAAAATTAACATTTTATTTATCCTTTCGAAAATTAATATATATATATATATATATATATATATATATATATATATATATTATAATATATTATATATATATATTATATAATTATATATATTTATACATATATATAAATATACATATATATATATATACAAATATATATATATATATACATAAAATATATATACATATATATACATATACATATATATACATAATATAAATATACATATATAGACATATACATATATATACATATATTTATATATATTTATATATTATATATCATATATATACTTTATATATTTTATACATATATATATTTATATATATATACATATATATACATATATATTTATATACATATATATATATATATACATATATATACATATATATATATATATAATATATTTTACATATATATATTTCATATATATACATATATATATACATATATATATATAACATATATATACATAAATTATATATATATTTATACATATATATATACATATATATATACATATATATACATACATATATATACATATATACATATATATACATATATATACATATATATAATATATATATAATATATATACATTTTATAACATATATATATAACATATATATTTATACATATATATAAAATATATTGTATATATATATATATATATATATATATATATATATATATATATTTATTCATTTATTTATTTGTCTGTCTATTTATATATTTGTTTATATATTTCAATCTAAAATACGAAAAGTGGGTTGAAAAATTAAATAATTTTCGATGTATTGAGATTTAACTGAATAAGTAAATTTATGCACAAAACGCCCGCCCCCGGTACAATTCCACTGCGAAATGTACTCGCATACAATGTGTTAAAAGAGAAATATAGCATGCTTGAGAAATTTCTGTTCTCTCAGGTGGTACTAGTTTTTATTTTTTATTTTTTTATTTTTATTTATTTATTTTTAAAGAATATTTAAAATTCAAGCGGAGGTAATTTTACTTTTTCCACATAGGTTTAACATTGAGGAAGAAGAATCCAATATGGCAGGTAAAGACCATCTAATTTAAAATATCATTAATTTTATTTAAAAACATTTTATGAATCTTCAAAAAATAAATAAATAAATAAATAAATAAACAAATAAAAAAAATAAAGCAAATTTTAAAATTCGTGTAACGAAAAGAATCTTTTGTGTTAACTAGCCTAACTAATAACTAATTTTTGTAGCAACTGTCCTCTAACCGTCTTTTCTAATCAGCGATTCAAGCGCTTGAGACGTTTCTGTGTTACAGTCTCGGGAAAACTCCGAAAGGTTGCACTAGAATGCACAAACAACTAGACGAGTCGTCTAAACTCTTGAAAGATGTATATATGCTGACATCTGTTTTTAAATGTATTAAGAATGTAAATGGCAGGGAGCTGCTCACTGATCCGAGACGACGCACGAGACGCAATTCCGTTTGGAGTTATGTTTATAGGTTAGCGAGACAATCAGGACGTTTAAACAGATATTTCTTACATCCTCACTAAAATATACAGGAGTCTGACTCACATGGCAACAAGGTTGAAATCGTTGAACACAGGAAATTTGGGGCAGACGATGTTTTATCGGAAATAGTACGTTTATATTCATCATTCACGGCGAATATATCAATAGATAAAAGAGTGAAAAATGGGAAAGATACATGCATGAAAGCTAGTCAGGAACTTGAAATATGGAATTAACTGACGAAAACTAGGGAAAAACTGTTTAAAATACTTTAAAAGTATCGATAGAGCAATTTTTGTGTAGCAATTGACAGATAAATGTTTAATTCTCGTACAAGCTTTTTAATTCTTTTATTCTGTAATAATGCAAGTTGTAAGCCTACTTTAGATTCAATTACACAATAAAAATTGCGTATGCATCTAATAAGCCTTGTACAGAATTATAGGAAAGCATTATAGAATTATATAGCAACTTACTAACAAATAGCCAAAATTTAATACAGTGGACTCCGCTTAATTTGATCGAAGTTAATGTTATCAATCGCTTATTATCGAAATACCTTGGTCCCGATTTTCTCTAATCATTTGTATGTTCAAATTATCGCTTTATGTGATCGTTACATCAGTTAATGTTATCAGTTTTCGAGCCTCATTTTAACTGGCAAAGGAATATTCACAATGTATTCAGAAGGAACCTGAAGAAGATATGACTCCTAAAGAGTTCGAGTCATGGGTGGAAGTAGATCAAAACATTCCAGTAGCTTCCACATTAATAGAATTTGAAGTCTGTCAGATTGTCATAGGAAAACAGACGAATGATGGAACTGATGAGTCAGATGAAGAATCTCTTGATATTGAACCACTTCCTACAACTGCTCAAATGAGAAATGCATTGAAAGTGTTGAAACGTGGAGTACAATACCGCTCCGATGATTTTAAAAAAACATTATATGATTACGAATAATTTAACAATGAACTTAGGAAAAATTGTAGACAGTCAACAATTGATCATTTTTTTTAATTATGTATACAATTCTTATGTTTTAAAGGATAATATCCAGCACATAAATATTAGGTGAGTTTTCATTTTATTTTGAAATTAGTACTGTGATTAAAATTTATCTAATTTTGCATATCGTTTATTGTTATCAATCGGTTATTGTTATCAAAATTACAGTGTCGAAAACTGATCACATTAAGGGGAGTCCACTGTATGTAGCAATATGAGGATGTTAATCTGCGAACATAAATCGACAGAATAATTTATAATACATATCCCTCGAAAATTAACTAGTAGTTTTCCCAGATATTTTTATTTGTTTACACTCCTGCTCTTGTTTTAAACTAATTTTAGAATAATGAAGTAAATTTAAAATATTCAAATTAAACACGAACACATAGAAAATTGTTTTTTTTTTTATCAAATGCTGACTAAACATAGCAAATTCTGAAAATATTGACCATAACTGAACTGAAAAATTCTGACTATTACCGATTCTACAGATCATTTTCCCTCTCTGATGATAGGACTCTAATTGATAGGTATCTAATTGACTGAATTAGAGTTCTAATGGTGTGTTAATTAATCTCAGAATAATTTATATGCAGACAATGATGAGCAGACCGAATCCGATATACGGTTAAAACTCAACTAACTTCTATTTTTGCGAACTTTTCTTGAAACAAAGAACATTTTGCAAATTTTTTCGTAAAATAACCTTAAAATTCTCTATTAAAGAACTTTTTCTCGCGATATAATTTCTCTTTCTATTTTTCAAAATATTTCTGATTATTTCGAAATCTATCTTTCTTTTAAAATATTCTGTGATGACCAACAACCATAAACTGGTTTTAAAGTAATTTTCTTTTAAGTTAAAATAATCTATATATTCCCTGACAATTATTTACTTTATGATTTATTGACAATTATTTACTCGTTTTCCCTCAGATTACTTTTTGATGGAAAAAAATAAATAAAACAAATATTAAATTATTCAAAAGTGTGGTAAATTAATTTTTAGTATTTAGTGTTCTTGAATTTAAAATCTATTTTATGTACTTTAAAGATTAATCTCTAACGAATTTCCCACATAACGAAAATTAACGATTTAGCGACTTTGTTAATCCTTTGCATGTCTTGTATATTACATGTGATATAGCCATGTATTGTTTTATATGCTTTATATCATTGTGTGTCACATGTAATATACAAGCATATAACGCCCTAGATGTATATATCTTATGTGATGTACAGAAAAACCAAAGGGCTACAGTACCGATACCGTAATCCTTATCATAAAATTCAAAAACTATTTTTCATACGATATTAAAAGATTAATTTGGAGCATTACGGTCTACTTTTTGCAACATCAAGAGACCGGGACCGACTGCTTAAATTTAAATCCGAACGGCTACGAACATCCATGCCACGGTGAGATTCGAACCCACGAACTTCGGTACCGAAAGCCAGTGCCCTAACCATTTGGCCATCGAAAGATATAATCCCATACTCATAAAGAAGATATAACAGGGGAACTATTTTAATTTTTGATTCATAACTTAATTTTTTGATTCAATGAAAAATAAAAACTTCTGTTTGGAATAAAATTTTCGTAGATCATTTATAAGGGTTTAACTTAATAAAAAATTAGTTTATAATATGAAGCTATATTTTTTAAAAACATAAAATGTGTATACGAAGTTAAAAAAAATAGAAATCTATTTACCTGCAATAACTTTTGAAATTCGTAAATTAAAAACTCATTTTTTATAGCAAATATCTAAGTTAACTTTAGGTTCTGTGAATCTCAACTATATTAATGCAGGTTGTATATTTTATCTTATATAATAATAAAGGATACATTTAAATAACAATTCAACTTCTAAACAGTTTTTAATATTTTTTTAATATTAAAATGTAATATACCTTTAAAGTTCTAGTTTAGGGAATAAAAGCAGTTATTTTACTTCCATTTAGTTCAATTTAGTTTTAGTTTAGAATTACTACAAATTTAGTTTTTAATCTATATATTTTCAAAAATATCTTGCATATAACGAAATTTCATTGTTTTCATTTCGTATATATTTTTTATGTTTTATGTTATGTTGTTTTTAAATATATAGTCTGTGAATTGACTGTGAAAACTAGAGCTTTATTAAATAACTGTTAGGTCAACGGATGAATCGCTTTCTTTCATTTCATACAACTAAATTAGTTTTTAATATATATATATTTTCAAAGATATCTTGAAAACAATGAAATTTCGTTACTTGCATTTCGTATATATTTTTTATGCTTTATGTTGTTTTTAAATATATACTCTGTGAATTCACAAAATTAAATGCTTTTCAATAAAACTAGAGCTTAATTAAATAACTGTTAGGTCAACGGATGAATCGCTTTCTTTCATTTCATACCACTAAATTGTTTGTTAATCTCACCCTTAAGAAAACAAGATATGGTTCAACGTGCGACGTATAAGAGAGGGAAGATTTTGGAAGAAGAGAGAGCTGTTCCCAGTTTTCCAAGAAACCTGCAGTAGCCCTTTTTAGAGGTCTGACTGGACATGACTGTTTACAAGACCACTCTACAGGGTTGGGGTGGCAGATACGCCGAGCTGCGTTTTGTGTGACTCTAGTCATCTAATGACTTTTGAACATTTAAATCATTGTGTTGTACTTTGTGTTTCTCAGTTTGAGTACATCGCTAAAAAGTATTCGAGAGACCATGTAATATGACTTAGGCGCTAATCGTTTGGCTTTTGTAAAATAAAAATTAAATAATTTGTAAAAATTCATTAAAAACTATTTTTTTTAATTTATGATGAATAAAAATAAAATTGTTGTAATGATTATTTTAATTTTTACAAATTTTTACAAATTAAAATCTTAAATCATTTGAAATCTTGAACTACCTTAACCCTTTCGTGGGCCATTTATTTCTCACTCCACGTTTCCAAACTTTCAAAACAGAGCTGCTAATTTTATTCAATCGATCGAACAATTGATGACAGCGCAAAACCGAAGCGGGAATCAGTCTTCCCGTCGTTTCAATAACAAGACCAATATATTATAATGGGTTTTGCGCTTCCCACAGGTGTATTTTGTAAGATCGTGTAGGTGGGAAGTAATCTTCCCACGGCCCACGAAAGGGTTAAATCACACAATTTCGATATAAAATATAATAAACATTTTTAATCCTTTGCCTATACTGTACATCACATATGATATACACATCTAATGCTTTAGGCGCTTGTATAATACATGTACACAATGGTGTAAAATATATAGAAGATTGTAAAATATAGTTCACTGTATATCACGTGATACAAGGGTATAAAGCATTAAATGTGTATATCATATGTGATGTACAGAACAGCCAAATAGATTTTATCTACATTTATGAAATATTTTGGCTGCAAACAAGAGAATTGGAAAATCAAAGCATTACGTTAAGACAAATTAAAAAGGATGTCTCATCACAAAAAAACCAATTATTATCATTATCATTCTGGCATCATTCATGCGAAGAAATGACTCGCTGTTCTTACGACAAATTCAAAATCAAAAGAGACAATCCTATTTGGCTGATTTTTGACAGTCATCATATATACGCGTACATGTATTTGGGAAACGTGTTTACGACATTTAATTTTTGTTCACAAAATCGCTCGCGGAATATGCTTCTGGTTAAATTAAAGTACGTTTAAGAGAACCTGAGGCTGTCTCAAGGTCGAGGCAAATCAATTTACTAAGTACTTGAGAGTGTGACCCATTTTATTCATTTCTGTTATCATTAAAATGATGATTGATTTCTCTAATTATGGGAATTAGTCTGCTCTTTAAATATCCGAAAGAAATATTCGAGAGTTAATTGATGGGATAGATGAGAAGCTTGACAAAACGGTGTGCATTTCAATACCTGTTTTAAGTCTTGCAGCAGTGTCAATGTACAGCGGAAAAATGCAACTTAAAGTTATAAGAAATGTATTTAATAGAATGTTTGGAATATAAATATAAATATACACATTTAATTCTTTGATTGTCCTGTACATAGCGTGAGATACACACCTAATGCGTTTATACGCTTGTATATCACATGTGATACACAATTATATAAAATATATAAAAGCTCGTACATAAAATATAGTACATTGTATATCACATGTGATATACATGTTTATATATATTAGATGTGTAAATCCTACACGATGTACAGGACAGGAAAAATGTTACATGTCTATATTAATATTTATTGTTCAGACAAACATCCTATTAACCCCTTAAACGTGCACGCTCGAGTTAGCTCGTGCGCACTAAACTGGCCTAACTGTACACACTCGAGATAATTCGAGCGGCGTTGTACTTTATGTTGCTATACTTTTTCACACTCTAATACAATCGAGAATTAAAAATAACAATGTTAAAAAAAAAAATCGTTTTATTGATAATTATTTAAGTATAATATATATATATATATATATATATATATATATATACATATATATATATATACATATATATATATATATATTTCTAAATTTAACTTTTTAAATTGTGTTTTTTACATTAAAAAAATTCATTTTTTTGGCCAGTCTTTTTTAAAAAAAACTATATTAAGGGGTTAAATACATTCTCCCTCCATTTTAATAAATACATTCCTCCACCCTATATTGACATCACTTGTTAATGTATTTTTTAATGTCACATCACTTTTTTTAAAATGTACTAAAAATATGTGTAGAAGATTACTGCATTTTTACATTTCTATCAACAGAGAGTAAAATTTTCATTCATAATCAGCTACATCAGGGTTCCGAGCAAAACTTCTCCGATAAATTCGCCGACTTTCCGAGACCAAAACTCACAAAATTACTTGAACAAATGACACGCAATATTACCTCGTATGTAATTAAATTTGAAAATGGTATTAGTTATTATAATTCTTAGCAAAGTTATTAATTGAAAAGCATTAATAATTTAAAATGATTATATTCTAATGGCTTTTTAGATATTTCTATAAAAATAGTAGTACAAAATAAACTTATAACAAGAAGCTTAGAAAAAATAAATCCAGTAAGTTTTAGCACAATAAATTGTTATGAAAATAAGAAATTATATATTACATATTGCATTAAATAATTTGCCGAATGTATTACTTGATTACAAGTAAAAGTAAAACCGTTATGAATTCATACAGAGTAAAAGGAGGTAACTAAAAATATCCCTAAATTTAATTAAGTACATAAATTATTAAGTATAATTAAGTAAAAGAAATAATTAAGAAAAATAATTATAGTATAATTAAGAATTATAGTATAATATAGTAAAATACTTAATAGTATAAGTAAAACAAATTAAGTTTTTTTAAACTTAAAAGGTTTTTAATATTAATTAAAATGAATTAAATTCCTAGAAAAAAACATTGTATGGCTTAATATTAAAAACATTCATTTTTCATTCTTTTATTCTAATTCGGCAGACTTTAGAACTTGTCCCTTTTCTTCTATATTTTATTGTGGGCCTTCCCCCCACACTTTGACTTTTGATTTAGTCCTCGTATTGCAAAAATGTAGACGGCTGCTATCCAAATCAAACCCCGACTTTTGATAAATATTCTACATATTTTGGTGCCCATTTTGCAATTTCCTAACTTTCCAAATGGCTGTGAAACCTGTATATAGTTCAGAAAACTAAGGAAATATAATATTATTATTCAAATATTAAATTTACAGAGAATCTTTTTCCTTTTCAACAAATGTAATTAAATATCAAATAAATAAAAGGGATTGGTTTAAACTATTCAAATCCAACGATAAATATCACTAAGTAACTTCGGTTTTTGAAACCATCAAGTGAAGTTTTTAAATGGACGATGTTTTAATAAATAATTCCTTAAACGTTGACAGGGTGGAAAAAAATTATAAAACATATTATACTAAAAAGAGCAGAGAGTAATTGCCAAATTTGTATTCCGGAACAAGATTCGAGATTCAACTAATATATGAGAAGCGAGTTTTATAGGATAAGATAGAATGTATGTTTTCCGTTGCGACCGAAGGCATTCGGCCACATTTGAGTACACATAGAGCTAAAAGGTACGAGGAGAACAAAATAATGGAGGCAGGTTTTGCGAGTTCCGGCGAGCATGCAATTACGGGCATAGCAGGAATCCGAATTCGTAAGAGCGCGAATCTAATAATGCCTACTTTAAGACGACAGCAGATTTCCAAATGAGTGAAATTTCATTCTCATCGCATTGTGAATTATAACTAATAAGAAGCAAAAAGAATTTTACAATATTCATCTATAATATATAATGAATATCTTTATTATTACAGCATATATTAAAAAAGCATTAATCGCTTTTTTTTGTACTTTATTAACATTTGAACTAGGTGTATTTTTGTCATATCCCTTCAATCGAAATTTATTAAAATCGTGTGCAATAGAAATGGACTGATCATTTTGGGTTTTAGTCATAACCGAAATTGATTGCGAACAGTACTGGAAATAAAGAAGATTTTCGTGGGAAAAATTTTTGGTTTGTTTTGGAGCGCTACGATTTACTGCTTTTCTGCGTTATTATTGGCTAATGACTAAAGTATCCTCTGTTTGAAACAGATTCCGAAAGGCTTACGAACATCCCCATTCAGTCATGATTCGAATATATATATATATATATATATATATATATATATATTATATATATATATATATATATATATATATATTCTGCATGAGGTTTTTTTTTTGGTTTGGGTTTTGGTTTGGAGCGCTACGGTCTACTGTTTTGCACACGAGGGCTAATGAGACCGGGACCTACTGCTTAAAGCCGATTCCGAACGGCTACGAACATCCATGCCATAGTGGGATTCGAACCCACGAACTCTGGTACCGACGATCAGCGCTCTAACCAATCGGCCAGCGTTCGGCATGAGGCGAAAACGACGCTTGATCCTTGATCATTTCGCAGAATTAGACAATGGTTGATCAGCTTCCGGGTAGTCTGGAATATTTAGTAAGCAAGTTCTTCGAAACTATTGTCAAATTTTCGCACTCTTATGTTGGCCACGCTTTCACATCTTACTGATGTAGAACTCAAGTTTAATGGAAACTGAAGTATAAAAACTGAATATTGTTATAAAACGCTTATAGTAGAAATATATAAATATGCCAATGACTCGAACTGCACTATGACGAATTTAGAGAGTTATACACGAAAAAAAATCTTTTTTTTACAGTAATATATTAAGTTCACAGTAGCAAAGCACGGGTACACTTTCTAGTATCGTATAAAATAAAAATTAGTTAAAATCAATGTATTTCGAAACACAGAATCTTCGAATTCCATACATAAAAGCATTATCATCGGCATTTTGTAAAGGGGAAATAATTATTTCACTATTACTTCTTTCTATTCATCTAACGACTGGTATAAAAATTATTGGTTATCATTAGATGTAAAAGATAGGAACAGTGAACATTTTTTATGAAGGTATTTTTATAAACAATAACAACTTTTGAAATAACGAAATAAGTTTTGAAATAATGAAGTTTTTCCAATTTTACATGAATATATTGCTAATGACTTGCTAAATTTTGAAGTAGATGGATTACAAACCAAATAGTTTTGAAATTTATCGGTCGGCTTAAGCGGTCAGAATCTGCAGGCGGAGTCTTATATGAATTCATTAAAAATTAAAATGATACTGTCAAATTGTGATAGCTTTCCTGCAGAGAAAGATTGAATAGCGAAAGATCAAACTGCATACAATCCTCGCAGCATTTTGGGATGAGCTGAATTACTTAGAATGTACATGAATATGAGCGTCATTTATTAAAAATATTTATTTTTCTGATATTTTAATTAAGCATTACTTAGACTTTTTAATAAAAATGTCCGTCTACAAGTTTCTTCAATTTTAACTTTTTTTTTAACAGAGGGTAAAATTCCAACTTACAACTATGTAGTTTAGGAACCTAACAACAGCATTATTAAACGAACATAATTATGGTTTTAAAATTGTGTTTACTAGCACAAAAATCGTGGTAGATATACAAGAACTTAGATCATTATGCTGCTGATCGGAGAAAGGTTCGTAAAAATGTCAACTATTATCTTGATTATTTTATCTATTCTAAATGAGATGACTGATCACCTTTATTTCAAAACACGTCTCTCGTTTTTTTCCTATCCAAATCTACAGAACTACTCTCGGGGATAAACAATCAGCTCTTATTTTAGTTCGATCCCACCGGGATCTTCTGGTACATCGGGACGATTGTAGATCAACCGCTTTTGCTGTTATTTAGTTATTTTTTAAACACTTCTACTAAAAATACACCATCAGAAATGTTTCAAATATGCCCCTGGAAAAGATACTCAAAACAATAACAAAACAGTTCTACAAAATCTTCGTCGATAAGACACTAGAAACTATTAAATATTTTTTTCTGACCTTATGAAACAACGATATGCAGTATTTCAAACATTTGCAAAGGATCTTCGAAATAACACAATTTACCCCAAAAATGGGAAGTTAGTTTTTGTTCTGAAAAAAAAAAATCCAGTTGGGTATTAGAGTCACTATCAAAAGACTTTCTTTTTGTATAAATGATTATTTGCAGCTCTGTTTTTTGTCATACATCCTTATTTTAAGCTTAAAAAGTTTTTCAGTTTCACAATTTTTGTATTGAAAGAGTAATCTCAATATTTTGAATGTATTAGTTTTGCGCATTTTTTAATCGGAATTTTGGGGATTGTCTATTAATGTGTTTGTCCTAAAACTGCGTATGTTTTTTTTAAATTATAAATTATTTTCTCCAATTACAGAAGAATTAATACCGTGAAACTGCAAAAAACAGTTACCAAAACATTGCATGACTTGAAATGATCGCGTTATATGAATAATATTCAACGTAAGTGGAAATCTATACCCAGTTTTGTTACTATACAAAGTCTAGAGATAAATGAAAAAATAAAGCAATTGGTTAGTATGCTGTGAACTAGGAGCAGTTTTAAGGAATATTGTAGGAAGACTCAAATTTTATCAAATAGTCTCGTATTTTAATAAAAAATTATTTTTAATAGATTTTAGTGTCATACGTTTCATGAACAACATTTATTCTCATTATAAGAAAATCGTTAAAAGTTTAAAAATTGAGATTCAACGTTCCTTGCACCTTAGGAGGTTTCGGGACAGTCAAATCTTTGAAATTTTCAATTTCTAACTTTTAATAAATTAAACTAAGTATTTATGCATAATTAGATACTGTTATCACATCTAATTCGGAATGGAAGTTGTTACAGATTAAAATATTTTCAATGTAATCACTTTTACAGATAATTTTCCTCAGAGATTAGTTTCTTGCGTAAGTAATTTTTCTCAGATTTCCCTCGTTTTACTTGGATGTCACTCACGCGATTATGACATTTTACGAATTATTCTCAATATTATAAAGTGTATTAATGTAAATAATTACTATTAAATTGCACATCAAACAATTAGAATGTTAAATTTAAAATTTATAACAAAAAATCTAGGGCGTTTCCATACTTTTTTAAATTAACATTTTTTAAATTCAAACAATTTATGTATAGATTGTAAATTATGTATACTGCATTACCTAAAATATATAGCATTGTGGATATAAAATATTTCTTTAAATTATAAACATATCTTCAATGAAAACAAGATATCTCAAATTCAAGTCACCCACATAACAGTTGAAAGGGAGTCGTAAAAATTTTATAAAGAAGCAAATTTGTCCATTTTTCGACTCATAAATAGACCCCAAACATCCTTTAAATAAAATATCTGTTTCATCTGTACTGATTATATCATTATAATTGAATGCCAATAATATAATTCTATACAATCATATTATTTACACTTATAGTCTTCACTGACTAGAGTTCATTTTAAGAATTCACCATCAAGCAAATTGGTAGACTGCATGTACAAAATCCAATATTCTATCGATATATTATTTGTCTATATCTACTCCTAGATCGAATTTAAAGTCACTTCCATATTCAGTATCGAGACGAAAAGGAAAGCAAGAACTTTACTAGCGAAAGAAAATTTTAAAAATCATGATGCAATCGGCTTTCTCTTTTACCGGCATCAAGCCATTGTTTTAACATGATAAATATTTTTTAAAGATTGATTTTAATTATTGATAAATATTTTTACACAATTAAGAAAATACTAACCCATTAATTACAGAGTCACGTCTGTCGAATATGTACTGATGAGTATCTTACATACAAGTTAGTATGGACTGCACATATTAAATTTAAACAATTTTATAATACAGCCTGTCTTATTAGTATTCAGCTGCCATTTTAAACATCATATGATCATAATTATGCAATATATAAAAATTATTACTCCTAAAATATTTATCTAAAATTCTCCGTTTCTCTCCTCATTTTTAAATACCCAATTTTCCGGCCGTAATGTATCAGATAAAGAAGTGTTCTCGGACTTAAAATTTTTTTACTCGTCTCTGAAAACTACGTCTGGAATAAATGTTAATTTTCTCTCAACTGGCCACATTTTCCCGCTGTTGTATTAAAATAGTATTGCTTCAGCAATAGTTAAATTGCATTCTGTGTTATTTACTAACTAGCTTAATTGCATTTAATATCATGAGCTGTTGTGGATTTTACACCTGGGGACACCCAAAACATCTTAACCTTTGTTTTAAGGTACATGGTCCTCGTTAGTGCAGCTGATCAAGGTTCACTCTTGCCTCTCAATAAGTTGTGAACATTTTAAGTCTCATGGAACAAAATCACGTGATAGCTCTCTCTGAGGACCGAAATCATTGAAAGATGTATTATTACTGTAGTATTAGACGCAGAGCAGTTGCATTGTTCAGACGGTTTGTTATACCAATGCTTTTCGAGCCTCAATAAACGTTAAGTTTCGCAGCACTGGACTTGGGTTTCTGATGGCTCAAGAATGCAGTAAGATTAGGAATTTTCTTAGCTCAGCAAGCCCGGCGAGTCAAATAATAGGCGCAAAACAGTGTAATCAGTGAGAATTTCTTTTCTGGTTGCACATTATATACTATATGTATTATATATAGAAACTATGCATTCTAATCCCCTGTATAATAACAGCCTAAATTATCTGTTCGTCTGTTCTCGAATTTGTGAAGCGGTTCGATCTGTAACGGCTAGAGGCATCCATATTGGATACTTGATGAGTTAGGGTTGGCAAAATTCAAAGCGAGTAAAGTTTATCTTCTCCTAAACTGTCAATCCGATCCTAAAATAAATTAGTATAAATATGCTTCATTTCACAGCGAAAAATACTGTCGTCTTTAAAACTTCGAAATCTCCCCTTCCCCTCTTTCCGAGCGTTTAATGCTATTATTTCAAACCCTATTTTCCCCGGTTAAGAGAAGGCTATTAAATTGATAAATTTATCACATAATAAAGAGGTTAAAACATTTTTTCTAGCATTATGGAGTCATTCATTTAACCATCTCATTTAATCATTTCTTATTTTAAATTATTTAAATATTGTCTGCATTATTTTCATACGTTTTATCACTGAACTTAGGTATTACGTAAATAATTTTCTTTTATATTTGGCTTAAATAATAGATTAGGTACATATGGGATAATTTTAGATTAATCATCGATTATTTTTTGTTACAAGGTAATTATCAGCCAAAAAACAAACCATTTTTTTTACCTACCTTATAGGGTAGTTTAGAATTCTGGAAAATTAAAAATTTTACAGAGCCCGTCATATGAAGGTTTAAATGCTAGTAAATTTTATTAATACTTTATTATTCTCTATTAGCGTAGATGTAGTACTAGAATATAAAAATGAAAAGCATAACATTAAGTGTCCATATATGTATGTTTGCAAGAGCATGTATATGTCTGTATTCTTCGCAAAAGCAAGTAGCAGCGTTCTGGTCGTACTAGTGTTAAAGAGCTAAAACTCTTTAGACGCAAAAGATTGCAAATGTTTCACGAGCCATAACTTTCTTCCCAGAAGAGAAAAGCATGCACAATTTATAAACTCGACCTTTCATCAAATAACCAATAACTTCAAAAATTCTTCAACTCTCGAATAATTGCTTTTTGGAATATCTACTTCCTACAATCCCCAACATTCGCTACTGTTATTAGGTAACGTCTTTTTAAGTACCGATTTAAGTAGGCAATTAAATGGAATGCTAAGGTGCTTAACGCAAGTTTTATTTATGGCTTACTACATGCGCGATAACAGGTTCAAAGGCTGGTACATACCGGCAAATGAAAACTTATTTTGCTTTAATAAATTTTGCTCATAATGTGTTCAAGGAACTGATTGTTAATGGCACATTTCGAAACAACAAAAGGGATACAAAAGGAAAAATTGGATGCAAGAAGTAATGAAAAAAGAAATACAGGCTTGAAATTGCTGAGGTACTTTCAAAAAAGTGAGAAAAGTGACAAATAATACAGAATAAGTGACTAAACATTGAAAAAAAAAAGCAATTTTTTTCTCTTCTTGATTACATATGCTGTTATTAAGATTTTGCTATTTATTTTAACTCTAAATCAAATGATTCATGCAAGACATGATTTTAGCGTCAAATACAAAAAAAAGTTAAAAATTATGTTTAACACAACTCAACATTGCTTTTTATTCAAGAAAATCTATAAATTAGATTTGAATACACACAATACTTTAATTTTATAATCACAATTTTCTGCTTATATTAATGATGTTTTGAAATATGTACATAGCTAGATTAGAGTATCTAAACAAAAACTGTGAAGAAAAAGAAAAAGAGAAATGTGTGCTTTGACGTAAATTACTTTAATGTATTAAATGTACATTTCAGTACAAATGTAGATTTCAGGAGCTTCTTTACGACTTTTTAAAATCACTAAATTCTGGAAACCATATGATTAATTACATTTTAATAAGAAAAATAAGATTAGAGCATATTTTTGGTCTTTTATGAAAATATTTTGTTATTAATTCAGATTTTCTTTTTTCAACAACAGACTTTTGCTGTGATACACCATGAAAAAGTGACTGTTTACTTAAAAAAGTGACTAAAAGTGATCAATTGTAAAAAAAGTGACTAAAGGTGAGAAAAGTGACAGAATTGCAAGCCTGGAAATATACCAGAAATTAATATCTTAAATTTGAAACGGATTTGGCATTTAATTATTTTTCTTGATTTTTATAGGTATTTAATTATCTCTTAACAGTTCGCATCACATTCTATTAAAAGTTAGGTAATGCCAGACTTAACTGAAAAAATCCTAGAAAAGTTACACAATATAGTTAGGAATTAACGATTTCCGATTGATACTATCTTCTCCATTTAACGATAGATTTTAGTTGTTCGTATAGAACTGTATATTGATTTCTTTGATATATCAAACTGTATTCAAAGATTCGACAAATTTCGAATGTCAAATGTTGCGGATCATTTCAGTAGCGTGTAATACACAGGAGAAATCTGGATGAACAGACGAAGTTAGATTCTACGTAATTAAATGTTATATAACTCGGCGAAAATTCTCCCAAATAAAGCAAATGCTGTATTTAGATGCAATTAAAAAAGGACTTAACGATATTTCATAACAATGATGTTTCGTATATTTTTTCAGGGTCAACCTTACAGTCTTTGAATATAAGCTATATTGCATATTATTTCTAACAAAATATTTTTTTAACCCATTAATGACCGAGTCATTTTTGAAGAATATATACTGATGAATATCTTAAAACTAAGATACTATGAAGTGTTTAGAGCAAAATTAATTTGAACGTTAAACAATACTATTAGAATTTTTCCTCATCAGGCCGTTTAAACATCATAGGCACCCTATGATATTTATATAAAAAAAAAGAAAAATATTCATGATAAAAGATTTTTTTTTGTATTAGTTGTAAACACGTTACTTTAAATGGAAGATTTATAATAATAAATAAAGTCATTTGTGATGATTTCAGTCAATGTTCCAGCCAAAAAAGTAAATTCTTACGCAAGGCTCGAAAAATCTTAAAATGACAACCAAGTTACAAAAGTATAAATAGCAGAAAGTCGAAATTTTGGTAAATTGTTTATAGGTTTCTCTATAACTCCGTTGAAACTGAAAACTTGTTCCGATAAAAAATAAAAATTCTACACTTTTAAATACTTTTAACTGCCTCTTAAAAGGGAAGCAAGACATTAATAGGTTAAAGAAAAGACACAAATGAGGCACTAAGAAGCAAAGGAGAAGTATGAAAACTTGGAGATAACTAGTGAAAATGATAAGAGAAAAGATATTTCATATTTAAAGCGAACACATACATATAGGACTAATATATAAAACAATATGTATATGAAATCTTCAAGATTTTTCTTTAGGACCTGAACTTTGCCCTAGTCTTCGAAAATTTTTACTTTTGTCGCTTATATTTCTTTGCATTTCGCTGCTTCAAATATAGTCTTTTAAGCTCTGGTAACGTAGAAATCAGTAATAATTAAATTTTGGAGCTGAAAATTTTTAATGCCTTCCTTATTATATATTATTTGTAACGCAAAAAGACTGTTACTAAAACAGTAAAGTAACACAAATTGACGCTGGCAGAATTTTTGGGGTAGGGGTGCTTTCGAAATTCGGAGCTTCAACAATGAGTATCCACATTTTTTTATTTTAGCAAGTTACTTTCACTTTCAAAAGAAAGAAGATATGTATTTATATATTTATTTTTGTTAAAAGGTTCATTTCGCTATAGGAAAAATAAATCCGTAGCAATAAAGTTAAGCAAAAAATCTTTCATTTTTCACTTCTTCAAAAATATTTATAAAAACAGTTTCATCTTCCTATTTGTTTTACAGTTTATGAAAATTGCAAATATTGCATATAAATATATACAAATACACATGTATTTATAAAGATTACACTAGGAAAAATGTGACTAAAAAATGCCCTTACAATATACAAGATCTAACGCTGTATAATTTTACAAAAAATTTCTTAAAAAAATATTTTTAATTTACACCAGAAAAAATATATTGAATGATGGAAAAAATTTACCTTTTTTTTCTTTGCTTATGTGGTACTTATTAATACTTATTATATATTTATTAATTTAACTGAAGATTATTAAAGCCTTAAAAAAATCCAGACAACGTAAAATGGTTACAAAATGAAAATTAAGCTCAAAGAACTATTTTGTGAAAACATTTGTAAAAGAAATTATACGAATACACTTATATTGAAATATATATACATATATCGGTAAAGGATATATATATATATATATATATATATATATATATATATATATATATATATATATATATATATATATATCCACAGTCATACACAGTATTCCCAGATAAAAGAATATCAAAGAAAATAAATAAGGTCAATGCAAATGAAACCACTAAAGGAATGTGATTACCGCATGTTTACAAATCTCGTTGAAAAACATCAATCTCGTTCACCTCTAAAAAGCAAGAAAAATATTTTTACTAGACAATGAACTAGAAAGCTATTTTAACTGATAGGATTTTATATGGCTGTTAGGAAAATAGTAATGAAATTGTGAAGAGGAACAATAACTACTTGAAATGGTTTCGTTTATAAAGAAGAGCTTCAAAGAGTACGGATGATAGAACTGAAAAAAAAAATCTGTAATGTTAGAAAATGAAAAGAATGCCGAGAAGGAAAAAAAATTAAGAACATAAATGGTTTAGACTAATGTAGTAAAACATGTTCCTTTAAAGATCATTACGCGAAAGAATTGATAATCCTGAAACGTGTGTCGACATTCTGGAAAAAGGAAAAAAGTAATATCGCGTAGGGAAACAAACATCATTAGAATAGAATTCGAAACTGCCTCAAGAGAAATATTTGTGGGCTAGGATGGAAAAAAAGATATAGAAACGGATCATTCTCATACAGACAAGAAAGGGCAGGGAATGGAAAGTTCAAACTCGTGTCTGAATTTGAGAGTTGACATTTACAAAAAGCTATAGCAATAAAAAAGGGAGTTTAAGAGTAATTTTGTATTAAGCAAATATAAAAACTATGATTAACGATGATAAAGTAATTGAGGATTGCCACAAAGTTAACAAACCGCAGCTTATTATGGAACAAGACATATTTACAAAAGGTTATAGCAATAAAAAAGGGAGTTTAAGACTAATTTTGTATTAAGCAAATATAAAAACTATTTATTAACGACGATAAAGTAATTGAGGATTGCCACAAAGTTAACGAACAGCAGCTTATGGTGGAACAAGACATCTTCAGCAAAGCAGAGATAATAATCAAGAAAATAAATGTAGAAATAAAATATATAAATATTGCGTTTCATTGAATAGATTTAATTTTGTATATTTTAAAAACAAACATGTAAAAGAAGTTTATATAAGAGTAAATGGATACATGAAAATAAAATTTACAACTCTTGGAAACAAACGAAATTTCACTATTTAATATTGAAATGGCTATTTTTTGACATTAGTATTCCAAAATTTTAAGATATTTACCGGAAAAGAAAATGGAGCTATCTTACATCAAAATACTAAAGAAATGTACCTTATTACAAATATGTGATAGCTTGGATCAAATACAAAATAACTCTGTTAAATAGCATTAAAGTCATAAAAATGTACCTTTTTTAATCAAATGGAGTCAAAATTAACTTTGACACCACAACTTAAAAATATGATTATACCATCGTGAAAATTTAAATTGTGTTCGAAAATTCCCTGTGCCGAACGATTTGCGCATAAACTTGGTAAAAGTTAGATATCAAAAGTTAGATCCGCGGATTAAATTTTCGGGAGGGAAAATTTCCGACTCCCTTCTACCGAAAGCGACCAGACGACATTCTCGGTCCAGTTGGATAGCATGCGAGTCCGTTTACCGAGAATTGTGACAGCAATGGCATTATTTGGATAGAAAATAATAAACTTACATCCATCCGAAGTCTTGCCACATCTCTCTCCGCACCCAACCCGTACACTAGCACCGATGCTAACACACAACGTGCGAGAGCTCGGCATCGATTGGTCAAGCATAAGCAAATGCCAACATCACGCATTTTTAAAAATCCAGCGAGTGTCACTCGAGGATTCCCTGCAAACGACCCGAGATGGGAGAAAGAGACCCCCCCTTACCTGAGGACCAGTTTGGCCACAGGACTCCAGGTGCGCCGTGGAAAAGCTGCAGATGGAGGCAGGAGTAGTACAGAGAAGCATCCATGGTTGACGCAAAGTGGGGAAGATTACTGAAAGGGATAGCGAGGGAAGACGATCACAGCGCCACAAAGATTAATCGGAGGAAAACTCAGACGGTTTTTCCCCAGCGTAGGGAATATGAGGAAAACGCAATCGGAGTTTTTCGCCGAAGATAAATATTCGCGTTTTGCTCTATGATATTTTTCTTTATCCCCCTCCCCTCTATAATGGATAGATATGCATTCAGGCACATTTTTAAGAGCAATGATGATCAGTTTCTCTTATTCAACTCTCAGGATAAAGACAAGAAATTATATTATTTTTTCCTTCTTGTTTTGGGGACAGCCAAAAATTGCTTAAATGTTTACCATACCCATTCGGATGCATGGAGACAAATATAAATAAATCGAAGGAAAATGATTTGTAAATGATATACTTCACATTATAGAAGCTTTAACAGAGCTTAGAATCACACTAAAAACATAACATTCATGAATCGACATAAAAATGAAAATATAAAGCGTTCGCGGGATCTTATACGCAAGTTATAAAGAAATAAAAATATAATTTTATATAAATTTTATACCGTAAATCCTTGAAAGAAAAACAGACCATCATATATTATAATAAGGACAATAGGAGGAAAAATTTCTTCTGGTTTAGATGTTAAATTTTTTACACAAGAAAAAAAATTTAAAAAATAAACTGTCCAGAAATAATTATATTTGTTTAAAAAATAAAATTGTTATGAAAAAGTAAGCACTGAATTTTTAGTAACAAGTGTAAGAGAAATTACAAGATCTTTACTTAAATAATTTAGTATGTAAACTGACAATATTTTCAATTAAAGTGTTAGATTTTCCATAATAAAGAATGAACATTTCAATAATTTAACTGTGCAGAAAAGTCGTACATAGATTTTCCAATTTTACAAAATACATCTAAGGAAATTTCGAAATATATTACAGCGATATTAACGAAATATATTACAACGTTCGCATAAATACTAGAAGAGAAAATTAATTGTATTTTATGAAAGTGTTCTAACTTTTCTTAGTAAACTTAGGAGTAAAATAATATACATTAATGTTTTGTTTGATACTAATAAATTAAGCAACAGAAAGTAAAACTGATTTCATGTCAGAGTCAATAAAGTTGATTGGTTAGTTTGGAGCGAAATAATCTACTGTTTCGATACAAGAAGGCTAACGAGAACCGAATCTACTGCTTAAAGTCGATTCAGACAGGCTACAAACATCCATGGTAATAGTAGTGGAATTCGAATGGCAATAGTAGTGAAATTCGAATGGTAATAGTAGTGGTATTGCTGTGTCGCGCTCTCCCTACTTATTCAAACATACAGAGTAAACAAGGACAAAATATTCTTTTGCAATTATTTAAATATTAATTTGCTGTTACAAGGGACATTTATTTTTCTATAATTAAAGAAAATGATTCATTATGATGTTTAGATGTGACGTACACTGAAAACAAATTATATAAGAAATGTCTTATATAATTTGTTTTATAATTTGTCTAAGAAATTATTAAAACATTTTACAATGAAATCAGTTTTACAAGCTATTAATCCTGCTCTACTTTAATACTTATAATGATGCCAATTATTTCATTTTAACGTACGAATTCCGAAAATACGATAAGTTTAGCTGACACTGAAATAACTTAGTAACCATTATGTAGGATGGCCAAAAATTTAAAGTCCGAAATTCGTTAAAAACGATAATTCATTAAGAAGTATTGAATTTTTACTAATAAATATACATATATTAATAAAATCTATTTTCCACATACACAACAGAGCTACAAAATTTTCAAAATCGGAACTATCCCTTTATGAAAATATTCGAGGAATATTCATTAGACTTGGAATATTAAAAGAACTCAATGCTCATTTAATCAAACGATATTCTGGTGTAAAGTATGAATCCTTCGCTAACACTTCACTTTTATCCAATAATGTCAACGTATACAATACAGATCTTTGCGTATTGCTTAAAAATAAAATTAAAAATGACAACTATTCATCAGAAATTAAACAATTCTACAAAGATTCACTATGTCTTAAACAATTATATAAATTAAACACTATTGTTAATAAGTAGATTTCATTTTAAAGAGGAATTAAGATTAGCGTACCAATGGAATGAGAAGAGCAGCAATCTTTCAGCAACAGAATTTTAAATTCAACAATTCGTCTCTAGTATATAAATTCAACTCCTGTTCCAGTTATTTCAATAGAGTTCCTGTACTAACACTTGACTCCCTTTCAGTAATGTCAATCCTTGCGTATTGCTTAAAAAACTAAAATTAAAACTGACAACTGCACATCACAGATTGAAGAATTCCGCAAAGATCCACCACGTGTAAAACAAAAAGTTCCTCAAGTGAGAAAAGGAAAAATATATACGTATATCACACTGACCTTCATATAGTAGTGTCGCTTTGCATGGAAAAATCGCAGTGACATCTTTCGGTCACATTCCTTCCACCTCCAATTAGCAAAACACGATTTTTCCCACAAAAAAATCCTGCGCTGACACTTGCCTCTAGAAAAGGCTCGATAAAACTAGCCGAGATGCAGACCTCTGGAAGAGGAGAGGCGTTTACCATTAGGTCAGAGGCACTGGCTGAGGAATCCTTACACGTTCTGCCCCAGGCTAAGCATGCCGGAGAGAAGCCTTACGCGAGGTGAAAAGGAGAGGGGGGGGGGCAAGCAAAATAAAGCAAATAAAAATATCTATAATGTGAGGGTCTTAAGCTTATTAAAGCAGAGAATAAATGACTCAGATTCCTTAAAACCGCGCAGCAATTATTGCGTTATTTGGTATTTAAATTGGATTAGCAAGTAGCTGAAGAGGGGAACACAGCTAATTTATTTCCACACACTTTGTTAGAATGAGATTTTTAAGACTGTACCACTGTACCATAATGTTCCGAGCTTAAAAGGTGGCAAAATATTTGAGTTTTAAATACGTCATTTTATGAAAATGAACAAGGAATTTTTGTTTTGATTTTCAGTGGTTTTATGTTGCACATTGCACATACGTAAGTCCTAATTGAAAAGTGGAACAAGATTTCAGCATTAAAAAGTAAGATTTCTTTTAAAAGACTTATTATATCAAAAGCATACAGCAGAAGAAATTGGACCACTGAATTCTAAATCCAGGGAATACATGATCCTAAATAAGGTTCGTAATGATATAAAGCATATTAAATTATTTAAAGTTCAAGGTCATATAACAGTTTATATATGACAGTCAGAGAATAGCGAAGGAACAATTAAAAAATTCGAAACTCATTTTTCTCTAAATTGGAGATTAAATTATTCATAACAAATATAGAACACGGACAGCTGCATGGTCAACGATTTCGCCTGTGGATTTCACACCTCATGTGTAATTCTGAGAGATGAATGAGCCACATCATCACTTTTGAAACCTATATGAAGACCAACGTGAGAAATCTCATACGCTTCCTTTTTATGCCCGTTTGTATAATGATCCTGTGATATGGCGAGTTTCTTAAATAAAAAATAGAATTTTCAAAACGTTACATGTCATTTTTGTCTCTTCATTATATACTAATGAAGCGTAAATTCTTTTTCGTCATTAAGTGATAATGAAAGTAATGATAATGAATAATTTCTGACCATAGCTCACTTTTTTTGTTTACTTTTTATATGATTGCTTGCAAATTGTTTCTGGTTGGTTATTTTTGGACATTTCTCGTGTGTGCGTGTATATATCTATATTTGTGTGTGTGTGTGTAATGATATTTTAGCCTAAAACTAATCAATGTTATCATAATTGTATTTTAAAATAATTTTTTTGGCGATTTCCTTGAATTCCCTCTGGTGACCCTTAAAATTCAACCTTTCGCGAGACTCTTTTGATTCCCTCAAGAATTGACGATTTTCCATACTCCTGCTGACCTCCAGAATTAACTCCAGCTGACTTTAGCCCTCATATAACTTAATGACTCTTCTTCCCACGTTATCACATGACTAACCATAAAAAACCCTGATTGACTGGCTCACATACCTATATATTGTCATGTGCGTGTTTTTCACGTCAGAGGTCTCGAGTTATGCTGTTCTGATAAACCCTACATTTTTATTTTTCAAATTTATGTGTTTCTCTTTCTTCCACACGACTGTATGTGAATATTTTTAACCCCCTGGGTTAAAATGCCTATTACACACACACACACACACACACACACACATATATATATATATATATATATATATATATATATATATATATGTATGTATGTATGTATGTATGTATGTATGTATGTATGTATGTATGTATGTATGTATGTATGTATGTATGTATGTGTGTATGTGTGTGTGCGTGTGTGTATGTGTGTGTGCGTGTGTGTGTGTGTGTGTGTGTGTGTGTGTGTGTGTGTGTGTGTGCGTGTGCGTGCGTGCGTGTGTGTGTGCGCGTGTGCGTGTGTGTGTGTGTGTGTGCGTGTGTGTGTGCGTGTGTGTGTGTGCGTGTGTGTGTGTGCGTGTGTGTGTGTGTGTGTGTGTGTGTGTGTGTGCGTGTGTGTGTGTGTGTGTGTGTATGTGTGGGTGTGTATGTGTGTGTGTGCGTGTGTATGTGTGTGTATGCGTGTGTGTGTGTGTGTGCGTGTGTATGTGCGTGTGTATGTGTGTGCGTTTGTGCGTGTGTGCGTGCATGTGTGTGTGTGTGCGTGTGTGTGCGTGTGTGTGTATGTGTGTGCGTGCGTATGTGTGCGTGTGTATGTATATTTATGCATGTATGTATAGATATGTACACATATGTATATATAGGTATAAATATGTATACACATATGTATGTATATATTAGTATATAAATAATATACATTTATATACACAAATAAATACAAACGAACAATCCTGGACATAATAATTAAATTTATGTTAGAAAAATTACAATCTTGCCCTTAAGTATGTCTGGCCTTATATTAAACAGAAAATTTCATAAAACAATTGCACAACGCTTTAAATCAGGAAAAGAAGCTACACCTAAAACGAGACGAAAAACATTCCTGGTAAAACAACGGACTAACAAAAAAAAATATAGGACCTAAGTAATATATATATATAGTTGTTGCGTAATACAACAGAAATCTGGACGGGTAAATAAGATCTTGATATAAAAGGATCTCGCGAAAAATAAACTGAAGCTGACATATTTACTTATAAAGATATGAACGAAATATTTTTTTGTAAGATAAAAATTAGTATACGTCTGTCTATACATTTTCTCCAAATAAGATTACATGATCAAGAATCCGCCAACATATTGGATACAAATTTTCATTAGACGCAATTTCTTGAGAAGCAATTCAGAATCACGTTTGAAAACACTCACGGGTGGCTGCGTATATTTTTATTAAATTACGAAAGTCAAATGTGATTAATATAGAAAACTAAAGTAGCCATGCTAGAATTTCCGCGTGTGGAAACTTACCTTCTCTCATCCGATGGACAGAAAAATGTAGAAAATATTTATTTGTGTAAAATATTACAAACACCTTACTAGAAATTTTTATAAAATAATCAAATATAACTAATTTTTGGAGAAAATTTTTTTCATTATCAAAAATATATATTGAATGTTTTTTCATTTTGCCACCTCATATATTAAGATTGCTTTATATTAGAACTGAAGAGGATTTCCTTTACCAATGAATCACAAATATAAATACACTTTCGCCCCCCCCCCCAAAAAAAAATAAAGTCAAAGATGTTTAAAATTTTTGAAATTGAACAAATCATTAATAATTGTTTCTATACTGATAAAATGTTTTTTATTTATATAACTCAATCTATATAGATGCCAAATATATTTTCTGATAAAATATAATCAACCGGAGCATACAATGTTATTTTTTATTGAAAATCAATTGAAAATAGGTATTGTAACCGAAGAAAAAAATTATTTGGTCTTGAAATCAGTCAGCCAGAGTGAAAGTTACGCATTTTCCCTCCGATGGGCTAGGAGCGTTATAGTTAGATTCGCTACACGAGGGCCAATTAGATTGGGACCTACTGCTTAAAGCCGATTTTGAACATTCGTGTCAGCAGCGCGATTTGACCTAGTGGACACTTTTTTTTTTTAATTCCAAAAGACACGCTTTACCAAATCAGCTAACATCCAGGAATTTTACCTCCCAAAAGTCAATGCATATATATAAAGGAGTAAATGCAGAGGATAACGTTTCAATGATTTAAACAAATTTTGAATTTATAATAAACTGAATATTTATAAATTAAAAATGAAAATTTTCTTTCATAGGGATTTTTTTCTTTTGATTCCTCATTTGTTAAGATTGCTTGTATAGGGGAAACTCGCAAAAGAGATCTGAACAACAGAAATGTTGCATATGGTAGATGAATAAACTAAATCAGGATTTACCTAGGGAGATAAGTCTCTTTGATTTTAAATCAAGGGGTTTATTATTTATAGAAATCAACTCGTTAATCATCTAACAAATAACACATTTTAGACGTATAACCTATACGCAATTTTATAAATGCATACTATAAATTTTGCCGTGCATGAAATTTTTGCCCCCGTGAATAAAATTAAACTTTAAATGCAGTAACGCATTACTACCAGTCATATTCTGACCACCTTGTAAAACAAAGCATTTAAATTAAATTTTCTAAAAACAATACGACGTTCGATCTGAAGTAGTCTTTCTAACCACTTATTTTTTATTCGTCAGAAAATAAAAAGTTTTGCTCTGTTTAGAATAAAACTTTTCCTACGTCATTAATAAGGCTATTACTTCCCAAAAATTTAGTTTTGTTTTATAAGAAGCAATATTCATTCACAATATGATATGTATTATAGCAATATTATATGTATACCAAGTAGAAAAAAAATAGAAATTTACATACCTGCAAAAAGCAAAATAGCTTTTGAAATTTACAAATTAGAAATTAATTTTTTATATCAAAAGCTAATTGTCGTTTTTATTCTATGAATCTTAATTATATTAACACAAGCGATTTATTTCATAACATCATAAAGAATATACTTTTTTTTTTCAAAATTTACTTGACAGATTTCATTTTCTTTTAAATTTTTAATGTCACATGACACTTAAAGTTTTAGATTTCGTGATGGATAAAGATATTTATCTCCAATTTGTTATAAAAATATAGTTTTCAATACATATATATCTCCAAAGCTATGTTACAAGTAAGTCCATTTCATTTAATTTCCTTTAGTGTATATTAAATTATTTAAAAAAATGAATTACTTGAAATGGCAAAACTAAACCTTTCAAAAATTCATTCTAAAAAGAAGTAGAACAATATTTTATATATTGATTCGAAAAAATAAAAAATGATGTAATGAAGATTTTAAGTCTGGGAAGGTAGTATGCCCCCTTAAGTGGAGAGTGGACGTTAGCTAGGCGTTTATGGAAATAATTAACTTGAATTTATGAAACATTACATACATATACTATAAATAACTATACACTTTAAAATAATTATAAATAAAATATAATCATAATAAAATAATATAATTTTTAAAAATTAAAAATAGCATTTAAAAATATTTTAAATAAAAGTATTTCAATAAATTGATGCTTTTAAAAATGCTTTTTTGCGAACTAATTAATAATTATAAATAAAATATAATCATAATAACATAATATAATTAAAAAAAAATAAAAATTGCATTTAAAAATATTTTAAATAAAAGAACTCTTAAAAAAAGTATTTCAATAAATTCATGCTTTTGCGAACTAATTCTAAATTTTTGATTTTCAATTGTTTTTACTTTAAAATACTTCTCAAACATATTTGGGTATTGTTTTGTATAAAAATGAACAATTAATTGATAAATATTTTTACGTACGTAAGTACAATTTTCACGAAAATTTCGGGCTTTCGAAATTTTACTTAGATTATTAAAAATTATTTACTTAATTATTTAAAATTATTTACTTAAATTATTTAAGTCGAAATTCAAAATTGATATCGAGATTTATATTAAAATATATATGGGATATTTGGTAAACATTATATAGGAGTCTTATGATAAATGAAATCTCAAGGAGCATTTTAAATATTAACAAAAAATGTATAAAAAGTCAATTTAGAGAAATGTTAATTGATCTAATGCAGACATGCCAACATTCAATCTACTCTGTCCGGAGCAACAGCGCGGTTTTAAAATTTAACATGCTACCTACAAAGTAAACGCGTCTACAATTTACATACATAATAAAACAAATTTTAAAATAATACAGACAAATTATATATAATTATATATTTTATTAATTTCTGTGCAAATTAAATAATTAAAAATTAACATACTATTAAAGGTAAATTAAAATTTATGCATTTAACAATGTATAAGTAGATTTTTTATCTTTAGAAAGCTCTTTTTCAGAAAAATTCTTCTTATAACAACATTGACCCTGATTAAAATATTTACATTTAACTATCATCAAAGATTCTAGAGTTTTCTCTTCCCAAATTTGACCTAAATTCAGTTTGGTTTTTCGCACAGTGCTGAAAACTCTTTCACATGCAGCATTACTGTGTGGAAAGAGCAATATATTTAGCATTATTTTTGGTAAAACTTTGTATTTGATTGCTGCATTGTGATCTCTTAAACAACTGATTTTATACCAAGCTGTATCTGAGCGTTCACAGTTTAGAATTTCCACCCTAAATTTGTCCATTTGGTAAAGATTAAACTCTGATTCAAATTCATCCAATGCATTATCCGTAAAGATATTGAAACATTCAATGAAATAGTTCAAAGAACTAAACTTAGTCTGAGCTTTTATCCTGATACCTGCAACTTCAGCATGCATCAACATTTCGTCTCTCAGAGGAAATTTTTAAGCATATACGCACATGCTGAAACGCATATATATGCATGCTTCTGAATATATACATTTCGATGTAGGCCTATTTAGCAATATTTATTTGCTGCAAATAGCGGAAAAAAGAATTATGAAAAGAAATTCTACAGAATTCCTTCAGAAATTACGAGATTTGATAAAAATTAACGAAATATTTCCCCCGAAACAAAATTTTTGTTATTTTTCGGAGAAATTTGAGGAGTCTGCGGAGTTACCAATTTTTATCATTTCTCCGGAGCAACTCCGCCTAAACCGGAGCAGTTGACATGTCTGCTAAAGTGATTAATTTATTTATAATTTCATTTATATTTTCAAAAGTCTGAGTTAATTTATAAAAACACTTTGTAATGTCCACCATCTCTTATGAGCTAACAAAAAACAAACGCAAAACGAGCTTGTAGGAGCAAAAAGGTAACAATTATATCATATTAAAATATACAAGGAGAAAAAAACAATCACAAACCATTTTGTTTCCTTAGAAATATTCGCAGACAAAGCGAAATGAGAGACGGTATCGCAATTCGGCAGCGAATTTGTCCGCACACAGAGACAGATCTGTGAAAAAATATACGCAGTAGATGTATCAGATTGTCTTTGAGCCTCTCAATACCACCCAGGCCATCTGTCGAAGATAAAAGTTATCGGAAGGACGCACGAGAATCGAGATAAAGAAGTTTTCTCAGATATATTTTTTTTCCACCAAGAGAAACTAGATAGGACATAAAATAGATTAAAGAGGTACAGGAGGGAAGAGAGATACAATTCTCAAACGACAATAATAGCGGAATTCGGAGAATTGTTTCGGACAGACAAAAAATTCGGAAGAATACCTGGAATTGAAATAATTTAAAGAGCCTTAGAGTTAGGAAATATTTTCTACCGGAAAGAAATAGTCGAGACAAATACATATATATATATACATAAATATATATATATATAATATATATATATAATATACAATATATATATACAATATATATATATATTATACATATACATATACATATACATATACATATACATATACATATATATATATACATATACATATATATATATACATATACATATATATATATACATATACATATATATATATACATATACATATATATATATACATATACATATATATATACATATACATATACATATATATATACATATACATATATATATATACATATACATATATATATATATACATATACATATATATATATACATATACATATATATATATACATATACATATATATATACATATACATATATATATATATGCATACATATACATATACATATACATATACATATACATATACATATACATATATACATATATATATATATATACACATACATATACATATATATATATATATATATATATATATATATATATATATATATATATATATCTCGATCCTTCGTTTTTTTACGGTCACAAATGAAAATGGAGATGAGGCTGCTGAAATTCAATAACTATACAACTGTGAATAAATTATATAAAATGAACACAAATTGGACATACTTAACGTTTTATAAGTCATATTTATAATAACTATTATTAGCATCTTAAAACGATTTATAATTGATACCTGCTTTGTACTAGTAGATCACCCATCACTTCAGGAGGATGAAAATTTTACCAGATACAATAGGTATATATATACATACAATATACATATATTTTTTAAACACGAAAGTTAATCAGACCACCATACTGCTATATATAGCCGATTACGAACTTCTACGAAGATATATTCCTCATGGGATATATATATATATATATATAGATCAGCGCCCTAACCATTCAGCCTTCGTTTTTTTACGGTCACAAATGAAAATGGAGGTGAGGCTGCTGAAATTCAATAACTATACAACTGTGAATAAATTATATAAGAGGAACACAAATTGGACATACTTAACATTTTATAAGTCATATTTAGAATAACTATTATTAGCATCTTAAAACGATTTATAATTGATACCTGCTTTGTACTAGTAGATCACCCGCCACTTCAGGAGGATGAAAATTTTACCAGATGAAAGGAGGTTTGGTTTGGAGTGCTACAATATACTTTTTTTGAAACACGAAGGTTAATCACACTGGGACCTACTGCTTTAAGCCGATTACCAACTTCTACGAAGATATATTCCTCAGTGGGATTCAAACCCCGAACTCTGGTTCCGAAGATCAGCGCCCTAACCATTCGGCCATCGTTCGGCTCCAGATGAAAGAATGAGTTATACAAGTGGCATACACAGATTTTTCTTATGGGGGGATTTTAAACTAAATGCCACAGACAAGAAAATTTTTGTATATAAAATGCCAGCCAATTTGTCAATTTATGGACATATATTTATACAAGCGGGTATTGTATTATAATTCGACGAAAATATTTTAGAAGTGTCAAAATATAAGTAAGGCAATAGATTATTATAAAAAATTAAAAATTTATGGACACTTTAGACCTTGATTCATGGGAGGGGTTTAAACCTCTAAATCACTCCTTTGTGTACACCACTGACCTACACCTCAGTAGAAACTGCCTCAAAACAGAGCTTGGATCAAATCATGCATACGCTTACCCTGCCATAATGGCTGCAATGCAGCGACTGTCTTGGTTAGGTCTGATCAAGTCTAGAGCGCTGCAGTTTGTTTTTTGTTTCACGAAGGCTAATGTGAACAGGACCTACTGTTTAAAGTCGATTCCGTTGAGCTATATATATAGATTCATCATTTCATATAAACGATGTAGGAAAAAAGGGCGAAAAATATATATTTGCTTCTATATAAAATATGTTATAAATGACAAGACAAAGTAATGGGACTGACATGTTTTGACGACAGACGCGGGAAAATAACACTGATTCTAGGGGTATATAATTCGGACCAAATTGAATAGAACGAACAATGAGGATAAACGAATTGATAAACAAGTTACCCTTATATGTATTCAAGCATACATATTATATTTTTTCCATATTTTTCTGGATCATTTTTTTAATCGTTGGTCACATATCGGTTTTATATCTTTTTCCCCGTAGAAAAAGTTCGATACTTAAAGGAGAGGTCGTTTGTTTTGCAACAATTTTTCCCATTAAACAGTGTCTGTTACATGTGTAATATCGCACATATAACATAGGAAGTGAAAGGAGTGAGTAAAAGAAGTTTTATACTTAAAGCTGTAATGGATACTTGCCTTCGTATTAGAAATTTCCCAATATAAAAGTCTAAAAGAACAAAAATATTTAAAAGGATATGATCATATCCTTACACGAATAAGGTCAATATGTTCCGAATGTAAATGACAATAATTAAAAAAAAAATACCTGATGTGAACACTACATGATTTCCTTGCAGGCTCATTAAAATATTAACTTTTTCTTCAATTGCGATTGTATCATGAATCAATCATGTCATTTGCAAATTCTTTAAAGGTTCAAAGTGAGTTTCGTTTCTCAATAAAACAGTGTTGGAGTAGAGCTTTGTTGCTGCCATCAGCACCGACAACATTAATACCAGTCATTGAGATTTTTCTTCTTTACACAGATATTTCTTTAACACCCATAATTTTTAGCAATTATAATACTTCCGTTATTCTGTAGCAGGAAATAACATAATAGTAAAGTAAAATTTCGACTTTATTCTTGGTAAAGAGATGTTTAACTGTGTCTTTTAAAATATTAAAATATAGTTTCAAATGCAAATTAAAACATCGATATATTTCTGCTGTATTGCTGTAAAGCTTAAGCCCTGTTATCTGATAAAGGTAGAAAACATTAATATGCTGTTATATTGAAATTTTTCTATGCATATATTTTGTATACAACCAAACATCGAGGTGCACAACAAGATGTTACAACAGTCGTAATAAAAATTTCAGCGTCCTACAACTAATCATTTGAATTATACCTGGCAGCATAGATATCCATTACATAAAATTTTTTTCTTTATATAGAGTGCTGATTTTAATCCAAAAGGACGGTGCACAACTAGATGCTGCATCAATATGAATATAAAATTAACATGCTGGCGGGATTTCCTTCATCTAGGTAAATGTGCGAGTGTTTAACTACTTCAAGATGAACATACTTTACCATTTCCTTTAAGAATTTCAATATGCTTACTTGATTCTTGAAAACATTTGTCATATTTGTGAGTAAATATTTTCGAATATGGATAGCTAAGACTAGAAGTCAAAATGTTTCATACTTAACACTCAAAGAGCGCTGTCAATCCTGACTGGCGTTCGTGATGCCATTTGTTGGAGATTCCACCAATTCGGATCATCCCCAGGATTCCTCTCTATTTTGCTACTTATTCCGTTTCTCATTCCACCTGTCATCTTCAAGACACACAGATTTGTCCTGCTCTTCTCAGGGAGTAAAGGAAGATGTTTAACGCGCCTAGTGGGCATGTCAGGCTGGAACCTAGTATCCTGGGATTTACAATAATCTTCAAAAAGTATTGCTACAATGCTTTTATAAGACCAGTGGGGGCTCTGATATCCATTTAAACACACGGGATCCTTGCAAATCAATCCCTGGAATAGAGCATACAACGTATCATATACGCTACAAGTTCGTATCACATACAGTAATAGGTATCGATACGTGCGTATATGTGCTTACAAGGTATGTGATACATCGTGTGATACATTGAGTGTATGGGTGAGCATCGAGCAAGAATCACAACAGTTAGTCAAAAGTAAGCGTTCACCTAAAGCCAGTAAGTCAGACTACAGAAATTATATTTGGGGAGAAATTTGTCAGGATTTAATTAGCACGATTTTTATATTAAATTCTTTTCCATTACTACAAGGCTTTCTTTGTAGGGGTGTCTCCCCCCCCCAAGATTTTTTTCTCAGAAACAATTTCTAGAAATTAGTTCGATCCCAATTCATATCCTAGGTCACATCGAAAATACAGGTTTCACACAGATAGCGACAGAAATTAATTTTTCCACTTAAGATTAAAATATATTCTCCGTGGATCCGCTCGAGAAAAGACAGGAGAAGAAATAAGATACGGCGAAAAAAGGGTAAAAAATTCGTTCCCGCGTCCGGGCGTGATGAGTTTTAACAAAATGAAGATTTGCCCGTTTCAATTTCTCAGTCACGTTCCGTACAGAAATGAAGCTGTTAAGTGCGCAATAGGAAGTGGAAATGCTTTTAAATGGATAAATAATAGCACATACACATGAGCGTCAGATAAGGCTAGATATCAGCATTATGCGGAGGAATCCTCTCTGCTTGTGCGAGAGAATGTAAATCAAAACTGAGCTCCTAGCAGTTCATGATTCCACATACGTTCAGACAGTTAAGATTTCATTTTCATCCACATATGATGTAGTCTTCGCTTTCAGCTGTTAACGTAGCCAACTAGGAAAAGTGTCACAATAGATGTTCGCTCAAGAACGTAAAAAAACTTCCTGATGTTTCGAAATATATAATAAGTTCTTTGCATGCAAAACGACGCGATTGTAACAGTCCTGGTTATCAGAAAAATGAAAAAAGATTTCCCGGTGTCTTTAAAAGCAATAATGATCCATCCAAAAATTGAATAGATTAAAAAAAATAAATAAACGACGAAGAAATTTAGAGACCATTATAAGTTTTGTCCAGTGTTATTAATAGCTCTTTCGTCACTCTACTGTTCAAATATACTATTTCTCCTGTCTTTAAAGCTTATCTAGCATAGATCGTAAGTTTCATCCATCGTTAGAGACGGCTAATTTAGAATTCGTTGCGACATTTTAAAGTAATACGAGCACTCAAACAACAACAGTATTTGCAACTCAAAACAACTGAAGAAAGTGTTGGAATCTTGTACTAGACAAGATTATCATAAAATAGGCTTTGAATCGCATCACGATTAAAGTTATATTTTAATATTATTGTATCAAAACAGAGAGTAAGAAAAATAAAGTTACTTTTTCATTTGCCTCCCTTTTTTAGCTCATATAACTCTTATGCCAGTTTAACAGACAGTAAAAAAAAAGCGAGTAGTCTCCTCTAGACTTCCAAGTCTATTCATAGAAGAGGAACCATTTCGTTAACCATGAATTTATTCTTAATTTTGCAACACACATGAAAACTATCAAGCAAATAATGTCTTTTACTACACTAACATTTTATGAACTTAACTAAAAATGCATATTGTCCGGGAATCATGACGGAGAGTAACAGGAAAATTGGGGGCAAAAAAACCTAAAGTAACTCAAAAGTTGATGGAAAGCTACAATTTTGTTGGGATGCACCCACTCAAAATTTGTTTTCTTTAAATCAAAGCGTACTAGAGTCATCGTATTTACACATAAACAGAGACTTGAATCCAGAAATGGTATTTTCGCACACAGGGTGGTTCAAAACGTGAAGATCAATCAAAATTTCGAGGTCCATTTTTAGACGATTACAACACTTTTCTCAACAACACAGTAAGAAAGAAACTAATTACTTGTTAAATTGATTAAAATTTAATTTATAAGTGAATGTTACCATTTGTGGCTAAAATTATAATTTAACTGATTTTAGCCAATTTAGGGACAGATTCAAGTCAAACGCGTAACGTCCTTAGTCCACAAATTTGTGGAGATCATGAAATTTCAGGTTTGGCTTGGTTTGGAGCGATACGGTCTATTATTGTAACATAAGGGCTAATGAGTCCGGGACCTATTGCTTAAAATAGATTCCGAATGACTACGATCATCCATGTCACAGTGGGATTCGAATCCACGAACTCCATTAAGTTCAAACCGCCAGTGAAGCATGATATTCGTAGCCGTTAGGTTTGGTTTGGTTTTGTTTGGTGCGCTACGGTCTACTTTTTGCAACACGAGGGCTAATGAGACCGGGACCTACTGCTTAAAGCCGATTCCGAACGGCTACGAACATCCATGTCACTGTGGGATTCGAACCCACGAACTCCGGTTCCGAAGGTCAGCACCCTAACCATTCGGCCATTGCGTAGCCGTTAGGAATTGGCTTTAAGCTCTTGGACTCATTAGCACTCCTGTTGTAACAGTAGACCGTAGCACTTCAAACCAAGCGAAACTAAACCCGAAATTTGCTTATCTCCGAAAGTTTGCGACGAAAGGTAAGATATGAGAGATACGCGTTTGACTTGAATATGGCCCTTACATTATTAAAACTATCTTACAGATTTTAATCAATTTTTCAATTACATCAGTATTGAATACATTTAGCAATTAATGGGTTATATCTTTTGTTAGAACTAAGATTTTTCTTAATGGACAGCGAAAAGAAATCTCTGATCCTTTCAAGTTCGTTATAACGGGGTTCGACTGTAATAAGTTATTTTACTTATTAGTTTAATAACTATCAACCTCGTTTTATTGTTTAAAATAAAAATTTGTACAAGGGGATTATGAAGCCTTATGACATAAAAATATAGTGCATTTATTTTAATTACACCCTCCATCTCACCCCAAGTAACGAAAATCTTGTTTGAAAATGTAATTCATACGTCGAGTGTTTTGTAATCAGAAAACTTGAAGAATCAAACATAAGTAAAATACTGAGAATAGAAATTAAGAAACCCCACAGCTACTGTCTAAATCGTTTTCATACTACAAATTAAGCCATGTATGTTTGTATATGTGCATTCGTAATTCACGATAACAATCCTAAACATCTTGAGAGGCTTCCTGTTTATTCAAAGCTAAGAATTAAATGAATGACGCAAGGATCCCAGTTGCTTCATACAAGACGTATTCAATATAAACAAGATCTTGCGGTCTGCAATGTATGTCAGCGGTTATTTCTGCGATTGCAAATATCAACGAAATTTAATCTGAAATCAGTTTTTTAAAGAGCTTTTGATACATTTTCATTTTATTTGAATCCAAATGCAGTTTATTCAAATACTTTACTGTGGTATCTGACGCAGTGCTGTTGAAACAAGGCATGATCAGAATTCTACACCATACTGTGATGGCATCCATTGCTTCTAACACCTATCAAGAACACCATATCCGTTCCACAGATAGAGAAAACACTATGACTGATATTCTGTTTAAAATATACATATTCATTAGCATTAGGATCATGTATAACAGCAGATTTATACAATATATATTCGGAATAACAGAAATCAAAATAAATACGAACTTCTCTAAGTTTGGGGTCAAACAATTTCCAAATGGATTAGACATTGCTTTTCGGTTCTCTGTGGGTTTGAATTCCATTGCAGCCATGGGCGTTCATAGCCGTTTGGAATTGATCTTCAGCAGTTGATACCGGTCTCATGCTAATCGCCGTGCAGCAAAAAAATAACAGCGGTTCACACCCAACCAAATCTCCAGATTTAGGAGTGAGCGCTACAGTCTTTGTGCTACACGAAAACTAGTCACAAGTGCTTAACCCTATAATCCTTACGTCTCAGGGATACATATCATGAGAAGTGGTAGTAAAACGGTTTAACATAAACCTTCAAATGTAGTGACTTCGTGGTAAGTTCATTTATCACGGCCTAAGAAAGGATTAAAATCAAGTGTAAAAAAAGTTACGTTGCATACATAAAATAATAACAACTTTCAGCAATTCATGACAGTGTTCTACGGTTAAATGACTACAAACATTTTACGATAGTAGTAGGATACATGCCCCAAAAGTCCAGTACTGAAAGGTTAATCTATGAGGCTATCACGAGTCCAAATTCTCTAAAAGATTTAACATTGAGTAGTACTTGTAATTTGAATGCAGTGATATACTACAAAAATTTAGATTATCAATTATCAATAAAGTATAAACAAAGTACAGAATTTTTTTGTTGTTGTTGCTTTAATACACATCTTTCATTTCTGCTTCAGAATGGAAAACATCGAAATGATATTAAATACTTAATAATATACTAAAATATGTGTTAGTAATGTACACAAAAAATGAAATTGAAAATACACGAAATTTTATATTATTTTTAGTAGATTTTAACTACCTTGTATAGGGACTAGAAAATTAATTCCAGTACCAGCATACAATCACGGCATATTTTTAGTTTTTTAAATCGTCTATTAAAAGAGACTATATTAAAGTAGAAACTGTACATAAAGAAATTTTTCGCAAATACGAAACACGAATCTGGTTCCTTTTTTTCCCTCCTTATCCTTTTAATCGAACTTGTGAAGGAGAAAAAAAAAAAAACTCGCCGCTTCGAAGCACATTTTATACTGCTGCCATATTCCGAGAGGCAAACGTGCTTCGTATGCGATATGCAGCGTCACGGTAACACCACGATGCCATAAATTGTCCTAAAAACACGAAAACGGAAGAACAACAAACACCGTACCTAGAAAAATTCCGCAGGGATGAAAGAAAGCCAGCTGGAAGAATTTGTTCTACGGCATAATTTTACCACGCTGTTGACTTTTAGTACATACTGTTTTATGGCTTTAATTGTACGGCGGGTGAAATGGGAGGCCTATAAAATAACAAATCCATATGCAGACTGGGGTTAGGCTTTATGGACTGAGAGAAAAAATACAGACAAGTAAAGTATTACGAGAAATATTTGAAAGGTTTTATACCCTTCCATTGTATATGGATCGGGGAGTAAAGAAAATGTGGAACATTAGAGATTAAATAAACATGTACTTAGTTAACTGAAATTAGAAAACTGACAAATTGTTCGAAAATACCTCGACCACGAGAATCCGGGCAGGCCTAATATTTTTAGAGGGTTCCTAGGTATTTCGACAAATTGACGCAATTTAGGCTCATTTATAGTGATGTTTATCACCAAATTTTATGCATACAAGTTTGCAACGTTATGGCAATTTGGGAGCCTGGTATATTCCAGATAGTTCCAAGCCTAAAAAGTGCTGAAAAGTTCTTCACCCTAATAGAAAGAAGCAAAGTTGGTTTGTGAGATCACTTGCGTTGAAAGAGTCCAACGGCATAGACGTATTTTAGAAGCTCTCTTGTCAGACATCTGATTGTGCGCCACACGTGTTGTATTGCAGCACGCTGTGGTATTTCCTGTATTGAACGAAGATAATTTCCTGATTAGTAATATTGATTTATATTACTACTTTTTCAGAAATTTCTGAAATCCAATTAAATTTGTGAACTTGTAAAATCGCAACAATATACATGACAGTCATGCTTACGAAAAGACTTCTTTAAAGAAAGGGTTTTTCCATAATGGGCACATTTGGAGTAGACCTGATCTGCTTGATGGTCTCATCGTATTCAATGCCGGTGGTAGAATTGGGTAATGCAAGCCAAGAAAATTCTATTTGATAAAGCTATACTAAGGTCAAGAACAGTTTCAGTTTTTGGGAAAATATACTATCAGGTAAATAAAGGTCTCACACGTCTCCATGTTATCGGATTTCTCAGTTAAAAAGTTCTTCAGCTTTTCTACATTTACCTTCATTTAATAGCGCACATGTTTTGTCTGTGGTGTAGTATTTTTTTCCAGATTTTAGTAGCAACAACCTAGAATTTGAGTTTTGGTCACTCGAATTCAAGTGGCACACTAGTCTTTTTGGTTAGGGAGAGACTTACGGTCAATGTTTTACATTCCGATAGCAAAATAGACAAGACATACCCCTTAGGTCTGGGATACAAGATTCAAGCTAACAAGGGGGGATTGGTCGAACTCTCAGAATGTGGTTCCAAATATTAGCGGGGCCACATCCAGCCATCTTCACTACAGACAATTCACCCATGAATGTATATAATTGATAAATAACGAGAACAGAGTTATTTTATTTATGAATTATTACAACTAGTGGCTTGTGGGTTTACAAATTATTCACGTCACACATCACCACAGAAACTTCATATTAAAAACATAAACTTTTATACTTTGGAAAAAAAAAACCTATGGTCTCGTTTTGATCACTAATCTTTTGAGAAAAAATGAGATGTGAAATGTCAGGAAAATTCTTTGATGGCACTAACATCTAATACAAGAGTATATGGCAAATAATTAAAAATTCTCATTTAATAATAAAATATTTTTAGTATCTTTATAACAGAAAAGAAACTTGATATAATTGAAATGGTAGCTGAAAGCATAAAGTAGACTAAATCGTGTAAATCTAACTAGAATTTAAAATTTTCACATAAATTTTTAGCTTAGGCAGAAGACCTTCGTAAATGCCAAGCTATTTCAGGCAGCAGAGAATGCAATCTCAGGTTATCAGAATTTTTATTTTTTAAATAAACAGTGTGCCTCGTTGGTTGGGTTTATTGTAAATTATCAGTCTGTAGCATTAATGAAATTTTCATAATTCACATGTAACCGAAAATTCTGTCGATGCTACGATTATCAAGATATGCTAAGGAGTCAAAGTTTAAAATCTTTTCCTTTCTCAGTCAAAACTAAACTATAATATAAGCTGTTAAACCAAATTGAAGTTATAATTAAAGCACTTGTTTAATCATTGCTTATATTTACAGTTTGAGAGAACAAAAATCAAATGAAAACAGTTACCAAAATTCACTCTTATCCAAACGCTATCAGAATTCACTAGGAATAGTTTCCTAAGGGGTGGGAAATACACGAATAGAGAGCAAGAAAAATAACCTGCAAATGGAGAATAGAAAAAAAAATAAGAAAGGGCAAATTATTCCATGTTATATAAATATTATCGCTGCTTTCTTGAGATCATCAGCATCTTGCTTTCGTTTGTTTTAGTTTTATGACGTCATCTCGAGTTGTCAGGAACGTGCCCATCCCAGAGAAGTGGGAAGGTGCCTAAAGGGAATTGCGATATCAAAATACATTTCATCCAAGAGCAGCAAACACTAGATATTCGAAGTATTTTTTTTTTTTTTAAAGCGCTGTAGATTAAATTTGTGTGTATCGCAATTGCATGATTATTGAAATTTATTTTAAACACTCAGCTGTGTGAAGAACTTAATAAATATTTCCTACAGAGAAAGAAAAATTGCACTGATTTAATAATTAAAATTATTTTGAAATCACAACTGTAAAACCTGCTAGTTACGAGTAGTGGCACATTCATAAATTAAAATTGGGGGTACATGTCGTCACTGCCATTAAAAGGCAATTTCTTTAGTTTAGAACTACTAACAACTGGCAAAGTTAAAAGAATACGCTCTATCAATCTTATTCTTCTTATTCTTTAACCATCTCATTTAATCGTTTCTTATTTTAAATTATTTAAATATTGTCTGCATTATTTTCATACGTTTTATCACTGAACTTAGATATTACGTAAATAATTTTCTTTTATATTTGGCTTAAATAACAGATTAGGTACATATGTGATAATTTTAAATTGAATAATCGGTTATTTTTTGTTGCAATGAAAATTTTATCACCGGTATTGACAACAAATTCTGACTCTAGGGTTTAGTGGAAATGATAATATCATTCCTTTATTTTCATTAACTATTTTGGCAAAAAAAAAAAAAAAATTGGGAAGAACTTAACAATAATTTCGACGTAGTTAAGATAACTTTGAATTATCTTTATAAATGAATTCAACGTGATTTTAAACTGCATCCAGAGTATCGTGAGACTTTAGAGGAGTATGAAGATAAACAAATCATTGAGGGTGTACCAGATAATTCTCAGTCAAAAACAGACCACTTTTTTACCTGCCTCATAAGGTACTTTACAATTCTGAAAATTAAAAATTTTACTGATCCCGTCATATGACGGGCTATATGCTAGTTTTAAATAAAGGCCCTTAAAAATAATAAACATACCAGGAGAAAAAAAATTACTATTGAATCTGAGGAATCCAACATTTATGCCAAACGATGGCTGAATGGTAGAGCGCTGTTCTTCGGAACCGGATTTCGCGGGTTCGAATCCCGCTGCGGGCATGAATGTTTGTAGCCGTTCGGAATCGGCTTTAAGTTGTAGGTCCCGGTTTCATTAGCCCTCGTGTGCAAAACAGTAGACCGTCGAGCTCCAAACCAAACCAACATTTATGAAAAATAATTTAAAATAACTTAATAGTTGGAAAATCTGTCATGATTTTAGAAAAAGGTAAAAAATAGGCGAGTATAATGAAATAAAAATTAAATTTCTAAAAATATTAGTTTTTAGTTTTTCTTCTCCATTCATTTATGAAAAATATTTGAGATTTCTTTACTTACAGATACATTTATTAGTAAAGTCAATTTTAAACGTATTTCAGATGTACTGTCTCTTAAGCAGTTTTTCAAATAAATAGCAAATTATAGTTTATTATAGAAAAATTATAGTTTTTTTATCTCCACCCCTTGATAATAAAAAAAATGAGGAGAGAAAAAAAAAGTTCAGGACACCTATACAATAGTATAATGAACTATTCTAAAATATTTCAGTTTCGAGAAAAAATCTTAAGCGGTACATGTGTTCCTCCTGGGTACGGTAATGCGTAGGAATTTCGAGCTATCGGCCAGAGAAGTATTTCTTGCACAATCATACATCACTAGAACAGTGTTTCCTAATCGGTGTTCCGTAAGCATTTCAAAAGAGTTCCGAAATAATGAACAAGATATTTCCGCAAATTGGAGCTGCACGATCGCATTGGAACGGCCGAGTAATCCTATAACGCAGCAATTTTATATTTTTGAACTTCATTTTTATGTGAAATAAAATTTTCTAGATTAAAAAAAAGAAGATTGGTTTGGAGCGCTACGATTTCTGCTACACGATGGCTACAAAGGCAGGGACCTAATGCTCAATATCGATTCTGATCGGTTACGAACATTCATGCCAGCAGCGGGATTCAAATCCGCAGACTCATACACCAAACAGCAGCACCCTACCATTCGGCCATCGTCCTGTTAAAACTAAAAAAGAGAAAGAACTGACCAATTTAGAGTAAAAAATGGGTCACTTTGTCTTATATGCATCCCAATATAGAAAAATACGTAAAAAATAATTATCAAACACCACTCGAGTTATTTTTCTATATCAACAAAACGATCTTAATAGACTATAAATAAAAATATAACTATAAATATACATTTTGAAAATTAACTGCTCCATTCTAATTTAAAAGAATTTATAAACAAGCTTATATAATTCATATTAACTTTAAGTGTTCCGCTAAAAAAAAACAGCCCACGAGAGTGTATCCTAGTAACCCTAGTAAAGGTTAGGAACCATTGTACTAAAGACTTAAATCATAAATAAATAATGAAATTTCAGTTAAATAAGCGAAATGAATATCGTATGAAATTGAAGTGCGTTTCTTCAAAACCGAGGTATCTGTTAAAACGATATATTCCAATACTATAACAACTTATAGTTAAATTAAAATCTAATCAAGAAAGAGAAAAAAATTAACATCATCATCATAATTGGCAAGATTTCGATTTTAATTTTCAATTTGACACTAGGAAACCCTGTTCTTGTACGCCTTATAACATTTACCGTAATACTACCAACAAACTAAAACAATCTTAATTTAATTGTAAACAAGCTCACATGTTATTACAATTACTTCAACGATTACGGCAATTACGTCATTATAATAAAATAAAAATTTGATGTGAAAATGAATTAATTTCCCCCCAACTTTTTTGACGTATTTCCAACACCAATTTGAGCAAATACTAGTCCAAATCTATACAGCTGTAAGACTGTTTAAGAAATAGAGCAAACTGACAGAATTCTTAATAAGCATAGAAGGAAAAAAAAATAAGTCTCGAATTATCGATTTCCTACGTCTTTCAATTTGACATCGGCCCAAAATTCAGATTACAGACCCTTAATGGTTTCACCTACCAACTCTAAATGGTTCAGTCAATAAAGCCGCTTTTATATAAACGAGCTTTCCCCTTTGCTAGACTAAATAAAGCATTTAAAACTCAAGATTTCTCACACTGTTAATACACATCCAAATTCTTACGGCTGCTCCGGAAAGATGGAAATTAAATTAATAAAAAAATTCTTTCAAATAATTGCAAAGAAAATGTTTTAATTTTTTTTTCTCCGACTTTTATCTTAATGGACAACTTGCGACATGCTCAAAGTCATTTGGCAGCTGAGATAGATTGTATACTTCTTAAAATCTTTTTATTAAAGTTTTTTTTAAAAAAATTAATAAGCATTTCAGGGTGTCCAAGCCAACTAAAAAGATAGTTTCAGTGTTAAAGATCCGCAAAACAAATAACCATACAGAGGACTGCGTAAAAATTGGGTACATTCTATTAAATTATCCCCACTCCTCATAACCTGGTTATCTAAAAATTTCAAAGTTACCCAGAGATTTTCCCCCAATTTAACCAGGGTTGTAATTTTGACCGGTCAAAAATGATTTTGACCAGGACACTGGATAAAAGTGGTTTTAATAGTCCAACACTGGTCAAAAGTTGTCAAAAATGCAGGGTATCTGCCAAAATAAAATTTTTCAAATCCATGACTTTTCATGACTTTCCCTGATTTAGCAGATCATTTTCCATGACTTTAAAAAGCTTTCGTTAAAGTATATATGAATAAAACTTCTGATGTACATACAAATAAAATATATGCTTTTAGAGAAATTACAGGAATTTTATCATAAAAAAAACTATAAACTTACTTTATAAGTGTTAATAAACTCACATACATAAAAATAAATTGTTGTATCTACATACCTAAGTTTAATCATATAGCAATTTTTCAATCAAAATGTTTCCAATTTGAATTCAGGGTACTTTGGTATTATCCAGGTGACCATGAATAATAGCCAAATATAACCCTATAATGTTTATATACAATATCCCTAGAGATAAACTTATATTTTGTGCAAAAATCTTAACTAATTTTTATTAAAAACTAATTATTATATTAATAAAATTTTAATCTACAATTTAAGAAAAAACCAGAATAATATACATTTACCCACCCATTAAGCTTTCTTGCTTTGAGTTTCCTTGGTGAACAAATTTTACTTGGCAATAGGGTCAATAGGATAATACATAAATACCAAACTCAGTAACTTCAGCCAAATGACAAGTAAAAATAGAATTAAACAATTCAATGCATTTTTTTTAATCGGTAGTTTAGCGGATCCATGAATTTCCATGACTTTTACTCATTTTACTTGAAAAATCAAGACTTTCCATGACAAAATTAATTCATTGTCTAAATCCATGATTTTCCAGGTGCGCGGAAACCATGAAAATGGTCAAAAGTGATCAGAATTGTTAAAAATAGTTTTAAATGGTCTTAATTTTAATATATAATATCTTATGTAATTAAAAGTGACTTTTAATAAGCAATAAAAATAGTAGTGCAGTTAAACAAAATATTACACTAACAAGCTCATATCGAACACATACACGACATTTGAAAAAAACAGGATTTACAAGCATACTTTTATCCCGAGTACTGAGTTAATTTGCAGTGAAGAAATAGTATCCAATCAGCGACAATGAGTAAAGCAACGTGTAAACTACATGAATAAAATCCATAATAATATCCATATTTTAACACCTTATGATAAACCGGACTTTTCTAAAAGAATAAATTTGTATTTGAAGAATATTAGTGAGGAATATAAGAATTAAAAACAATTTTAATTATCACGGCTAAAAATTTATTTTTATTAAAGCAAAATTATTAGTTTTGTGGTACACAGCTATACTAACCTTTCTTCCATGGTTTGTATGTAACAGTAAATATTTCCGTTGAGTATGTTTATTGTATATTTATGCGGGTTGA
>CM063498.1:173603796-173606296 GCA_032207245.1 Pardosa pseudoannulata
TAAGCAAAATTATTTACAGGTGAGTAGTTGCAGATAAAGAATGATTTGTTTAGTATTCATAAAGTTTTTGAATACGTATCTGTTAATTAGAATTTTATAGCTTTTCAATCGCGCATAGGTTTGGTTTGGTTTGGAGCGCTACGGTCTACTGTTGCACACGAGGGCTAATGAGACCGGGACCTACAGCTTAAAGCCGATTCCGAAGGGCTACGAACACTGTGGGATTCGAACCCACGAACTCCGGTACCGAAAGCCAGCACCCAAACCAATCGGCCATCGTTCGGCTTAATGGCGCATAGAAAAGCGTATACTACTCTATCCGTTTTACAAGAAAGGTATACAATTTTAAAAATGAAACATCACAACATTCCTATGATTAACAAATACTCAATATACAAAGAAATAAAATGCATTAGACTAATTCAAAACGCTATTAAGAGCATGCATTAAAACAAAATGCCTCCACTTAGGAGAAATATATAAAATGTGACTGAGGAGAAATCACCAAATATACAGATACTAGGCGAGTACTGAAACAGTGACTTTCAAAAACTTACATGTAACTCCTCTAAATTTTAAATGTAGTGATAATTTCTTGAAAACCTACTTAAAGACCAAGAAGCATATTACAAAGCCGAATCATTTATTCGGAAATTTTAGGATGCAACCGTAAGTGAAACAGACAAAAGAAAATAATATTAGAGTAAGAATCCAAACCTAATGTGCCGTGATAATATATATCGCTGTAGTTTCAGACGTTTCTTCACGATATCATATTCTCAAGTCATCACTATCCAGAAACGCCATTTCTCCGATATATCTAGCTCTGATTGTGTCTTCGAAATAGACATTCCCATTAAAGGCAGCGATATGGAAATAATTTTAAACCAGATAAATTTTATTTATATATTTCACTGTATTATACGTTTTTATTTCACTCGCACTATATGTCTGTCTAAATCTTAAATTTTCTGCTAACTTCCCGATCTCCATTTGAACTCAAATTTTGCATAATGCATCTTAAAATGATAATACAGCAATCAATTATAAAATTTCATCATTATAAATAAGTAAATTTATTTTTATAAGCATGAAATGTTCCCTTTGTTTACTCCACCCCTTTTACATTTGCGTTGGTGGTTTGGTGGTAAATAATCGGCTTTCACGCTGGCTACCAGATTTTGATTACTAGTCGGATAATTTCTTCCTTTGTTTACAATACGTTTTTGCAATAGATTTTACTAAAAAAAGTTAGCACAATTTATGCTATGGTGATTAACTAGTTACTTTTCAAAATAGCGTTCTTCAGCAATTTTTTTTAAAAATTTATTTTGAATTCCAGCTAAGTTAGGTGTTTTTCTTTTAAAGAGAAAGTAGCGAGATAGTGAAAATCAACCACAAAGATTAAAGGAAAAGTAGAAGTTTACATGATATTGCCCCAACAGACCTTTGGAGTATGCGAATATTTCCATTGATATGATGAGCATAATCAGATGAGACACAGAACAGGAAGTTGTAAAAAAGTAGAGGGTCTTGCAGAAGTAGATTGTACCTGATTAGATCCAACCCAAAAAGAAAAGCCATTGTTTTCTACTATTGTGTTACAATCAAGAAATGCTGATTAAAAAGATGTTTTCTTGCTTAATTATGTAAAGAACAAAATACATGTCCGAGGACACCAGAAAGGAAATATTGCTTTGTCGTTTCATTGTGACAAACTGCAATCAAGTAGAAGCGGACGAGTTAAGAGTTAAATTGATTACGTACAAGTAAAGATTGACTACTTGTTTATTACAATAAAAAGATACTGTTTCTTTGGAATATTATTGCTAATCAAACGTTAGAATTTTATTATTACTATTTAAATGGATATACTTCAGAGATGTGTTTTCGATCTCGTCAATTGACATTAACATTAACCTCTTGCCTTACAATGTAATTCCGAAATATATTTAAAAAAACATTAAATATGAGTTGACAAATATAAATTCTACAAAAAAAACAGCATTTCATTTAAGGATTATGATTATTAATTTTCATAGTTAATCATAAATTATGGTTTTATGCTTATTATGATTTTATTTTTATGATTAGTAAAAATTGTAATTTAAAAATATGTACAACACTTTTTTTTCAATATTATAGTGCTTAATAGCAGATTAAAATTGAAAAAAATAACTTAAATAGCGTGAAACCTATTTTTTTAAGGTCATCTCTTATTGAACAGTAAAATATGTTTTAAACAATTGAAGACATTTAAATAGCATAATTTTAAGTAGGTTATTGATTTACAAATATTGGAAAAAAAAATTTTAAAACCTTACATGAGATTAATTGGTGCATCTTTCTCCAAATACAACCTATAAATCTAAGATATGCCACGCGTTTCAGGACGCCTACATTTAGATTTTTATAGGTAATTATTGTTAAAAAACATCGAAATTGAAGAAACAGCTACATGCGCCATTACATATGGTAAAGAACTGTGTATAAAATTTAG
>CM063498.1:173613796-173668796 GCA_032207245.1 Pardosa pseudoannulata
TGATTTTTTGATAAAAATAATATTTTGACCTGCATTTGAAGTTTGCAGTTCTAGTTCTATATAAACCATTTAATGATAAAACGCTCGGAACCTTGCTACTGCAAAGAATGCCAATCGAAATATAAATTTTTATATATATATATATATATATATATATAATATATATATATTTATATATACTATATATAAAGTGTGTGTGTGTAATATTAAAATCCCTTGTTTACATATTTTAATATTAATTTAATAACTTTTGTCCATAAAGTACGTTGGAGGTTTGTGCGGTAATTCTGATTTTTCCCTCCAGACTCGCTATATACTTTATTCAGCGTCTGTCTGTAGTACTTAAGCCAATAGTTAGCGCGTTCTCTTTAAACATGGGTATTTTTTTTATCACGTGATCGTGCTTAAAGATTATTCGTAGTCTAGTCTTTTTACCTGAGAAATACCTGTATAAAGTTAAGAGTTGAGTACATATTTAATCACTATTACTAGTATATAATTATGCAACAGTTACTTTTTTTCTCATCAAAACTTTTAATCTTACAATACATATAACATGTGTTATTAATTATACTGCATATATATTATTAATTATAATTTATCTACATAATATAAGGTTGATTTATAATCACCTCTTGAAATTTAGATGTTAAGAAAGAGTTTTTAATTAGAAACATGAAGATTTATTATTGTTGGTAAAGCAGGTCTGTAAGTTACAAACATGGCGGACATCGACAATCATACATACGTTGCCAACATTCGTTTTCACAAGTTAACATAAACTAAACGATTACAATTCTTTCATCGATATGCAAAGTGAACCTTACAATAATTATCATTCTTATTTCAAAATTTATGACTACATGTAGACATAATATAATACAAATATTACGAATGAATGCAGACTACCGTATTCCCTTATTTGAACTACAGTTCTGTAATGAAAAGTTAACTATTCTAAAAACAGTAAGTTAAAAAATTTTCAGATATATCATGTACGTTATGGTAGCGAAAATTTCCAAAACCACATTTTATTTTATAGCTAAAGATTAGCTTTAAACCCATCCACTCCTTTGCACTTTCTAAAAAGAAATAAATATTAGCCTTTGGAATTCGAGTCGAACCTTCTAGTGTTAGAGCACATCACGAACATTTAAGTCACAAAGCAAACTAAAAAGATATCGTACTTTTTATTTTTTTTAAAGAACTATTCACTGTTTACCGAAAAACATTTTCAAACGAAGTATTGTGACCGGAATTACAATGATCTTAACATTCCAGGAGGTAGAATAGGAAATTTTTAATTCTTTCTTTAACTAAAAGTAATACGCCATGGAAGGAAAAATTTAAGAGCTTTTTTTTTTTCCTCGGTCATTGCTGGCAGACAGAAATTTTCCAAATCGACTTCTACAGTTAATCTATTCTGCTTAAAACAGAGAAAAAAAAACTGAAATGGTATTTCAGAAACAAAATCTTAAAATAAAGGGAATTTTTAATTTAACAGGTTTCTGCCAGATCTTAACAGTAACTAAATACTAAAGCAGCTTCACACGAAACTTACTAAAAAGTATTTTTCCATGGAGATACAGAAAGAGATACCCTTAAGAAGATTTAGATATAATTGAAGTAAATATTGAAGTTAATATAAAAATCTTAAAAAGGGACAACATAACCAGTAGAAGAAAAATAGTTAATTACTTATATTTGATTCGGTTTGATTTTATTTGTAGCTCTACAGTCTTCTGTTTTGCTAATCGATGACAAACCAAGACCTACTGTTTAAAGCAGATTACAAACGGCTACGAACATCCATGCCAGCAGCGGAATTTTACCTGCGAATTCCGGTACCGAAGAGAAGCACCTTACAATTTGGTAATCGTTCGGTGTTATTAACTCAAAGGCAGGCAGATTAGTTAAAGATTAATGTTTTTTTAGATTTATAAAAAGGTAAACGCTCAAACACCAATAATTTATTATCTTTTTCTGGGTCAATGATTAGTGATTTCATGATTTTTGATTAGGATAATGTGCTTATGCAGTTTTGTGACAAACAATTTTTTTCATAGATTGCAAATTTAAATTTCATTGTCCGGTGATACGTACTAAGGATCTTTAGATTTGAATCGAAATGATTTTAACAAAAATAATTAAACCACCATGAGTTCTATTATGCATTACAGACTTTTGAAGAGAGAAATATTTCCAAACAACTAGCTATCTAAGAGACTTATCTCACGTTAACCTAAATGAGATGAAACAGCAACGGATAATGTCCCCGATTTTTTCCCGTCGGAAAATGCATGGATTTCTCATGTTATTGAGGAAAAACTCAATATATTTATTTTGGTTCAAGTAAACATATAACACAGGTCCGAGATTCCATCGCCGGACTGGGCAAGGTAGACTCAGCCTTTCAACCCTTCAGTGTGTAGACAAACTGAGGTTCAAGCATGCTTGAGAACTAAACACTGGGGGTTCCGCGTAAGGTTGACCACCTAACCGGAGCATATGTTTCGCACCCCAGGGCCAATGGTCTCGGAAACGCAGATTGGTACTGTAGGCCCTGGCACCCTAGTGGCTGTTACGTCGATGAGTTTAGTTTTAACATATAAAAAAGCTTTTAATCGATTGACATTATTTTGCTGTAGTACGAGAAATCCGAACATTTTTCATCAGGAAAAGTAATCGTAAACGAAATTCTTTGCTTTTCAACACGTACAGGTTGACGTGTGGTAAGGCCTTTAGAAAACTAACATTAACACAGTCTCGTAAAGCTTTCCAGTATTCATCAGATACTGTATTAGAATTAAAAAACAGTGAAACAAATTATGGATATATATATATATATATATATATATATATATATATATATATATATATATATATATATATATATAGGTTGAAAAGCAATGAGGCACACCTCATATCTATAATACACAATGACTTCCAAAAATATATTACTATGACTGCATATTATTTACCGTTTGCAAGTTTGCTTTTGAGAATTCCATGTACGTCTACAAATAAAGTGTTCCGATATCAGACAGAAAAAGATCTAAAAGATATGAAGAGGTGTTTTAGAGCGTTTTAACGTCCACAGTATATTTCTAAATCTCCTGAAACGTAAGTGTGCCGAATTTGGAATAAATTGGTCAAAAAATTGCTGATTTGTATAAAGAACTTTATATATAAGGCAGACAAGTCATCGGCCCTCTTTACAGTTTTGAATGCAAGAGTCGGAGATACGGTGAAAATATAATTGAATGAATTCATGGAGAATTTAAAAGCTATAAAAAATTCCATTAATCATCCTTTACGACTCGATTTCCGAAGATATCGAAGTGTTTCATTCTACCGTTTTTACGCTCCAATAAAAGTTAAGACAACAGCTTAACAGGAGAACCATTAAATTACAACGGGAAGAAAAAAAGAACATGCAGGACAAGCTAATTTCCTATTTTTCTTAGTTATCTCTCAAGTAACAACGAATGAACAATTTAAAACTGCGGTGTCTAAGTGTTTTTCAAACAACACGAAATTAAGCGAATATACATATAAAGCTAGGATGATTAATTACTCCCTTCCCCCACCTTCCTTACAACTATCGATAACCGAAACTCATTGACAATTAAGGTCTGAATCATTAATTTTTAAATGTTCTAAAATCACTTACGAGTAGAATAAGAAACATATTTAGATTTTTTTTTACCTTCTATAAAAGATTAAAGGTGTTACGATAACGGAAGAGTGAGAGAACAGTGCCAAAAACTCTTCCTACTAGTGTTTATTTTTGACTTAACAAGCGAGTGTTATCTCTAACATAAATCCATCACGGTTAACCTTACGTTCTTGATATTTAAAATGAATGTAACATTTAATCAATTTAATAAATATGATGTTCAGTTGGAGAGCTAACAAATGCAGTCACATATAAATTTGTAATAAATCTTATCACATTTTTGTAACGAAATCGTAGGTCTCTGATTGTTTCGGGTAAGTTCCCTTAAACGGGTTTACGTCCCCCAGAACTAAGTTACAATTTAAAATTTATTGCAATTATTTAACACCAGATTTAAGTCTACTTACAAATAATATGCGATGGCTCAAAATACACCGGTATTACGGACCTAGATTATTATAGTACAATTTAGAGTTGGTAATACCAGTAAAATAAATTGATATACTGCTCCGACCTTAGACACCCGACACTTTGTACTACCACTAAATTGGTTCACAGCTAAATTGTCGAAATTCCCAAAATGTTTACCGGTATATTATTTTTTTTACCGGTAATTCTTAAAGTTTGTAAGTTTTTACATACAATACTAGTACAGTATAGTCTTTTCATAAGCTTTGAAGTGTCTTTTATTTCTGACAGCGTTGGCCTGCTATGGTAGGTAAGTTTAGAACGCTACTGTCTACTGTTTGCTACACGAGACCAGGACTTACAATTTAAAGCTGGTTCCGAACGGCTATGGACATCCATGCCAGAAGTCCGATTCAAACGATAGCATGTAGATATTTTCACTACAGCAACCGTTTATTTTCCATACACGAAGAGGTTTGGTTTGGAGTGCTACGGTCTACTTTTTCCAACACGAGGGCTAATGAGACCGGGACCTACAGCTTAAAGCCGATTTCGGACGGCTACGAACATTCATGCCACAGTGAGATTCGAACCCACGAACTCCGGTACCGAAGGCCAGCACCCTAACCAATCGGCCATCGTTCGGAGCCATACACGAAGAATGAAACGTTTTTTTTCAACAGCGTTAATTTTATGGCTATGCACTATTAAAAAATTTCCATACGCAGAGAATGCCTCACGCATTTGTACGCATTAAGCATTAATTTTTTTTATAAATTCATTATTAGTGGCAGCAGCGTGAAAGCTACCACCACAAATATTTTTAGATATTTAAATGTGAACATTTTGCATTAATCACTACCCAGTATCCTGTCTTTGAAATAAAGGCATAAATACAAAAAAGTACATAACACCTATTTTAAACCCAAGACTGACTTTAGTACCTACTTTAGACCTCATACCTACTTTTAATATATATTTCAGATTTAGAAACACGGTATTGCGATTTGAGGTAAATTTTACACATAATGCAATATTATATTTTGTAGCGTGTATTAATTCTGGGTGAATTGCATAACATAATTATCAACTTCGAGGCAGAGATTATTACACGAGACAGCTTGTGAAATCCAAGTAAGAAAGTTGTTTTCTGTTAAACATCTTTAAGAGCCAAATGGGAACCATGTTAAAAAAAGGGGTATAAAAAGGAACTAACTAGAACTGTTATAATTTTTTAGGGAAGAAACAAACCAAATAAACATATTTAAAGTAGGTATTGAGTATTAAAATACTTATAATTAGGTAAGTCTTGACAGTTAGTGAACAAATAATAAAACAATATATTTTTACGATGTCGCTCTATTTATTAGGTTCGGGATGTACATAAATAATGGTCTCCACACTGTTTTATATTTCTTTAGTAATGACAAAATGAAAACTATTACAGCTTTTTATATTCCCATTTAGGTATAAAATCCGAGTTAAGCTAGATAGCATCCCCTACTTGGTCTATAATTTCTCATGAAATATTGCCTGTGATATAATATTAATACATATTTCACGACTTTAAGGCGAAAACAAGTACGCAGCTTTCGCGTTTGTTGAAACATCTGTTTCAGAGAGACTAGGTGAAGGGTGAACAAAAAGAGAGCAGAATGTAAACGTGACGCACGCAGACTTAATTCCATCAGCCACACGAGTAAAAAGTATGATTCATCTCGCTTGTGTACCCTTAGAACCGCTGCTGCGATTGTTTACTACAAAAGACACTTGCAAAACAAATTGATAAATAAAATGTTCTAAAATCCAATAACAGGAGAAACAATCATTTTATAACAAAATAAACGATGAGGTTTGCTCGAGAAAAAGAATTTAAGCGTACTGGTAAATATTGGAAAATACACAAGGGGCTTGTGAATATAAATTTAAAAACCCACTTGAAATTCAGTTAAAGTTTTTCTTTTTTACTCTTATATCATGGCATTTTAACAGCCTATTCCCCTTCATAAATAAAAAAAAAAGTTAGAAAGGAAGTTCTAGATATTGTTTCAGTATCTAGAATTTTCTTTCTAATCTTTTTGATCAAGTACATCTATACATAATTTAATATTTAGTTAAACTGATTTTAACAGAAAATTCTTTGCCACTTAAAACATTTAATTTTTTCGATCAACTAGACAATGAATTACTAATTATCTTAGTTTAAAAAATTTAGCAAAGACATGCTGTGAAGTATAAACATGCAACTAAATATTAACGTATTTTCAGAAGCAAACCATTAACGCATGCAATTTATTAGAACAAATCATAGTTGGAGACCATATATAACGAGTCTTTTAAATACACTTTCATTCATTAAATATATTTAAAAGGGAAAAAAGTATTTTACAGTAAAGAGATATTAATATTTGATTTTCACCTACAATTTCTACGAAAATTTAATTTTTCTCATAGTCATTTTTACTCACAAAAAATAATCTGCAATTTTTTAGAAATAAACTAATAGAATATATTTCCTATGATGAAACCGATGTTAAAGTTAATTATCCCACTTTATCAATAGTTTTACTACATACATACATACATACATATACACATATATACATACACACATACACATATATACATACACATACACATATATACATACACACACACATATACACACACATACACACACATATACATACACACATATACATACACATACATATACATACACACATATACATACACACACATATACATACACACATATACATACACACATATACATACACACATATACATACACATACATACACACATATACATACACATACATATACATACACATACATATACATATACATACACATACACATACATACACATACATATACATACACATACACACATATACATACACATACACACACATACAGATACATTACTCATTTAAACTACATGCATGTGACACAAGACAATTTCTTCTATGTAGCAGTGTCAACAAGTTTTAATGACAGAACTGTAGTAGCACAGACTCAATGATTTGTTTTTCGTTTAAAAATCGTTTGCAGTTTGTAACAAGTTTATCGTTTGCAAGTTTTGGTTTTGCTGTAAAGTTTTTATAAAAAATTTTGATGGAATAAAAATTGTTGTTCTAAGTAGACTGGAAAATATTTCGTTTCTTTTAATTGAATTATTATGCCTGATTAATGAATAAGAATATAAATATAGTTCAAACTAAGCTTAAAATTAATTTAATATCGTACCAGTACGCGATAGAACCATTTCCCTTGGGTCGAACACTACTTATTAGGGTCTTAAAGAATAGAGCCATTAAGTGGATTAAATGGAAGGTAACAGATGCGACGTGATAAAAATCACTGCTACCGAGAGTAGAAATATACTATAAACATATGTTATGAATCATTTTTAATTAACACGGCATCAATCTCATTACAATATGGGAGAGGAAAAGAAGACAGTGTGGCGACACCGACCGGATGAAATTTCATTTGTTTGTCCATTATATGTGTAAACAAATATTCGAACAGCATAATTGCACAATGAGTGGAGAAAAAGATTTCTAAAATCTCAAATTGTAGTCAAGATGGTCTTTGAATAACCAAACAATAGGATATTAAACTGGTCACCGGATGCTACGAAAAATTTATGACTGCGAAAGATATTTACTCATTGTTTGGGAGCTAGTCAATCTTCCCACGGTACGACTTTCTTTTACAGTAGAAATTCAGAACGAGGTTAAAATAACAAATTACAAATGAAACTTATGATTTGATGAAAACGAATAATATGTGATTAAGATTAAGGGAATATTAAAATTAGACTAAAAATTAACAAAAATAGTTAGGCAATTTAATAATTCCAATATATCCCATGCTAAAATATTAAGTTTTCACGACCAATGCATTTGAACGAGACGCATAGCACTAAAATACATTTATTGTATTGAACAAAATTGCAGTGAACAAGATTAAAAGACCTAAAATAAGGAACTCAAAAGCAAGATCATCTAATAGAACATATTGTAAAGTGCTTCAGAAGGCCAGGGTCCACATTAAGCTGTCGCGCTAATGAAGAATATATTTTTGATATCTTCCACAGTCTCTTATGTTCATTAAAACTAATTTATTATGACACATACTTTTTTAGTATCAAGGTAAAACTCACTTTTAAATCTCTGATTGTCGATGTCTGAAACTCAGGTTGTCTTTGCTATCCCACTAAACACACTAAATTGCAGGGCCGTAGCCAGAAATTATTTTCGGACCAAGGGACCAAGGGAGAAAGACATCTTTATTTGTGAGTGATACTTCAATTGATGAAAGGGAAATCACTGTATTTTTGGCCAGCGGCCCAGTAAGACTTTTATGGTTTTTTTTTTTTAACAGAATAACTGTTAATGTTCATGAACAGCTAGGCAGATAGCAACACACACAAGCGTGGGACATTGTCTATCTACAAAATGCTCTTTCAAAATTTTTTTTGGGGGGGGACCAGTCCTCCAAATCCCTCCCCCTGCCTACGGCCTTGCTAAATTGTATCCAGTGAAAAATTCAGCACAAAATAATAAAGTGTTGATACAAAGGAAAAAATGCAAGTTTGATGCACATCAGAATTTAAAATTTACAAACAATTCGAATTCGCAGTTTACATACCGTGCACCTATTATCAACAAGAGTAATTTTGAGTGAATCCATACATATATGGGGTTGATAGTCAGAGAGATGAAATTGCTCTACAAGATTTTAGATGCAAGCAAGAATCTAAGTTATTGGTTTTCAAATGACTGTAGTTAAGCAAAATGGAAAGAGACTGCCTTCTAAAAATAAAAAAAAAAAATGCTCCACTTATTTAAACTCAACGTTTATACCTAGGAGCTATCACGTAACCTCACAAATGGGTATATTTACTAAAATCTAGGAGTCTCGTATCGTGATATTAAATGACAATTATCACGACAACAAATCGTTAGTTATCGATTAGTATGGTTATATTTCGTAACCCCGAGGCTCAAAAGATCAGAGACTGGAGCGGTTTACAGATCCTGCGTTGCCTTGCGAACAAATATTCCAGCTGTGCAGTGGAACTACCTTCCACACGGCAATGATCACAACTCTTGATGAGGTGAGACATGCCTGGATGACTTTCTGAGGAGAGGAGAACAGCATGTGCTCACAAGGAAAGAAGTTGGAGTTACGCCAGAGTAAGCTTTTGGACTCACCTCCGCTCGACGGTCATCCGAACGACTTTGCAGTCCGGAAGGACCACTTCCAGATCCATCCTGCCCTCGAGGAGTTCATCGATGGCGCAGTCCTCACCGGGAGTGGATGACACCGGGTACGTGGGTCTTTGTCGATCCGAGCTCACAGATCGCCGGACACTGCCGTTCGACAGAGGGGGAGGAGGGGCCTTCTCCGCTGGCGGTGGCGGAGGAGGGGGAGCTACTTTCTTCATCCGTGTGCTGAAACAAGAAAACAAACATTTAACACACACACACAAGTCACAGCGAGCCCTCAAACTATTAACCTTGAAAAGCCGCATTATGATCAAAAGTTCAAAAAGAAATAATCATTCAAATAAAATTTCGTTTAGAAGCAATTATTTAAAAAAGAATAATGGCAAAGGAAATGTAAAAAAAAGTTAAAGATTTTTCACTTGTTTTCATATGGGACATTGATTTGTTACGCTAGATTGTGGAAAAAAACTATATGTAATTTTGTGCAGTGACACATGCCACGTGGAACATCAGATATTTTTTTCCTAAAAAAAGCACTTTTCTTTAAATAATAAATCATTTTTCTCACCTATATCTAATTTTTTCATCATTAATGTGAAAGTTTTATGACATGAGTATACGTTATTAAAATGAATCTAATTTGATTTGTTGTATTTTAAAAAATTTTAAGTAATACTGTGTGAAATGTACTACAAAAAGCTGTTAAGTTATGAATCTTTGTAAGCTACAGAATTTATATCTAAAACGTAATTATGTTTCAAAAATTCAAACTAGTTTTTGTAGCTAAAAATATTTTCAATGCACTTTTAATAAACTGTTTTCAATAGAATTTTAAATTGTATGTTCCCATACGGGAACACTGGCGTGCAAAAGGTAATTGTACCATTTATGCTAAATTGATGTAAATCCTAAATCTAATTTATTATGGACTCCCTTGAGAAAAAGAAATGAATATTAATAAACGTTGAATACTACAACTCGTTCTCATAAGCTATGAGCAGTAATTTTAAACGGCATAGGGTGAAAGACATATAATGATAAGAAATTTGGTATCATATGTAAACACAGTAGTGTCATGTGAAGTTTAATAATACAGATATAAAAAAGTATTATATATAAAAAAGTATCAGATTACACATTTATGTCAGAAATAAAGTGTCCTCCATATAAATCAATTTTATAGTATTAATGATTTAAATTATATGAAAGATGAAAATTATACAACCGTGTTATATACCTGGAAATATTTACACGATCAAAATTTAACATTTATGATAATAAAAATAATTATATATATTATAATATATTTATATATATATATATATATATATATATATATATATATATATATATATATGTTGTATATATGTGTATATATGTATACATATATATATATATACATATATATACATATATATATATATATATGTATACACACATATACACATATATACATACATATATATATATATGTATATATACATACATATATACATATATATATATATATAATGTATATAATATATACATACATATTATGTTATGTATACATACACATATATAATACACACATATATACATACACATATATACCAACACATATATACACACATATATACTATATCACATATATACATACACACATATATATAAACATAATACATACACACATATAACATACACACATATATTTCACACATATATACATACACACATATATAACACACACACACATATATTACACACATATATACATACACACATATATACATACAAATACATAAAATACATACACACACACATACATACACATTACATACACATATATACATACACATAAATACAAACACATATATATACACATACATACACATAGAATATAAAAATACAAAACATATATACACATACATACACATATATAAACACAAACATACAATTTTCACATACATACAATATAATAACATAAATCTATATATACAATAAACACAAATTTATATATGACAAGTATATATAGCTTATGGATTCTGTTGATACACTTGCTAAAACGGCAACTCATATGCGAGGCTTGAAAGTCCATGTCAATCATGGAGAAATAATTATAAATCTCAGACACTTTAAATTTGGAGATCTTTATGGAGTGCCATTTACCTTCACTAGAATAAAAACATTCAAGAATCAACTATTTTTATTTAAAGAAAGGACACTAGCGTTAATGGAATAAAATGAAAACAATATTCGTCTGTAAATATTTCACAAAAAGTAAACCGAATCTGAATGAAACATTATCAGAGATGAATAAGCACACGATTTTCTTTTCAAACAATATCAAGTTTAGGAACTAAATTTCCTCTTTAAATCTGATTTGAAGAGATTCATGCTCAAGCAAAAGAAAGCCGAGTGTTCTGATTAAATGTTATAGCAAGATTTTCAAACTTTGATAATAACTAGATTAAAGTTGTTTATGCAATATGTAGAGAGGTATTTCACTTCAAACGCTCGAAAAATTATTTTAACGAGAAGCTAAATGCTGAGGTGTCGCAATGAACGTTTGATTTGGTTTGGCTACTGTCTACTTTTTTTTTTTTTTTGGCAACACGATGGCTAATGAGACCGAGACCTACTGTTTTAAGCCGATTCCGAAAGGCTACGAATATCCATGCCATAGTAGGATTCGAATCTACGAACTCTGGTTCGGAAAATCAGTGCAATAACCATTTGGCCATCGTTCGTCGATGAATGATTGATTATTCTAGTAAACACTTATAAAAACAGTTTTTTTTTTTTTTGTGTGTTTTATTTTGCTGATATATCCGACGTAAAAATGTAGCTGGATATTTTTTTCAAAAAAGTAAATTAAGTTAAAACTGTAAATTTCGTTATGAAATTATAATATTTATTAATATATATACACTAACAAATATGGGGACATTAAAAACTTGATATATACAAATCTAATAATATGCATAACAAAAGCGAATCTAATAAAAAAGCATTTTTATTATGTGGGGTGGCTTGCTTTTATAGCATTCACCAAGCCACGGATAATAGCTGGTTATTTTATTATGGAGGCACCATATAGGCGACCAACATAATTCTCTAGGGACAATACAAAATGAGTCCTCGTAAATTTGGAAGAAGGGACCAAGCAGATGACCCCTAGGCTTAGCCTGCGACCTCCAGAGATAACGTTTGGAAGACATTGCGACCACGATTATATTTTACGTGCCCCAGCCGCCTTTAATGAACACGGCGCATATTTGTTTGGATTGAGCCTAGAACTACCAACTCTCCGTTTATGAGAAGGATGCCTTTGCCGACTAAGCTACCGTGGTTACATAATGAAAACATTGTTTTAATTTTCCCTTTCTTTGTATTTCTTTGGCTTATTATGGATATTAAATTTTGATTTTATTAAATTTCCGAGTATTTAACCAGGGTTGATTTATATCACTTTGATATAAAACATAGTTTATATCAAGAATGCCCCCCCCATGTAAATTTTTAAACTTTTTTAATTTTTATTTATTCATTTTTTTTGGCAGGAATATAGGATGCCACCAACAGCATTAGAAAGCCCAATAGCTAATACCTCAGAATTTGCAAAGGAAAAATAAGGTTTAAATATAATTTCTTTAATAATGAAATTTCTGGTCAACCAAAAACAGTTTTGTTATAACTTTCATCTTGTGATAAATGTACTTATAATTGTGCTGTATTTTATGGCGATAAGTAATAACATTAAAGTAAAAAAAAATTTTTATGAATACTTGAAACACTGAGTGAACTTCTAACTGTTCTTTCCCGGTGAAGTTTATCGATTTATTTTATAGCATATAATTTAGTAAAAGATATTAAATTTCAAAATATAAAATCTGCCGATGCTTATCTTAAAAGAACTCAAACATTTAGTACACGAAAGAAATTTCTCACTATTATTGTCTTTTTTTAATATTTTCCATGAATGTTAATGATAAAAACAAAGGTTCATAGTATAGCGTATAGTAAAGTATTTGTATCATGCAAATAAAAATGGAAATTTTATGCTTAAAAAGAATTGATGCGGAATACTTTAATAAAACTACTTTTTAATCAATAATTAATAGTTTTTTAACTAGTATATTACCTTGAAATTTTAGCCGCATTTACACAGATATTACTAATAAAAAACGACTGAATTTTCAACCTGATTCATTAAGCAAAAATTAGCTTTGAAAGCCCGTTGTTATCCTAACTGTAAAGAGATTTTCTTTATAGAATATACCAACTTCCTGAGTTAATTTGCATTTCATAAACCGTTGGTGTTTTTATGAGACGGAGCCAAACAGCAAGCATGGCAGAACAAACAGCGATTCACAGTTAAGAATACCTGACAATTGAAAGATAAGACGCGATAAAAACCGTGACGATGCAACTCGCGTTTGGATTTTCAAGAATGCTAAGAATGAAGAAATGCTGCAAAAGTGTTCACTTCTCCACATACTGAAATGTTTTCTTATCGGACAGGTATTCTATAGTTTAGAGCATTATTCTATGAAAAGAACGTCTCTCAACAGAATATACTGTCATGTATTTTAAAAACAAGTTCGGATTTCTTTTCTCAATCCTTCCAAACTGACAGCCCAAACGACTTTATAATATCTTGCGCATTCCTGTTAAAGTGACACTCTAAAAAAAGTAAGAAAAGCGAAAGCTATAAGAATTTTCAGATCAACTCTGAGATCACAAATTGAAATCACAATTTGCACAAAAGCTGAATCATATGATTAAAGAAAATAAGATTTATTCAAAGAAAGTCTGTATAAAATACTTAAATGATCTTATAACTGATATTGTCTCAAGTAAGCAGACATTTTGGTTTTGAACAATGGACTGCTGAAAACAAGACTTTCACTTCATACATCTGTTCAGGAAAAATTTGAAAGCTGTCTCTACTTATAATTATAGGATTAATGCATTAACCAGACGGAACTATATAAATAACTAATTACTTAACTAGTTTCCCCCAGTTACATTCTCCGCATTACTAAATTAAGGAAAAGATCACATTTTTTTTGAAAAGAAAAAAAATCATAAAATGGAAGAATTATGATAGTAATTTAAAAAAAATATACTTTTCGCCTTAACAACTAATACTGTTTTTTAAGGATTTAATGTTAGATCGTCAGTAGAAATGAATACAAGAAAGTTATTTTAAGTACATAACTTTTTTTATATAATACAATTTTCATCAAATTTTCTCACGAAATAAGTTTTCAGTATTTATAAACGCGTTTGGCTTTTTCATAAGTTTCTATAACCAATTGTTTTCAAAAGCTAAAACTTTTTTTGTGAAAAGAGTAAAACTACTTCACCTTGAATCGTAAATACGTAAACAAAGAGTTCTTTTTATTACGGTATTAAATTGGGTTCTGTTAAGATGGATTTGTAAAGAGAATTGGTTTCTAGAGCAAAGTTTAATTTCCATAATTTATGTCTTCGGCTACATATAACGAAACTATTCGGATACCATTCTCAAAACATTAGTATTCAGTTCTAAACTAAAAAAAATTTTTTTGCAGGAAACATTGAAAGCAAAAATTAGAAAAAAAATATTGTAAATCAGTTGCCCAAAGAGCTTACTTTATATTGCCGTGTTCGGCGACAAGCAAACATACATCCATTCAGTCAGGCACCTACTCCAAACCCATTCACAACTTCAGAACTCAAACGGTAAGTTTTGCACATAACCAAGGCCTCTTCAACAGGAATGCAACTCCTGAGATCTTAAGCAGTGACGCAGCGAAAGACGCTTCAACCCGGACGCAGTATAGGTTGGAAGATGAAGGAATGGATGACGTAATGACGTGAAAAGGGGGAGAAAATTACCAAATAAACCCACGCGATAAATTTGAGTAAGAAAAAAAAATTTGCAACCTTAAGGACATATGAAGCCATCGCAAGGTCAAGGTCTTTTTACCAGTGGTGGGCAACTTCAAGCGTAGTAAATTCGGACTATTTGGAGGTGAGAACACAAGGATGAAGTTTTCTAAACAGAAATTGCTCATGGTAGTGGACCGCAGTATATCCCAGGAAAGTTTTTAAACCTTTATTTTTTAATCAAGGAAATTGCTTACAGAAAATTAAAAACCTAGTGGTAGATTAAGTTACTCTATCGTGAAATTACTTGATGAAATAATACATTTAAACGATGGTTTATGCAATTAAAAAGCTAAGAAGCTATTATTTTCGGTTCTTGTTTAAAGAGAAGAGTTGTTATCCGAGTATTATAATTTATGGCTACTTTTAAAGCAGCGATAAAATAAGAGTATTTAAATGTCAGTTACGTATAATGGAATTTCTTAATTGCTCTAAAGGAGAACTGCAGAGCAATAGCTTTATGGTTAGGGTACTGCTTTTTGGTATAGTAGTTAGCGGGTTCGAATGTTGCTGATCGCATGCATGTCCGTAGCCGTTCGGTTTGGTTTGGTTTGGAGCGCTACGGTTTACTGTTTTGCACACGAGGGATAATGAGACCAGGACCTACTGCTTAAAGCCGATTCCGAACTGCTACGAACATCCATGCCAAAGTGGGATTCGAACCCACGAACTCTGGTACCGACGATCAGCGCCCTAACCAATCGGCCATCGTTCCCGTAGCCGTTCGGAATCAGTTCGGCTTCTAACAGTAGGTTCTAGTCCCTCGTGTAGCAAAATAGTAAACCGTAGCACACCAAACCAAATAAAACTAGGGAGAACTAACAAAGGATGTAACGTATAAAAGTGAGAAAAATTTTACCTTTTTTTTTTTTTTTTTTTTTAAACGTAACAGTACTTTTCCTTAAATTTTAACTCTAGAATTCGAAAGTTAAACTTCTTTCTACCCAGCCTTTATTTGAAATATCTCAAGATCAGAGGACAAGACTTTATAAACTGATTTTGTTAATCCAAAGTAGCTACAAATTTCAAAATAAATTTCTACAGTAATCAGTAGATTATACCAAGATAAAACAACTTCGGAAATTAGAATCTTTATCTCATTTTCCTCTAATCATCTAAAAGCCCGTCACTCCTCGTATAAGCTATCCATAAATTTTCCTTGAAGGATATTCAAAGTTAGTTTAAAAGCCAAGTTGAAAATATTCAAATAGATTAAGAACACTAGTTTGAAATTTAATCTGAATAGAAATCTAAAACAATAAGGACATAAGTACATTTCCAGACTTAAAATATTTATAATAACTTTTTTTATGACGAATAAAAAAAGGGCAAAGTTCTGTTTCATTTAAAGTAAATGTTTAACAAGTTCTTTTAACACATTGTGTGCGGGTACATTTCGCAGCGGTATTGTACCGGGAGCGGGCGTTTTGCGCGTAAATTTAGTTATTCAGTTTTATCTCAATAGATCGAAAATTGTTTAAATTTTTTAACCAACTTTTCGTATTTTAAACTGCAATATATAAACGAATATATATATATACACATATATATACATATATATATATATACATATATATATATATAATATTTAATCAACCTTCCCGTTCTGTGGTTCCACATCGACTGATGTAAAAACTAGTTTTTTTTTGTCTAAATTTTTCTAGAATCTATGTAGTAGACAAAAACCTTCGGCTTTGTTTTCCTGTATATACCGTTATTTTTGTACCCACAAATAAAACATGTAGTTACACTAATCCGTACTAGTATGTACTCAAGTATCAAACGTCAAACAATGCACTAGTACGTGTCCTGCGCTCAAGTATCAATCGTCAGAAAACGTTGTCCCGGATACAATGTGTTAATAAATTTAGCTTTAGAAAGTATTTTATTTCGCTACTTCAAGTAGATATATTTCTTAAATGGCATAAAAAATATGCCCAAAATGAAAAGAATGAAATTTATCAGTAAGACAATTTTTAATTTATATTAGAAACTAAATTTTTCAATCAAATTGAAGTAAAATATATAATCTGTTAACAAAAATTTAAAAAAAAGTATACGACATTTTAAAATAAAAAAAACTTATGAAATTGAAAATTAAAAAAAAATTAGTCTCTATAATGATGAGATAAAATATATTAATCTAATTTATACAATTGGAGGTCATAGAGTGAAAAAAGATAATTAGCTTCTAGTCTGAGTTAAATCTTTATTGTTTCTACTAAAAATGTAATTCTAAACAGAAAAAAACTTTTATTTTAAAACAATTCAAAAATGTTTTATAATGAAGACTTTTCACCTTAAAGTACGTCAATTAACTCAGATAAATTCAAATGGTAATTAATAAGCTATAATTTTAAATACAATCTTAACAATAAATGCAAATAAACAGCTATGATAAAAATTTAAAATTGCTATAATAAATGTTAAAACAATTTCCAACATTAAATTATTAAAAAGAATTGCCTCTCCTATTTTAAAGCAATTTTTTAAAAGCTAAACTGTACTCCGAAGAATAAAAACCTCGGCATCGAATGACCAAATTCCATAATAACGCGTATGAAAGTTGAGATTGTATCAATGTGAAGTTTTTCGAACTTTGAAGTTATTTTAAACATTTTGGACGTTTTTCAAAAAAAGAACAAAGCTTCTTCTATTACTACAGTAATGGAACGAAGAGGGTCTAGTTATAACAATAGGGGAAAAAATTCTAGGTTACGAAAATTAAGGAATTTTTCAAATGTGGTATTTCTGTTGTTACTGTAAAATGGATCGAAGTAACCCACGCTTTTAACTCTCGACAGATTTGGCACAGTGTGGAAGTGATAGAATTTAAAAACGAACAAATTCCGATATTTATTAAATTTTATTCTTTTTTCTTTGCATTTAATTACTGTGCTGTACACCAGGCCTAGCCAGCACAAAAGGCTCCACGGGCAGCTTTGGATGTTCATCTTATGCAAGAAGGCCGCACTGTTCGTGTGTGTGTATGAAAAGAAAGTGGGAAAATACATTGTTAAATTTTATTATTCATAAATTATTTTTTGCTTTCTATTCAATTACTTTTCTGTATAACAGGTCTAGCCAGCACAAAAGACTACGCGGACCGCATTGGAAGAGCATGCAGGAGGGCCGCACTGTACGTGTGTGTGTGAGGAGAAAGTTGAAAAATATTTATAGTATAACAATGTATTTGGAAATATACATTGTTATATTTTATTATTCATAAATTATTACCTTTTCTTTGGATTTAATTACTTTGCCGTATAACAGGTCTAGCCAGCACAAACGACTACGCGGACCGCATTGGAAGATCATGCAGGAGGGCCGCACTGTACTTGTGTGTGTGAGGAGAAAGTTGAAAAATATAGTGTAACAATGTATTTGGAAATATACATTGTTATATTTTATTATTCATAAATTATTACCCTTTCTTTGGATTTAATTACTTTCCTGTATAAGAGGTCTAGCCAGCACAAAAGACTACGTGGACCGCATTGAAAGAGCACGCAGGAGGGCCGCACTGTACTTGTGTGTGTGAGGGGAAAGCTGAAAAATATTTATGTTGTAACAATGTATTTGGAAAAATATATTGTTAAATTTTATTATTCATAAATTATTACTTTTTCTTTGGATTTAATTACTGTCTATCTATAACAGGTCTATCCAGCACAAAAGACTACGCGGACTGCATTGAAAGAGCATGCAGGAGGGCCGCACTGTACGTGTGTGTATGAGGAGAAAGTTGAAAAATATTTATAGTGTAACAAAAGTAGTGTAAAATACATTGTTTTATTATTCATAAATTATTACCTTTTCTTTGGATTTAATTACTGTGCTGTATAACAGGTCTAGCCAGCACAAAAGACTACGCGGACCGTATTGGAAGAGCGTGTAGGAGGGCCGCACTGTACTCTTGTGTGTGTATGAGGAGAAAGTTGAAAAAAATACTTTGTTAAAATTTTATTGTTCATAAATTAACAAAAGAACAGTTAAAAATTTATTAATCTGCATAAGCTTATAATAATCTATAAATCAATCGAATACTGTTATATTTACTTTAGTAAATGTGATACTTTGTTTCAATAATAAATTATTATTATAATAGTAAATGCAATAGTTGTTTCAATTATAAATTACTATTATTTTAACAGTAAATGCAATATTTGTTTCAGTTATAAATTTCATGAATTTTGCCACGGGCCACAATACTTTACTGACGAGTCCCATGTGGTTCGCAGGCTGTCATTGGACTACTACCACATTATATATCTACCACATGACCATTTGAATGATGGTTCCGTGTTTAAATATTACGTAGGTGAGAAAGATGGAAATAATGATCGAATGAAATGAACAAGCTGAAGTAACCAAATGTTTCTTTTCTTTTACACGATAATAAGAAATCCATCTATTTTCTATAACTAAAAAAAAAAGCAAGCACATTTCCACGAAATCCACCGATACTATGAAATTTATTAATAATTTAAGTACCTGAACCAACTAGCCTGCAGTGTGAGGCTAATATAAGCAGAGATGGGGTTCTATTTCTATAAATTAGCCTTGACTCATGACCATTAACGTGCAGTTCTGAAAGTAGTAATTACATAATCCTTATTTCCATTACCAAAGATATTGAGTCATAAGAGGGGAAAACACACGCTAGAAGTGACTAAGCGAGGTAATGGCGATATACCAAATTACTATGCACAAAATGATAAATTTATGAATAAAGAAACCGAGAATGAAAAATCTGTAGAATGTCTTGAGTAAACTTAAATAAGCAGTGACTAACCGACTAGGGAAATATCTAAATACCAAATTGATCAGAAAACAAACTACAGGTATAGATAAAAATATTTCCAGCTAGTAATGAAGACTAAAAGAGTGTATAAGCGCGATGGGAAATACGAATAAATTAATAAAATAATCCAATTTTTTACTAGTCACTTTTAAAAAGTAAAACTGCATGAAATACAGATGGTTGGTTTGTCGGTAGGATTATGGCGCATAAATCCATTAAAGTTGGTTTGGAACGTTACGGTTTACTTTTTTGTGTCACAAGGAATAATGAAACCGAGACCCATGAGACTCATTAGAGCCAAGTTGCGCCAAACAAAAAAGATTTCAAGAGTTGTAACACTTGATGTTTCAGCGGTAAAATTGTAACAGGTTAAAATAAGAGTGAAAATATAAAAAAGAAAATTAATTACAAATAAAAAGATCAAAACATTCAAATTGTTAAAAAACATAAAACATTAGCAACGTGTATAAATGTGCCTATCGATTGTAAAAGCTAAAAATACATAAATTTGTGACAAGTAAAAAGTGTTTTATATACAAAGAAAATAAAAGTATACTAAATGAGTGAATTCAAACACCAACGACCTTAAAAATGTTTATACTATTAAGCTGAGAATGTTTTCCAAATTTAAAGCAGGATGATAAATACATATATATCGTGATCCAGTGTTAAGGCGAATGGACGAAACAGTCTCTTTGGTAAATCATCTCTTTATTTAATATAGAGTTTCCTTTCCAAGGCGTCACTTGCGCGATTTTCATTTATTTGTGGTGGAGTCACACGTGGAGTGTGTTGACAGCTCAATGCCTACGCGCCAACTGACAACTATCGGATTGCATACTCATCAAATTCTTCAAATATCTTTCCGCTTGACCCGATGATCCTAAAAGATTAGGAGAGCGTGGTTTTTTTTTTATTTTGTTATTACGAAAGAGTTCACTTTTAAATTTTTCCCAACTAGCTTAATTTTCTACCTCTCTCTTTTTACACCTGATATATATATATATATATATATATATATATATATATATATATATATATATATATAACAGTAAATGGATTGCAGCAAATTTGGACAAGTTCTTAAAATATGCGAGACTGACAGTGAAGAACGAGACAACGGTGTGTATAACGAGGGTGGTTCGCCAGTAGCATGCAATTCAGATATATGGGTATGAAACTATTTAAGAACCAATCGTTTAAGAACAACCTATTCTCCATTTCATTGTTAAATTAACGGGTCAACTAAATTTTTAAATTAAAAATTTTCATACAGTAGTGTGAGAATTTAAAAAAAGTCCCCCCCCCACAAAGTACTGCAATTTTAGTTTTTCTTAATTTCAATCAGTTTTTGAATGCAGGTAGTAGATACCAAAACTACGAATTTTAAAAAACCAGCTATTGCTCAATAACGTCAATTGACTCGAAGTAGTTTATTATGTTTAAAAACGATATCATACACAGGGGACATACTCAATTTTGCAAATAATATTCAAGAGATTTGCAGTAGAAAAACTAGTTAGTTTTCGAAAGCTAGTTTTCCAATTCGCTCTACTTTAACATAGTTTAATTTAAACAAAGTCTAAAAGTAAAATGTGAAATTAGTAAGTTTTAAGTTTTTAATAATCAATCCGTAAATTCGAACCACAGACTAAACTGATATCCGGCTGCTATCCAGTATCCAACAGGCTTTTAAATATTCGGAACCCCATATGGATATCTATTTGTCAAACTCGGGAGATATATAGGAGATAGAGCCAATATTCGAGAGTTTGAAAGGCCCTACAAAAATATTTTCTAAATGCAAAAGTTATGAAGGAGACACACAAACTCTGCATATAATATAGATGTAACACTTTGCACGGTGTTAAAATAAATTTTACAAACACTACCGCTTTATAAGTACACACGTCTAAACCTTAGATTCGAATGAAAGAAAAAAGATTTTAATCTGATGTGATGAGCGGCTGCCTTCTGAAGCACCAATCTAATCAAAAATAATTCTTCCGATATCTTGGAAAGTACCGTCCAAATTGTGCCAAGTTACTATTTGTTTGCGGAAAAAAAAAGAAAACTCGATATTCGTTCCAAAAATCGTCCCCAGTTGTTATTCTCGGGGGAGATAAAAACTGGTGGACCAACAAAAGGAAATTAGTTTTCTCGGGCAACATTATCAGCGCACGGGAGAAAGGATGTACAAACTCAATTTTTAGGATTCCATGTATGCACAGCTTATTCAAGCATTATTGAGATACTATAGAATTAACAAGAGGTAGGTCGCTCCGCTTTATGGTGCATTCGTATTTGTAACAGGAGAACATATTTACCAAAGCATATTTTTTTAAACAAGGTAGGCCACTGTTGTAACTCAGATATGTAAAAAAAAGCAGGTAGTTGGATTATAGAAAAAGGCAAATAATCTCGATTATGCAGACAATTTTATAGAAATAATACAAAAGATTACATATATACTATTATAGAATGTTGGAAAAATAAACTAAAATGTTCTGTCATTTGAACTTGCAAAATCTTAAAAAGCAAGTTTAACCCCTTAAAGGACAGCAGTTTCACAGCAAAACCACTTGTTAAAAAATATCCTCTTCTTTTTAAAGACATATGAATGCTTCGTTTTCTAATTTCCTATGTTTTTGTCGCTTTAAACTATCAGTAGATGGTAGCACTAAATTCCTTGAATTAAGTAAAAATTGAATAAATTTTATCTTTGAAGTATACGTGTTTAAACTTGTTTTACATGGAAAGAGCAGGAATTTCATGACTTCACCTTATGGCTCCAAATAAAAATATCTACCCAAAATACTTGTAAATTGTATTGTACAGGGAGATAATTTCTAGATTTCACATTGTACAGGGGGATATAAAGTTTTTCATATTTCTAGATTTACAAGGTTCATAAATAACATTTATAACTTACTTCCATCAAATCTCTAAACTTTTAATAGTGTTCTTTAAAGGAATAAGTCGTTGAAAGTAATACACAACATTTAGCTGTTCATAGACAATATATATATTTGCATATTTGCTTTTTTTTTAATTATATATAAATATATATATATAAATATATATATGTATGTATATATATGTATATATATATATATATGTATATATATATATATGTATGTATATATATACACAAATATTTACAAACTTTTCTGTTAGATTAAAATATCAAGCACGATAATATAATGATTCACCTATGCCGAAAAAACTGAGATCTTAGGGGAAAAACCAAATTTGGTTGAACTTTTTCAAACCATGAAGAATACACAAGATTTTTATAGCATATTAATGCTGTAGAAACCTAATTATAATCTTGATTTTGACAGTTTACTTTTAAAATTATGCGTTTGAATGAATGCAAACTTTTGTTAATAAGGCGAATTAAATTATCTTTATGAATGCCTATACAATGTAGAATTATTTTCAAAGAATAGAAATTAGATGAAAAAAAAATGTAAAATAAAAAAAATTATATGCGAAACTTGTTTTTTTAATAGTTACAAAATTTAAAGAGGACCTAAAAAGTTTTAAATTTATAGGAAAGAATTTTACAAGAAAGTAGTAAATTCTATGCTTGAACCTCGAATTACTAACTTGCCTCAGCAATTTAAAGGGAAGAAAAAAAAAAGCGAAAAGAATCCAGCACGTGCTGAATACTCACCATTACCGAATTATCTTAATCTACGATTTCATATATTCTCAGAGCAGCAAGGAAAAGAATGCTCAGTTATCGCTTAATTAATCCGTATCTATGGAGAAATTTAATGACGCTCCGCAGAGTATTTTATTACAAATGAAAAACTGTAGCGGTCTTATATTAAGATTCCGTAAAATACAGTCTAATAAACGGAGAGAAGAGAGGCGAAATTTTTAAATTAATAGGATACTGAAAGACAAAAAGGAAATGCATTTAACAGTTTCAGATTTATTTTAATATAATGGAAGAAGGCAATTGTACAAAGGGATGAAAAGCATATAAGCCTTAAAAATTGATTTCAAGCACAGACGTTAAAAACTGATATACTTATGACTTAAATATTTCTGACAGCAGTAATTTAGGAGAATAAGGATTATTGCTACATAAGCAAATTTAAAAAAAAAATATATGCGAGAAGCTATTAAGTTATTTAATCCAATTCCAAATACACATTTATAATAAATTACGACAGTAATGGTACAAAAACTGTTAAATATTGTTTATATAACACTAAATATCCGTCCGAAATTTCATTTTTTTGAAGAAACACGATGCATTAATATGCAACTTAATTAAAAAATGTTTTGCATTATTCATTCGTATTGGTTCAAGATATTATCCTTACGCAAATTGTTAATTAAAATGGAGAATAATTAAAATAATAACAAGAAAAATAGTTTGGCAATAACATTAATTAGGTTAATTTCCACCAAACTGCTCATCCACAACATATACGCAGAGCACATTGTAGCCGCTTCATGATAAATTGCAATTTCATTCCCATCACACCCTTATACTTAATATTCAACAAAGTTTTTTTCATAATCTGGAATGATTTAACATTAAGCATTGTGTATGAAGCTATTAATTTCATCTTTGCCCCTGGTACTCTAGGCGGGACAGTGACGTGGCGAGAATTTATAGTCAACAGGGGCCATTTTGTAATACCTTCTCTTTGCAACACGAGTTTGGGCTACAACATGTACTCACACGTGTTTGGTAATCGGAGAAAGACTAATAAAATTTGCTTAAATCTTCTGACTGACTAAAATAATTTTTTTTTCATCCATTCTGTTAATATTTAATTGCTGTTGTGCGGTCTCGGATTTAATCCCAAAGGATTACCATCTCTTTAAATCATATTTTATCCAACCCTTTCTCAGTACCTTTCTGCAGAATGGTATTTAGATCATTTACCAAGTTTCAAGCTAGATAAAAATTGAAATGAACAACTGGTGTAGGCTCGACTTAAGATGGTAGCAAAATTTAGGAGCGGCAAAACTGTCTAAACTATAGGGCAAGACAAATTAAGGAACATAACACACAAAAATAGATTTCGATTACTTCAATCTGGAAAATAAATAATTGGTCTATAACAGTGATTTATTAAACTAATATTTTTAACTCTACAGTCGAGTAGTTTAGCTTTTATTAAAAACGTTTTTTAAATTTGGGTGGCATTTTTGAAGTTTGCTCACTGTGGGAAAAAAAAAGAAAAAGAGAATGAAATCTGGTTGGGACAGAGACAGTTTTATATGTAACAAGATATGTTCACAGTAATTAAAGGTTAATTCAAAAAGTATTAACACGGATAAAGGAAACTACTGTATTTAACAATTCTCACTTGTTCTCTCCCCCCCCCATCAAATTAAGAAAGATTTTTCAGTATAGTTGGTACTCTACCAAAGAAACTGCATCGTAAAGTAAATATTTTAATCAAATTTATTTTACAGGAGAGAATAATAAAGAATTTTTACAAACTTGTTTCAGCTAAAAGTTTAATAAAAAGCTTTATAAACGCGATTGAGGTAAAAAGGAATACATACTGACTGTAAACAATCGAAAATAAAAGTAATAAGAAGTTTTATATCAAAATAGAGGTCTTTACCTAAAAACTTCGTTAGTTCATAATGTGTTTTCCAATTCGGCAACTCTCTCAACTTAAGAGAATGGAGATAATGTCCTTATTTCATAATAGAGAATTATATATATATATATATATATATATATATATATATATATATATATATATATATATCTGCTTTAATCTCAATTAAAAACGTGTTTCTTTTTTATTTATCCGGTTTGATAAGTACATCTCGGAATACATAGGGCGTAAAATTATAACAATTTTTGTTTGCATTGCAATAATAAAATTCGTTTCTTATAGCTAAATTTGTTATATTTTTTAATTTTTTAAAAATATTCTAATTTACTGCTGGATTAGCGACAAGGTAACTATATATTTATGAGTAAAAATTTAAATTTTACAATATCACAATATACCTTGGACCTGCATCTTGATGCTTTAATTATTAAATACAAAAACAGTTAATAAAAAAATAAAATTGCATGTACTTAAATTATCAGAATAATACACCGTAATTTTTTTCTTAAAGACATGGAAGAAAGTGAAATAAAACCTAAAAATAGGTCCACGGTACAACAGACAACAGTTTTCCCCTATATGTTATAAATAGATACATTTGCAAATTCTTCCTTAACTAAACTATACACCTATAAGGCAGTTCAAGACAATTTTTTATCGAACAATATAAATAGATTTATACCTCAATAACAAGAAAGGCGTCTGCTTTTCGAGATGGGCAACTAAACTCAGTTTGAGAACAACCCCCAAACCCAGTCAGCAGTATTAAAACAAGGGGAATTCAAATGAGGAAAAGAAAAAAAAAATAAGTCAAAAGTTTACCGAGAGTGAAAGTGCGACCTTCACCTTGTGACGTCACACATTCTACGAAGATAACAACAACAACAAAAAAAGTAACAATAATCGGCAAGGAACCGGCTCCCGACTCGTAATCATTCGCAGGTGTAACAACCATTTCCTTCATCGCAGAGGAGCAGCATCACCACACACAGAAGAGTGCAAAGCAGATCTTCATTAAGGATTTTCCTCCCTTTCGATACTAGTTTTATCGCTCGCGGGCGTAATTCATTACAGAAATTTTATGATGCTTCTGCAACAAACAAGCTGCTCGAACCTGGAGGTAATTAGAAACAAATTGGGAATTTTTTTTTCCTTAGCCGTGGAATTTATGAAATAGAGCGCTTCCCCAAGGTATTAATTAAGGCGCGTTCCGGGTGGTAAGGCAGTGACACTTTAAAATTTGCTGTTTAGAAGCGAAGGTGACCTAACCAATAGTTGAGATTTTAAAATATATGTGATCATTGGAACAGGAGTTAAAACGACAAACGTTCATGGACTGTCCGTTGGGGTGATTCCGCTGAGGTGAATTTTGTCTCACCTTCACTGAGGTGAACTATCTTCACTCTATCTTAATTCACCGATAAGGTGAATCCATTAATTCCTAACGCCCCGTTTTAGAGACAGCTAAACCGCTATAGAATTCTATACGATTTCTCGGAAACACTTTTTCTATTCAACAAAAGTAGATTGTAATCCTATGAACAATTGATCAAATTTTTGAATATTTGCAATTATTTAATAATTTTGTCGTTTTGATAGACGTTTTATGATTTTAGAGCCTCGCACATAAATTTCATTTTTAGCCAGATACATTAATGAAATAATGATGAATATATGTATTTTAAAGCTTTACTTTACGGTACTATATTTGCATACAATTCCAAATTGTATTATAGAGTGTTCCTTAATTTATAAATAGCATAACATAACGTTTAAATTTAAGGTGATCACTAACGAAGATGAGTGTAAGATTCAAAATTTTGTAAATTTCGTATTTGTTTAACACTGTGCAGACCATAATAACTTAGGTTCCAGATATTCGGAAGAAATAATGCTTTAATGGGTCACTACTAAACATTTAATTCAGGGCTTCGAATAAAAATTCTTTTCGTTTCGGTTTTCGTTCAACTAAAAAAAATAAGTTTCAGATCCGGTTTTCGTTTTACAAAAAATAACGGTTTTCGGTTCAGTTCAGAATGAATAATTTTATTTTATGTATATTCTTATTTGTACTAAAAGTATAACTTTATCATAAACATAAAATTCTATCAAAATTTAGAATTTTAGATTTTCGGTAATTCCGTACGAGCGTACGATGGCTTTAGTAATATAGAAAATCGTTATATTTATTCCGGCCAGAAATAAAAAGTGGGCACGGTGAAGCATTACAAAAATTGTTACAAGCAAACACATCGTATCGATGTAAAATATAGGGACCAGCCCTATTCCTCTTCTATAATTGCTGTAAGTAAACTTCATTACAGGACAGCAGATTTGCATAAGCGCTGTATACTTCAATGAATAGAATTGTGTAAAAGAAGCCCAACTCATTGAACAAGATTGTAGGAAAGAAATATTTGGAGGTTCAAAAAGAGAAAGAGTAGCGTAAGGGCCAAGGTTAAGCAATAGAAGACAGAAAATTTGGAAAAAGTTCAGGCCATAAAAATGCACATCAGGAGAGGGAAGAGGTTCCATGCAATATTCATGATCCTAACTGGATTGTGCCGCGACATGGAACTTCTGCAGACAAATGTTATCATAGAAATTCAAAATCGTGCGGGGGTAGCTTTAAAGTGCTCTGTTTTGCATAATACATTTTAAAAAGTTTACAGCATATAAGAAACCGTAATTTGCTTCATAAAGAATGAGAAATCAAATACTCACATCTAAGGTAAATGGCTTTAAATAGCAAAGAATCTCAATTTTCATTATTTCTAGGTTAAACAAAACAGCTATAAGATAAAGGGAAAGAAAACATGCATCCCCACTCAAAATGTTCAATAAGTGCTAATAGAAGAAAAAAAAATTATAGTAGGATGCAAGTAATTTTACACAATAGAATTTAACAGGGAAATATAACACTGTATTTTTCTTTGCACCGAAAAGATTGGTCAGGATAACTTTACATGAAGGAAAGAAGGTTACATTCAGGTAAGAGCAAAACAAAATATGGAAAATAAAGTGAAATTTATAAGATGAGGGTTTGCATTTGTTGCTTTCCATTCTCGTTTTCAAGCAATATCCCATCAAGACCTTGATGACGCAGCTTTGGGGAGGTAAGTATGGCTTCTGTTTAGGTCTTAGATCTGAGTATCGCAATGATACAGAGCATTCGCGAAGAACCTTATTAAGAAGATAGAGTTAAATGATTAAAATGTATAAGATGCAGGTTTGTTTATGTTGTTGATTATCATTCTTGTTTCCCAGCGATATCCGATCAAGACCTTGATGACGCAGCTAAATGGCGAGAAGTACGGCTTCTGTTTAGGTCCTCGATCCAAGTAATGCAGCGGTACAGAACATTTATTGGGTTGTTCGGAAAGTAATTTCGTTTTTTCCCGACAGAGGATTTAATTGTATTTTTTTGCACCCAACTTCACATTTAAGCCGTATAATTTTTATATGCTTTGAGAGCTCATATAGCAAGGCTTTTGTGTGAAAAATTCCAATTAATTCTACGCAGTAGTTTTTGGTTGGTGCCCTTTTAAATATGGAGAGCGATAAGCAGCATTTTCAACATATCTTACTCTTTTACTACAGAAAGGGTAAAATGCTGTTCAAGCCAGAAAGAAATTGACCGATGTGTATGGAGAAGGTGTGTTGACAGTACGCCAGTGCCAGAACTGGTTCGCTAAATTTCGATCCGGCAATTTTGATGTCGAAGATGCACCACGTTCGGGAAGGCCGGTTGAAAATGATAAAGATGTTTTTGTCAGCAAAGACCAAAAATTTTATGAGCGTGGAATTCTGCTACTACCAGAAAGATGGCAAAAGGTGTCGGACCAGAACGGCCAATACATAATTTAATAAAGTATTTGTTTATTATACGAAAACTGTCTTTCATTTCCGAACAACCCAATATGATAAAGTTTTTTGAGATGTGGCTCAAATTTTGTTCATTAGTATTTAAATTCTACAAGCCCATGGGTCATTATGTGATGTGATTAGATATCGGGAGATGAAGTGGTAGAAAATAATGCTAAGGAAGCACCAAAAATTTATGAAAACTTGATTTTAAAGCAAGATTAAAAAACTTCATACAAAAAGGTTTATGTTTGTTATTTGTTTTAAGATTCTTTCTTCTACGAGTGAAGAGCAAAAAATAAAATTCCACTTTAAAAACTGATATCAGGGAATCATTTTTCATGAGATCACCATTAATATTTTTAAATTAAGTTACAAGTAACTAAAGTATAATAATTTATTCTTTCATTTTTAACAGTCTTCAGTTTCATGATATATATATTAGCTGATAAAGACCAACAGGTGGGTCATCTAAAAAAGTAGCCATATATAGCATATGAAGTCATAGCTCATGTCTGACCTGCAGGTCATAGGTCCGAAAATACAGGAATAGATCCACGGTTCTCAAACTGCTAAGGGGGCCGCCGCAATAATTAAGAATACTTAACACTAAACATACCATAACCGGTCAAATGACAGGTAATGTATACGTAAAAAATGCGATGGGTAATGAATTAAACATTCTTATTCTTTGTGTTTGTAATATATAAAAATTGACAATATACAATATTTTGTTATTATAAAGTTTAGTGGTTTATTTTCCTCCCGATATCCGTATTTGATACATTCAATCCGGAAACAAATCCGGTTCTACCGGTTTATTTCTACCATAGCGGGTCATTTGACAGACTATGGTAGATTGGTTTGGTTTGGTTTGGAGCACTATGGTCTACTTTTTTGCAACACGAGGGCTAATGAGACCGGGACTTACAGTTTAAAGCTGCTACGAACATCCATGCCCCAGTGGGATTTGAACCGTAGAAATACGGCACCGAAGGCCAGCACCCTAACCAATCGGCCATCGTTCGGCCCGGCTATGGTAGAAATAGGTATGTATTAAGTGTTAGTATGTTTAGTGTGAAAAATAGCACAAATAGTTAATGGTATTATAAACAAACAAGCACTAAGTTTGCATTATTCTTTTCTTCTTTTCCTTCATATTCAAACCTCTTAAGGATAGGATAGCTGGATTGCGAATTATTTTTTTAGCTCGATAAAAGTCCCGCGCTGAAAGAAGTTTGAGAACCACTATTATAAAGGTTTGATTCGAACTCGAAAAATCTCTACAATTTTCACTATCTATAGAAAATGAAATTTTTTAAACATTTTTTTTTTCTCTTTACATGTCGATTTCCCTGTGAACGGACTTTCGAGGTGTTCAAATAAGCTAGTGTGAACAAAATCTGTCTCTACAATCAAATATTCCTGTGCAATTGATTCTACAAGTCAGTACATTAAATTGATCGAGTTTACTTAACATCGAAAAATGACGGGGTAATTATCCCTATCAGGCTATCCAAAACACAAAACAAAAATTCTAAACGAAATTCCTAGGATAAAATTTTGAGTATAAACTACAAACTATTTTTTCTGCATTTAAGTTTTTTCACGTGGCAAGAAATTAAGTAGCATGGTAATCACATTTTTTTTTCCAATTGTTTTGGAGGAATGAGAAAATTGAAGTGTTAATATTCACACGAAGAGATATGGCTGTTGCATTTCCGAGACTGAAAATTTCCACCGCTTCATGGCATTCCAATATTCAGAGTAACATTCGGAAGCGAGCAACGAACAGATCGACTCGGTTCAATGGTTTATTCCGACGGGAAGCTCAGGTTCAAATTCAAACAGATGATAAATTCACACGCTTATTTTGTATGAAATTTATTCATGACGAATCTCCAGAACTTCTTTAACATTAGAGTAAGAGAATAGCTAATTTAAAAACAATGCTAGTAACATAAAAACAATCAGAAGTATTAGAGAAATACTTCACTTAGTATTGTCAATTGGGTACTCTAAAGCAAAAGGTTCCCAACCTTTTTCCGACCACCTTCTCCTTTACAAGAAAAAATTTTTTTGAACTCCTCCTCTTCCATAATAGTTTATACCAAATATTAAAATATCGTTGCATATTACCTATATTATATCTGCCTATTAAGAATCAAATTAGGAATTAATTATAAAACGGCTATCAAATTTAATAAAATTGTTTATTTTTAAACAAAAATAAGCATAAAACCAAAATGAAAAATAATGAGATGGTCGAGGCTGGTGGAGTTAAAACAATTTGTTAATATCGGGTTCCAATTTCTTTAACATCATTATTCTACACATGCAGTATTGTTCCTTTCCTTTAGCTATTGCTTTCAGCTCACGTTCAGCAAAATACGACAAAGGAAGTGCAATTAAAATTTCTGTACTCTAACTCAGGAATAGCCGAACGGCGACCCGTGGAAAAATTCAAGAAATTTATAATTGAAAACATATTGCATTTATTATGGTTAATATATTATTCAATTGATTTTTTTATTGTCAATATTTTATTTATTTTTATCGATATTAAATCTAATAACCGCCCTCTTTGATTAACTTAACGCTTCCCCCCTATTTGATTCTGAAGCTGCTACCGCCCCATGGAAGACCTCAGCGCCCACTGGGGGGGGGGGGCGGTACCACTCCCGTTGGGTTGGGTTTAGTTATGGAGCGCTACGGTCTACTTTTTGCAACAAAAGGGCTAATGAGACCAGGACTTACTGCTTAAAGCCAATTCCGAAAGGTACGAACATCCATGCCATAGTGGAATTCGAACCCACGAACTCCGGTTCCGAAGGCCAGCACCCTACCCATTCGGCTATCTTTCGGCCCACTCCCGTTGGGAATCTATGCTTTAAAATACCGCATAAAATGAATCAGGGCTGAGTACCATGCTTCAAGAAAAAAAAAATTCATCCTAATCAAATTTTATTAAAACAAAAAATTGGTATTTATCTAAAATTAAATAAAAAATAAAAGGGCGTAAAATAAAAATAACCGCAGAATTTTAATACTTGATATTTAGAAAATGAAAAACATTAGTTATTAAATACAAAATCAGGCTAAGCTTTTTTTTTTAAATTCCTTTTTTCTTTCTTCTTTTTTCTTCGGGCATTATCCGATAACAGAAAATATATCATTTTCTAATTTTAATCTTGTTCAAGGATTTTTTCATTTGAATCATTTTCTTCACCCAATTCACACACTCTTTCACTGATTAATTGAATGAATGAATGAATGGATAAAAGATTAATATTCTAGTCAACTATTTTTGTGGGAAATTAAATAAAAATTGTTTTATTGGGAAATTGTTGAATTTTGGAACACATTTTAATTGGTCAATTGGTTAGTTTGACAATTAAAACAGTACGAACATGTTCCCGATGTTTATTAGATACATGAATATTAGTATTTAACCCCTTAATGCAGTTTTTTTTTAAAAGGACGGCCAAAAAAAATCAATATTTTTACTGTAAAAAATACAAGGAAGTGATAAGTCGTAAGTGATAAGAAAAAAAATTATATTTTATACTTGAATAAGTAAGTGTTATAGCTTACAATTCCATGTAAATGATATAAATATCAATAAAACGATTGTTTTTTTTCTTGCTTTCACATTGTTATATTCAATTCTCGATTGCATTTGAGTGTGAAAAATTATAGCAACATAAAGTACAACGCCGCTCGAATTATCTCGAGTGTGCACAGTTTGGCCAGTTTAGAGCGCTCGAGTTAACTCGAGCGTGCACGTTAAGGGGTTAAAGGTCAAAAATTAAGTCACAATTATTGGTGATTTAACTTCATTTTTGATAAATCCCCGATTAGGCTTTCAAATCTCATTAAATGATTGGTTGGTTTTGTGCATTTTCAAGCTTTCAGGATAGTGTTGCGTAATATTCGAGACGCGACGTTGTACTGAATTTGTATTATTGGTTTACACTCATTACATATTTTGGCAACAGAAGATGTTGGTATTCACTATATAAAGACTTATTTTCAATCGATGTGTGTGAGTGAAGTGTTGAAGGACCTTGCCATGAGTGGTCTCTGCTTATATTATTGTTCTTTGAAATAGTTTATTTTACTTTAACGAATTTCTCCCCTGCATCCATCGACGAAGTTATTGATAACGACAATAATTTGGAATCATCCTTTTTCAATTACCCACACAGTTTTTCAGGATTATTCAATGTTAAGTTTTTTTTCCTGTTTGCAGATCTTTTTAAAACTTCACTTTCTGCTTCACACGTCCGTTCTTCATCTATTCTGATATGAGACTCCTCATCAAGAGGCTGAGAATCCGTTCGAATGCACTCCATAACACCAGCAACCACATTCAAGGAGTCGCAGCCTAATTGATGAAGTTCAACAACGTCTCCTACAATTCTAGTCATTGGAGCATAAAGCAGGAAAAATCATTAACGCCATATATTGGCGCAAAACCTTTTCAAACCGTGTAACAGTGAATCAATCAGAAGTAACTGAAACTTTATTTTTCTAATTAATAACCATACTACATTGGGATCAGCACTGAATGAAACCGTACTTAGCCGAGTATTCTAGTATATTCGAGTATAATACCACAATATACATGCGCAGCCTAATTCTTACAAAAATTAAAAAAATACACAATTTCTCCAATTTTATGGATCAAAAAATCTTTAAAAGCTAAATCAACATAGACAATAGGATGATTAGTTAAAAATTTCCACGTAAGATAAAAAAAACCATAGTAATAGGTATATGAATAAAATTTACTAATTACATAAAAAAAAATTGTAAACAGATGTAAAGCTTGAATAAAGTTAGCAACTGTAGAATACTATATTATCAAACTGGCAGAAAAGTACCATTTACAATCAAGTAAATGAGAGGGAACATTTGAATTTAATTAAAGTTCAGTATAATTACTACCGCATAATTGAAAAGTACATCATTCTAACCAATCAACTATTTCAAATTTCAAATTACTTTTGTGTTTTTAAAGCGCCAAATTTTGAAAAAAAAAAAAAAAAATTTTTAAAGTACATTTCCCAAATCTTCTTTTAACTGTGTCCTGTAAAGATTTCTTAATAGATTGTTTTATGTACAACTTGTTTCAAGACAATAAAAAAATGTAACCTGTCTTAATGCAATAATTTTCCTGCAATCTTCAGAACCATTTTATTTTCATCTCAGAGCTTCCTACGAAGATGGTATTGAGATATAAGGGATACACAAGCATTCAAGCGGGGTAGCGAAAGGCAGTTAATTAGAACCAGTTTCCTTATATTTTTGTAACTTGCATCTAAACCTGTTTTAAGAACATTCTTCCCCCAATCAAATTACTTGTGAAACAAGTATAAAGTAATATAAAATGTAATATGTGCTACATTGTTATAAAATTTTTAAGCTCCAATTAAATAACTAGAGAAAAAAAAGTAAAATTCTGTTAGTCTCTTGTGCGATTACATACTAATCAATCACAATTGACTTTTAGAAAATATTTTACTAACAAGTTTTTCTAAAATCATTTGAGCTTTTAAAGAACAAGATTTCCCATTTATTGAAAATGACAAACATAAGAGAAAAAAAATAAAGTACAATTCTTCATTTTTATTCATATTAATCTTCTGTTTTTAAAAGATCCTGAAAACTTTCAATTCATGTTTTCTTCAAGTAATAAAGCTATACAGATTTTATTTTGACAAAAACTGTTGCAGTCATTATCTCACTTTCAAAGGGGCATAAAGGACGTTTTCGAATTTTTATTAAAAAAGTAGTAAAAAAAGTTAAATTTTTGGTTTGTTTTGGTTTGGTTTGAAGCACTACGGTCTACTGCTTTGCTACACGAAGGCTAATGAGACCGAGACCTACTGTTTAAAGATGATTCCAAACGGCTACGAACATCCATGCCATCAGCGTTATTTGAACCCGCGAACTCTGATACCAAAGATCAGCAATCTACCATTCAACCATCAATCGGTAATTTTTAGCTTTGAATAGGAACACTCTGTAGGCACTCAGTACAAAGCAAATTTTCTAATTTATATTTTTAAAAAATAAAAAAAATCTGTAAAAAGAATTTTTAATGATGAACTTGGGATGAACAGATAAATTCATAATGGAGTACTAATAACAGAAAATATGTCCTTGGTAAAAAAAAAAAAAAAAAAAAAAAAGAAATTCATTTCTGTCAAAAAAAAATTCTTTATATCGACATATAATTAAAAAGCCAAATTTGCTTTTAAAAACTTTATTTTCAAAAAATAAATTATTTTATTTCATTTTAAATATAAGATCGAAAAAAATCTTTAAAACTAAATACAATGCAGCAACATACCTATTTCAAAATTCGAATATTTAAGCTAAAGATGAAATATAAGTTAAAGCATAATATATTTAAAATCCCATCTCTAATTCGGATTTAATCCTAGGCTTAGGAATTGTTCCCGAGGAATCCTTTTCAAACTGGCTAATAACAATTTTTTAAATTACGGCTTTTTGGTTAATTAACGCTTTGTATCTCAAAAACACCGAATTATATTGAGCCGATTAACACCTTAACAGTTTCATTTTTTTCATGAATTCGATCCAAAAAAAAATGTCACATTTTTTATTGCATTGTTCATTTTACATTTGTAAGCTGGATAAGGTTATTAAAAGCAATATTTCTAATTATTTTACAGGAAACAAAATAATGTTTTTCCAAGAAGTTGTCTTTTCTCTCTCATTTACGCCACACAGGAAAGTTATATTTACAGTTGTGCATATAAAGAATACAAATATTTTCGATTACAATACAATTATTTTCGAATGCAAATAAGTACATTTGCTTAACCTGTTTTTTTTCAAAGATCAGATTTAGTGCAATAAATCTTGAAATAGGGCAAGAGGCATTCTATAACGTCACAGTGCGGACAAAAATATCTAGTCTCTTTTCTAATTATTTTGCCGCTGTCATTTTTCTTCAGTGAACACACAGAGCACTGGTTTGCAGGTCTTAGTTTTTTTGTCTGTAGGGAAAATTATGAACTTTTGGTCAGTCTCCCAAAAACTCAAAGATAAAAACTCGCGGAATAATGCAAAACCTATCGGAAAGCCTACGCTATTAAACCAAACAGAATACATCTCGAAAACTAACGTCTTGTGGACATCTATACGACTAATTTTACATTCAAAATACAAAAGATGCAGCCAAAACAATGAGATCTACAAAGAAATCAGATTGTCCGTACGACGTACGGGCAAATCATTAAAGTCACGATGACCATGCCCGTACGGTGTACGTGGAAAACAGGCAAGGGGTTAAGAAACAGTTACGAACATGCATGCCATCCACGGATTTGATCACACAATTTGATTACAGTGACGAAGAATTGCGCGCTCTTCATTGGGTTATCTTTCCGCGAATCCATAAATGAAACTTTGAAATTAAAGTATCGCCATTTGACAATGATTCTACGAACAGTGTTAAATGCAGTGTTGCAGGGCAGTAGCAATCAACAAAACAGTCTTTTAAAGCTTAATGTAAAAATGATATTTTTGTGTTTCAGAAAATATGCAATACGGTGGTACAAAGAGATAAGATTATTTTTTAATGTTGTAAAACCTTCAAGGTTAACCGAAAAATCAAATGAAAAATTTTAAAAGATATTTTTCAAATGACTTTACTGAAACATTTTAAAAATGATAAAGCCTCGATTTCCCTCATTGCAATGAATCCAATCCAATATTTAAAAATGAAGGTAGTTGGCCTCAATCCTCCAGGAGAGCTTCAAAATTTTGAGTAAAGGTATTTTTCAGAAAAAAAGTTAGGGTATTAAAACTATGAATTTTCTTAACAGTTTACAGAACTTACACTGATAACAGGCAAAACTGAATATAAATCGTGATTCTTTAAGCCAAAATCTTCAATTTTAACTTCATTCGGTACAGAATTCTCAAATTTACAGGAAAATGTTATTTGGAAAACACTCATTTAGGAAATGGTATTTAGAGAAAGCAATCGCAAATAAAATTACAGACCAGGCAGCACTGTTGGACATAAAAAGTGGCTTAAAAAGCCGAAGTGGTGACAGTTACGAACATATTTAGCATATACGATAAAGTTCTAAAAGCTATTTGTAGACAAATATTTGGGCCAAACTTACATTTTTAATATACTGTATCTTCAAGGATAAATCACACATTAAGAAGTCTTGTCTAAATAGGTTATTTAGATAATTATGCTTGTAGTACTCCAGAACGAAAACAAGGACTTAAAAATATGGTCAGAAGAAATTTCTATATATAAAGCGTAAACATCATGCTCAGGGGAAAGAAAAATCCCACAACCTTCGAATAGCTTAGAAAAGCTCCTAAGGGCTACATTCTTTCTCGGCTAACCACAAACGTTTCATCGTGATTGTTGCAAACTGTTCAAACCTGCTTTTTCGATCATAAATGCCAAAATTACTCCTCACCGCCGAAAATATTACACCCGGAACGGCATGTAGAAAAAGACGTTTCGACAAGATGACATCGAAATAAATTTTCCTCGGCATAAATATGTACACTAAATGTGTTCCATCCAAACTTATTGAGGTTTAGCCCTGAGGTGTCGTGGGCTGACCTTGATCGTTGTCTCCATTTTCACGATTGCTCCAGATCCTAAACACTCAGCCGTCCACCCGATGACTATCTATCCCGTCCTTCTGGAGCGAAATGCAACTCTTCTCTGCCGCAGTCACTCAAGCACATAAACGAGAGAAAAGCCAAACAATGGAGATTTTCTCCGTATCTGACCTGAGCAGCATTATTCAGAAGAATCGAATGGGCCCCTCGGGGATACTTAAGTCCTTTCCTCCAGTTAAATCCCACTAACCCTCTTTTCGGTGAGGGAGAGATTGCCCGGCGAACTTTAATTAATTGTGATTGAGAGATCGGACGTAGGTGGCATCTCGAACCGGTGCCGCAAATCTCTGGGATCAGAGTGGTACGGGGCGCTTGGCGGAAAGAAAACATTCTCGGTCGGTAAACAAATCCGTTTATCTTACACGTTTTTTTCCTTCACTGTAGTTGGGAGGTTTTTTAAGAGGTATGAGGATTAAAACAAGAAATCCAAATAGCTTAGAAGTTCACTACCGGGAACAGAAAATAACAGAAGAGGTCGATCTCAAGCTGAAACCTTATCATCCTGAGAATAAATTTTTCTAATAAAATTTATGGTTGTACTTTTTATTGCCAAACTAAAGAAAAATCATGTTGAAAAATAATATATTAAAGGAAAGTCGATATGAAAACAAACTTCTGAAAATAATTTTTTTTAAAGTATTAATGGAATTTATAGTGAAATAAAAACCTTAAAAATTAGAATTTGGTAAAAAAAAATGATAAATTAAAAATTTTAAAAATATTTATTCGAAAAATAGTTTTACTACTACAGAGAACGGACTTGAAGTCCTATAACTACTTAAAAAACTGTATTAGTTTAACTCCATTAGCTAAAAAGAGTGAATACAAATCTTTCAAATAAATTAAAAGAAGTATTTCTTAGAGTAATATGCTTCTAACAATGTTGTTTTTACATGCTCCAGCTTTTGTTATTTAAAAATGAAAGTTATAGGTTTTAAGAATGCAATAACTCAATGCGTGGTTACCAAAGTTGATACTACGGAAGGCGTATAAGAAAATACAATATTTCTATCTATTATATAAAATAAATTTAACACCATTTGTCGACAATCGGAGCTGTATGCATCTATAGGCAGAAAAAAAATTCTCTGATCTGAAACTGAACCCGGGCTGCTGGCGTGAAACCCAGAATGTACCAAACACGGATAATGTTTAGAAAATCAATGAGTATTAAAATGAATGAATTAAGTTACACATAATGATGCAATACTATAAATTTATCCATCCATTGTCATCAAAATTCATCAGCAAACAACTCACTTACCCGTGTTTTTTTTTTTTTTTTTTTTTGGGGGGGGGGATCCAAAGTCTTAGTCCAAAGTACAGTGAACTTTGAAATTCATTTGAAAAAAGTCATTACACACACAAAGTACATGCAGAAATAAACCAGGTAAGTCTTATACATTCATACATAGTTTTGCATGCGTGCATAAATACGTCATAAAACTGATCAGTAACGTTGTACGCAATTTCATTATACCTCGAAGAAAAATATGCATGCAACCACATCGTGTCTTTCAATTTATGCTAAGTTTGTACCAGGTTTTATATTTTACTCGACAATACTGTAGGGTATTGAATTTCTATTCCAGTATTTACCATACAAATTTAAAGTACAGTACTTTTATGTTTTAATGAGCGACGGTTTTGCTCACAACAGTTTATGAGACCGAGATCTACTTCTTAGAGAAGATTCTGAAAGGTTACGAAGATCCATGCCAGCAGCGGAATTCGAACCCACGAACTTTGGTACCGAAGAGCCATACTGCCATAGTTCAGCGAAGGTATTTTTATGAAAAAGTAGGAAAATAAAAATATTGAAAAAGGAATTATGACATAACCTCTTTCTTTCACAATATTACATAACTTTTGTGACAATAGAATTCGAAAACAGTACGGCCTAATCAGAAATTTAGAAACTACCGTTTTATAGTAGCAAATTAACTTTTCTAGCATGTTCAAATCTACATCTATATTTATAGCCATGACTATATGCACTGAAACCAATACTAAATTTGTCAAGTTCTTTTGACAATTTCTATTGCGATGAAATCTTTTTGATCATAGTTGAAAATGATCTTTCAACACTAGCTGTGAAATCTATAGAGATATGCACAAATTAAAAAAAAAAATCTTGTAATGCATATACTGACAAAACAAATGCATATAAGGCATAGCCTATCGGGGAGGGTTCAGACTCCCCCCCCCTCAGATCTGCCCTCATAAAAACACGCAAAAAAAATTACAGCTTAATCGGTAAGCCAGCAAAAAGTGATTACGCGATTTAAAAAGACATACAGAGCGAGTGAAATAAAAGAGAGTTAAAAAAAAGTAATTAGCTAACATTTGAGAAAATTAAGAAACTGCTGAAAGGGTTCAAATTTAACAAACCAGTTTATTTTAATTTTGTCTTCCTGAAAAATTAACAAATAAAATATTTAAAAAAACAATCAGCTCATTTCCTCACAAAATACTTATATACTCGAAACTAAACTTGAGATAATTCCATGAATGGGGCGGCGGGGAAATTCTCCATAAAATTAAACGGCTGCGAAGGGGAAGAAAAAATCTTCCATTTATGGAAAAAGTTTAATTCATTCCAGCTCCAAGAGGCATCGTTACCAAAGACAATGCTAATTTATGAACTTATTAGAGAAATGCTATCAAATATTTGCCAGCATCCTCGGAAGGCTGGTCGGCTTCCATCTCCAATTAAAATTACAATAAAACCAAGAAACGCCCCTCCTTTCAGTGCCCATTTTCAGAAACCAAGATAATCGATTAAACGCGTGCGTGAACGGAGGGGGAAGGAGGGAGGCATACAAGAATTGTTTGGCTTCTCTGCAAAGTCCAGAGTGAAGGAGGGGGAAAGGGCTAAATATAGTGGTCGAGCGATAAAAGAAGCATAAAGAGTAATGGAGCGGAGAAAAGTACCCCATATTTAGCTTGCTGAATGTTAAAAGCTGGCACGCCGCTGATTTTAATTACATCTGTGCCGAAATTTTGTCTTTCATTTGGTTCAGGTTCCATGTTATAGACGTAGTAATAAGATTTTAGCATAAACATGGATTATATTAGAAGGGGGGGAAAAAAGTCAGTTTAGTCCATACCACGAGAAAAAACGTTTAATATTTCTTATTTTAGGGGAGAAAAAATTATTAATATTCAAAACCGATATTGAATTGGTAACTTTAGTTTGTTATGAAGCCTAAATTACGAGTCGTAACAAAGAAAAATGTCCTTCGAGACACTGAAAATTGTTCGGAAGATAAATGAATGTGTATTATAAATGTCACGATTTTAAATAACAACACTATCCCTTTCACATTGCCTTGGATAATTTTTCATGATTTAAGGAAATGTTAATGAAATTGAAAAATCGACGAAAATTCCGATGCCTGACAGTTTATTTAACTTTATCAAAGCTGACGTTATATAATTAACCGTCTAACCGCGGGTGAAGAAAAAAATGCGGTCAGAGTTTCTTACACAATCTTGCAGAAATTACTGTGTTGCACTTTATATACTATGGGAACTACTTTGTACAGGCATTAAAAGTACCCGCGGTTCGAGGTGTTGATAAAAGTAGTATTGCCAGTAGATGGCGCTTTCCTCTTCATCTCGAGATAATGCATATTTTCCATATATTCCTTTCAGTTGTTGCAGACGGTCTGAAAGTAAGGCCTAGATAATTATGCGTTCAGGAAGACGTGTCTACTCATAATGAGCAAATACACCCATGTATAAATTAATGTGTTGCGAGCGTTTTTATTTTGTTGATAGATTTTAATCCTATTTTATTTTTCTTTATTGATTTATCCCCCCCCCTTTTTTAATAGTGTTAAAATATATCGAATTCCTATTTAAAAGCGCGGTATAATAAAAATTGTATCAAACCAACTACTTAAATAGAAGTTTAGTTGGAATACAAAATTATATTTAATTTCAATGCCAAATTTTGGCAATCAATGTGAAAATGCTTTTATGTCTCGCACTGCGGTTTTTTTAATGAAAAAAATCATGAGAACTGAATGCGAAAATAACATTTAAAAAAGAGAGGGGGAATATGTTATTTTCCGTTATTTTAGTGCAAGGGTAAATCGCCAAATATTGCCAAATATCGAATTTTTGTACATAATAATTTATTTGAAATTAAAATATCTCTTAAAAGAGTTTACAACAGATGACGTGTTGTATTGTTAAGTACAGTTAACATTTAAATAACGTTTGTATAGTTATGCATATACAGACAAAAGTATAAGCATGAAACGGCTAATGTATGACAAAACTAAAATCAATATACACCGACGTGTTTACACTTTCGCCAAGATCCAAAACCTAACAGTGAGATATAATATTCGGAGTTCGCCCTAAAACTGATAACTTTGGAGTCACAAAAAACTTCATACCCAAATTTTGCATGAAATAACTTCAATTTAATAAAAATAGTGTTAAATCAAACTGCTTAAACGGGAGTTTAGTTATCATTCCAAATTCTACGTAATTATCACAAAATTTAGATAATCTAAATCTAGAAATATCTTAAAGGTATCTTCGGAAATTGAAAAGAATAATTTGACTACAGAGTAAAGGTAAAGTGAATACGATATGCATTGCAAAACAAAATTACTATAATATTTTACGACTAATAGTAGGCAAATATATGTATTCAAACAGATTTTACAAACAATAAGTAACACAACTGACCTGGTTAAAATTTCTCAAGTGCCCAAGATCTTCAAGATTCGATTCGATAATAAAACACAAGGCAGATAAAATATATAGATTGAAACTAAAAACTTACAGCGACGTCAAGTTATTTGACGTTAAGTTTTGCATACAATTTTTCTCCCAGAGACAATATATATTTAGAAACTATTTGGATATTTTAGAAAAATCAAAGAAAATAGTATCAGTGCAATTTTTTCAATGTCCGGATTTGGAGAAAACATTGCGGTTTATTGCGACTTCGTTTTGCTAGTAAAATGAATAATCTACAGTGACATGTCTTGAGTGGTAGGATATCGAAAATTTGGAAACTAAATTGATAGAATTTCAAGAAAATCTTATATAAGTGAACAAATTTGTCAAATTAAGTCCACGTCAGAAGAAGTGAAGTTCCAAATATTACATCCAAAAGTCAGAAAATATAATCCTTGAAAATTGGAATAATCGTTTACAAAAAATTTTTGGGCATGAAAAAATGAGAAACAGCAATATTTACAATGTTTGGGTCCTCACACGCTTGTGAACAGGTATTTTCATCAATGAACTTTATTAAATCTTTTTTAAGTAATCACCTTGGTTCAGATTAAGTGAATCTTGCGTGTTATGAAAGACAAATGTTATGAAAAGATTATTAATGACATACCTAAAAAGTTTCAGCAGTGGTACCTGTAATTTTTGAATGAAATATTGTATTTGTTTATAATATTGAATGAATGTACATTGAAAAATAAAAATAAGTGAAATGTCTTAAAGACACCAAATTTTTTAATGAAAAAATAAAGGTAATATATTTTGAATCATATTGATAAATTTAATATTTTATACTATATAACATTTAAAAATCTACGGTTAATTAACTTTATTTTGTTTTCACTTACAATAAAGGGAGTCCACATTTAGGACATTTTACCTTAATATTACACTAAAATATTTTAAACATAATAAATATTATAATATACTAGTATATAGCCCGTCATATGACAGGATCAGTAAAAATTTTAACTTTCCAGAATTGTAAAGTACCCTATGAGGCAGGTAAAAAAAATGGTTTTTTTTTGGCTGAGAATTATCTTGCAACAAAAAATAATCGATGATTAAATTTGAAATTATCACACATGTACCTAATCTATTATTTAAGTCAAATATAAAAGAAAATTATTTACGTTATATCTAAGTTCAGTGATAAAACGTATGAAAATAATGCAGACGATATTTAAATAATTTAAAATAAAAAATGATTAAATGAAATGGTTAAAGGAATGACGTCATAATGCTAGAAAAAATGTTATTTGTTACCTATTTATTATGTGAGTAATTGATAAATTTAATCGCCTGCTCTTAACCGAGAAAAACAGGGCTTGAAATAATGGCATTAAACGCTCAAAAAAGGGATTTCGAACGTTTAAAAGTCAGTATTTTTCGCTGTGATATGAAGTATAGTTATACCAACTTATTTTAAAATAGGATACATAATTTAGGAGAAGATAAACTTTACTCGTTTTGAATTTTGATAACCCTAACTAACTAACTAAATAAATAAAAAATAAATAAAATAAAATAAAACAACATGGATGTCTCTATCCATTCCAGGTCGAACCGCTTCATAATTTCGAGGACAGACGGACAGATAACTTAGGCTTTTATTATATAGGAGATAATACAAAAGTTGGAAATCAAAGTAGGGGATTTAAGATTATTTGTAAAAGAAATATTACAAGCGGCACACTGAATGCCTGAAAATAATAAACCGTAATTTAACTGGTAAACTAATCGAGAAAGGTTCGTCATCCTTGGTCCAAATAAAATAAAAGTGTGTAAAAATCAAACAACATGCACTAGTTTTTTAAAGCGATCCCTTTACCGACGGGAATCGTTTTATTTCCCATCTATCAGACTTAAGGCGCATTCTTCGACAAACAAAAAATTTTTCTTCTTCGGCTTGATCCCCAATTTATCGATACGTGATGATCGGAAGAAACGTGGGAGCCCCAGCCTTTGTCTATTTTCGTCCGGAGGAAAACAAAAATACAGCTCCCTCTCTGTCCTGATGGGGATATTCAGAGCACAGAAAAGTAATGCTTATTTCGATGAACCTTCCCTTTCAAAGAAAGAACATTTTTGCCCGGTCGTTCCCTATCTTCGACGTAATAACATTTTTATTCGCCTGATTAGGATATTTTCTCGAAGTGCTGGCCGGAATGGGCAATGTGGTCAAAAGCACAAGCCCTAGAATTCAAAATAAAGGAGCAGAAATTATATGCTGAAAAGGGGAAAGGAATGCTTTGTGTATTCAAACGAGCAATGGAAATTACGTGAATATTTTTGTAAAATACTGCACGTTTAGTTTTTGTACAGTTCAACTAAAGTTAACCAAGAATAATTTATCAGAAATAACATTTAATGTTTAACTTCCAATTGAATTTTAAGGCACAAAAGAGAGAATAGTACTTTGCAGTTGATAAACTTAACCCATTTCACGTGGCCGTGTGTTCCAGGTTTGGTTTAGTGCGCTATGGTCTACTTTTTGAAACACGAGGGCTAATGAGACCGGGACCTACGGTATAAACCCGATTCTGAACGACTACAAACATCCATGCCCCAATGGGATTTGAACCCACGAACTCGTACCGACGATCAGCCCCCTAACCAATTGGTCATCGGTCGGCGTGCGTCCCAGAGGTAGTACTAACTAGAAATCAATTTTCAGGGATAATTTCAGGATATAATTTGGAAATCTACTATACCATAAGTTAGTTGATATTTTCATCATAGAAGCACCGTGTAGGCGGCAACATTCCTCTCTATAATTGGACAACACAATGAAAACCAAGCCGTACACAGGATTTGATTTGGTTTGGTTTTGGTTTGGAGCGCTACGGTCTGCTTTTTGCAACACGAGGGATAATGAGACCGGGACCTACTGCTTAAAGCCGATTCCGAACATCAATGCCATAGTGGGATTCGAACCCAAGAACTCGGATATCGAAGACCAGCAACCTAACGAATCGACCGTCGTTCGGCACACAGGATTTGAATCTACACTCTCCAGCATGGTATGCAAATGGTTCAACCCCTATGGTGACCGCATAGCAATTTGGAAATATATATTACCTCTATTGCAATTTTACATAAACGTATTCAAATTTGTTTGAAGAAAACTAAACTACATTTAGCAGTTTAAAAAAAAAAGAGTAAAAATTAAAAGAATTTTGAAATAACCAATTTTTTAACAGGAATACTAAACCCTAATGTGCAAATAAATAAATTCTTAGAAAATAACGTAAACAATAGTTTAGTTTAAAAAACTGATAAAAAAATTACTAACTGAAAGATTAAATTATTTTGCATACCATTCCCGATAAGTACATCATTTTACAATATACAATGTATTTTTAAAAATCTTGTTAAAGTCTTAAGAAAAATAATATAAACAGAGCGACAAAAAAAAAAAGTTACATATTTTTAATACTACGGTTTTACTACCTTAAAAGAGTAGCGGCTAGTCTTCGCGAAGCATGCTACAAAAATAAAACACGGAAAATCCGTCGAAATGGGTGAAAATCAGTGGAATTTCATGATTTCAGAACAGGTACTACCCTTGCTGTCCGTACATCTTGTATAAATTATCTCCATCTCGAAATATGAATAATATTAAAGTTTTGTAAGAATATAAAGCTATTTTTGTTAACGAGAATCTGTATTGAGATACAGCTATAGATCAGCACATTCTAAATTGTCCTCCAGGGTAATCCTTTTTTAAATAATAGTAAGTTGTTACCTTAATATTTTGTTTAAAACTTTCTGTGAAATACTAAGAAAATTTAGTGGTAGCGGAAACTTTGCACTAAACGAAAAAAAATAAATATGAGTGTAATATTATAGTATATATTTTGTATGAATTTTACTTCCGTCTCTTAAGTCAAGAAATACTTTTCGTGGTAATGAGATTTTAACATCCTACCAATAACTTCCTCTTCACTATAATTGTAACCTGACAAAGAATCCCCACTAATAAAGCTAATTAGTAAAATATAACTCATGTTCTGTAAACCGAGAATGTAAACTTAAAAAGTATCTGTAGAAACTACCGAAAACAGCACGGATAAATTGTTGATTTGGCAGATTGGAAACGCTACAATGAATTGTTACTTAAGAGACCCTAATAAATCAGAATTCACTGCTTAAAAGGCTGTGAAGAATTATAAAAACTAATTTATTAATCAACTGGCTTGAAAATTTAATGTTTTTAGTAATATATTTATGCAAAGTGGCTACAATTTCAAGAGAAAATTTCATAATTTATAAGCAATTTCAAAAGTAGCTCTAGTGAAAATGTCGCTTGCGCATCCCTTTTACAAATAATATAGTCATTTTATATTTATAGATTACATGTCAGATTTTAGAATAAAACCTTATTGTTATTGTAAATTTTCATGGGAAATATCAGAAAAAAATAATCTGAAATATTTCTCCCGTATAAAATATAATAGTTCTTTATACTATATAATCCTGTATTATTATATAATCCCGTATAATAGTTCTTTTAAGATCTGAATATGCAAATTTTCACAATTCGAAATATACTTACTTTAACTAACTTTTATTTTAAACTGTTAATAATCTATAAATTTCAAAGGTATAAGAAAGAAACACTCTTGAGTATTCAAAACATACATAAAAATAGAAAATGTTTATTCTAAAAAATGTTTAAAGTAATTATTGGTAACAACTGAATTTTCTATTGTAGTCATAATTGTATTTATTATAATCTCATAATAATCTACCCTTTTAGCGCTTATAATCTGGTGCGATAGAAATATCAAATTTTCACCTAAAAGTTTACTAAACCTTTTAAAAGTTTACTAAGTCGATTTTGTTCAGCTACAAATGCCTATACTAACAGTGAAAATAGAACTTATGTAGTGCAATTCCGTACGTTAGATGAATAATTATCGAACCATCGCCCAGTTTATTAACACCTAACATTTTTGTAGTCTAGATCTTTTTTCTATAAAAACCATCTTAAGAAAAGAGGTATCAAAAGAAAGAAAATTTCCCGGATTAGTGACAAATAACACTTTTAATCCATATATACTAACGGTTATTTAAAAAATATCAAAATTTCTATAAATAATCAAACCGTTCTTATTATCATTTCTTCTTTACTACATATGCGTCGAAAGTATGAGGTTAAAAGCATTCCACCCACATCGACGCCTTACGTTCAATTCCAGGCCAGAATGTTTTTGTTTGCGATGTTTTGCTATTGATTTTTATTATGTTTATAATAAAAATGTTTAATAAATATGTTAATATAATAAATATGTTTATAATAAAGAACACAATTCATACTATGATGATTACCTACATTTTAAGATAAAATTGATTATACATTTATATAATGTTATTTATTTATAAGCTGATAATCTATAAAGTTAAAACATACAATTTATTAAATTTCAAAATTTTAACTCTCCTTAAACTGTTTTTTTTATTATTTTAACCCTTACATGAACAGTTGTTAAAAGTAAACGTCATATATTTATTGTTTCCGTAGTATATTTCTATTCTTTAGAATTTGGTAGTCTACTATTAGAGCAACCTTAATAAATTATGCATATTTCCCAATCTCTCTCTATATATTTTTAGTGAAAAATATTTTTATCTAAATATTTTTCGATTTCCTTGATTTTTCTGAATAGTATTGGATTTTTATTTTACATTCTATTTCTAAATTTAAAGTTAAGTTTAAATAATATTTTATACAATACGTTTCACAAACATGTTCCTCCTACCACGCAAATATGAGAGTACGGTTACATGCAATACTTCTTGCCAAAGAAAGCTTTTATTTAGACTATTTTTTTAAAGGTATACCAATAAAAATGACTCAAATGAGAATACACAGATATAAGCCAAGACAATTTACAACAGAACCGACTTTTAGAGACACTGTTAACACTGCAACATAAATTTTACATCTTTTCAATTCTGAGAAACATAATATTGGCTATTATAAGAGATTATTTTATAATTAAGTTACGGTGAGATGTCAGATATGTCAAAAGGAACATCAGCCTGGGAGAAAATGTTAGCGAAGAGATTTATTTCATCAGCTGCGAGCCTTGTCACGTAAAAAAAAAAAAAATTCGTTTAATTCCCCGAGCTGAATTTTCAGTCAGGGAAAACAAGAAGTCGTTCCTTAAAAATAAAAAACAGAAGCGAGTTATATATAAAATTAATGTGATTAAGAAATGTCATAGAAATGTTTAATTTCACGCTCGAGCAGAAGCTATACCTGTCAGACAGGTATGGATCTAAAACAGTGCGCTTAGGATGAACACGGAGTCTTTCTTGCTCTAAATACTACAAGTGTATCGCCTGAAAAAATATTTCTGCACTCAATTTTAAATGAATATGCGCGAGAAACTAAAGATGGAACAGAATGGAGTGATCTTAAAATAAACCAAACGTAGCTGTATTTTATTCGTTATTTTTAATCATAGTTGTAGAGGTAAGATTGAAAAAATGATCGCAGGTGCAGTAAAAAATGTCCCAATTTGTGAAATTACCAGGAAAATGCCACAGATTTTTTCATCCTAATTAAGAATTCTTCCAAAGACAACCATAAATTATAAAAGATATAAAACCCCGAATTACTAAGGAGTGCAGTAAAAGTTATAAAAATAAATTGCTCTTTATTGTTTGAACACTAAACATACCAACACTTAATACATAACTATTTATTTTATTTATTTATTTGACTTAAAATAGAAATAAAAGAAATAGGTATGTATTAACTCATTGCCCATCACATTTTTTACATGTACATTACCGTTCGTTTGCCCGGTTATGGTATGTTCAGAGTTAATAACCTTAATCAGAAACAAGAGTGATTCTTCTAGAAAAGAATATATATATGTGTATATATATATGTATGTATATATATATGTATGTATGTATGTATATATATATATGTATATATGTATATATATATATATATATGTATATATATATATATATATGTATATATATATATATATATATGTATATATATATATATATATGTTATATATATATATATATGTATATATATATATATATATGTATATATATATATATATATGTATATATATATATGTATATATATATATATATATATGTATATATATATATATATATATATATATATATAGATATATATATATATATATATATATATAATATATATATATATATATATATTATATATATATATATATATATATATATTTAAATATGATTGGGTAACTAAGAATTCACATATAAATCTTTCTACTAAGTGGTTTTACACTCTTTTGATGTAACCTTCCTCAACTAATATCATCACAATGAAAAATAAAAAGAACAATGAAACCTTGATCTATCGATCCTGCATTAATTGTTAGATTCATACTGATCTTGAATTCATTCCCACAGTTATTTTTCTCGCTTTACAGCCGAAAACTTTTAGACCCGTTGCTTTGTCTGCAGTATTGGTTGGTTGTGAAGCGCTACGGTCTACTTTTTGCAACACGAGGGCTAATGAGACCGGGATCTACTGCTTAAAGCCGATTCCGAACGGCTACGAACATCCATGCCATAGTGGGATTCGAACCCACGAACTCCGGTTCCGAAGGCCAGCACCCTAACCATTCTGCTTTGTCTCCAGGAAGTATTGTTGTCAAATTTATGAAAATTGAGGTAACTTTATTTTTGGTATGTGTGTGTGTTAGCTAATAAAAATATTTCTGATTTAGCAGAGACTTTCCTAGAATATCAGAAGGTGAGTAACCCAACAACTAATGAGGCGTAACGATCGAGGATTTGTGCACAGACCAGAGGTGAGGTTGTGAAGAAAGTTGCGGACAGAAGCGAACTCATCAGTACTAAATATTTTGAAGCAGACGAAGCTTTGTAAAACTCAAAATCATTTATCGTGGGAACGTATTTACCGAGCAGATAATGTACTTAGTCCTTATACACATACACAATGGCATCCCTTCGTATCATGAGTTTATACCGAAAATAAAATGGAGGTAAAAATAAGTTTTTAAGCATTTGGACAAAAAATAAGCTACTGGTAAGTTGCTTTTATGAAAATTAAGCAGTTTTAAGTTCTTTAAAAATCGGAAAATGGAAATAATGTAATTTTAAGGACCAGACGCACCCTGAGAAAGGAAAGAAAGATGTGTCTAATTTTGCAAGTTCACTTAATTCCAGAGAAATCCTTTCAAACGTATGCATCGACAAGATCGAAAATACAACCCACAAACTAACCCCGTTTCTTCACGCAGCAGTAATTATTAAGAATCGGCAGCACACACCACTTCAGCTTCACGCAATAGTTTTTGCTCATTTCCCACGCGTTTTCGACCTCCACGTGCGAGCTGTCTTTCATTCCTAAATGGGTTTCCATTCGTGGTGTAACTTTGCCAACTTGCCTTGATGCCGAATTTATTGATAGGTCGTGACTGCAGAAGACGTGACAAATGTTTTCTTTACTGAACCGAGCCTAGACTTACCGTTCTGGTTGTACTCTAACCTTTCGGAAGATGGCGATGAAGAATGCGAAATGGTATTCCTCTTCTCTTTGGAACATAATTTAGAATAGCTAATAAAATTTGTATCATACATAGAATATGTTGCTTGTTTTCAGTCACTTTATGGATAGCAATTAATATAATTTTGTATTTCCCAAGCCATAAGTATTTATTTCTCACTAGCATATAGCCCGTCATATGACGGGATCAATCAAATTTTTAATTTTCTAGAATTGTAAAAAATTGTAAAGAATTATCTGGTATACGCTCAATAATTTGTTTACTCCTCGAAAGTCTCCCGATACTGTAAAAGCAGTTTAGAATCACGTTGAATTCATTTAGAAAGATAATTCAAAGTTTTCTTAGCTACGTCGAAATTATCGTTAAGTTCTTCCCAAATTTTTTCCACAGTAATTAATGGAAGTAAAGTAATTAAACTATCATTTACACAACACCCTGGAGGTAGATATAATTTGTTGTTAATACCTGTGATAAAATTTTCATTGCAACAAAAAATAATCCACGATTAAATTTAAAATTATCGCATATGTATTTAATCTATTAACTAAGCCAAATATAAAATAAACCTACTTACATAATATCTATATTCAGTAATAAACGTATGAAAATAATGCAGATGATATTTAATTAATTTAAAATAAGAAATGATTAAATGAGATGGTTAAAGGTATGACGTCATAAAGCTATTTATTATGTGATAAATTGATAAATTTAATCGCCTGCTCTTAACCGGGGAAAATAGGGCTTGAAATAATGGCATTAACCGCTCGAAAACGAGGGAAGGGGTGGATTTCGAACGTTGGTATCGCTAACTCATCAAGAATCCAATATGGATGCCTCTATCCATTCCAGGTCCAACCGCTTCATAAATTCGAGGACACATGGACAGATAACTTAGGCTATTATTATATAGCGGATAGTTCATGGGTTCGAATCCTACTACTGATATCAAAGTTCACATTTTGCATAAAATTTTACTATTAGGTCCTATTACAATGTTATTAAATCATATCTCCCGAAATTCATTTAAATCAGTATAACTTATGGTACATAATGAAAATTAACTAAAAATAAATTACAGAAAAAAGTCTAAATGATTATTTAACATGCTTAGAACAAAACAAGTAAACAACAGAAAACGAAAAACACTATTGTTAGCGTTATTAATTAATGATTTTTATGCATACCTGTATGCATTATCTTAAAACACATCCGCCGAATGGCGAATATTCATTTAATATATTAATATTCCTGTATGAAAGGTTATTTGTTTTTATTATAATTGTATGATTAATGTAACAATAACTGTCATACAACATAAACGAGCTTACATGAGAAGATTTTTTGTTTACTTACTCAAGCAATATTATTAGAAATTCCCTAGTATGGGGATTTTTACGGATTGCGCCTCAAGATTTGTTTTGTATCGCAAATAGAGAAAGCATAAAAATTTGAGCTATACGAGTAAAAAGAAAAACAAATTAAAAAGAATAGCAGGAAAACATAAAAAGATAGGTTTTAACGTTGTTTATCTTTCTTCATCTCTTGACTATTTATCTTTAAGTTGTTCTTTCGTATTTGTTACTTTTTTCAAACATAATTTTCTGGAAAATTTATTTTTTATTTTACCTACGGTACATAAAAATAGCTAATTAATACCTACACATAAATTTTATGTGCAGGGAGAACTTAATTTAGATAACGCGATTTGCGTCACACTTTGAAAATTCGTTATGCTAACTGTCGTTTACTGTTCCGAAAGCTCATTTATCTATGCTATTTTTACATAAAGTCCACAAATAACTTAAAATTTGAGATAATAGGTTTGCAATTAAACGCTGACTTCATAAAATTAATAGTGCCATTCAAATAAAATGAAGGCACAAAATGATAAAAATATTTACTCAGTCATAAAGCTACTGCTCGAAATTTGATATAATTATAAAATATTTTTTAATTATAAATAGGCAGAACCTACGTTTGAACATTAATAATAAATCATATTCTTAGACTTTTATAGCCTTTTTAACTACGAAATAATTGAAAATATGTTTTTAAAAATTTGATATTACGTGTTATATAATAAGTAGATTGTTGATGTAACACTATACATTCTAATTTCACATCGTAGCACAGAATTTTAGTACAGTCGAACTCGCTTACAACGAGCGTGAAGGGATCACAATATTCGTTCGTTATAAACGAGTACGTAAAAAAACAGGTTCTCTAAAATATTTAAATTTATATATCTTTGCTGTGAGTTGACTGTCTTTGAACTTTCTAATTGTTTATGTTACTGTTCTTCGGACAAGACTCGACACAGAAAAAAAAAATAATAGTCATTTGCAGACCTAGCTCCAAAACACTTTTGAAGTTTTTCTGAGCACTCAAAAGCTATCGAATGTGCTGGAGCTTGAAAATGTTAACAATCGTCATGATCGTTGCTTTGGTTGTTACTCTTCGGTTTTACTTTGAATTTCATCAACAATGTCGAGAGCTGTGCTCGAGAGGTTTGAAGTCAATGAAAATTTTAAGAATCACAGAAATATTGCTCGCTGTAACCGGAGTTTCCTCATAAAAAGCATGCTGCCTCACAAACTATTTTAAATTTCTACGTTAAATTTAGGTTCTCGCTAAATCAAGGTTTGTTATAAATGAATTAGACTGCTACTAGTGTAGGATTATGGTAAAAATGTTTTACATAATTACTGCATGACAGTAAAAAGTCTTAACGAAAGTATTTAAGTTCTTACAGAGAACAGGTTGTTATTAAATCTTCCATTTCACTAGCAGGACATTAAAGACAGGCAGGCGAGAACAATTCAGATTTTAAATATGGTGAAAAAAAGGTGTATTTATCAATCTACTTGATTATAGATAAAATTAAGAAAGAAAAACCTTATAAATTATAAAAAAATAAAAGAGTAATTTACTTTTGATTATTTCATGCTTGTTTATAAAAGATAAGTAAGCTGCACTGATCTTTGAAATACAGGAGAAGAAGTGGACAAAAAAGCTTTACTTTTTTATTCACTTCAATTCCGAGTTCTCTTGTGGTTTTGCGTAATGTACGACTACAGCCACGATTAATGACTGAATTCGATAAGTCAATGCTTTAACGCTAGAAAAATTTCTACTCGATACCGAAAAGAATGTCAATCGTCATATATGTGTGTGCAAATCTAGACATACATAGTACACAAATTTGCCTGATATTTACACACATGTATATATACAAGCAAACAGACACGCCTTTATATTATATATATATATGCATATATATATGCACATATATATATATATACACATATACACACATACATATACACACATACATATATACACAAACATATACTCACATATACACATACATATATATACACACACATATATGCGTGCATATATATATGCACACACACATACATAAATATGTATTCTAGTTACCTAGATTATTAGATACTATTAAAGTATACTATATTA